>CM053581.1:258708306-258770935 GCA_028627135.1 Pseudochirops cupreus
GATTCTGCCCTGCTCAAAGCAAAAGGAGTTCGCAACCGCAGCCACTGCCTCTGACGCCATTTCCATTTCCAGTCAGCACGCACGGAGACTAGCTTGGTTCCGGCGTTCTCTTGCTCCACCCCTTCCTGCTACATCAGCAAGCTCAAGGGGCGTGGAAGATCTTCAAATCCCAGTATCGTTACAGGTATCTGGAAGAATGCTGATGCCCTTGACAGAAATAAGGAAGTTCAGAAAAGGGAAATATTTTGGGGAAAGGCAATGAGTTCAGTTTTGGATATGTTGAGATTGAGATGCTTTTGGAACACCCAATCTGAAATATTCATTGGGCATTGGATATGTAAGATTGGAGCTCAGGAGAGAGACTGGTAACAAATTATAAAGAGAGAATAGAAGAGACATCCCAGGACAGAGCCTTGGGTACACAAATAGTTAAGGAGTGATATGGAAGAAAATGGTCAGGTATGTAGGAGGGGAGAATAATGTTATAAAAAAAACAGTGAAGTGAGTGTAGAGGAGGAGAGAATGGTCAACAGTGTCAGATGTTGCACAGAAGTCAAGGACAAAGACTAAGAAAAGAACATTAGATTAGGCAATTAAAGATCTTTGTTAAGTTTGGAGAAAGCAGTTTCAGTTGAGTGAAGAGGTCATAAAACAGATTGCCAAGAGTTTGTCATTCCTTCCAAGAACCTAGATAATTAATGTATTCAACATACAATGTGACCAGACAGGAAAAAAATTAACACTCTATTATAAAATGAAAAACTAAGAAATGAAACATTTTTTAAAATGTGGCTAATGCTAGAAAAGACCATGAATACAAGGTAGGAGAGTATCTTTGCTTTAAAAAAAAAGCCACAATGACATTATATGAGAGATCCCAGGAAGACAATGAGAGCATCAAGGTGCTAAATAATCTAAATATATGATAAAAAAATTTTTTTGGAGAGAGCTACAATGGAACTCTAGTTTCAGAGGACATGGGTTCATGAACAAGAATCACCTGTGACTCTTACTACTTATTGTAACCTCGGGTAAGTCATTTAGTCTTCCTGATCCTCAGCTTTCTCATCTATAATATGAAGGTGTTGGACTAGATAGTCTTTTGGATTAGTTGGTTAGTCGCTGGATAAGATAGTTGTACCTTCCAGATCTAGATCTATTATCCTATGATCCCATAAGTAGGAGAAATAAGCTATTATTTCAGGGGAAAAAAGAAACATTTCATTCCTTCATTGGTAGATCAACATTATACTGGTGGCAAGATGGAAGCAAAGGAACTCTTTGGACAGAAAGAAGAAAGAGTAAGAAAGGTTGAGGTTCAAGAAAAGATAGATCAAGGATTAAGAATAGAGGTACATGAAAGGCTTTTTATTTCCTTTCATGCTTTTGGGGTAAGGAGGGGGGGGAGAAAAGTTAAAACATACTGTTAGCAGATCAAGCAAATCACAGAGCAGGTTGAGTCCTGCTAGCAGGGAATGTTCTAGCTGCAGTACCACTTTACTACAAGGACATGGGTGGTGGTAAGATACATGTCTTACAAACAACTCTTGGTAGGGCATGGGGATGTTGAACACTTCTCCACCAAGGAGTCATGAATTTTAGTACTTGCTTTCACTAGCGAGAAAAAGTAATTGGCACCAATAATATTTGAAACTCAAGATCAATATAGAGATAATGGTCCAAGCATGATCAGTTTATTAGTTAGGCTAGCTGTTGCCAATAAATTGGGTTTATGACCTCTCAATAACCAAAGACCCTGTGGTGGGGCTTACTAGCCTTCATATGATTTTGGGAAGTACAAGAGAACAAAGAACAGAGTTGAGTAGGTGGAGAAGACAGTGCAATTGGTTTCAGGGTAAACAGTATCAAGTGGGTGAGGATTGGTTACCACAAGGAAAGTGGTCTAGCACCCACTTAAGGCTAGTAACCACCCTTCTATGACAATTAAGGAATGTTAATTGTTTTATGGGACCTACCCACATCTTGTAAATTTTGCTAGGCGATCAAAACTATCAGGCTTGCTGTCTCCACAGAGAGAAAATCTCTGTACAAGGACAGGCAAGAACAGATGACACATCTTTTGGTGATGGTGACAAGTTGTTAACTTGTGGCACTTAAAAGATAACAAACAGATGTTCTGGAAGTATCTCAGGGCCAACCTATATGAGAGATAACTTTTTCTTTTTAAATTATATCTTTAAGCTAACTAGAGGGAAAACTAAATTCCTGAGCTGAACTAAACGACACAAGGAAAGTGACTTTAGGTAGATGAAGACTCAATTATAAAAATCAGTGCAGCATAAGATCAATTACATTGTAGAATCAATACAGTAGTAACTCAAGGAAATACTAATTTTGATCTTTTCAGCACTCTGGGGAGGGGAATGACTCTGAGAGGGTTGAGTAGCAAGAATGAAGTTCACAGGTTCAGAAGGATGATGGCTTGACAATAAAAATTACTCAATGAAGAAAGAGACAAAGAACTAGATTAGGCTGTTCCTTTCACTTGGATTATAGGGCATTTCTCATTGTACCTCTGGCCTTCATTCCTGTGAATGTTCTAAAGTATACTAGAAGTGGAAAGGGAGGTGGTGGTGGAATAAAAACATTTATTAGAAAGGGACATTGCAAATTAATGTCACTGAAATTAAGGAAATGGAAGAACAGATGAAGTGGTCAAGGGTAGGGATGAGCAGACAGACTTATATACCATGCTCTTTTGTGAGCTGCGAAAGGGAAGGGAGGAGGGAGACAGACAAATTATACAAGGATAAAAGTAAAGTAAAAAAACTTGTGATTGAATAGTGTAACAGGGAAGGTGAATCCAGTAAAAGAGACTGAGCTGAGATTAGTGTAAACAAGACAATTTACAGAGAGTAAGTACTGACTTTAAGGATGTATTTACTATGTGTGATTTATTTGTTTGCAATATCTCTGTACCCTAATACATGGTCAATTTTTGTGGAAGTTCCATATGTTACTGAAAAATATGTATATTTTTAACAGTCCCATTTAGAAGATGTCATGAATCTGTTAGCTCTATTTTCTCCAGCAGTTTGTTCAGTTCTCTTAAGTTTTCTTCTGTGCATCTTTTGTGTAGACTTATCTAAAATTGAGAGAGAGATATTGAAACCTCTGGCCACTATTGTGTTATTCTCTATGTCTTTTAGTTCAGTTAACTATTCTTTTATGGATATACACACTAAAGCATTTGGAACATATAAGTTCAGTATTGATATTGGTTTGTTACCTATGATTCCTTTCAGCACACTGTGGTTTCCTTTTTCATTCATTTTTGTATTTTAATGTTTGTTTTCACTTTGTCTGATAGCCTGATTATAACTCTCACTTTTTAAATTCATTTGAACTATACCAACCTTTAAAAAGAATGAAAAAAACATGCACATATACAATCTGAAGAATACATATGTATTTTCTATATTGTATACATATATAAACACATATATGACAAGTATAGTATCTGTATATACATATATGGTGAAAGTATTTAATGGAAGGAAGCACAAGCCTGACAATTACAATCTTAAATGTAAATACTAAATTCCCACAAAAAGAAACTGAAAGAATAGATTTTTTTTAAATGCAAAAGCATTACCCAACAATTACTGTATAAAAGAATCATATTTAAAACATATAGACATGTACAGAGTAAAAATAAGGAGATGGAACAAAATTTCTTGTGCCTTAGGGGACTACCAAAAAAAGCACAGAAATCAATTTTGTATAAAGCAACAATAAAAATTCATAGTGTCAACATGAATCTATGAAGAAACTAAATTACACTTAAAAGCACCACGAAAATGAAAAAAATAACTTGATGTATTTGCCAGATGACATCACAATTAAGTTCTTAAAAGAAAGACTAGGGAAATTGCAAAAAGATATTGATAGCACTATAAAATCATATTTTTCATAATAGGAGGCTTTAATATTTCTCTCAAAAGTCTAAGTCCAAAGAAGAAAATATGAAGCTGGAGAAATTGTTAGAAAAAGTATATCAGATTGATACTTGTGAATGGAGATGAACAAATCACTCACATCTCTCAGCATCCTATTGTATATTTACAATTGGTCATGTGCTAGGAATCATGAACAAATGTAAGAAGACATAATAAGTGCATAATTTATTGACCATAATTCGATAATGTAGTAATTAATAAAAGAAGTATGAGCAAAAGATGCCAGCCTGAATGGAAACTAATGACATCGTGACTAACAAGTGGGTCAAAGGACAGATTATGCAGACAATAAATAATTATATTAAAGATGATAAAGGCAATAAGACAATGTACCAGAATTCTGACACATAAAGTCATTCTCGGGGAAAAATTTACTATCTGAAAATATATTAACAAAATAACAGCAAAAGAGATAATGAATCAAGCCTTCAGTAAAAGACTAAAAAACATACAAGCTAGCAACTCTAAAACAAATACGAAAGAAAACATTTTAAAAATAAGAGAAATATAGAAACTTGAAAGTAAAAATACTATGGAGTTGATACACAAATAACTAATAGCCATTTTTTAAAAGACTAAGTCAGGTGATCTTTAGATGACCCCATCAAGAAAAAAAATATGAGGAAAATTTATCAAAATAAAAGAACATAACGTGAGTTCACAACAAAAAGGAGAGAAAATTAAAAGGGTTTATCAGAAACTACTACGCACAATGACAAATTTTTTAGAAAACTAATAATTCGAAGGAAATGGGTGAACTTCTACAAAATATGAGATAACTGAACTTTAAAGGCCCTTGTATTTAAACTCATTATTTTTCACAGCTCAGGATTTTATTGTTTTTTTCTTTGATCTGGAAGCATTTGGATTCTAGCTATGAGGTTCCTGGGAATTTTCATTTTGAGGTTTCTTTTTGGAGGAAACTGGTGGATTCTCTTTTTACTTGTTTTCTAGTTCTAGGAGTGGAGGGGAATTTTCGTTTATAATTTCCTAAACACAGTATCCAGACGTTTTTTCCTGACCATGATTTTCAGGCAGTCCCATAATTCTTAGATTGTTTCTCCTTGATCTCTTTTCTGTGCTTCTTGCTTTTGATACTAGGTTTATTAGATTTTTTTTTGTTCTTTAAAAAATTGGTTTTGTTTCGATATTTCTTGTTGTGTCGTTGTCACTGTTTTTTGACAGGCTCGTTCTAATTTTTAGGGCGTTCAGTTCTTGAGAGAGTTTTTCTACCATACATTCTAATTTCCTTAGCTTTCTCATTCCACAGCTTTTTTTTTTCTTCCTGTGAGACTTTACTTGTGAGTTCACTGTTGTCTTCTGAGTCTAATGTTTTGGTATCTCTCAAACCAAAGTATTTCCTCATGTTATTTGTAGTTTTCCTTGGTTTCCTCATTGTGGGGCCTGTGTTTTGTCCGAGCTCTATAATTAAATGGTGTGGGCAAGGTCTGTCTAGTCCTAAATTTTGTAGGCCAGACTAGACCTTTCCTTCAAAGGACTCTGGGATCACTTTGGTACTATACGCTTCAGGGAAGCCTTCTCACAGGACTCTGGGACCTCTCCTTTCTCCCACTGCATGATTGAACTACTGATGCCACTGGACCCTGCCTGGAATACCTTGACACTGGTCTCTTCGCTAGACTTGTACTGGATTCAGGCACTGTTGGGATTGTGTTGGCCTCAGGCCCTGTTTCTGGGAGTCCTGTACTGGACCATCTTGGGATACCCTGAGATCTGCTCTCTCAGGCATTTAATCACTATTTTGGGGAAGGCTGAGGCCACCTGGTTTGGGCAGTGCTGAGCTGTACCCTGTGCCAGAACTGCCTATAATAACTCACATACAGCCCTAACTTGGGGAAGACTTGACCTTGGCTTTGCTTACCTCTAGAGAGCCAGGAAGTGATGGAGCTGCCCTAAAGTTTCAGGGGTGACTACCTGTTGCTTGCCTCTGTTCTTAGCTTTCAGTTGCCCTGGGCAGCTTATCTATCCCAGGATCTCTGAAGATCTCCAGGGATCCCACTCCAGATTCCTGGTTTGGGGTAGGAATGAGAGTCTAGAAGGGACTTTTTTTTCCCCTCTATCACTTGGTAGAGTGGTGCATCTCTAAGCCTTGATGGAGGGGGGGGATCTAGGGTTCTCTGCATACCAACAACTTCCCACAATTCATCTGGGAATTCTTCATACCAAAGAAACCAAAGCCCAGTGCCTACTACTGTCCTTTCACCAGTACAAAGTGGGGAGCCTAGAACTGTGAAGAGTCCTGACTTGGACCTGACCCACATGTGGGTCTTAGCTTTGTTTTCAAGCCATTACCAAACCCACAAAAAGGAAAATCCAGGTCTCCAGGCTTTTGAATTAGATGACCTGATGTCTATAAATAGATGTTACTTAAGGTCCCCTCTAATGCTGACAGTCATAACATTTAGAGCTATCAGAAAGGAATGGACATCTTTGGGAAGTGGTGTGTTTTCCATTAAGTAGAAATCTTTAGGCAAAGACTAAATGACTACCTTTCAGGAATAAAGTGTCATTGTAATGAAAACAGCCCTGGACTTGGAGGCAGGAGAAACACTGGTTAGAATCTCACCTCTTCATGGGCAAATCACTTAACCTGTCTGGGACTCAAGTTCCTCATCTGTAAAATGGGCCTTTTATTATCTGTAGCACTTATCTAACAGCATGTTGTGAGAATCAAATGTGGTAATATATATACACATAAAAGCACTTATGTAAATGACAGCTGGCATTATTATTTTGTAGAGGGGATTCTTATTCTGGTAGGCATTGACCTCTAAGGTCTCTTTCAACTCAGAGTCTATTATTCTATGCTTTATAATACCTTATATTTTGTAATGGTTTGGATTTATAAAACATTTTCCTTGAAGAACCGTGTGACTTTATTATTCTCATTTTACAGGGGAGAAAACTAAGGCACAGATTAAGAACCTTGCTAAGGGTCATGCAGATAGTTATTAAGCATCAGCAAACCAGTTTTCAACTTTATATTCGGACAAAAATAGTATTTATTTCCTATATGCCATATTGCTTTTATGACCCATATATAAACAGTGCATGTTCTAAGATTCCTTCTAGCTCCAGAGTCCCATGAAACAAAAATCTTGGTTGACTGATTAATGAAACATTGCATAAATGGTTGGTTGAATGGCTTTCTTTTTAGTTCAGGTTGAAATGTAGGATGACTATTTCTTCATTGGAGAAACCCAGTCCCTGGGGGGGAAAAAGTGATACGAACACGTATTACCCTGAAAATGGGAAGTGGACTAATAAAATGGTTTATTTTATCCCTTCAACTACATGGTCCTCTCTCTTCATTTCTTTGGGAATTTAACTTGTTTGAATTGCCTGCAGGTGTCTCTGAAAGTGGTTAATGTAGCTTTATAATATTAGCATGTGCTTTTTGCCCCAGGCTCATTAGCCCATTTCAGAAACACAGAGTTTTAAAAATGGGGCAGCTGTAGCTCAGGCAATTTTATGGTGAATAGATCAGCCAGGTGCAGGGGTGAGATATGTAACCTCACGTTATGGCAAAGGCTGAACATCATTTTCACTAAAGAAGAGTCTTTGGAATGTGCTATGTTGTCAATTAATATTAAAATAAAGTTGAATGGATTAGATAACTTAAATTCCACTGGTATTGCCTGATTCCCTCTCCTGTAGTTCCCCTCTCCCCTCCCCCCAAAAAAACCAATGACTCTGTATAGTTATTTGGACCATAACCAGGGATCAGGTTTATAATCTTAGCAGCAAAATGAAATTTTAGCTCCATTTCAGAGATGAGTTAAGACATGAGGCTGGGGGGCGGGGGGGCGTGTGGCTAGGTGGTGCATTGAATAGAGCACTGGCCCTGGAGTCAGACGGACCTGAGTTCAAATGCAGCCTCAGACACTTAACACACAAAAAAACAGCCATGTGACCTTGGGCAAGTCACTTAACCCCAATTGCCCTACCTTCAAAAAGCAAAAAAAAATTTTTTTTAAAAAGATATGCGGCGTTAGGATTTAGTAATTGCATAACTATGAAAATGAAACTATTTCTAGTCACAATTTTATTTTCTCATAGAGAAATGAGTACTTTTGGCTGAGTTCACAGGAAGCTCAAACACCTATAGCTATAAAGACCACTTGAGTATGATGGATCTCCTAAAGGCCAAGGAGATATGATGAGAGAATCTTATAATCTAAGAGTTGGAAGGGACCTTTGAAGCCACTTAGTCCAACTTTCTACAGGATATTGAAATCTTTTCTACACCATCTTCTGAGTGGTGATTATTTAACACCTTCTTGAATATTTCAGATAATAGGGACCTCGCTACTCACTGAAGGACAGCACATTTTTTTTATATCAGAATGCCTTTCTTTTCCCTGGCCTAGGCAGTTGCTACTGTTAACTGTAACAAAAAGAGCTTTAGCTTCTAGCTTCTACCTCAAAATGTACAAAGAACTGATATTAATAAGTTTAGTGGTCAGCTAAATACAACTGTATTCTAGTCCCTACCTCTGCCACTAACTGGGTGTTTGAACTGAGACAAGTCACTCATCTTCTCAGGACCTTTTCATTTACAAAATAAAGATTTTTGTGACAATCAAACAAGATGGAATTATAGAATCCTAAAACAGTACAGCTTGATGAGACCTGAGGTCCAAATCACCTCTTTTTATAAAACACTTTCTATCTCTGGTTCTCAGTTTCCTCATCAATAAAATGAGTGGATGGAATGAAGCCCCTCATTTTAATCTGATTATGATTTTCAGCATTCATTCATATATCTGCCATCATTAGGAAAGGAATTGTTCACACATAAATAAATAAAACTTACAGATAACTAGAATGTACCCCTTCAACAATAGCAGCGATAAAAATTTGCATTTATATAGAGCATTGCAATTTACAAAGCACTTTCACATCTATTTTTAAATTCAGCAACCATTTATCATGTGTCTCCTTTATACATGGCATTGTTAGATCCTGAGGATGCAAAAATGAAAAAAAAAAAACCCCAAACACATCTCCCTAGAGCAGTCCTTAAGAAGTTCTTAATCTACTATGTTCCTATGGTACTTTTTCGAAAAATGTGATAGGGTCAAAAGAGAGAATCCCAGAGTACTCTATGAAATTTTGTTGGAGAGAAAAAATCACTTTCACCTGGGGCAGTCAGGGAACGTTCTATAGAGAAGGTGTCATTTGCATCAGGCCTTGAAGGAAGAGGACTGAAGTAGATGGAAATGAAGAGAAAGTATACTCTGGTCATTGGAGACAGTACGTCCCTTGATTTTTTGGTTCTCACAACCACCCTCCAAAGTAGTCAGCGTCCCTGTTTTACAGATGAGGAAACTGATGCTTAGAGAGAAGAAATGACAGCACAGAATTTTAGATTTTAGAGCTAGAAGAGCCCTCAGATCAGTGAACAAACATTAAGTGCTTGTTACATGATATGCTCTGTGCTAGATGATGGGATATGAATACAAGAATGAGATAGTCCCTGTTCTGGAGGAGTTCACGTTCTATTAAAGATGATCTAGTTCAGTGGTTCTCAACCTGTGGGTCGACCCCTTTGGGGGTCGAATGACCCTTTCACAGGGATTACAGGGGTCACCTAAGACCTTCAGAAAACACATATTTCTGATGGTCTTAGGAACCAAGACTCCACTCCTCTATCCGTCTCTAGGTAGGTCTGCCCGCATGCAGATAGGCCCACATACAAGTATTAAAGGGTCGCGGCATTAGGAGGGTTGAGAACCACTGATCTAGTTCAATGCCCTTGTTTTACAAATGGAGAAACTGAGCCTCAGAAAGGAGAAATGCCAACTCAAGGCTATAGAATGAATGTGACAGAGCCAAGCATCAAACCCAGGTTAAATATACATTTGAGGGCTGTTCTTCTTTATTTTTATTTTATTTCATTTGCTTTTTGGAGGAGCATTTGGGGTTAAGTGACTTGCCCAAAGTCACATGGCTAGTTTTGTGTTAAGTGTGTGAGGCCAGATTTGAACTCAGGTCCTCCTGACTCCAGGGCCGGTGCTCTATTCACTGCACCACTGTAATGCCAAGCAAAGGCAACTTCCAAGGTTTGGATTACCAGCATAGTAAACCTCATTTATTCAGCAAACATTCACAGAACAGAAAAAGGCAAAATACAGTGTAACTTGTTCCTTTAGCAAGTTCTCAATTCCATCCGGGTACTACTCCACCCCTAGACAGTACATTCATTTAGTCAGTCAAAAGTCTCTTCTCAAATGGAGATTAGTCTCCAACCATAAACAAAGTACATTCATTTGGTCTATCACTCAAAGGCTTCCCACCCCTGAATCTCAAAAGGGGCAGGAAAGCACAAAAGGCCGTCTACCCTTAAGTTACAAGGTAAAGCTCTGCATTGAATACCCAAAGAAAGGGCCTTCTTTCATCTTCACTAGAGGCAAGCCCTCCGCAATCTCAGTTCCTGGGAAGACAAGGCTCAACAAAGCCATAGCCAGTGTCCTCATCAAGTCACTCTCTCTGCCTGTAGAACATTCCCAGAACCCCTGAAAACATCAGCAAGGCCCTCTTCCAGGATTTCTGTGCAGGTACCACAAGAAAATCCTCCTTCAGGGTTTCTGAACCAACAGCCAGGTTCCAGGACCTCTACAACAGCAGCACTGTCCTTCACCATCTGGTGAATCTAGCAAAACAACGTCAAAATAGACAGACGAAATACCAGCATCACAGCCATGCTTCCTCAGTCCTTGGCAGTTCTGGGTGGCAGTTCTAGGTGGCAGTTCCAACGGGCTTTTAGCAGTCTTTCTCTCAGCAACTCAGGCTCCATG
This sequence comes from Pseudochirops cupreus, assembly GCA_028627135.1. NCBI lineage: Eukaryota > Metazoa > Chordata > Mammalia > Diprotodontia > Pseudocheiridae > Pseudochirops > Pseudochirops cupreus. The sequence continues at coordinate 258,719,108 of CM053581.1, forward strand.
ATACTGGATACTGCTCTCCCAAAGTCCTTCTGGCCTTCTCTAGGCTTGTGCCTCTCTCTCAATTCACGGCTCTTCCCAGTTCAGCCCTCTCTCTTCACGTCAACAACTCCATCCCAAAAGTGGGATTCACAAGCTCTGGATTTTAACACTCAACCCAAAAACCAAGCCAATGCAGGGGCATCTCCAAATTCCATTACCAGTACAACCACCTAGCCATCCCTTGGACTGTTCTTCAAAAAAAAAAGATCATTGATCTGTTTATTTTTAGTTTTCAACATTCACTTCCATAAGTTTTAAATGCTCTCACCCTCCCTCCCTAAGATGGTTTGCAATCTGATATGGGCTCTACACATACATTCCTTTAAACACATTGTCACAGTGGTCATGTTGCATAGAAAAATTATAATGAATGGGAAAAACCATGAGAAAGAAAAAATAAAACAAAACAAGATAGTAGCCTGCTTCATTCTGTGTTTTGATTCCATAGTTCTTTCTCTGGATGTGACTGGCATTTTTCATCATGTGTCCTTTGGAATTGTTTTAGGTCCTTGCATTGCTGAGAAGGGCTAAGTCTATCAAAATCAGTCCCTGCACACTTTGGCTGTTATTGTGTACAATGTTCTCCTGGTTCTGCTTCCCTTACTCAGTATCAGTTCATATAAGTCTTTCCAGGTTTTTCTGAAGTCTGCCTGTTCATCATTTCTTATTTCACAATAGTATTCCATTACATTCACATACCACAACTTGTTTAGCCATTCCCCAATTGATGGGCATCTCCTTGATTTCCACTTTTTGGCCACCACAAAAATAGCTGCTATAAATATTTTTGTACATATGGGTCCTTTTCCCTTTTTTATGATCTCTTTGGGATACAGCCCTAGAAATGGTATTGCTGAGTCAAAGGGTATGCACATTTTTTTTTTTTATAGCCCTTTGGACATAGTTCCAAATTGCTCTCTAGAATGGTTGGTTCAGCTCACAGCTGCACCAACAATGAATTAATGTTCCAGCTTTCCCACATCTTCTCCAACGTTTATTGTTTTCCTGTTTTGCCATCTTAGCCAATCTGATAAGTGTGATGTGGTACCTTCAGAGGTGTTTTGATTTGCATCTCTCTAGTCAATAGTGATTTAGAGCATTTTTTCATATGACTATTGTTAGCTTTAATTTCTTCCTCTGAAAACTTCTTGTTCATATCTTTTGACCATTTATCAATTGAGGAATGGCTTGTATTCTTGTAAATTTGATTCAGATCTCTATATATTTTAGAAATATATGCCTTTATCAGAGACACTGGTTGTAAAAATCCTTTCCCAGTTTTCTTCTTCCCTCCCAATCTTGGTCGCATTGGCTTTGTTTGTGCAAAAAATTTTCAATTTAATGTAATCAAAATTATCCATTTTGCACTTCATAATGTTCTCTATCTCTTGTTTGGTCATAAATATCTCCATTCTCCTTAGTTCTGACGGATAAACTATTACTTGCTCCTCTAATTTGTTTATATTATCAGCCTTTATTAATTTATTTTTAGTTTTCAACATTTAATTCCATAAGATTTTGAGTTCCAAATTTTCTCTTGCTCCCTCCCTCCCCTTGCAATTTGATATAGGCTCTACATATATATATTCATATTAAACATATTTTCACATTAGCCATATTGTAAAGAGGTATTAAAACTAATGAGAGGAACTATGAGAAAGAAGGAAAAAAAAACAGAGCAAACAGCATGCTTTGATCTGCATTCAGACTCCATAGTTCTTTTTCTGAATGTGGATAGTATTTTCCATCATGAGTCTTTCGGAGTTGGAAGACTATTCTTCTTGAGAATTTGTAAGATGGTTGCTCATGAGGAGACTGACCACTGAAATTCAGACTCCTGGTAATTGTCAAAGTCATATGCCATGTAATTGGACATGTCAGCTCATCTTAGTGGAGAGACTACTTGGAGTCAGGAGGAGCTATGTTCAGATCTCATCTTAGACACCTATTTGCTCTGTGACCCTGGGAAAGTCACTTAACATATCTCAGCCTCCATTTCTTCATTGTAAAATAAAGATAATAGTATTTACTTCAGGTATATTGTGAGGATCAAATTAGATAATGATACATAGACTGCTTAAGTTCTTTGCTGAGGGTTTTCCTAGTTGTTGTGTCTGAGACCCAGAATTCAGACTCATCTTCTAATTTATATTATTTTTGCAAATTTAAAATTCTCTCTCTCTCTCTCTCTCTCTCTCTCCATATATATATATAAAATCAGTAATACCTCCCTCCACTCTTCAAACCCCCCCCCAAAAAATCATGGTTTAACAATGAAATCGGTATGAGGGAAGAAGCCCACCAACTTGAACAACTCAAAGGAGCACATTTAATACTAAGGTGATCTGAACCAAGCATTGTATACTACACCAGGGACACTTTCAGGGTATGAAATCCTTTTACAAGTTAAAAAATATGTAGTGGTTATTTTCAAACTGAAGATTGTGAGCTGGGACATCTAAGGATCATACAGACTTTCCTTCTGGCTCAAAAAATTAGCAACAACAACAAAACCCACACCATGAGAGACCAGATCACCTTTGAACCTTCACATCCTCTAAATTCCTGGTTCTCTTTGGAGAAGAAAATTTATTGGACAAGAAAATGATATGATAGAAATGTCAGAGCTCACAGAGCCCTAGGAGAGAATGAAAGGAAAGATGCAAATATGAGTCTTCTATAGTCATCCTACCCTCTTCTAACTGAATGCAATAAATATAATTTATAATGGCTCACATTTGCATAGCACTTTTAAGATTTGTAAAGCATTTTTCCTACCACGATCACGTGAGGTGTAGGTAGTGCAGGTATTTTCTTTTTTAAACTAGACCTGTGATTTCATCAGAGTCATAATGAAGAACTTCCACTGCTAATGAGTGTAACATGACTACTTTTTTTGAAATTTAAGAAGTATCTGACTAGAGTGGAAAGGGAAAAATTTTAAATCATGAAAGCATCAGGATCTGATACATCTTACTCTGGTCAAATAAGAGTTGTTCTATCCCCAACAGGCATTTCTTTTCTCTTCTCTTCTCTTCTCTTCTCTTCTTTCTTTTTTTCCTTTTAATATAAATTTATTTATTTATTTATTTATTTTTAGTTTTCAGCATTCACTTTAAGGTTTTAAGTTCCAAATTTTCTCCCCATCTCTCCCTTTCCCCTACCCCAAGAAGGCATGGAAATTGATATAGGCTCAACATATTCATTCATACTAAACCTATTTTCACATTAGTCATGTTGTAAAGAAGAATTAGAACTAATGTGAGAAACCACAGGAAAGAAGAAACAAAAAAAAAAGAGAGAGAGCAAATAATATGCTTTGATCTGCATTCATACTCCATGGTTCTTTTTCTGGATGTGGACAGCATTTTCCATCTCTTTTGGACTTGTCTTAGATTCTTGCATTGCTAAGAAGAGATAAGTCTTATCGCAGTCATTGCACAATGTGACTGTTACTGTGTACAGTGTTTTTCTGGTTCTGTTCACTTCACTCAGCATCAGTTCATATAAGTCTTTCCAGGTTTTCCTGAAGTCTGCCTGTTCATCATTTCTTATAGCACAATAGTGTTCCATTACATTCATATACCACAAGTTGTTCAATCATTCCCCGATTGATGGGTATCCCCCCAATTTCCCATTCTTTGACACCACAAAAAGAGCTGCTATAAATATTTTTATACATGTGCGTTCTTTTCCCATTTGTATGATCTTTTTGGGATATAGACCTAGTAGTGGTATTGCTGGGTCAAAGGGTATGCACATTTTTTTATAGCCCTTTAGGCATAGTTCCAAACTGTTCCCCAGAATGGTTGGATCAGTTCACAACTTCACTAACATTGCATTAGCCCAACAGGTATTTCTTAAGGATATGGCTTGGGCCTTCTTTTATCTCCCTGTCTGGAAAGGCCCAATTTTAGGCAGTTGCTTAAGGCCTTGAGAGGTTAAATGACTTACCAGTATGTGCCAGAAGCAAGTCTTGATCTTGCTGATGGATGCCAGCTTTGTAACTCCTTCACCATATTGCTTTTCAATGCTAGCATGATCATTCCTATTTCAGATAAGTAAACTTAGGGTCTGAAAGATTCAATGTAATTGTCTGTAATTAAACATATCTGGAAAGTGCCTGAGGCAAGATTCCAGTATTCCTTTGTTGACTTTTTGACATCTAGAGATGATGACTCTGATGGAGAGTTTGCCTAAGCAAAGGGTTTTAGTAGAGAAATATTGATTTGAGGTCATGATGGCTTTGTTGTTGTTTGAACAAATCTGTAACTTCTAGGTGCAGTGAATAGAGCATCAGCCCTGGAGTCAGGAAGACCTGAGTTCAAATCCAGCCTCAGACACATAACACAAAAAACTAGCTGTGTGATCTTGGGCAAGTCACTTGACCCCAGTTGCCCTGACTTTCACCCTCCAAAAAGCAAGAAAAAAACAATATGGATTAGGAATTTAGGAAGTTATAACCTAAAGTGGAAAAGACTCTAAGGGAACATGATTGTCTACAAACATCTGAAGAATTATTAAATAATAAAGAGATTCATTTGGCTCCAGAAGGCAAATCTAGGACCAATGGGCAGAAGTTACCAAGAGGCAGACATAATGTTTCACACGTTAATTAGAGACATGCATATTAGCAGCAATCTGTGTTAGCAAGATCTGTATTAGCTACTCAATGTGCAGAAGATCTTCCTAGCAGTCATTTATCCAACAATGCAATGAACTGCCTTGGGAAGCAGTAGATTCATTGTTATTGGGGATGATCATCAAGCCAAAGATGGATGACCAGTTGTTCGTGGTCTTGTAGAGGATTCATTTTTGTTAGACTGCAGAAAGGAAGAAGGAAGAGGAGGACCTGGATTTGAACTTTGCTGCTTACTGCCTGTGTGGCCTTGGAAAAGTCATTTTATTGCTTAAGGCCTCATACTGCTCATCTGTAAAATAAGAGAGCTGAATTAAACGAAACCCCTTAATGGAAAACCCCTTATGGTTATCTATGGCTTCTTCCTCTAACATTTTATCTCTAAGAGCTCTTTCAGTTCTAGCATGTCATAAAATACTATGCTGTAAGTTTCCTTATAGCTCCAAATTCTATGATTTAGTCACTTTCAGATCTAAAATTCTGTGGTTTGATGAATCTATGCTTCTCTGACTTAGTCTCCTTTGAACGTTCTTTCATGTATTTCTCTTTTCATCAGAAATCCTTTTGCAGAAGATTGGAAAGAAAAAAAAACCCATCACAGGCAAAGGAGTAAATGAATTGTATCTATAAAACTCACTTTCTTTCTTTAGCTGAGCTAGCCATCTTCACCAGAGTGGAGAATACAGACAGGTCCTAAAAACTTTTTGTGAAGGAAAGCTATATCTGGACTAAAACATGTTGCAAAGAAAAAAAAATCAATATTCTCCTACTTGGTTTATTATATAGTGTCCTTAAATTGCTTACAGACATGTAGGTTAGCAGCAAACCTCTTGTGAAAAATGGCCACTGTTTTGGAGAGTTAAGAGGTCTCTTGACTAGCTTGGAAAAACCTAAGGGAAGAATTTTAGATGATAAAAGCATCTGGATCTAAAACATCTTATTCTGGTCAAACAAGACTTGTTTTATTCCCCACAGGTATTTCTTAAGGAAATGCTTGGGCCTCTTTTTTATCTCCCTGTCTAGAAATACCTAATTTCACTCTGACCTTCAAGGTTTCACCAGTCCTATTCTCAGATCCATTAACTGACTTCCTGTAGAGATGCAGTGAAAAGAAAACTGGCCTAGGAGGTAGAACACTTGAGGCCTCAGCTGGAGCTTGGCTTAGTGGCCAGTCATTGCTTCAACTCTGCCTCAGTTTTCTGCCCATTGCACAAAGTTGTGGGGAGGAAAATACGTTGTAAACTATAAAGTGCCAGAAAAATAACACAAAAACTTCATATCTCCCTGGTGCTTTCTAGTTTATAAAACATTTCCCTCACAATAGTCCTGTAAGATAAAAGGATAATTATTATTAATTTTATTTTACAGATGAAGAAACTGGGATTCGGAGAGCAATATGGGTGATTTTTATTTTTCATTCTTATCTTATTTTCAGAAATTAACTGTTCCTTCTTATGGCATGCTTTTCCAGATTCTCTCCATTTAGCTTTATGTAGGCTTTCCCCCCCAAGTTTGGTGTATTTTTCTCTTAATATTAAAAACAAACAAATAGTAGTTTCAAGATTGCAAAATGTATAAAGCTCAGGAGTTGGAAATAAAAGAGAAAACCATACTGTGAATTCCACTATATTATATTCATTCATTTGTTCATTCATTCATTCATTCCTTAAACAAACATTTACTAAATTCTGAGTATGTGCAATTCTGGCCAATAGGAGAGTCATACAAAGAAAATTAAGGCAAATTTCTTGCCTTAAAGGAAGTTATACAGTATAGAAAGTGTGAGGTGACATTCATGCAAATAAATATAATCCCAATTAGAAAATAAGTGTGTGATATATAAAAATAAAATGTTCTCATTTAAGAAAAAAAGATTACTGCTTTCTGAGATTAGGGGAAACTTCATGGAAAAGCTAGTGTTTGAACTGGATCTTGAAGGCTCTTAGCATAACCCATTCAACAGTAACTAACCGAAAAATGCAGTATTCATAGTTTTAGAAAGAAAGATTCTCATCTCAGTAATAAAAAAATAGTTCAGATAGCACTTAGCTCAGCACAAAGGCATATTAGCACAGAATATTTTAGCATGCATTATCTCATTTGAAATAATGTAAACAAAATTCTTTGAAATTTATCCTCATTTTACAGATAAGGAAACTAAGACTTAAAGAGATGAGGTCACCACCCCTTACCCAGGTCATCAAGCTGTTAATGGGCAAAGCTTGGATTGGGCTTGAACGGGCTTGTGGGCCAAATATGATGTTCTATACTTTGAAGTTCTGAAATGATGAAAGTAAAAATGCCATTATGTAAGGAGGAAGAAAGGGTTACATTCACCAACTAACCAAAGGGCTCTTCTTTCCAACTTTCTGGGAGAACTTTACTTTGACACTTAGGATAAGCAAGAGAGACTCCAAAATCAATTTCATTTTACTTTGCATAAACCTTTCCCTAATAATAATAACTCACATTTCTATAATGCTTTAAAATTTTTCAGCATGCTTTACATACATGATCTTATTTGAACCTCACAACAGCTCTCTATATCCCATTTTATAGATGGTGAAACTGAGTTCAGGAAATTAGGGAAATTAAGTGACCTGCCCACAGTCCCACAGTTAGTAAGTGTCTGAAGTGGAATTTGTACCCAAGTTTTCCTAACACTCACTCCAGTGCTTTAGCCACTCTACTTTTTAGCTACTCTACTCGGCTGCTTTTCGAGTGGTGAATCATAAAGAACTGAGTTCGGCCCTGACTTTAAAGGTGACATTCTAAAGTGACATTCCAAACCACAGTCATGTTTCCTCCCTCTGAAGTATGTAGTACAATCTGACTTTCGGAGATTTTTAAGTAGGTGTTTCCAGAGGTGATTGTCAGACATCTGAAAAAAAGAAAACAATCCATTTGTAGGTTGAGCAAATCTTAACCTTTCAGTTAGCAAACAAGTAATATTGGGAATATATGTGGTGTATATATATATATATATGTGTGTGTGTGTGTGTGTGTGTGTGTGTGTGTGTGTGTGTATACATATATATATTTATATTTATATGTATATAACTACAGGGACTTGAAGGGCTAGTGGAAACTTTACTCTTTTCTTGAATGTGGTGTTCAGCTTGCTCAAAGCTGTTGATGTCCTAAAGAAAGATTTCCTGCTGATTGAGGTGTGTGTGAGTGTGAGCATAGGTATAGTACAGTAGACATGTTCCTGAAAGGTTGGGTGTACATGGAGAATATAACTTGTGTAGGAAGAATAATGTGTGTTATAGAATTTAATTGTGGAAGCACCCTTAGAAGTATAAGGTTGGAGCTATACGAGACCTCAGAACTCATCCGGTCCAAAACACTAATTTTATAAAATATCAAGTTGAGTCCCAAAGAAGCAAAATGATTTATCACATTGCTAGTTAGAGTCAGAGCCAGAAATGGACCTTAGGACTTTGGGTTTCTATTTCAACAGTTGTTTTGTTTTGTTTTCTACTCTACTATTCTGCTACCTCCTTGTGTTAATACAGCCTAGGGTTACATTTGCTTTTCTGGTAGCCAGATCACATTGCTTGATCATATTGACCTTGTAAATATGAAAACCATGAAATCTTTCCCCCCCCCCCATATAAATTGCTTTCTATTGCTACTCTCCTCTGTCTTATCTTTGTGCAATTTATTGTAACTAAAAGCAAGTCCAACTCAGAAGGTGAATTTCAGAAAACCAATATATTTCACTTCATATAAAAACCCACCTTGCTAATAAGGTCTCCAACAAGCATCCTCATGCCCCAGTGGTATACTGTTAATTTCTTCATCATAGCTGGAGGAAACTAATTCCTGTGTAGGCCTGGACTCCAGTGATTTTGAGGAGCCTCTATTACCAGATCTCTGCTATGCCTTTTATCAGTTGTGAACTGGAGGAAATCCTCTTGGCTAGGAGACACTATGACTATATGACTATGGCTAGAACATGAGTTCTGGTCATAGCTCTGCCACTGGGTCAACTTGAGCAAGGTATTTTTACCTTCATGGTTTGAGTTTCTTCATCTATAAAATAAAGGGATTTGACTAGATCATTTCTAAGACTCCTTCCAGCTCTAACATACTCTGTTTCTTATGATGAAGCCCTTTGTAAAGGCAAATAATCAGCCCCTAATCTGCTTTGTGTAAGTTATAAACATAATGTATAAGTACAATAATAATAATTATTGTGTAAGTACAATAATGCTCTTAACTAAGAGCATGAATTCCTGGAACATTGCTCCAGAAGCAGAAATAACCTAAGAGATGTAAAGATGTATTCCCAGGTTGCAGATTCTCTTCCTTCCAACTTTTAAAGAGCATTCCATCCATCTTTCCCAGGGATGGACTTGGAATAAATGACTGCTGAAGTCTCTCTCCACTTTGATAAAGTCTGTGATTCATAGAACATAGAGTGAAAAGAATAGGGAAGTTGCATGGACACAGCACTGAATTTAGATTGAGGAGACTTGGACATAAACCCCAGCTCTGTCACTGACTGTGTGACTATGGAAAAATCACTTCACCTCTCAGCCTCAGTTTTCTCATCTGTAAAGTGGGGATGATGATGATAAACACTTCCCAGAACCTTAAAAATCCTTATTGTGAATGTGAGTTACTGTTATTCCTACTTTGAGTAGGAGGCTGAATTAGCTGCTGAGGTCTATTCCTAATCTGAGATTATGGAGGGATTCCTACTTAGGGTGAAGATTGCACTAAGTGACATCCTAAGATCCCTTCTAATTCTGATGTTCTGTGACCCTATGTATGCCAAAGTATTTCGTACCTCCTTACTGTTTGCTTTTATCCATCCATGTCTATATAATAATAATATGACAGAGCCAAGCAGCATTTTAATGGGTGGCAAAATGGAATGCTCAGGATTCTGATCTGATTGAAACACAAGTGCTAAGCATAACATTCCTCTTTCCCTTCCCTCCTCTCCCCCCTTTACAAATATCCTTCAGTTGTCAGTTCTGCAGCAGCCCAGTTTTATTACATCAATCATAAGCAGCTTTAGGCTTCCAAAAACATAGTCACAGACAGATGTTGAGCCTGTCTGGGGATTAGAAATATCCTTTTCCATTAAGTATAAATTAACTTAATCACCAGGTATGAAAGATAAGCAGCATAAACAGTATTCCCTGAAGCTTTCATTAAAATTAAAATTCTATTTAAAATTGAGCTTGTATTTTCTAGGACTTGGTTCTTTCCCTTACACACACACACCTTCACAGAGATTATATCTGTTGTAAATTTTTTACATTGACAGAGTGGCAGAACTGAGTATATGGAGGACATTGATGTACTATGTAATTTAACTTCGGTGGCAGGTCTTATTTTAGCAAAAGGATGGATCTGCACATTTTAAAAGAACAATTAGTCTTGGTAAGATGTGGTCTCTGACCATTTTCAGAAGCAATCAAACCATTCCCCAAATTGAAATCTTAATCGAGGCATTGTGCAAGGAGAGTACTTACAAGTCATGTTGTTTAGATCCATTCTAATGGAAGAACTTTATTGAATGGAAGGAGAAAAGGGGTGAGGGGAATGGGAGGGAGAGAAGAATGCCAGGTTCTTTCTAGATTTGGTAATAAGCCCTATAGAATTCCTTTGAGTTGACCTTCCATAGTACCATGTGAGTTACATTTATTTGAGGTGAAGTGGTAATGGAATTATGCCTTGCAATTATGGTAGTAAACTATAACAATTGATTTCTAAGAAACCTTTTATAAGGAATTTCTATCTTTGGAACTTTTTCCTTGCCTCATATCTTCATTTTCACAACTGGGGTTTATACAGTCACAAAATGTTCTGAGGGGTCCTGCAAGGTAGTCTCAGACCCATACCTTCCATGTCTCAGGCGACACTCTTAGATTCATGGAGTCATAGCATGTCAATGAAGGCAGGGCCTTTGGTGGTTCATCTTATCCAATCTCCTTATTTTATAGAGGGGAAAACTGAATTCCAGATAGGAGATGTGATTCACCCAAGGTCATGTGGCTGACTCTGAAAGGCAATTCAATAGTGGGATAGATGGAGGAAACCTGACCTAAAAATAGTCAATTCATTGTATTTACAATTTAATTAAATTTAGCAAACATTTATTAAATACCTATTATTATATCAGTCTTCCATCTTTACTCCTCAAATGGAAAAATCTCTTAGGTGAAATAACATTCCTGATCTTTGAGATAACCCAATGTACAGTCAGATCATTAGGCTTAGGAAGGATCTTACAACACCAAACGTGAGAATGTGGAATGTTTGTACTAGAAGAGACGGTAGAACATAGAATGTAAGAGCAAGAAAAAATCTTTTAATAATAACAGTGGTAGTAGTAGCAGCAGCAGTAGTAGTAGTAGTAACAAACCATTTATGTAATACTTTAGGGTTTATACAGTATTTTATTTACATTATTTCATAGAATGTAAAAGCTAGGAATGACCTTAGCGATTCTTTAGCTCAGCTGCCTCATTTTATAAATGAGAAAACTAAGGACTAAATAGAGGGAGTGACTTCACAAAAGCACAAAATTGAACTGGAAGTGACCTCAGAGGTCACCCACTTCAGCCTGTACCTGAAAAAACATTCCCCCTACCAAATACCCAATGAGGAATCGTTTGGCCTTTGCTTGAAGACCTCAAATGGAGGGAACCTGGTACTTTCTGAGGCAACCAGTTCTACTTCTCTATAGCTTTAGTTGTTGGGAAGTTTTTCCTCACATCATGCTTAAATTTTCTTCTTTGCAAATTCCACTCAATTCCTTTTGATTTTGCCCTCTGAGGCCAAGCTACTACTCCTTCAAATACTTGAAACCAGCTATTATGTCCCCTAATTTTTTTTTCCAGGTTAAACATCCCTAGGCCCTTCAACTTATTTTCATATGGAATGATCTTGAGGTCCTTTACCATCCTAGTTTCCCTTCTTTGAATACTTTCCAAATTTATGACCATCCATAAAATGTGATTCTCAGAACTGAATACAATAACCCAGATGTAATTTGACCAGGCCAGACTACAGCAGGACAAGTTTGGACACAATGCCATTCTCAGTGAAACCCAAGATCACATTAGCTTTTTTCCCTATCATATTATACTATTAGCATATCTGGAGGACCTTACCATCTATAGGGAATTCCTCTTCCATTTGGACTTTGCACTGGACACACTCCATGACAATGACACTCTTGGTGACCCATGGATCTTCCTGTTTTATGCCTAGCTTGATATTTATAATTAGAGAGTCATTTAATAAAGTAATTTCTGTTGTTGCATTATAAAGGAATCCTGTGATTTTTAGAATATTCATAGGGGATTATCTCAGGAACAAAACTTCTCTTTAAAGCAAAAACTATTTATTTTATACCAGTATTTTTCTGGTAATGCTTCATTACTACAAAGCATGGAATACCACAGTCTCCAAGCAACAGGTCATCTAAATGGCAATGAAACAGTGGATGATGAGTATGAAAAGACTACAATGTTTTATCAATAAAAATTGCACACAAATTGTCTGAAAGACATTATCAGAGAAATATATGACCAGAAAAGAAGGCAAATTATATAGCAAGAGTGAAGAGAAACCACTGATGGGCCCATAGGTGGCTATGTGTAAAGCCAAGCACAAGCAGCTTTCCAGAGGACTGCTGCTGTGAACAGCTTTAAGGTTCTGATTACATAGTATAGTAAACTCTCTATTTTTTCAGCAGTAAATTAAAGCAAAACATCCACAGAAACCAAAGTACAGCATTCACAGTGATATAACAAGTTATCACTAAAGTGGCCACATAGTTTTCACCAAAGTGGCCACATGGTTTTAAGCAAAAGTTTTTATTCATTAAGTCCTTAACTCAGTCGTCCTTAAGGAGCAAGCCTTTTAAGGGACACAAAGTACAAAGGTCAAAGTTCCCCGCCCCTAGGTCACATTGTCTTAATCTCTCCATCAAAGTCTTCTTTCTTCTTGATTGGAGATTAGTTTCCATTCATCCTTAATTCAATCATCTGTAAGAGGTACAAGGTACAGAACAGTAATTCTCCCACTCCTAGGCCACAGTAAATCATGATCTTCTCAGTCAGCATTAAGTACCCAAGAAGAGGTCTTTTTTTCGTCTTGATTCAAGGCTGGCTGTCAGATTCCATGGTTCCTCTTCCATGGTCCCAGCTCCTGCCTGAATCTACCCAACTGTCACCTGAATTCAAAGGTAGGCAGCTCCCAGCTCTTCGTCAAGTTCCTCGTCCATTTCCCATTCCATATCGAAGCTCACGGTGTCCAGTCCACCTCAAGTCTTTCACAGTTTCTGTTTTGGGGAAGACAAAGCTTAACAGAGCCAAAACAACATTCGTGCACATTGCTGGCACCATCATCAATTCACTGACTACCTGTGAAGTCAACAGAGATCCAAACACAAGGTCCAAGAGGTCAACACATATCATCAGTACAGTCCTAGGACCTCCAAATCCCTCCTCCAGGACTTTTGTAAGCAGACAACAAGAAAATCCTCTTTCAGGGCTTCTATACAAATTATCACAAACAAAAATCAACACAAAACAAACACAGTGCCTGGCCACCACAAAGTTCCCCTTTTCAGTTCTGCCACCACAAGTGTTCTCTTCTCAATTCTGCTCTTTCCCAGCTTGGGCTTCTCCGTATATATGGCCATTAAGCTCCTCCCTATTCCGCCCTTTCCTGTTGCAGCAGCAACAGGGGTGTTCACAAGTTCTGTTTTTTAACAAAGACTTGATATAATAATGGACAAGGCTTAAAAGAAACTTGATCTGAAACAAGGTGCTAAATAATTAAATAGCTGAAACAAGGCACTAAGTACTTCTCTGCTTGCCATTACACTATGTAACCTGAAGCTACCCAGAAGAAGATCTCTATCAAGTTGAGTGATTCCCCTGTGGAAAATTTACAGAGATTATGGCTAAGAATCCTATAGGATGAGAAAGCACAAATGGATCATTACAGTCTGTACTATTGAAAGGGCATCCCACATCAGTGAATTCATAGATCTATTGAAGTATCACACATGTTGAGTCATATCCATCAAAATCTCCAAATATTTTTCAGATGAACTGCTGTCATCTATATTTGCAAAGTCTATTGCTTTTATCTTCCTCTAAATATAAGATTTACACATTATTTCACCCCTGTTAAATTTTATCTCCTTAGATATAGTCCAGTGTTAAAGCTTGCCATGGTCTTTTTGAATCCTAACTGTCATCCAATGTGCTGACTATCCCTCTTAGCTTTATGGCAACATGTTCCATTTATGCCTTTATCCAGGTCATTGATAGCAGTGTTAAACTGCACACAGCCAAACACAGATCCCTGAAGTATTTCAGGGAAGTCTCCCAAGTTGATGACAGCAAACAATTAGGGACTATTCTTTGGGCCTGGCTATTCAACCAGTTCTGAATCTGTCTGACCATAATACTATTTAATCTGCATCTTGACATCTTCTCCATCAGAATAGAGCAATAGTCTTTGTCAAATATATTGCTAAATATGGCTAAACTTGTGGGAGTCAATGTGGTATGATAGAAAAAAAATATTGGATTTAGAGTCAAAATATTTTTCAATTTGAACCCAAACTCTGCCACATATTTCCCACATGACCTTGAACAAGTTACTTAATCTCTCTAGGCTAAAATATTCACAGAACATGTTGGGCGTTAAATTAGATGACCCCTAATGTCTTTTCCAGCTCTGATTCTATGTCTACATCATTCCCTTGATCTACCATTCTAGAAAGCCAATCAAAAAAGGAATAAGATTAGTCTGGCATGACTTGTTCTTGGGGAAACCTTTTTGTTGGCTTTTTTTTTTTGTGATCATCATGATGCTTCCATCATTTGACATAACTACTTCCTTAGTACATGATACAGTATTTTAAAATGGGTCATTTGGTTACATTTGAAGATGTCCCTCGTATAAGTATTACAAATTTGACCTAATGATTAAAATCATAACATTTTAATCAATCTTTTTAATGGTTTGCTGGCATATTTGAATACAATATAAAAACATTAAAATATAGGAAAAAATAGGCATGTTGCATATCACTAGCAAACTTAATCCTAAAACACTTCTCCAAATATCTATCACTACCTTAACACCTGCAAATATAGAATCATAGTGTATCAAAACTGGAAGGAAACTTAGAAATCAGCTAGTCTAACCCCCTCATATTACAGATGAGGAAAATTAAGGTCGTAGACCTGACGTTGTACCATTACTGGAGATCCAAAGGCAAAAATTAAATAGTCTTTGTGCTTAAGAAGCTTAATGAACTGTTCAAAGACATAGGTCTAGTTAGTGGCAGAGCTGAGGCTTAAACCCAAGTGTTGTGCTTCCCAGTGCAGTGTTCTCCCTGCTCTGTGTCCTAAAGATGATACTACTTGAAATGACTACAATCACTGTTTTATTTGGGGCTATAAAGGTAGTTCCTACTTTGAAAAACTGTCATATTCCTGACAACAATACAGGTTGAAGGGTATTATATCTATTATCTTATTTATAATTTCCACTGATGGACACTTTAGTTACTTAGCACTTGGCATCCATTATGTTTGATTCTCGTGACATTGTTGTGAGATCTATAGTTCCAGTACTATTTGTGTGAGGAAACTGAGACACAGAAAGGACAAGTAGATTTCCCAAGGTTGCATAGCAAGTGAATAATAGGGCTGGGACTCAGACCCAGTAGGTCTTTTAGGTTACCATTACAAGTATATTGTTATTGATTTCATATCGTGTCTTATTTCCCCAACTAGATTGTAAGGTACTAACAGTGATAGGCCACATCTCAGGTCTGTTTCGCAATCTTCAAGATGCCTACCACAGTACTGTGTATATAGTAAGTGCTTGAGAATTCCTGAGGGAAGGGAAAGTGTAAAATAGATCAATAGAGGAAAATCATTACTAGAAAGTATATTAAGCCAAATATTTTATAAATTCATTCTGCAACAACTGTCAAAATTGGCAATATTTTTGTTTGTTGTACAAAACACATCACCACATGGCAGGCCATTTCACAAGCTCTAATCATTCTGCATGGTGAACCAGGCAACAATGCATAGCAATTATCTAATCTATGGATGTTAAAAGCCTGAATGGGTTTCAGTATCCCAGCTATGTAAGGCATGCTGATAATCTACATACCATACAGGTCCACCAGGCTGTCCTATTCCTTTCAAACAGAGAAGATGCCATCTCTTTAAGGAGAAGGCCAACTTACTGCTAATGGAAGAGATTGTGAACTTTAATTTTTGTTCTATATCTTTTTAAGAAATGTTATCTTGATTCTTACAGATGTATTTGAGAAGAGTGGAAAAAGCTAATGATTTGGAAACAAAAGACATGGGCTTTTATGCTTATGAGCTATGTGATCTCAGGCAAGACATTTAACCTTGCTGAGACTGTTTCCTCATCTGTAAATTGTAGATAATAAAACTTGAACTACGTCCTTCAGGGTTGCTGTGAGGATTAAGTGAAAAATAATGGATGTGAAAACATTTTATGAAAGTATTATGTGTTAGCTATTACTATTCTTAGTATTTTATATTTTTTTTACCATATGGAAGGATTTTCTTAATTTTGAAATGTCCAACAATGGAATGAGCTGATTCAAAAGGTAGGAAGTTCTCTATCACTGACTTTTTCTGAGCAAGGGCAGGATAATTAACTCTCAAGGATTCTATAAGGGAGATTCCTGCACTGAGTGAGAGACTGAAAGTCTCCGAAGTCCCAAATCCCCTCCACAGGGTGCTCTTTCCTTCCTCCAACCCCCCACAGATCTTGGTACCTCTCTTTATGTTCAAAGAGTTAGGGGGGACATTTAGCCTGAAGAAGGAAAGGCTCAGGGGGACATGATAGCTGCCTTAAAGTACCAGAAAGGCTGTCATATGAAGAGAGATTAGATTTGTTCTATTTGGCCCTTGAAGGCAGAACTGGAAATAATGTGTAGAAATTGAAGAGAGGTCAATTTTGGTTTGATGAAATGAAAAAGTTTCTAACTATTACAGTTATCCAGAAGTGCAATGAGCTGCCTCCAGAAGTAATTGGTTTCCCCTCCCTGGAGGTCTTCAAGCAGAGCTGGGTGACCACTTATTTGATATATGGTTGTAGACACTCTCGTTCAGTTATCGTTGGACTAGGTGACCACCTTGGTCCCTGCCAACACTGAAATTCTGTGATTTTTCATGAGGTTTATGATACTTAATACATTCTTACTTGTACTAGGATTATTTATGTATTTGTCATATTGATTGGATAGATCCAGGACTTTAGAGGTCACGTATTCCTGCCTCCCACCTTTTGTAGGAATTTTCTCTGCAACATCACCCTTGCAAGTTATTAACCTCTGCTTGAACATGTCCCATGAAGCGAAGTTCATTACTTCACAGAACCGTGCATTCCTTCCTTTGCTGTGTAGCTCTAATTGTAAAGTTCCTGACTCCAAACTGAAATCTGTTCTCTATAATGTGCCCTGCCTCAGCTGTTCCTGATTCTGCCCTCTGAGATCAAGCAGGACATAGCTTAATACATGATAACCTCCTTCAGTTACTTGAAGACAACTGTCATGGTACCCATAGTTCTTCTTTAGGAGATTTGTCCCTACATCTTTATACTGAATTCAAGTTATATGGTTTCCAGACCCCCTCACCATTCCGGCCACTCTTTGGTACTCTAGTTTGTTGTCTGGGTTTTCTTAAAATATGATCTTCCTGGAAGCACTGGGTGCTGTGTCTGTAGTCTGCTTGGGGCTAAGTACAATAAGACTATATCACCTCTCTAATCATATAATCCTAGGATGTGAGAGCTCAAAGGTAGCCGAGGTCATAAAATGTATGAGGAGAACAGAGTGTTAGAGGTTTGAGTTGGAAAAGAAAGACCTTAGAACATAACAAATAGAAGTTGAGGACAGGAAGAAACCTTAGAGATTGTGTAGTCCAATTTTCATTTTGTAGATTTAGTCCTAGGAAGTGAAGCGATTTGCCTATGTTGACTAAGTGTGAATCAAATGATGAATTTTGAGTTTGTATGGTACTTGGATTGCTGTACTGAATAAAAAGCAACGTTTGATTTACATTTGGAAGTTTCTCATCAATTCATGAATTTCTGTAATGCAAGTTAGTGACAAAACTGGGACTAGAATTCTAGTTTTCTTACTCTCTTCCAGTTTTCTTTCCAGTTTTCTGAAAAACCATTGCTCAGTTTTGCTGAGTGATTGACAGTTAAATCTGTAGCAAAAAAAGGCTATAGATCTCCAAGACCCTTATTAGCAGTTGCAAATTCGTTTGTTCTGAGCCACTTGCATTTTCATGAAGATTAAGGCCAGTAAGAATGAAGGGTACTGAAAAAGTTAATAAATTACTAATCACGTATAAAAGATAAGTATTTAGATGTAATTTACATAATCATTCTTAAAAATTGTTTTTTAAATATGTAGTTAATATTTTTTCCCAAGTTGATCCTGTCTAAAGAGAGTTCTGTGTGAGGCACTGGAATATTGGAGAAATTTGAGTATTGAGGTCAGACTTCAAATTGAAAATTAAACTTTGCTCTTATTCAAAATGTGGCCATAATCAGATAGGACTCAGAGTCAAAGGGCTAAAGCAAGCAGCAACGACCACACTATCATAGGACTTACAGAGGTCATCTGGTTCAACCCCTTTGTAACAGAAGAGAAAACATAACCCACACAAGAAAAAGTGACTTGCCCCAGGTCGCACCGTTAATAAGTGGCAATACTAGAATTCAAACTAAGGCCTTCTTACTACAGATCCTGTGGTCTTTTCACAACATCAAAGACAAAGAGTCAAGGAAAGGAAAGCTGGTTCCAGGCTGAGAGGCATCTACTGCCGGGCATTGAAGCAGGTCAGCTGAGGTCAGTGCCAAAGCCCCAGAGAAGACAAGTCATGTATAGTCATTAACGTTATGTTATTTAAATTGCTAATAATAATAATAGATACTAACATTTATATAGTGTTTTAACAGTTTGCAAAGGATTTCCTTATAACCCTATAAAGTAGGTAGGTAGCAAAAGTATGACTGTTTTCCTTTTATAGCTGAGGTTCAGAGGTTCAGAGAAGGGAAGTGACTTGACTAATTTCATAGCATTTTAAGGTTTATACAACATTTTCCTCACAACAACCCTATGAGGTAAGTAGTACAAGTATTATGCCTATTTACAAATGAGGAAATTGAAGCTAAGTTACATAACTTACCCACAGTCATCCCGTGAGTAAGAGGCAAAGCCAAGACTGTCATGCATGAACTTATAATAACTGAGGAAACAAAGTCCACACTGTGTGATTTATTTGCAAGGAATGTAGTTGCAGAATAAATAGGATCCAGGGCCCTTCTGCAGGCACAAGGACCCTGAATATAGATTTTTGCATAAATTTTTATGTATTAGAAGAAAACAATAAAAAGGATACAGAACAGGATGTAAGATCATGTAATCTGATTTCTTATTGGAGGTTAAATTTGATACTTTCCAAATTGGGAGGGGGTGGGCAAGCAGGTAAAATTCCCCAAAATTAGATGGATGAGAAAACAAAACTGAAGTCTCAGAATGGAGGTTGTTTATAAAATGGAAACAGTTTGATTCTCACAGTTCCCCCCTTTGATCCTTGGTGGTAGGAGTTATCCCCTCCCCATCATGGATCACTATCTATAAACCAAATTTATAAGGTTTCTTGCCTCCTCATTATCAGAATAACAAATCAAGGAAAGACCACTAGGAAGAACCTTCTCACATATCTTTGTACAGCAACTAATACAAAGTCTAAGATGAATAATGATGCATAGAATGAAGAGAGCGCATTTACTTATGGTGGCTAATATGCCATTTCCTTGCACACAAGAAAACCAGGAGGAAGGATTCCACCAGGAGTCACTTGGCTTAGACACTTGTGTTTTTGTTGTAATTTGTTGGATTTCCTGAAGCCTCATCACAACCTCCCTTGATCAATTAATATAGGAACAATCAGATTGATCATAGCACAGGCTTCTCCTTGTGAAGTCATAATAAAGCCTAAGACCACACAATTTCATAAGACCATTTGTGCTAAAGAATCTACCTTAGTTCTTTGGAAGGAGGAAATGGATTCACTTGTGGCCTGTGTGAGTTTTTCAGTTTCAAGTGAAAGGTTCGTAGCAGCCTATTCAAAAGCACAGGCCCCAGTATATGGAATTAGGGACCAAAGGCATTTCATCTCCTTTCCATCTCCTCCTCCTGCTGTTTTTTGATGTTTAAACCTCCATGCTCCCAAGTCCTATAGTATGATTAAAGACTGATACTGGTGGGGCCAAGTAGGTGATCCTACATGTCCCAGACCAATTTGGAGAAAAGGAAGAATATGCTTTTTTTCCACAAAGGATTGTCCAGGGGCCACTATTTCCCAAGGAACTTCTGAAGGAGGATATTTAATTCTTCCAAAGGTTTGATTATTCTTATAGTATAAATTTGTACTGAAGGTTGCATCATACTTGGTCCAGCTAGAGCCATTATTAGTAATGTTAGACAAAGAAATACATTGAGGTTTCTTGTCTCTAATCTCATTAAAGACACAGGTTTTGGCACAAATAAAAGGGTTACCTTTTGTAATATCATGAAAAAGAAAAGTCAATCTACACATCTTCAAATCTCCTAAATATGCACTATCATTAGGACCTTGCATCTTGGTAACACAGAAATGAAAACTCAGAAGGGGAGTAGCAAATGCAAGCAATACAGTCCTAAATTTGATGACCTCTAGGGGCCCACTGAATTTGAAAATAAGTTGTTTGTTATAAAGTTGGGTCAGTGATATTAGTCTTGGCTTGTTATGTTCTATTTTCCTTCTAGGGGCATCAATATTGTAAGTGGCTTAAGTAAAGGGTATAAAAGCCCCTTTCAAAGGTGATGTTTTAGGATACCCATAATCAATGTAATCTGCTGGTTGGGGGAGAATTTTAATAGAGAGCATTTTCCATCAGTCAGGGTCACTCTGGTGGAAATGAAGATAAATCCAGATTTCATGGGACCCAATTGCTCTAAGGTGATACAAAGCATGCCCTACATCATCATGAAGTTTACTAATAGGATTAAGTATTTTCCAATGCTCCTGTTAGTAATGGAATGTGGAAAGAAGAATTGGTAATAACATCAGAATTATGCAATAGCCAGCTATGTTAATAAGGATGCATAGGCATAAAGTTAATGATATATAGTAAAGAGTATACATTTCAAAAGTATCCAATATCTTAAATTTGCCAAAATTTCCTTAAAAATGGGTGGATTGCTTTTAGGACCCCCATTCTCTAGTCTTCCAGAGAAGAGTCAACTGGGGAAGAAAGTATGACAGATGAAAATATTAAGCTTAAGCAAAAGCAAAAAGATTTTTGCATACACTGCTCTCATATGAAACAGTAAGGAGCAGGTTTTATGTGAACATAGTGTATCCAAAAGTGTTTTCCTCAGTGCTTTATTGCATTTGTGGTGGTCAGCAATAGTTGGAATGGGTCTTCCCGGGCAGGTTGAGTTCCACTCGTCTGCTGGAATTCTTGTTGTAGACTTTATCTCCAGGATGAAAACCATGTAACTAAAAGTCCAAAGGCATAGTCTGCTCCTATGTTGTGAAATTCTTCCAGTCTGTAATGCAGTTCCTGTATAGAAGAAGCAACAGAAGTCTCTCCTCCAAATAATAATGTATACACTGGGGAGAAAAGGTTTGCCTTTATAGGAGGATGATAAAAAAGTATTTCAAAAGGAGAAAGATGTAATTCTCCCCTTGGTCTATTTCACAGATAAAATAAAACAAGGGGGAGTACTTCAGACCATTTAAGGTGGGTCTCAGTGCACAGTTGCCAAATCATGGTCTTCAGTTCTTTGTTTATATGTTTAACCTCACCAGAACTATGGAGGTTATGAAATCCAGAAGTCACCCCGAGACAAGTAAAAATTTGGGAATCTTATCAGTGAAGTAAGACACTCTGACTGAGTCAAGGAGGGCCAAAGGGGGGGCACAATTTCTTTGAGAAAAATTCTAGCCACAGAACTCACAGTGGCTTTAGAAAACCATGAAATGCCTCCACCCAATAAGTGAGCTGTTCAACAACTAAGCAGACTCGTTGGAGGCCAGACTCAGACATGCAGGTGAAATCAATTTGCATGTGCTCAAAAGAATTAAAAGCTATGGGGCAGCTGCTGAAAGTGACAGTGATGGCATGTTGATTAAATACCTGACAAATAGGATAGGAGGCAGAAATACACACAGCAACATTCTAATCATATCGACAATTCCTTGTGTGCCGGAATGTCCCTCCTTGTGGGTAAACAGACATACCTGGTGATAGGAACTCCAAAGAAGGAGTGGTTTGCCTTTCACAGTCACCCAGACCCCAGGCACCTGCTTAGCTCAGAAATAATTTCCATTTTGCAGTCTCAGGGTTGTTGTAAGATAGAGAGAGGTCAGCAACATCAGAGGAAAAAAGATGAAACACATATGTGAGGCTTTCAAGGGAAGCAAGTTTTGCAGTAGTGTCAGATTTAGTACCATTAGTGTGGGCAGGACAATGAAGAATAGCTAGAGCACTAGGATAGAAGTTTATCTATGTAGTGTGTGTTCACAATGACCTTACTAGAAGAAACCCTCAGCTTCCCAACAGTATGATAGACTCTAAAAGCCTAATAGGGACTGGTGTAGGAGGTTACATTTTATCCAGTAGACAAATGGCAAGCTTATGTAAGCACATCAATTTAGCAACTTTGGTGCTGAGGTTAGGTGGCAAAGAAGCTGCTTAAACAATGTCATGGTCGGAGACCCTGGCAGGGCCTGTGTACCAGATGCCATCTCATAAAAGAGGAACCATCGGTATGTAGAATGTGGGCAGGGTTCTGCAATGGGGGTATCAGAGAGGTCATTTCAGGGTCTCTTGGCCATATCGACCACAGAGGAACAGTCATGCGGAGGCTCCCCATTAAATTTGGAAAATAACATTCATATCAGGGAGTAACATGACTGGGTTGACAATCAAATAACGCTTTAGTGTCACATTTTTTCTGCCTAATAAAGTCACTTCATATCTAGCAAATCTTTGATCAGAGAAGCTTGAGTGTGATAAGCCTCAATTTCATGAGGATACTGCATGACAAGTGGGGCCCCTAAAACCAAATCACATGCCTTTTCAACTAAAAGAGTGGTGGCTGCTACCACTCTTAAGCAAGGAGGAGCCTCTGTATCCACTGAATTTGGCTAAACAGAGTAGTATGCTGTAGGGTGAAGAGAGGGACCAAGGGATTGAATGAGGACGACCCCTGAAACTACTTCCTTATGTTTGTGTAAAAAAAAAAAGAGAAAAGGGCTTATTGTAATCTGCAAATCCTAGCACTGGAGCTAATGGCTTTCTTAAGGTCCACAAGGGCAATAAGATTCTGGTTCAGGCTGCAAAGGTTCTGAAATGTTATCTTTGGTTAGAAAAACTAGAGACTTAGTGATCTCAGCAGAGGATGGAATCTACTGGAGGAAATATCTATCTAGTTGCTCCCAAAATAACATGTAATTGAAGTTGTGTGAAAAAGCAATTGTTGAAAAGCCTGTGCATGCTTTAAGGAAACAGCGAGTACCAGCAGAAAGTATGAAACTAAGGTACTTCCCCTGGGGGAGGCATCACTGCACCTTTGATCTAGAAACCTTCTGACCCCTTAGATGATGTTGGAGAAGAAACTGTTTGCTGTTGTTTTCACAGACCTCAATGCTAGGTGCTGCTAGCAACGTATTGAACCAGAGAGGAACCCTTGAAACTAATAGAAGCTAAATGCTGCCGCAGTCTTTGAGAGAACAAAATGAGACTTTCTATATACCCTTGAGACAAATGAATCCATGTTCATTGTGTGTTCTTCCAGGTGAAGGCAAACAGGTCCTGAGTGTCTGGGTGAATGAGAATGCTGGGGGGAAAAAAGCTGAACTAAGACCCATCACAGTAAAACAGGACTATCATCAGGGGTCTCTTGGGTATTTTGAACCAATACAGGGAACAAAGAGAGGCAATCTTCAGGGATTTGCAAAGACAGATATCCATCAGGGAGCAGGAAATAGTGGCTTTAAGTTTACAAAGAAGATCATGGCCCAATAGGTTAACAGGAGGGTTGGGCATAAGGAGAAAAAAATGTTCTACTGAGAGAGATCCAACAATAACCATATAGGGAGACAATTTGGAGACACTTTAAGGTTTCCCCAAGATTCCAATAGTTAGAAATCCAATAGAAGTACACTCAGAATCCGTTTTGCTCATCAAAATCAGATTTGAGGCTCCCTGTATCTAATAAGCAGCAATTATCAATCATGTTACCAACTTTAAGGGAGACATGGGAGTTCACCAGTTTGGGGAGAGGTAGAGACTGGGATAATTGGAGCAAGGACATCAGGATTGGGGAAAATGAAAAGATTTCTCATCCAAATCTATGTCCCTGCTCCTCTCCATACCCTCATGCCAAAGATCCTGCCTGGGTTCTTCCAAGGTCCCTTCTATTTCTATTACTTAAGTCCCACTTCTTTCTACATTCTCTGACAAGAGGGCCCTTTTCGTAACAACAAAAGCACTCATGCAGCCCCCCAGTTCCTTGATACAGTTTGAATAGGAGCTGGAGCTGCTTGGGCAGGGGCCCAAGCTTGGAAGGGAGCCGGAACTGCTTGGTCAAGGGCCAAGATTGTTTGAGGTTTTGGCTTAGGTTTCTCCTCTTTATCTTTCCCTTCATAAACATATTGAGCGATGCTTTTAAGCTCACCAATGCCCTTTTCCTGCCAACCAGTACAACTCTTATGAAAATATTTTCATATTTCTGACATAGATTAGTTAACAAGGGCTGAATTAATAATTTTCACATTTATCAGATTGAGTAGATCCAACCCAGTGTACCGCCTAGCACTCTTATACAACCTGTCATAAAAGTGGTTAGGGGTTCTTGAACACTTGGAACTTACTCTAATTTTCAGAGTGGATGGAACACTTCCATGCCTCTGAGCAAAGATCTCCTAGCCTACTATAGCCTGAGATAGCTGGCTAGAATATTAGAGTTCCAATGAAGATCTTGTGATGGCCAATTAGGAAGACCAGAAAGGCCAGCAAGTACTCCTGCTACTGTGGCTTGTCTATTTGCAGCCTGAGTAATGGCAATTCTTTTCCCCAGGGGAGAGTAAGGTCTCCATTAAATCAGTTACATCTCCCAAATTAGGATGATAACCTCTAACTATGACCTGAAATTGGGTTGTAACAGCCCCAGGATCCTCATCAGATTTAGGAGTATCTCTCCTCCATGGGGAGAAATGAGAGGGACTAAAAGGTTGATGATTTCTTATGGATAATAATATGTGGGTTGGTTGGGTCAGGTACAGTCCTTTCCCAAAAAGGAAAGACACCTGCCACAGGTCCCTCATATTCAAAGGAGATGAAATCTCTTGTTACACCAGGAGGGGAGTAAGATGGAAGATAGAGAAGGCGATGCCTGTTTAGCAGTATGCCTTGTTGTTGTCTTTCATGCTCAAAGAGGACCAAAATGATATCATTATGTTGGAGTAAAGTTACAGTGTGTCTGACTATAGCTGATTAGACCAACACAAGCTCAGAAGGCTCCACCACAGGTCAGACACAAGTAGTCCACATGAACATTTGTACTGGAGATGTCTCAATTTGTGCATCTCATGTTTCTTTGGAGCTACTACAATTCTGTCTTGCTCAGTGTTTTGCCAGTGTCTGCCATGTCACACAGTCAATTCCAAAGTTCTTCAGTGACACCTTGAGACTGTCCTTATATCACTTCATCTGACCACCATATGAGCACCTACCTTGTGTAAATTCTCCATAAAATGGTCTTTTAGGCAAATGTATGTTTGGTGTTTGAACAATTTGAACCAGAACCTCCAGCCTACTGAAGTCATGCTCTCTGCAAGCAACATGCCTAGAAGTGTGAGGTAGAAAAGGTGAAATGACAGAAAGAGTGGTGGTAGTCCTAAAAGACTGGGAAGGAATAGGCAGGACAAAATAAAGAAGAAAGCCTGTTAGGGGGTATTGTGCACAGTCCATCAGATAAAGTGGGCCAGCAAAATCAATATTGCATCTGATATGAAATGAGTTATTTCTTTATTTAATTAATTTCTTTATTTACTTTTAGTTTTCAACATTAAATTCCACAAGCTTTTGAGTTCCAAATTTTCTCCCCCTCCTCCCCACTTTCCCCCATGGTGGCATGCAATCCAATATAGGTTCTATGAATACCTTCACATTAAACATTAGTCAAGTTGTAAAGAAATACTCTAACCAATGGAATGAACAAAGAGAAAGAAGGAACAAAACAAAACAAAAAAGAGAGAGCAGGTAATTTTGCTTCAATCTGCATTCAGACTCTTTAAATCTTTCTCTGAATGTGGATAGCCTTTTCCATCATGAGTCCTTTGAAGTTGTCTCATAACATTGTATTGCTGAGATCAACCCAGTCTATCAAAGTCAGTCACCACAGATACAATGGTGTCTGTAACTGTGTACAATGTTCTCCTATTTCTGCTCCTGTCACTCAACATCAGTTTATGTAAGTCTCTCCAGGTTATTATGAAGTCCATCTGCTCCTCATTTCTTATAGCACAGGTATCCTACTATATTCATATACCACAGCTTGTTTAGCCATTTCCTAATTGATGGACGTTCTCTTGATTTCCTGAAATGAGTTATTTTCAATAGCTAGCCTTAATTTCTTCAATTTATAGTAATGAATAGTGCCATATTGAGGCCAAAATAGATTACCAGTTGAATCTTTTGTAATCTTAGACCAAATTTCACATAATACAATAGCATTTTTTGTGGCCATTCTTGGTTGAACCAGGATTTTTCCCTGGTTCCAGTATATAAGAAATTTTTCCAGAGGGGTTCTTTTTGGTATGCTATTACTGGGTCCCATCTTTCCCTTAAAGGAGCTTTTCCAATAGTATAGGAGCATCCCCAGCAATGTGGGGGCTTATTTTAATTTGGAAGAATTCAAGATTGAGGAGAAGTTGAAACTCTTGGTCAGTCTTCCATGAAGTAATTCCTCAGTGAAAAAATCAACTGTAGCTCACTTTAGGGAGTTATTCTAAAAGATTGTCCAGGGGACCAAGGTCCCCTCTGAAGTCCCTTCGTGGTTGCCAACTATCATGTGTTGCACAGCGGAAACAAAGTCTGAGTTGTCTGATTTATTTGCATGGTGTTCAGTTAGAGGACAAATTGGATGCAGGGCCCCTCAGCAGGCACAAAGACCCTGAATACAGATTTTGCACAGATTTTTATACATTAATAGAAAACAATAAACAGTATACAAATCAGGTTATAGGATTATATTATCCGATATCTTATTGGAGGTTAGATTTGGGACTTTCTGAGTTGGGAGGAGTGAGTGAGCAGGTGGAATTCCCCCAAATCAGGTAATTTACAGGAAAACAAAACTGAAGTATCAAAATGGAGTCAGTTTGATTCTCACAAGACCTAGGTCTTATGATTAAATCCAGTGTTCTTTCTGCTAAACTAAGCTACCTTTTATGAACTTGTAAAACTTTCCTGTTCTTCTCCAGCCTCATTCAGTATCTTTTAAGCCAGAGATTTCAAATATGTCAGAGTTTCATATTGTCCACAGCCCTGATGAAAGTGTGGCCTGAACCAAATTATAATTGGGAAATATTTAACAAAATAAATAAAAATACAATAAACCATAGATAACATACTTACAGTTGAATGACCCCATTTCTATTTGAATTTGACATCACTGTTTTAAGCTCTCATAGCTTTTTGTCCCTCTTGTGTCTTAATCATGTTCTAATATAGAGATATATAAATATTTATATATAGATACATATATCATAGTTATTTATCTGTATATTCTACATCCTCAACTTGACTTGTAAGTTCTTTGTGGGCAAAGACAATGAATGTCTTTTTTATCTCTTTATTCTCCCTCAACATGTATTACAGGCCTTTGCACAGAGTACATACTTAGTAAATGTTCATTGATTTGGTAATGTGTGTGTATTTGTGTGTGGTGGTAAGAAGGAGGTCCTGATTGATGATTTCACCCATGTAGCAAACTCCTATTAAAAAATTCTCTCTATTCATGCAGATTGGCAACTATTCCACAATTTACAACCCTAGAGAATTGCCTGGGACATTAAGAGGTTAGCTATTTTCCCCAAGGTCACAGAGCCAGTACATGACAGGCAGGATTTGAACCATGTCTTCCTGGGTCTTAGGCAGGCTTTTCATTTACCACACCATGATTTTTCCCTTTTTAAATTTAATAAGTTCAGCCCATGGTTCATAAATAACCTAAGCCCTCCCAACCCAAGTGAAGAAAGAGTCTATAAATACTAGTGAAGAATGAGGTTTATTAATGAAGAAATGTATATAAAAAATCATGAAATGTCAGAACTGGAAGGAATCTTAGAACATAGAATGTCAGAATATAAAAGGTTAGAGCCAGAAGGAACCTGATGAACTGGAATGTTGGAACAAAGAACACAAAGTCTAAGACTATAAAATATTGAATGTTAGAATAGGAATTAACCTTGTAGCACAGAATATTAGAACTGAAAGGAACCTTAGAATATACAATGTCAGAAGAGGGCAGGTAAAGATAGTAGAGCATTGGAATTGACCCCAATGTAGTCCAACCCCCTCATTTGCCAGTTGGGAAACTAAAGGAGGTGAAATGATTTATTCAGGGTCAAACAACCAGTTAAGGGCAGGACCAGAACTGGAACTCAGACTTCCTAGGTCCAAGTTCAGGCTTTTCCACTCTCTCACAGCTACTTCTAAAAATTATGCAATCCAACTAAGAAAGAACTTGATAAATGATTTGACTAAACTTTTCGAGGCAGTTAAGTGGGGCAGTGAATAGAGCATGGGCCCTAGAGTCAGGAGGACCTGAGTTTAAATTAGCCTCAGATACTCGACACTGAACTAGCTGTGTGACCTTGAGCAAATCACTTAACCCCAATTGCCTTGCCTCCCCTCTCCAAAAACAAAAAGGAAAAACTTTGCTACTCTACTGACAGGTGACCAGGTAAAATAAGGCAACATTCTAGCAGTTCTGGAGAGCCTTAAGTAAACAGACCTCCTAAACATAAGTAGAGACCCTGCACTAGATAAATAAGGTGTAAACCCAGGGAAACAAAATAAACCCAGAACATTATTCTAGGGAAGGGAAGGGAAGTTGTCCTGATGGAGTTTTAAGCTAAATGCTAATTAATTGAGCTGGAATATAAACAGGACTTGCCACACAGCCTTGGAACGGAAATCCTAACTATCTTGCTTGATGCGTATTTCAAACTTTCCTCCATGGTCCCTACTTGCTAGAAATCTAGAAGTCTCATTGTCTGAAAAATCTCTTCCTCCTAGCATACCTGGATCCTCATGCATCTTAGGACTTGGCAGTTCTGAAGCCAGCTATCCTAGTCATAGAATCATAGAACAGCAGATGAGAACTTTAGAAGATTGAACATATATTGTTAAAACTAAAAGGGAACCTTAGAACAGAGAATGGTAGAGCTGTAAGAGACCTTAATATAGGATTTCCCAACCTTTTAAGCATGAGGACGTTTTTTTAATGCCAAAATTGTTCAATGATCCTTCATATAATGGTATTTGTACCATTTTTTTCCTTGACTGGGAGAATTCCTAATGATAAAAAGCTAAAATGGATTCAGTAATGCTTTAAAATTAATTTTTAATTTATTAATCACAGCAGGGTCTATGTATATTTGAAAAATAGTAATGCATCTATGTGCAAGACATTCAGTCTACAGAAGGCATGTTTTCTTTTTATTGACTTACATATATATTCAAAGACCCCTGGCAGTTATTCCCCACCCCTCCCCCTGGGGTTTGTGGTCCACAATTTGGGAAGCCTTCCTTTAGAACAAAGCACAATTTATCTGAAGGGAAAATTCAGAACATAGAATATAGAATGTGAGAGCTGAAGGGGGCATTAGAATGTAGAGTATTAGAAATGGAAGGCGCTCAGGATCATAGAATATAGTGTTGGCACTGGGGAAAAAAATTAGAGCTAGAATATTAGAATTAGAAATTAGTTTTAGAAAATGGAATGTTAGAGCCAGTAGGAGTCTTAAGAGGTCATCTAATACAGGACTTCTCAATTTATAGATGAGGAGGCCCAAACGAGAATTGATTTGCCTGGAGTCTCTCTGGAGTCAGTTTGAAATATGGCTTCAGATAAGTTTACTATATGGCAGAGCCAACACTAGAACCCATACCTCAACTCTTTGCCTAGTATTATTTCTACTATCCCACAGCTATCTCTAAGCACTATGAAATACAAAGATTTCTCTCTAAAGGAGGGAATTAAAAATTAGAATTTTTCTTCCAAAACTTTGAACAGAAAATTCCTATGTAACTTCCAGGGCCATTTCTTGTTTGTCACAAAATACTTATGATGCCTTAAAGCTAGGCTAAAAATTGATATAGTGGGATGGGGGGTGGTGGTAGCAAAATGGGGTGTGTGTCTGATAGCAGTGGTGCCATGAAAAGAGTCTTGGATATGAAATCAAGGGACATCGGTTTATGTCTTGCCTCTAAAATGACATATCTGTTGTGACTTTGACAGTTAATCACTTTAAATCTTTGGGCCAGTTTCCTCATTTAGAAAAGGAGGGATGTGAACTAAATCAGGGTTCTTAATCCTTTTCTTGTCATGTACTGCTTTGGCAGTCTAATGAAACCTAAATCCCTTCTCGGAATAATATTTTAAATGTATAAAGCAAAATCCATAGGATTATAAAGGAAATCAATTATTTTGAAACCTTTATTAAAATATTTTTTCAAAAGCAAGTTCATAGACCCCAAATTAAGAATCCCTGAACTAGATAATGTCTAGAGTCCCTTCTAAATAAATGATTACATGATTCTAAATGAAATGTATCCAGCATTATCTAGGCTCAGTGGCTTAGATGAAACACGATAATAATAGTAATAGGTAGCATCTATTTGTCAGTTTACTAGATTTAAACTCTACGTGGGTAGGGACTTATTCTTACCTAAATCATATATCTCCCCTCCTATCCAGCACAGTGTGCTTTATACAATAAGTACTTTAAATGTTATTAAATATAGTGCTTTGAGGTTTACAAAATATTTTACATATATAATTTTTGTGTTAGAGGCTCCCTACTGCCACAAAAAGCCCAAGAGGCATTAAGTAACTCCCTTTCACTTCTCTGGCTCATCTGTCTCTGCTCAAATGGGGAAGGGAAGAAAGGGGAAGGGAATGCACATTTGTTAAGTGCCTACTATGAGCCAATCACTGTTCTAAGCACTTTACAAATATCGCATTTTATCTTCATAACCCTGTGTAGTAGGTGCTGCTACTATTCTCATGTTGTAGTTCAGGAAACTGAGGCAGAAAAGGGTAAGTAACTTGCCCATGGTCACATAGCTAGTATCTGAGGCTAGATTTGAAATCAAGTCTTCCTGACTCCAGGCCCAGTGTTATATCAATTAGCTTCAGATAACATCTGAAACTAATGTGTGACAGGAGTGAGGAACCTGTGGCCTCAAGGTCACAAGTGGTCCTCCAGGTCCTTAAAAGCAGCTCTTTGTTCTGTGAAGTTTGGATTTAGTCATAGTGCCATGCTCGAGGGCCACATGTGGCCTTGGGGCTGTAGGTGCCTTACCCCTCAGAACAGTTCCTGTAAGCCTGATTATCAGGTTCCCTTATAAGAACTCAGGTTAATAATGCACAAATTTTACAATATTTTACTTACATATAGCTTTCCTGGTCAACTAACAGCCCTGATTCCCACTCCTAGTCAAGTCTGGGTGAATTGACCCCATGTGCCCTTTTGCCCAGCATTTGAGCAATGTGCCTCCCCTTGGAGAGTATCTCCCTCTGAAGTGTGTGCTTGGTTTTTAATTTAGAAAGAGACTCACACTTTCTTCTCCTTTTCCTTTCCATTTTCCCCTTTATCTTGTAACAGCTAAGTCAGTTCATAAAAATCATCTTGAGGCTTTTCTGAGGTTCAAGAAAGCAGAAGAGGTACAGAGTGGGCTTTTTTCTGAACATATGTCTGTAACACACATTGGAGTATGTGGATAACTCTGCCAAATGGCTACATATGCATTCAGTCTTCACAATACCTGTGAAATAGGACATACAAGTCTTATTTTCCCATTTTATATTTGAGGAATCTGAGGAGAAAGAGATGTGACTTCCCAAAAGTTATATGATGAATTACTGACAAAGCTGATACTAGAATCCAGGTCTTTTGACTTCAAGTTCAGGGCTCTTTCCACTAAGTCATTGTCCCCATGCCTAAATGGGGCTTTTAGCTTTTCTGAGAAAAATAATAAGAACTCCTATTTTTATAGCATTTTAAAGTATGCAAAGTACTTTCCCAACAACAGCTTTGTGAGATAGATAGAATAAGTGTAATTATCCCCATTTGCAAATAAGGAAACTGAGGCTCAAAGATATTAAGTAACCTTCCCAAGGTCACAGATCTAGCAATCAGAACTGAGATTCAAATTCATATATCCTAATCCAAAAGCTAGTGGCCTTTTCATCTGTACTTCATCTGTACTCTTATTTATAGAAATTTAATAGAGCCTGATTTGATCTCAGCCAGTCAATAAACATTTATTTAGTGCCTGCTTTGTACCAAGAACTCCGGTAAGCCTTGGAGATACAAAAAGAGGTAAATGAAAATCCCTTCCCTCAAGGAGCTTACAGTCTAATGGAGGAGACTATAAGCAAACACATATGTACAAACAAGTGTATATACAGGATAGATGGGAAATAATTAAGAAGGAAGGCACTAAAATTAAGAGAGGTTGAGAAAGGCTTCCAGTGAAAGATAGGATTTTAGTCAGGACCTGAAAGAAGCCAGGGAAGCCAGTAGGTGTAGATGATGAGGGAATGCATTCCAGGCATTTCTAGAGAGAATGCCTAAAGCTGAGAGATGGAATATTTTGTTCGTGGAACACTCAGGAGGCCAGTGTCGCTGGATCAGGGTATGTAACATAGAGAAAGGTGTATGTAAGTAGACTTCTAGAAAGGTAGGAGGGTGCTAGAGTGGATAGAAACTCGAGGCAGTAGACCCACTAGCAGGCTACTGCAGTAATTCAGGCATGAGGTGATAAGATCCTACACCAGAGTGGTGGTAGTGTCATAGAATAGAAGAGGGCACATTTGAGAGATGACATGGGAAGATGACAGATAGTGAGGAGTCAAGGATAATACCTAGTTGCAAGCTTGTGTGACTGCAAGAATAGTATTGCCCTCTTCAGTAACAGGCAAATTGGAGACTAGGAGGTTTAGAGGAAAGAATCATGAATTCTGTTTGGACATGTTGAGTTTACCAGACATCCACTCTGAGATGTCTGAAAGGCAGTTGAAGCTGCCAGACTAAGGGTTAGGAGAAAGGTGAAAGCAGGATGAGGAGATTTAAGAATCATCAATATAGAGATGGTGATTAAATCCAAGGGAACAGATTAGATCACCAAGTGAAGGAGTATAAAGAGAAAAGGGCCCGGTATAGAACCCTGATTTCCTGGGAATTAATTGTTTTGTTTTGTTTTTTAGAATGAAATTCTTTTTTTAAAAAATTTTTATTTATCTGTTTGTTTTTGCCTTTTGGAGGGGGGAGAGCAGGGCAGTTGGGGTTAAGTTACTTGCCCAAGGTCACATGGCTAGTAAGTGGTAAGTGTCTGAGGCTGGATTTGAACTCAGATCCTCCTGACTCCAGGGCTGGTGCTCTATTCACTGCACCACTTAGCCACCCCTGAATTAATTTTTTTGGGCTTAATCATTCAATATTCACTTTGCAAAAAACCAAAGTGTTTTATTTATAAGAAAAGAAAATCATTGAATTTAGGACTGGAAAGAGACCTTAGAAATCATTTATTCTAATGCCCCTCATTTTTCAGACAAGGAAGCCGAGAACCAGAGAGGGGAAGCGTCTTGCCAAAAATCATACAGTATAGTAAGTAGCAGAGCCAGAATTTGAAACCAGGTATTCTGACTCCAAATTCCTTACCTCTTTCTGCTACATCACTTTATATTTGGCTCATGGCAAATTCTCTAATCTAGCTGTCCAATCAGGTATATATAATTTAGATATATCTAACTAAGTATTATTCCATATGAACCATTTTATAAAACTTTACATTGAACTACATATGGTATATGACCCACCCTATTCAGTCATAGGATGGAAAATGTTTTTCTATTATTTTATTTAGGTTTAAGGGATGGAACATAAGCCAGGCAATTGTAAACCTATTTGTAAACATCCCCATCCCTAGCCATGACTCAGCAATCTATCAACTGGAAAGTGGTTGGAGCAAGTCTGTAGGCCAAGGCCAGGTATCAGTTGTTCATTGATCATGGAGTGTGAATATTATCTAAGCTTTACCAATGAAATAGGCACCAGGGAAGAGGGAGCTGGACAGACTAAGGAGGGGAACAGAGTCAGAAGAGGAAAAATAAATGTTAGGCTGTAATAATATAGGCATGGTATCTAAAACAGGGAGGATGAAGTCCCACTATCCTTTCCCTGCTCAGACTACATCTGGACTGCTCTGTTTAGTTCTAGACATAGCTTGCTAGTTTAGGAACAATAGTGGCAAACTAGAATATGTACAGAGGAGACTTACCAAGATGGTGAGAAGAATGAAGGGAGGATCAACCAAAGGAACCAAGTGTATTAGTGCTGAGGAAAATATGATTTAGAGAACCATGATAGCTCTTTTCATCAATTTAAAGGGCTTTCATGTGAAAGTACTTGTCCTACTTGGCTCAAGTGAGTAGAACTAGAACAAATGGGTGAAAATTATAGAGACAAATTTTGGTTTGATAGAAGGACAAAACTATCAGAACTGTCCCAAAAGTGGTATGGACTGACTTTGGAGGTAGTGTGTACTTCATTATTGGAATATTCTGGTGGAAGCTGCATGATCTCTTGTTTTAGATGTCATAGAAATAATTTCTGCTAAGGTTTTGTATTGGATGCTCTGAACTCTAAGGTCTCCTATAACTTTAAAATTGTGTGATTATGTGTGTTTAGGAAAAGATCCCTTACAGGGAATATTGGATAGCATCATGAGGCTGTCAGGCTTATGGAATGGATTCATGGAGGATAAACTCTGTGTTCCCTGAGACACATGGATACCAGAAAAAGGGGGTCCTAGAAACCAGTATAGGGATATATAGGTAGGGTTGACAACCAGTAAAGGCAAACCTGCAAGCTTGTGAATGTGCCCCAGGTGAACCAACCTGGGACAAAGGGTAAGTGAAGAGAAGGAGAACCCAGAGGGTCTAGAATTGAGATCTGTAGAAGGACAAAGCAAGGGAATATACATGTATTTCAGATGAAAACTGAAGAAGAAATCTTCAAAGGTCACATAGGTAGGATCTTTCCTAGCTAGGAAGTCAGGGTGAAAGAATAGCACTTTAAGGCCCATGACTGGAGGATATAGGCCGTTGGATATGTCCTTGCTGGCTAGATACCTACCTAGTAGAAGGTATCATCTGGTGAGAGGGAAGAATTTGGAAAAGGTTTTCCTTTCCTGCCTCTAAACTAGGTTTCCACACACACAGCTAAGGATTTCAGGATCATAGTCTAGAGAATCACTGAGACACAGGTTACCAAGCCAAATCTGTTGATTAGAAATATCATCATCATCATCATCATCACTCAGATTCCTATAGTACTTTACAGTTTACAAAGCACTTCCTTCAAAATACCTCAATGGGGCAGGTAGTGCAGGATTTGTTATCAACATTTTACAAGTGAGCAAATTGAGATTCAAAAATGTTGAAATGACTTGCTCAAGTTTACACAAATACTAAATTTTAGGGTTGGGACTTGAACCCTGGTCTCCTGGCTCTTAGTTCAGGATTCCTTACATTTTACCAGGCAGGCTGCCCTCCCCTAAAATTGATTTAACTTCTAGCCCAGGCAATATTGGGTCACTTGGCTCCAAGGTTAAGAACTAAGATCTGGAGTGGCTAAGTGGCACAGTGAATAGAGAGAGCACTGGCCCTTGGAGTTAGGAGGACCTGAATTCAAATGCGGCCTCAGACACTTAACAATTACTAGCCCTGTAACCTTGGGCAAGTTACTTAGCCCCAACTGCCCTACCTTCCCCCCTCCAAAAAGCAAAAAAAAAAAAAATTAAGATCTACAATAAGGGGCAGAGGGAACTAAGCAAGAATAAGACCTACTTTCAAAAACATTATGTTGTAAGACCAAGATTACCTGATAAGACCCCTGTAACTTGTAAACTTTCCTTTTTAGTGCATATTATAAATTATCACTTGCCCCCATATTTCCTTGTAGTGCTTAACAGTTAAATCCTTTAAAAGAAGGTTTAAATGCATTTTTCAAGAAGTAGAAAAAGAGAAAGCCCTGTGTCCTCTCCTTCTCAGACTTATTTTAATGGTAATGGTAACAAAAATTTTAATGGTAAAATGGTAACAAAATTCTGCCCCAGATACAACTTTCTGCCCTGGGGCAGAAATTCTTTCCCTTGCCATCCTGCATCAACTTCCGGGATAATCCCTATCCAGGTCTTTTGCCCTAGAGAATCAAGTCTGCATAATCTGAATTCCTGGGAGAGAGAGGTGACTATCTGAGGGAAGTGACTAGTGGTCTTGGATACAGAGCTGTGAGGCATGGGCTACCTTTCCCTCCTTACTGCCTGGCTTAGCTATTGACTGACCCTGTACCCCACTGGGAGTGGCCTCTAACCTCTTGATCATAGAAGACCCATCCCCATCTCTGGCTACAGATGCTGTATCAGAAGTGAATGCAATGTGATTAAAGAAGAATTTAGAGCTGAGGAATGTGGTGGCAACAATGAAGTAATTAAGGATATCAACAAGTCCTGGGAGCTTGCTGGTAGAATGAAGGAATAGGATAACCCATTTTTCCTTTATAAAGGAGTGAATTTTAGATCTCCTAATTCCCCAAAGTTCTATGGTCCAACCAGGGATGAAGCAGCTGATTAGCTGTTAGATTTTGAAAGGCATTTATCTAGTCCAAACTCCTCAGGTTAGAGAGGTGGAAACTGAGGCACAGAGGGAGGAAGTGACTTACCCAAGGTCAAAGAGCAAGGTAAACATTCAAGGCAATCATGTGTCTGCTATAAAATATCATGTTTCTGACTTGCTCAATAGCTCATTCTACTTTTTGATTTCAGCTTTCCAGATATCTTTATGGACAGAAAATCCAGATTCCCATCCATTTTTGGCAGAATGTCTCCATCGAAGATTCAGTTTTCAAAGTTTTCCATAGTCAGGTATTGGCCAGTTGAGCAGCTTCCATTATATTTAGTGGTACTTAGCTGTAGTTGGAATAGCTCAAGTTCTTTTATTAAGTGGATACAGCCCATAAGTACCATATTATCTCAGTCAGAATGATGGGGCCTATATAGGAATGGATATAGTGCATGGATAGGTGTAAATCTATAACTGGGATGATATTTTAAGTAAGAATAATTCTTTTGTTTTCTTTGAGATTAGAGGTCTTGAGTTGGGCTTCTTGTGGTCATTTGGCATAGATTTATTAAGTACTTAGTATGTGCGAGTTATAGGTGCTACAAGGGAGGCAAAGACGGATAAGATATGATCGTTGCTCTCAAAGAGCTTATAATCTATCAACTGTGGCCTTTCTTTTCACAAAAGTATAGTAGGTCTTTGGATTTTGACTCAGTATCATTTTTGATCACCACTTGATATACTTTCCAAACTCATCCAACAATAGTGAAAAGCCTGATATAATTAGAGAGCAGTCTATGATTTGCTGCCTTTATGACCTTGGGCAAGTCACTTAGGTTATCTGGGCCTTTGTTTCCTCATTTGTAAAATGATGGGGTTACCAAAAGCTAAGCCCTAAAAGCTCTTCCAGCTTTAAATCCTATGGTTCTATTTATCAAGTACTTATATTGAAAATAATAAGATGAATGTGATAGCATCCCTGCCATTTTGGAGCTAAGTTCTATAGGGAGAAATAAGATCTAGATCTTTATCTATAGTTACATATCCATATCTATAGATGTAGATCTAAATCAATATAAATATATATGTAACCAACACAGAGCAATCTATAAATGCATGTGAAAGTTACAGACGAGATGAAAGTGATCTTCTCTGCCCTCTCTTTATAGAAGGGAAAGCTCACTAACTATTGCAGGAATCTAATCCCTTTGTTATCCTTTGTAGTCATGTCAGTGTCCTACCTAGCACCACAGTGCAAGGAATTTTCTGCCTTTGTCTCATCACATAATCTGTCCGACAAATGTTCATTCAGTGCCTGCTCTTCACTCGTTCCAAAAGTACACCATGGGGCAAATGGATGTAATCTCTAAGTTAGAGAGCTGACATTAATCAATCTTTTTTAATAATTTGAGACTTTTTGACAATTAAATTTTCTTTTTTATTATGAATTTGATCATCAATACAAACATTTCCATATGCCAAGAACAAAAGATTATATATGAACCAATGAACTGCTATTAGTGTTTTTCAAAATATGCATTAAATTTAACAAGGCAATAACAACATTTATGTCCCCTTCTGAAATGCTTTTTCTTTTCTTCTGAGTATTTTTAAATGTTTTATTCTTTTTTCCAGAAGCCCATCATTTTAACAAATAAATTAAGTCAAGCAAAATCCATCCACACATTGGCCATGTGTGAAAATGTCAACAGGCTTCTTCGGTGTTCCCCAGCAAAACTAGGCTTCCTAACATAGACTTGTGTACTCATTACAAACACTCAAAGAATTATACACACTCAGGATCTATGTCGATCTTAGCAGTAATATCACATTTATTCCCAGGTTTAGCATTGTAAAAAAAAAGAGGCGATTATCAAAATAAACACTAATTACTTAGGGAGATTTTAACTCAGAACAAATTTAACCATCTGCCAAATAACCTCCAATAAAATTAACTCCAGTAAAAACTCTTAACAATTCAATTCAATAAACATTTATTAAGCACCTACTTTGTTCAAGTGCTGTGTTAAGTGCTAGGGACACAAAGGTAAAAAAAAAATCCAGCCCTTACACATGAAGAGCTTATAGTCTACGTTTATCTGGCCCTGGTCTCCTTAGATCTGTATAGAATATTTCTTTCTAATTCACACAGAAAGAATCTTTACACTGGAGTCAAATTCTTGAGTCCACAGTCAGTTAGAGAAACTCTAGCACTTTATATGCCCTCTTGTCTTCAAAAATTCTTCCAGCAGTTTGTCCCATACTTCTAGTTCAACTAGAATAAATCTAACTAGTCATGAACAACATCTCTATGCTGAGGTAAAATTCCCCATAACTACTTTTTTTTTTTAATTTAGCCTTTTCTCAGACTACTTCTGTATCTTTATCTGTTTATTTCTTTGTGAAAGATCTCACTCTGCATCCTTCCTAAGCAGATATTTGTCTTATCTCCATGTAGTTGGTTCCCTAGCAACCACTACATCTGCCCTCCAACTACTACATTGTTGTATCCCTCTTTTACGGTTTAGATTTTTCTTTTGTTTTAATCATACCAGAACTGTTATCTGAGGAGTTTATTTTACCACAAATGTTTGTCTATTTGTTTGAAGCTTTATTTTCTACCAGAGAAACAAACAGAGATACCAGTAAGACCACTAAAAAAAAAATTTAAACAGCAAAGATTTTAAACAGAAATTTTAAAGTGGTCTATAATAAATTTAATAAGTTTTTCCTATGACTTTTTATTTAATTTTTTTCATGGACATATATTTTTAAATTATCTTTTCTGTGAAAATACAAACTGAGCTTACCCTTCTATACAAGTAATTTTGGATCAGAATTAAGCAATGGAGGAGAAAACACATTTAAAAGAATTAGCTAGCAAAATTATAATCTTTCAGAATAGCAAATAATATACATGAATATATATAATTAATATATTTTAATCTTTATTAAGATGTAAAATTATAAATATTTACACAGAGAAAATGTGCCTTCAGAACGGAGGTTATAGTTTGGTTCCTGTAGGTTGGGGCACATTGCCAGTGGCATAACACCCCTTCATTCACCATCTTCTACAAAGACTCCCGTAAGCCCTGAGAGAACCTAACACCTCAGAGAAAGAACACAAAAAAGAAAAGAGCGGTCCCTTAATCTGAGATCCCAGAAGACTCTTAAAAGGAAGCCTACTTTCACTCAGATTCTAATGTGTAAAATGAAGGAGTTCCACTAGCTAATCACCTTTGTTCCTTCTACCTCTGAGAATCTGTGATACCATTAGAGACTTGTATGACCAGAAAAGGAGATGGGATAATCTCATGGTGCATGTAAGAGATCAGAACCAATGGTTGGTGCTTCCGAGTGTTTCAAGACATTCTATAAAATATTTTAAAACTAAAAGATGACTTTCAGTATCTTAAAGTGATTTTCCTCTATGGAGGAGTTGCATGAAAATGTGAACAAGAGTTGTGAACAAAAGATTGAGAAGGTGGGGATGACTGTGGATCTCTACCAATGGAAAGTGTCTACTTCTGTGGGATCAGAATCACAAACTGTTTGAGCTAGAAGGGACTTTAAAAATCATCTAGTTTGGGGCAGCTAGGTGGCAGAGTGAATAGAGCACCAGCCCTGGAGTCTGGAGGACCTGAGTTCAAGTCCAGCCTCAGACACTTGACACACTTACTAGCTGTGTGACCTTGGGCAAATCACTTAACCCCAATTGCCCTCCAAAAAGCAAACAAAAAAAGATCATTTAATTCAGTCTCTTTATTTTATAGAAGAAAAAACTGAAGATCAAGTGATTTACACAAGGTGACAGAGCAAGGTGGCAGAGCTGTGACTTAAACCCGTTTCTTCTGACTCCCTTATCAATGTCTTTTCCATTCTATCATGATTCCTCACTCACCCATAATCTTATTCCTTCTGGCACCACATTTTAACCAACTGAATCTAGTGGACAAGTCTTAAAATATTTTGACTCTAATGTGTTGTGTAGAAGATAGAATATAGTGACATTTTAAAAATTGTCTTCTCTCATGTTTTTTGCCTGGTATCTCTTAAAGGGCAGAGCCTCCAAACTGGCTCTCAACCTTT
Source organism: Pseudochirops cupreus (assembly GCA_028627135.1). Taxonomy (NCBI): domain Eukaryota; kingdom Metazoa; phylum Chordata; class Mammalia; order Diprotodontia; family Pseudocheiridae; genus Pseudochirops; species Pseudochirops cupreus. The sequence continues at coordinate 258,759,913 of CM053581.1, forward strand.
ACAACTAAAATAGTCATATGAAATGTTGCTCAAACGAGATAATGTATGTAAAACACTTTGTAAACATTGAAGGCACTTTAAAGATATCATATATATTATATGTATATATGTATATGTATCAGTCATCATCATCATCATTATATATGCTATAGACAGAAAACATGAAATGTAGCTCTGATTTTCTGCTTCCCAGAATGTAAGCTTGGGAAAGTGGCTTCCTTTCTCTGGGTCTTAATTTCTCCATCTGTTAAATGAAAGAGATGACCCCAAGGATTTCTTCTAGATCAGTGATTCTTAACCTTCCTAATGCCGAGACCTTTTAATACTCATATGTGGGCATATCTGCATGTGGGCGGCCCTACCTGGAGACAGATAGAGGAGCAGCGTCTCAGTTCCTAAGACCATCAGAAATATGTGTTTTCCGATGGTTTTAGGCAACCCCTGTGAAAGGGTCATTTGACCCCCAAAGGGGTTGCGACCCACAGGTTGAGAACCGCTGTTCTAGATCATAGTATGTGTAATGTGAGTATTCTGTATTTTAAGCTCTCTTCCAGCTCTAATATTTTGTGTTTTAAAGTCCCTTCCAGTTCTAAAAGAAGATTCTGTGTTCTAGTGTTGTAGTGGAAGGAGCATTGTTTTGGGAATCAGGAAGCCTAGGAATTAAATTATTATGAGATCTTAGACACATCACTTCCCTTCAGTCTGCACAATGTGAGAGGTGAACTGTTTGACCTTCACCTCTCACAGATGGTAGATCTAACAAGAAGGTGTCACCTAAATGAAAAATTAGAGACTGTTAAAATAACAAATCCTGGATTGCATTCCCAACACTGGATTCATGTTAAATAAATGGAGGCAATAAAAAATGGGTGATAAATTTTCATTTATAGAGGTGGTATCTATTTAGTCCTCAGTTTTCTCACTGAGAAGATGGTGATAATATCTTTGTCCTTCCTACCTCACAGGGATGTTGTAAGGATAAAATGAGTTGATATATATAGAGTGCTTTGCAACAATAAAGCATTACACAAATGCAAGCTGCCGTTATTATTCTGTCCTTGTAACATACCACATTATAAGCTGGTCATTGTATTCATTGCTAATTGAGGAGTTATATTTATCCTGGGAGTCACAGATTTTCCTGTTAGTTCAGTGGCCTGGCTAAAAGCAGTATCATGAAACATATCCTATTTCCCATCGCCAGCCAGTCTTAGGAGGAAATAGAACTAGTTGGGTGGTACGGATGACCCAGTGTCATGGAAAAGAGCCCTGGGTCTCAGGTCATCCCAGGCTCAACTTGAACACTTAATCGTGGTGTGGTTCTCAGCAAGGCACTTCCCCTCTGTGAATCTGTTAGTTCATCATCTATTAGTCAGCAGAGTGATACTTTCATTATCTACCTCAAAAAGTAGATGTGAGGAAAACACTTTTTAAATCTTAACATGCAAACAAATGTAGGCTATTATGGTATAATGCAGTGGAAAATGTAGCTGAACTGGAGGCAAAAGAGCTGAGTTCTTGGGCTGGTTCCACCAATACATTGGCACGCGGACGTTACTTCCGCAGAAGGGAAGGACGAAGCCCCTACTCATTTTGTCAGATAGGCAGCCGTGGTTGAATCTGAGTTTCTGTGTCACCACAGACAAGCTCAACCACGTTGTCAGTAACTTGCTTTGTGGCCTTGGACAAATTATTCACCCTTCTGTGTCTTGGTATCTTCTCCTGTAAAACGCAGGAGCCTTTTTAGTCTTAGGATACGAAGCCATTTTATTTGTCCAGTTCTTTGGCAGCCTTAAAGTTCAATATAAACATGAGTTGTTATAGAAGGAGTCCATTTGTTTCCGGCTGTTCCCTCACTTCTGAGGGTCGTCTACATAGCACTGAAGGAAACGTAGAATGACAGTAATAGCAATAACTAACGCTTCTGTGGTGCAATCAGGGTTATAAAGGACTTTCCTCAGATCTACCTTGTGAGGCTCACAGTGCAATTATTATTGTTTCCGCATTATAGATGAGAAAGCAGGCTCTGAGAGGGAAAACAACTTGTTCAGGGGTCACACAGCTGGCAAGTAGATGAGCTGGAGTTACAAACCAGCTCCACTGACTCCCAAATCCCGTTTTTTCCACTACCATGCTGCCAACAACCTCTCACATCAACCCAGCTTTTTGCCTCTTTTCCTATCCCACATAAAGGTATTTCAACGTGTTCCTTAAAGAACATTATACATCCTTGCTTTCTTTTTTTTTCCTTTTTTTTTACATATCTTTTTTTAAATTAATTAACTAATTTTCTTCTTTACATCACTCATTTCCATGAGATTTTGAGTTACAAATTTTCTCCCCATCTTTCCCCTACCCACCACCCCAAAACAGCCATCCCACTGTATAGCCCCTCCCCCAATCTGTTCTCTCCTATGTCCTCCTCCATTGCCCTTCTGACTTTCCGGTAGGGCAGGCATCCTTGCTTTCTTGTCTGCATGTGAAATCATCTCAGATCCTTCCAGTCTGTCTGTCTGTGGACCCAGGATCATTGATATGTGTGGGGGAATAAAGTTTTCTAGTAAAATTTACAGCAGCCTTATAGGAGTTGATTAACTTGGTAGTGTGAAATTGTAGGTTATCTTCCTAGCTCATGCTCCTACAATCCATATGTATGAAGCTTTGGGAACTGACTCCCTTGCAGGATTAAGCATGACCTTGATGGAGCCTGGTTTCCGAGAACAATCTCTCTTGATGCCCTGGCTTCCTGGTGAGGTAAAAAGTGTTATGTTTCAGGATGGCAACAATAAGAGGAGATTGGGCCTAAAATATATGTTGTTGAAATTTTGGGAAGTCATCTTCCATTTCAAAAAATTGGTCACATCTAGAACTATTCAGCATCAGTGAGTAGGTCATAGATGTGGATGTGAAAATTGTATTATTATCCATAGAGCTAGGCTAAAACAACAGTCAGCTTCCAAAGACAAGATGCTTTTGCAAACCCTGTATGACAAGTTTGTCATAGTGGGAGATGGGCTGGCATTTACAATGACTAGGCTTTCAAGGACTAGGCTAACTCCAAAGGTTTAGGCAGTTTTTGAAGTAAGCATCAGCATGGCATCAGGGGAGGAGTGCTGCAGCTGCAATCAGCGGCGTTGGCTTTGGAACTTGATTCCAACTCTGACTTGGTCTCATCATCTTGTGCAAGTCATTTTCCTTCCTTGATTCTGTTTCCTCACTTGTAAAATGAGGATGTTACCATTTCCCATACCCCCTTATTTTAAAGATCAACTAAGATAATATGTAGAAAGCAGTTTGTAAACCTTTGAAAACTTTGCCAAGTGTTATGCCGACCTCAACTATTACTGTTATTTTTACTGCCCATATAGTTTTAGGCAAGCCATCTTCAATTTGGTGAGCTTCAGTTTCCTTAAAAAAAATAAAGATAAAAATGATATTTTAACTCCCCATTTCATGGGACTGTTGTACAGAAAATGATTGGTAAAGATTATGAAAATAATATGTTAGGCTAGATAACCTGTAACTTCCTTTAAACATTCCCACCTCTCACATTCTATGTCTTGTCGTTTCTAACTCTGTCTTTTAATTTTAAACTTGCTTCTAGCCCTATATGCCAAGGTTCTTTACAACTTTAACAAGTTGTGTCCTATGTTCTTATATTCTGTGTTCCCAGATCCTTTTAATTTCTAAGATTTTTTTATGCCTGTTTTAATTGTACAATGTTATAGGGAGAGCAAGAATGTGCTGTTAGTTCTCCTTGTCTTGAACAGACCTTGATGAGGAACAGTAAATGCTGTCACAACTAGCAAAGTCACAGTAATAAAAGTTAGAATTTCTCAATTCCCTAGTGGGTACCTTTCCTTCTTATTAATGACATGCCCTGAATATGCATAGAGGAAATGTGAGTACAGTCAGTGGCCTTCAAATCTGAGTCTTCAGATTTTCAAATTCTTGAACTTGTAAGACCTTTAGACATCTTCTGGAATCAGCAGGGGAGAAATCACTTTAAAAATGTAGAATGATGAGTAAACAACCAGTACTTATAGAAGAAACACCATTGCAAACTGCCTGACTCTCTGCTTGGGGAATTGGGTAATGACAAGTGAAATTTAAAGTACTGTAATGAATTTTGACAACAACTCTATGTTAAGGGAATTCAGATTGCACAAAGAAAAAGTTAGGCATCCTCTCTGGACAAGATTGCTAATATGCATGCCTAATTTTTAAGTCTTCTCCATTTTTCTCCCTTGAAATCCAATTTCATTAAGAATACATGAAGGGGAAAAAAAAACATGTCCCTCTCAAAAGGATATAAAAGGCATGTTTGTAAGGGAAGTACTCTACCTTAGAATAAGGGATAATAAAACTTATAGTACCTACCAGGGTTATTTAGGGGAAAATCTAGAGCAGGGGTGGGGAACCTATGGCTATGAGACCACATGTGGCCCTCTAGGTCCTCAAGTGTGGCCCTTTGACATTTGTTCTGTGAAGTTTGGATTCTGTCAAAAGACCATACTTGAGGACCTAGAGGGCCACATGTGACCTTGAGGCTGCAGGTTCCCCACTCCTGCTCTAGAGGAAAATAAATCTAAAAAGACTATAGAAATGTGAGTAGCCATTATTATTATTGTTCTTATCATAGCAAATTAGAGTTAAAAAGAGAGCTTAAAACATAGACTGTTCAAAACTGAATGTAGAAGTAACCAAAAGAAGAGAACCCTGGCTTTGAAGTCATTGGGTCATAGATCTAGTGCTGAAAAGAGGCCTCGGAGACCATCTAGCCCAACCTCCTCATATTATCCATGTTACACAAAACAAAACAAAGAAACTAAGACCCAAACCCAGGTCCTCTGACTCTAGAGGCAAGGCTCATTTACACCATGCCCTACTACCCCAAATCAGAAGCTCTGAGTTCCAATGTTGCCTCCAACATTTACCTGATGCATGACCATATCCAAGTCATTTAACCTGTTTCTGAACCTCACTTTTATCATATGAAAATGGGGCTACCTACCTAACATAGGATCATTGTAAAGAAATCAATTTGCATATCTTAAAGTATTACAGAAAGCATGCACTATTATCAATGTATACCTCTGTTTTAGTCAAAGGAAGTGCTGGTTACCAGAATGTAACATAGTCTAATGTCCCCTGCTTCTGAGCACTAGAGTTCAGTATTTAAGAGGTCCTCAGTTTGGGAACTGATTGTTTCCTTAAAGCTTATTTGTAAATCAGTTGTTTGAAACCTGACTTCTTGAGTATAAGGATGGCATCTTTGTATTTCTATCCGCAGCCCCAAGCACAGCACCTAACATTTAGTAGATGTTTAATAAGTGCTTATTGATTGGGTGATTCCATTGAAACAACATTATGCATAATATAATTAAACTATAATACCAATAGTTGTAAACTTGAATTTTGAGTCCTGGGGACAGGAGGCATACAATGCAGGAGAAAAGCCGGGGAGAGGCAGAGGAGAAAGGATAAGAAAGGGAAGAAGAGAGAATGTGGAGGAAAGAGGAGTAGAGAAAAGGAAAAGAAGAAAGAGGAGATGAGCTTGGAAAGAAAATTTTCTTCCTCCATTCTCTTTTCCAGAGCTGGTCCTAAATAAGAATTTTAAGTAGGTAGCAATTGTCTTTTTTCTTTTTAATTTTTATAATCATCAAGAAACATGAGCATTTCCATTTACATAAAACAGAAAAAGAGGCTTGTACATGAAATCACAAATCTTTATTACATATAGCTTGTACACTTTTTAAGATAATAGTTTTCTGCTTTTCTGTGTGCCTTTCTGAACTTCCTTCTGTTCTCTTCTGTGCATTAAAAAAAATCTACAATGACTGTCTATTCTTTCCTTTTCTTTGACATCACCATCCCTCCCATCCTTCTTCCTAAAGGTTTTCAAAATAAAAAATAAAACAAAACAAACTTGTAACAAATAAACAGTCGCATAAAACACATTTGCACATTGACAATGTCTGAAAATGTCTTTCATTCTGAACATCTGTCAATCATATAATAAGCTTTTATTAATCACTTATTATGTGCTTAGCCACATAGTAAACACTAGTGATACAAATAAAGTCACAGAGTCCCTCAAGGTACTTACATTCTAGAGGCAAAGACAACATGTAAATAATTAGGTGCTTACAAGATAGATACAGAATATGGTTCTTTGTCAGGCAGTATTGATTATCATGCTTCATTGTTGGGCTAGAGACACAATTCCAAAGGTTATTGCATTGATTAGAATTCCTAAATTATTTTTTAAAATTTCTTTTCAATGTAGTTATTGTATAAATTGCTCTCAGGTCTTCTCACTTCATTCTGCATCAGTTCATGTATCTTATTTGAATTTATCCTTTTTATAATTTCTTATAGTACAATAATATTCCATTACATTTATATGTAATACTTGTTCAGCCACTTCCCAAGTATTTCCATTATGAATTCCATTTCCAGCCACTTCCCTTAGTTTCCAATTCTTTGTCAACAACAAAAATCACTGCTGCTATAATTTTTTTATACATATGGGTCATTTCCTCTTTTCTTTTTTATCTTTGGGATATAGACTTAGTATAGTCAAAGAATGCACCAGTTTTGGTGACTTTTTGATATAATTCCAAACTGCTTTCCAGAATGATTAGACCGATTCACAACTCTACTAACAGTGTAATAGTATGCCTGTCCTTCCAAATAATTTTAATCCCCCCTCCTTTTTTTTTTTTTGCCAACTTAATGGGTGTGAGGTAGAACCTTGGAGCTGTTTTAGTTTACATTTCACTTATTACAAATGATTTGGAATAATTTTTCATATGGCTATACATAGCTTGGATTTCTTCCTTTGAGAATTGCCTGTTCATATCCTTTTGACTGTTTATTTGTTCGGAATGACTATTGTTCTTATAGGGCAGCCAGGTGGTACAGTGGGAGTTGTGGGCCTGGAGTCAGGAAGACATCTTCCTGAATTCAAATTTAATCTCAGTCACTTATTAGCTGTGTGACCCTGAGCAAGCCATTTAACTCTATTTGCCTTAGTTTCCTCATCTGTGAAATGAGCTGGAGAAAGAAATGTCAAACCACTCCAGTATCTTTGCCAAGAAAACCTCAAATGAAGTCATGAAGAGTGGGATATGACTGGAAAAAAGACTGAAATTGTTCTTATATATTTGAATCTATTCTTTACGTATTGTAGATATCACTCCTTTATCCAGTGGTTCTCAACCTTCCTAATGCCGCAACCCTTTAATACTCCTATGTGGGCATATCTGCATGTGGGCAGACCCGCCTGGAGACAGATAGAGGAGCAGTGTCTTGGTTCCTAAGACCATCAGAAATATGTGTTTTCCAATGGTCTTAGGTGACCCCTTTGACCCCTGTGAAAGGGTCTTTCGATCCCCAAAGGGGTCGTGACCCACAGGTTGAGAACCGCTGCATCAAATAAATATGCTGCCAATACAGTTAATTGTAACCCTTCTAATTTTAACTGTATCTACTTTGTTTGTGCAAAAGTTTTTCAATTTTATGTGATGAAAATAGTCTATTTTTATCTTTTTTGATCCTCTCTAATCCTTCTTTGGTCATGAACTTTTCCCTAGTCTTTAATTGTGAAAAGTGAATCTTCTTGCTTGTAACTTCCTATGTCTAGGTCATATGTCTGTTTGGTCCTTTTAAGATATTGATTTAAATCTAATTGCTCTGTGACAGATTTCAAGTTTACTTAGCAGCTTTTTGGCAAATAGTGAGTTCTTAGCCCAATAGTCACGGTCTTTGGGTTTATCAAACACTAGGCTACTAGGTTCATTTATTTCTGTATGTTGCATACCATTTCTATTCCACTGATCTACTTTTCTATTCTTTAAGCCACTGCGGAATAGTTTTAGTGATTAATGCTTTGTAGTATATTTTGAGATCTACAACTGCTAGTACACCATTCTTATCACTTTAAAAAATAATCTCCCCTGATTCTTGACCTTCTAGTCCTTCAGATCCAGAGTTCTTAACTTTTTGTATCATGGACTCATTTGACAGTGTGGCAAAGCATATGGACCCCTTTTCAAAATAATGTTAAATATATAAAATACCAATTAATTTGAAATATAGTTTTGTAAATTAATTTAGGTCACATTTTCACAGAATAATAACCACAAGCAAGTAATATCTCTCTAATAAATGTTGTATAGTTGTTTTCCTATAGTTCCTATGTGGATAGATTCCAAATATTTTATACATTTGGTTATTAAATAGAATTTCCCTTTTTATACCCGCCCACTGAGTTTTGTTGGTAATATGCAGAAAGTCTGATGATTTGTGTGGGTTTATTTTATATCCTGCACTTTGCTGGTTATTTGTTTCAATTAATTTTAGTGGAATCTTAAAGGTTCTGTAAGTAGACCATCATACCATTCACAAAAAGGAATACTTTTATTTCTTTTTTGCTTGTGCTTATTCCCTTAATTTCTTTTTCTCATCTTATTGCTATTACTTGCATTTCTAGTACTATGTCAAATAATATTGGTGACAATAATAGGTATCCTTGCTTTACCTCTCATGTTACTGAAAGGCCTTTAGCATTTCTCCATTACGTATAATGCTGGCTCTTGATTTTAGATTGCTAGTATTTACCATGTTAAGGAAACATATACTTATTCCTTTGCTTTTGGGGAATTTTAACAGAAATGTGTGTTATTTTTTGTTGAACACCTTTTTTTGGTATCTGTGTTATTATTAAGTAATTGGCAATAGCTTTGGCCACCTTCCACCTCCATTTCTATAGCCTTTTCCACTTCCTAATGGAATGCTTTCTCTACCTTGATGCTGTTTTGTGCTCATTACAGTGGCAGCCCTCCCTAGATCTGTCCAATGCCTGAAAGTTCTCTGCTCCAGGTAAACCTACCTATGTTCCTTCCTTCCCCTTACCCCCATTCAAAACTTTCATTTTCTTTATGCAATAGATCTCAGGTATGTGTTAGCAGGAAAGCAATCTGATTGAAATAATTCACACCAGTGTCTGATTGGTGGTTTCCAGTGGAATTTTCTTTGCTAAATGAGGAGGCTTATTGACTTGAATGAGTTGCTAATTGGTTAAATTTCTGAAAAATGTAATAAAAAAGCAAGACAAAAAATATTATATATTGCAGTAAGGGAAGACTTTGGGGGAAGGCTTACTGATATGAGTGGTAAGAGTCACAGTAGATAGGTCAGTTCCGCCTGGAAGTCTCCTCCTTAGATCAAGTCTCCTAAGGAGATAGCACGGGGCAGTAGAAAGAAGACTAGCTCTAGAATAAGGACCTGGTTTCAAGTCTTGCCATTTATGTGACCATGGACAAATCATTTTACCTCACTTTACCTCAATTTACTCATCTGTAAAGTTAAGGAGTAAGACTAGGTGGTCCCTTCGTGCTCTTACATTTTCTAAGGCTATATCCTTTATTCTCAAGTCCCTTCCAAGTCTTATTACCAGAGATGTATCCACCAGATGATGAATTGTTTAACTATAGCCAGGAGTATACTGAAGCCAGATGGTGCCAACTTGGGAAAGCTGATTGTTAAATTTTCTGTGTAAGCACTTAAACCTCAAAAATCTGAAAACACTACAAATCAGGATGTGGTTTATTGTTGTATTGACTGTCTGGACGTAAGAAAGTGATAGAAAAATGTTGATAATACAGATTAAACTTAACAGTGCGTCTTTGAATTTTGAAAAAGCCAGTTGTTAATTATCTACCCTCATACCCCAGGCTTACAGCAATCTCACAGATGAAATGGAAAATAGTACAAGCAATTTCACAGGCTAATATATGTAGGTAAGTGCCAAGAAAGTGACAGAGAAAGCAAATTCTGTGAGTTGTAAAAGGAAAGATCCTTGTGAGTAGGAGTGGTCAGGGGATATTTCATAGAAGTGGTCAAGAATGAAATTGCATCTTGAAGATTGAGTTGATTCAAATAAATGAAAAAGGAAGCAGTATTTAAGATGGAATGAACAAAATGGACAAAGATATGAGCAGGATATATTCAGAGCTCAGTAAAAATATTAGTTTGGCTAGAATAGAGAATTTGTGAAGAAGAGTAGTAAAAGAAAAGGTAGAAATGCTTAGTTATGTCCAGATAGTGAAAAGCTTTGAATGTTGGGCTAAATGGGAAGACACTTAATGAACTAAGAAGTACCAGGAAAACTATATATTCAAGAACAACAACAATGTTAAATGGAAAGAAACAAAAAAATGAAACCTAGTACCTTGTGATCATTATAACCAGGCTTGGCCCCAGGGAAGAGAAAAGAAAATGAATTCTCCTTTCTTCGCAGAGGTAGAAGACTATGGATGTGAATATACTCAGATATGGTTGGTATGTTGGTTAATTTTGTTGAATTAACTGCTTATTCCCCCTCTTTTTTATTCTTTGTTACAAGAATAGATCACTGAGCAGTGGAGGGGTGAGGGTTATATTCAGAAATATGGTGGTATAAAAAGTATCAATTAAACATAAAAAATTAAGAGAAGCAGCAGAGAATGTGATCTGCTTTGAATCAGAAAGATCTCCACTGAAGTCCTTTCTCAGACAGTTAAATTGTGTGACTCTGGACAAGTCACTTAACCTCCCTAGGCCTCTTTGCTTCATGTGTAAGATGAGAGGACTGTACTTGGTGACATCTAAGTTCCCTTCCAGCTATAAATCCGTCATCTGATGAATGTTAGGCCAAGGAGTTTGGACTTTATTCTGGGGGTAATGGGGAGCTCATGTGATGAAATGACACGTAACTCCCATTTATATGAGTAGTTTTTTCACCTTTAGATCTGTGTAAGTAAATTTTACTTCCCTGTCTGTCCCGGGCTCTCCCCGCCTCTTCGGACCCCCGCCCTCTACTTACCCATTCCGGGTACTTCGGTCGTCACCGGCCTCCTTACGGAGCACAAAACCAGACAGTTCGCCAGAGGATTATAGGAGTAGTTTATTAAGTCATTCACATCCTCAAGCAGAGTCAGGAACGCAAAAGAGGAACCGGAACAAGAGAGCGAGCGCT
>CM053581.1:258771435-258814574 GCA_028627135.1 Pseudochirops cupreus
GTCATTCACATCCTCAAGCAGAGTCAGGAACGCAAAAGAGGAACCGGAACAAGAGAGCGAGCGCTTCCTTGCCCATTACTTTTATAAACCTCCTCAACCAATCAACTTCTTCTATTACATTCTAAACCTTATAAGGTAAAGCACTAAGCAAGCAGGCAATCATAGGCAATTGTAATATTCTATTTCTCCGCCCCTAACACCTGTCAAGCAAAAGAGGTTTGAAATCGTAGAATCACAGAATACAAGAGCTGGGAGGGACCTTAGACCATAGAATGTAAGCACTAGATGGGATGTTAGAAACTCTCAAGTTCTCAACTTAAGGAATCCCAAACTAAAGCTAAGGGAAGTTAAGGGACTATATTTTTGGCAAGTGTTAATAGAACTCTCTTAGTTACTACAAACTGGCCAACTGCCCTGGGCCATTAGCTTTTGGAAGTCTTTTTGTTGCAGAGGGGGTCAAATAGCTTATCCTACCCCCACCCCCAACACTACAGAATAGTATAGATGACTCTCCTTTTAAAAGTGAAATACCAATTTCCTCAAGCTTCTGGGATGTGACTATTTAAAGACTTTTGTTTTTAGCCCATTTGCAAAGGGCACTGACTTACTGAGCAACATATAATTGGATCAACGAAAGCACTTTTAAAAGCTCTGAAATTCTGTTCGGCAATTTAAAGTTTTTAAGCAACAATGGATGAATCATTGGCTGACATGTGAAATTAACACAGGAAGGCAATTTCAAGAAAAGAAGCTAAATTCCATTCCCAAATTGGTACACATTATGCAGAAGAGAGTTAGGGCTACCATGGAAAATAAACACAGCCTGAAGGGATTTAAATGCCAGGGAATAAGAGAGAAATTATAGTCTAGAGGAAGAGCAGTTTTTACACATGCCAGAATTAGAGAGCTTTTACTTTTCTCCTGCTTATTGTCTCCATTTGGTGCCCTATACTTTGGTATGGAGCATGTTTATGTAAGGGAATGTTTTGTGTTGCAAACATAAGCAGAAAAAACCAATAATTAAAGGAGCCCTTTTATTAACAGAGCTATATGAGCTGAAGCTTAAAGAAATTGGCCTTTCTGGCTATTTTTCATAGTGGTAAAATGGAGGCTGATACACCACCAGTTGTAATGGTAGACAAAAGAATATCTTGTCATTGCCACCAGAAAATATAAAATCCATCAGGGCATGGCTGCAACCTTCCCTTTTGGTGGGACATATCCAAAACAAGAGAGATTCAGAATATTCTGGGTGGCCTTTTCCTGTCCACTGTGATTGTTGTGAACCTGTCTAATAGTTCAATTTATTTTGGTGTATGTGTTTCTATAGGTAGAAGCAATACTAAGGGATGGACCAAGGTCTTTTGTGGAACTGAGTTCATTTATCACTTACTCTGTGCCCCATACTGAAATTGCAAGTACAACTCCTTCATTTTGGGAGAATCCCTTTATAAGTAGAAGAAACCCTTTTATTAATATCATTTATTGTCATTTTTGTTTGTATGTTTGGTTCATATTTTTCTTTTGAAGTATAATTACTGATAACCTCATAGTTTACAAAGTTGAAGTTCAATGATTTTCTCCAATTTGTAAGAAGTTGAGTATACTTTTACCCTTCCCCTCTAAGATTGTTTTTTCCCCCTAAAGTCATTATCAAAATAATTATTAGACCCTGCATTGGGCAGAATGCTCACTCTGAGAAAACAGCCACTTCCCAGATATCAATCAATGTGTGTTAGTAGGCCACTCCCAGTTTGCATCCCAGATAACAGCCATCTATACTTGAGGTTCCTAAGAGTTTTGAATGTGACAAAGCTGAGTTGTCTGAACAACCATTCATGAGTTTGAAAAAGGTAGTTGATGAATTTAGACATATATGCCTTGGCCAACTGGTGCTTCCAAAATTTCAAGGTCCATCATAAATAAAAACACAATGACAAGTAACAACAGAAAAGGGGGAGCAACCACCACTCAGCCCCAAATCACTGTGCCCTGAAGACCCATTCTATTTACTTGGGATCTGACAAGACACTGAATTCCATCACAGACCCAGTAGGAACATTGGAGGCAGTCATGCCCTCACACCCTTCTCAGTCATCTTGGAGCCTAAATGACTATTCTAGGTCTTTAATCAACTCCACTTGGAAACATAAGTTTTATGTTGGGCTTTGACTTTTTGGTGGCTCAATCATAAAGCTTACCATATAACTATCTATTGAGGGAGAATTTGCTTCTGAATGTTGGGAAATGAGCAGTGGAAACTGGTCACCTGTCCAGTCTCTGAAATAGTCTCCTCAAACTGCAGTATAAATAACAAATATGGAAGATAGAATTTTAGTCCTAATCTTATCTAGCCGTGTGACTTTAACTAAGTCATTTGACCTCTCTGAGTCTCAGTTCTCTCACTTATAAAAAGAAATAGTTGGACTTAAATGATCTCTAAGCCCCTAAGGGCTGTAACACTTTAACATATCTAATATTCTTTGTTCTTTGTGCCAGCATCCAATGTTCTAGAGCTCTAAAATTTTATTTTCTAACATTCTATTCTGAGCTCCTTTCCAGTTTTAGCATTCTATGTTCTAAGATTCCAGCCAGCTCTGACATCCACTCTAACATTGCACTAGTGTTTGGTTCTATGGCATAGGGCAATAGAGTCTTCATATTTTTACTCTCTAGTTTTTTCCATAGCCAAAAGCAGGGACCATCAAATGCGACAGCTTCCCACACAGTATAATATGAAGACTATTTTGTGTGTTTCTTCCTTTCACCCAGTCAAAAGTATGTCACTCTACTTTCATGCAGCTGAATCAGTTCATGCTATTTTAATGCCCTCCTCTGAGTTAAGAGTTTAAAGATCTCCTTTCAAAATATAAATGATGGGATGATATCTTAACACACTATTGACCTGGTCTTGGGGTGGGGGTGGGGAGCATGGTAAAGTAGAAAGGGGGCTAAATTTGGAGTCAGAAGGTTGGGGGTGAATCCCAACTATGACATTGGCTGTATAAAAATGAGCAGATAACTTGACCCCTTTGAGTCAGCCTGTTTTCTTTCCTGGAAAGTAGGAATGATAATATACTATTGACTACCTTATTACTACTATTCCCCAGGACTCTTATGAAGAAAGTGCTTTTTAAACTTCAAAGTGCTATATAAATATGTGCTATTATGATTGATAGAAAGCACATTGCCTTGGGAGTTGGTCCTAGCTCCCCAATTTGGCCCTGCTATAGCCATCCACTGCATGCCTCAAGGTAAATCCTCTTTCTGGTGACTATTTCTTCTTCTGCAAAATGAGGTGTAGGGTAGGTGAGGTGTAATGGAATGAGTGCTAGCTGTGGAATCAGAAAACTTGGGTTTGAGGCTTAACCCTTCTATATATTCTCAATGGGACCTTGAACAAATCCCTTCCCATATCTGAGTCTGAATGTCCTCTATAAAATGAGAAGGTGGGACTAGATTGTCTCGTAGGTTCCTCTAGTTTTAGGGGTATATGAGTCAAATGCCTTGGAAAAATTACTGTCATCAGTGAATTTATCAGAACAACTGCAGACATTTCTCCATACTCTGAGGGCCTGGGATTCCAGAGAGATAAATTTGGGAGCTTTTGGCATAATGGAAAGAGGCCTGGATTATGAGTTAGGAGACCTGAGCTCTAGTTCTGGCCCTTACTAGCTATGTGACAAGTCATTTATACAAAATCATATAAATAGTGAGAAATTTAATGAAAAAGAATTTTATTCCATGTGAACCATGGTGCCAGATAAAATGTTCTGGGTTCTTCTAGTTTGCATTCTTAATGGATTAGGATACACAAAGCTCAATAAAACTATTACCCAAAGGAATAATTTGCATAATTTAAATCTTCTTTGTCATTTGCTCATTTTCATATCATAAAACTAGCAATTCCATTAAAATGCTATTAAGAACATTTCCTTTCTGTATTTGTGACAATTTAGATTGAAATCTGATCCCTGGTATTACCTCCTGCATTGATGACAGTTTGGGGTTTTTTGCTTTCTCATTTCTGTTGATAGCAGATTTTCTCTATGAGTGCATTTTCCTCATCTATGTAAGAGCTTTGGATTAATAGCCTGTGAGTGATATCTATAAAGATTGAAGGTGCTTTTTGTCCTAAGATTATTCATCAGACTTCAGAAAAGATTGGCACTTGCTGCCATTTCAGAAGTAAGACTGCACTGAGACATTGTTAATATTTGGGGAAGCCTGGGCCTCAGTTTACATCACAGATGCTTAGTGTTGAATGGAACTTCAAAGATCATCTAATCTAAAACCTGTTTGGGGTTTGAATCTTCTCCATAACATGCTGATTAGACAAATGGTACCTACCCTCCACTTGAAGACTTCTAGGAAGAAAGAACTCATTTTCTTTAGCGGCAGCCTTTTCAAATATTGAACAGCTCCTTAGAAAGTTTCCATTTTGATTAAGCCATGGCAGAGTTGATGTAACATAGAAGACAGAGCATTAGCCTTACCGGAATTTGACCTGCCTCAGTCTCTTCCATATGTCACCATAGAAGTCACCTATCCTTTCAGTTTCCATCTTCCTATCTTTAAAACAAGAATAATGTTATTGGCATAATCCCTTTGGTGGAGCAAAGTTATTGGAAGATATAGATAAGAGTCACAAGATGAACAAGGTTGTGGTTTTGACTGTGTGAGGGGATATTGACATTGAAGATCAAAGATCCATTTGGGTACCTATATCAGAGAGTTATTAGGAACAAAGTGTTTGGCAAACCTCAAAGAGCTATGTAACAGAACTTTTAAAGTTCAAAGGGATTTGAACAGCCATCTTGTTCAATCTCTGCCTGAAAAGGAATCTCTATAACATAACTCACCAAATGTTTATCCAGCCTCTGCATGAAGGTCTCCAATTTGGGGTAATGGACTACATCTATAAGCAGCCCATTCCAGTTTTAGATAGCTCTAATTGGTAGGAAGTTTTTTCCCTTAAATTAGGCTTAAATTTGCCTGTTTATAACTTCTACCCATTACTCCCATTTTTGCTTTCTGAGACTAAACATATCAAGTTGTTGGGTTGTTTTTTTTCACATGACAACTCTTCAAATATTTGAATACAACTACCATGTACCCCACTGAGTCCTCTCTTCCCGAGGCAGCCAGTTCTTTCTAATGATCCTCATATGACATGTTCACAGGACTCTTAATCTTCCTGGTTGTCTTCCTGTGGTTGCTGTCCAGCTAATCAATACTTCCTAAACTGGTATTCAGAACTATGAACACACTACTCTGGATGTGATCTGACCAGGACTGAATAGAGCAGGATCCTCCATCACGTTCTTATTCCTGGAATAAGAACTTTTATTTATTTATTTTTTTCCTCTGAATGCGGCCCAATGTCATATTACTTTTTTTTAACTGCCATGTGACTAATATTGAGCATGCAGTCTACTAAAACCCAAAGATTTTTTTCAGAGAAACTTGTCTAACCATGTCTCTCTAATCTTGTATTTGTAAAGCTGAGTTTTAAAATCCAAGTCTAAGTTTATATTCCAGAAAGGAAAGCTGTGATTAAAAAAAAAAAACCAAACCAGCATGGGTTCCAGGTCAAGTGACCAAGATGAAATATTAGTCATTTTCTCCAGTCCTCACTAACTCTCAGAAAAAAACAAAACCAAGAGCTCTCCTCCCTCAAGGGGAAAAAAATGCTGCAGCCTCTCAAGACTTTTTTGGATGCCCACTCTGATATCCAGTGTGTTAGCTGCCCCTCTTGGCCTGGTGTTTGTGATGGACATAACATCTTTGCTTTTATTCATTCACTTTTTTTTAAAGGACTTAATAACACAGGGCTAAGCACAGATCTTTAGGGAGCTCCATCTAACTATCATCTAGTAGAAATATCTCCATCTTCTCTAATAGAATAGTAAAATAATTCATGTTTTTTTTGCTAAAAATCTTTATCTACAGCACTCTAGTATAGTGCCTGTTTATTAACCTTGTCAAAAAAGGAAATGAGGGTAATATAGCATGACCTCTTCTTAATGAAGCCATAATATTTTGCTTCTGTATCTTCTAAATTTCCCTCTCTATCCCTTTCCTCTTCAAAAATGAAATCTTTATAACAGAGTTTTGTTTAAAAAAAAAGGAAAGAAGAGGGTAAAATTTGGCAAAACTGATCAAAATGTTTTAAAAAATCTGATTTTATATGAAATGGTCCACAATCATAGACCCCTATACCAAAGAGTGGGAGGTAGATGGAGTTGTCTTTTCATTTCTTTTTCCTTGGGCAAGGTTTGTTCTTTGTAATTCTTCACTATTAATTGTTTTATGGTTTTGTGCAGATACTTGAAATATTGTAAGGTCCCTGTCTCCAATTATAGAATATACTTCTTCCCCAACAAGAATAATTTTTAGTGGGACCTCCTCCATTGAGTCAAGATTCCCCCTTTCCCCTCTATTTCATCCCTTACCAATTTGCCACCTTACCAATCCTCTTGTAGTTTTTCTTGCTGAGACTACAGGAGAGATATATTCTTCATTGTTCTATCTTCCAACTCTCTTCTACCTTTTTATATGCAATCCTCTTCTTCAGTTTAGTCACTAAAAGTACATTGATTCATGTTTGGGAATGGGTTGTGGGATTTAGTCTGATGTTTCAGGCTCCTCCATTTGTACTTCTCACTTTCTTTAAATTCTACTGTCATCTTTATTTCCTTATATACATACTTTCAGAAAGAAACACCTTAATAGCTCCTCTGCTGTTGTTGTTTAAACCTAATAGGCAACTCTCTTTGTTTTTTCTTTTAAATGTATCTAGAAATGAGGTAATTTAATTGCTTTTTTTTCCTTCAGTAGTAATTGTATGTATTTATTTTGTCTTCTTGTTGTTTAGGGTACTTACAAGTTGAATAATCTACTCTTTTTTTAAAAGTAATGTTTCAGATACATCTCTTTTGTTAAATATCCATCTTTATTAATTGATTATTGGACTGAAATGTGTAGGGTGTATCATTTTTAATTGCATTTTGAGTTCCTTTGCTTTTTAAAACATATGTTCCATTCCCTTCTGTAGTTTCTGGTGAGTGCAGAATAGTCTTGTGTTATTTAAATTTCATTTCTTTTATATTTGAAAATTTTTATTTGTCTAATTTATTTATTATATTTGAATATTTCCCCTGGTCAGTTGCAGAATTTTTTGTTGGTCATTAGTTGTTAAATTTAAACATTATGTATCTTGGAATTTGAAGCATAATCATTATCTAGAAGCAGTAAGTGGGAAAGGTGGCAATGGTATTCTGGACAGAATTTCTGCTGCCTTGGAGTTCCCTAACCTAAGATGACCCCAGGCAGCCAGGAATCTACTTCTCTATCACTTTCCAGCCTCAGTGTCTCCCTCTCTACCTACTCTTTTGGGGCAGAACCTCTATCTGATGTTTGTCGCTACAAGACAATGTGAGAAGTGCAGGGGTATATGGTATGCAGTAGCAAGAAAATTCCTGAATATGTCCCAAAGCATAAACCAGTGGGGTTGATTTATGTGCTGTACCAGATTGTGGAAGCCCATGGAGGAGAGACACTGAGTGAGTGCCTAAATTAAGGTTTAGGATTTACCACTGTTAATTCATTAAACTGTCACCTCATTGGACTTCTTCCTTTTTTTGTCCTATAGAAACAGATGTGATTGCTCCATCTTTGGTGTATAACTCTTCTTTTAGGTATTTTGGGGGAAGAGAGGTGTTGGTTTTGTTTTTTTTTCTGAGAGTTAGTGGGGACTGGAGAAAATGCCTAATTTCATCTTGGTCACTTGACCTGGGACCTATGCTGGTTTGGGTTTGTTTTTTTTTTTAATCACAGCTTCCCTTTCTGGATATTCATCATTCCACTTCCCCTTTAATGATCCATTCTAAAAGTCTTCCAGGAATTGAAGTCCAGCTATAGCCTTTGTACTCCTTATTTTTTTGAAAATCAAGACAATCTTGTGGTACTTCTGTTTTCCATGATTCTTCAAATACTGCTGACAGTGGGTCATCAATCACATCTGCCTATTTTTTCAAGTACCTGAGTATGTAGTTCATCTGGGTCAGGTGACTTGAATTTTTAAAGAGAAACTCCATGCTCTCTTACTATCTCTTTATCTTGGATATCAACTTTCTTCTTAGCCATTTATAGTTCAGTCATTTCCAGTACAAAAGTCGTTTTGGTTGGCAGAAAAATCAGAAGCAAGATAGGACTAGAGCAGCTCAGCCTTCTGTTATCTGTCAGTTATCTTCATCCTGTCCACCCAAAGCAATAGTCCTTTCTCTTCTTTGATCCCCTTTTTCTTCCAGTATAGTTTTAAAAGAACTTTTTTGTGGTCTTTACTTTTCCTTTCCAGTTTTGGCTAATTCTGAGCTTTAGAACTCTTGAAACTATTTTTACAGGAATATGCTATACTTTATTAATATAATTTGTTTTTGCCTCCATCTTCTCTCTGTGTATTTTTTTTTCTTTTTGGAGGGGAGAAGGCAGGGAAATTGGGATTAAGTGACTTGCCCAAGGTCACATGGCTAGTGTTAAGTGTCTGAGGCCGAATTTGAACTCGGATCCTCCTGACTCCAGGGCCTGTGCTGTAGTCACTGTGCCACCTAGCTGCCGCACTCTATGTATTTTTTTTTTAATCTGTGGGTTGATGATTTATTTGTGCAACCATGTTAACCTCTTCACAAAACTCCCATTTTTGCCCCTCACTGGACTTGTTTACCCTTTGTGTCTTTAAATTTTCACTCTTAAGAGTTTACCATCTCTCCTAAGTTAACTTCTATTGTAGAATTTTAGCCAATGGGATTTTACCTCTTCCTCCTTTGAAACTTTTGAAATCGGCTTTCTCAAAATCTAGGGTTCATGTCAGACTATACTAGTATTTCCTATATCACAAACTGTAACAGGTAGTAGTCACACCACCCCCTTGTCCTGGAGTTCCCTTCATTTCCACTTCATGAACTAGTTCCTCCTCAATGTTAGTGCGAATCAGTTCTAGGTAGACTTTTTGAAGCATAAACTTATCATTAAGGCAAATCAAGAAGGTATTAGGTGTTCTTCCTTTGTCAAAGAGAGCACCACAAGCAGCTGTCTGGATAATTAAAGTCCCTTGTCATTACTATACCATGCGTTTGTGCCAGACTTGTGATTTGTTTCCCAAACTCTTAATCTGATTCCTCCTTCTGTCTAGGTCATTTGTAGTATATGCTGATGACAAAATCATTTCTTTTTTTTTTTCCATTGACTTTCACCTAAGTGCTCTCAGCTATGCTTCCCATCTGCTTCTTGGGTTTCCTCACAAAATATACCCTCTTAATACATGATGCTACCCCACCCACATACACACTTTTAATTCTCCTGTTCCTTTTTAATAAGTATACCTATTCAGATCATATTCCAGGCAGAAATTTTCTCTCTTCTCTATGGCTCCTACCTCATAGGCATAAAAAAAGGCAATTTTAACTCTTTCCCTCACCCTATACCTCATGTCCTTTTTATTTTAAAGTTCTTTTCATTAAATGTATAAGACCAGGCAAATAAATTTTTACCAGCCTTTGTAAGGTGCATCTCATCCATGGCTAGGAGCCTGTTATTTCTCTACTTTAAACTAGAAGTTCAAGTTCCATTTTCAAACACCATTTTCCCAAGTCAATCATTCAATCTATCTTATCTTTTTTCTTCTTTCCTTCTTTCCTTTCTTTTTTCCTTCTCTCTCTCTCTCTCTCTCTCTCTCTCTCTCTCTCTTTCTTTTTCTTCCAGTCTCTCTTTATTTCTCTCTATCTTTCTTGTATTCTATGCCTTTAATGGGCAGCAGTGAGGAGAACATAGCCTGTGACACTGTGATCTTCATATCTTGCTCAAGATGTGGTGATTTTAGGCAATACTTTTTTAAAGTATTTTTTCAATTAATAAAATTCTATCTTCTCTCCCTCCTTCATTCCCTAATCCCTATTGAAAAAAGGAGAAATACAAAACTTTTCTAACAAATCTGCAGAGTTAAGCAAAACAATTTCCTCTATTGGTTTGGCAATACTTTTAAAGGTTTCTTTTGTAAGTATTATTTGTGCCCATGTGAATCACCGGAGGTTGGTTGCGGTCATTCATTCTGACAGATTTGTCATCAGTCTTAGAAACACATCCCAGAAAGATAAAAGATGTTTCTATTGAGGTTATCAGATTTACAAACAGCTGTCTCAGTATCCCTGATAGAGTGATTCATTAGCTACCAGCATTCTTCTTTTCTTTCTCTAGCTCTTTTTGGGTGGTCTATGGCCCTTCTTTATCATTCCTTGAAGGTCAAGAAGCTGCTCTCTCTTCAGAACACATATAGCTCTTTGTTCTTTAGGAAGACCCTCAAATTTGCTTTCATAGACCAAAGTGTACAATTGTCTTTTTCTTTCCTTTCCTCCTTTGTGTGACATTCTTCTACCCTCTCTTTCCCTCCCTTTAAGTTTTGATTTGCTTTGTTTTTATATTACACACTTTTACAGATTGCCTGTGAGGTTTCATATAAAAAATTAAAACAATTAAGTAACATTAGCAATATAATGATCTCATCTGAAAATTCACGGGACATTTCACATTTGTAGCACCACCCCCTTATACCACTTCTATTTTTTAAAATTATTTTGTTTTAATTAATAAAAATCATTTTTTTTTCATCTTACCTCCCATTTCATTGAAAAGGAAAGAAAAGAAAAGGAAATCCTTCATTACAAATATGCACAATCAAGCAAAACAAATCCCCTCATTGACTGTGCTAAAAAAATGTGAGTCTCCTTAAAACTTACTAGCCATGTGACCTTGGGCAAGTCACTTAACCCACTTAAGCCCTGCCTTCCCCTGACCAAAAAGAAAAATGTCTCATTCTATGCCCTGAATCCATTCATTCTCTGTCAAGAGATTGTTAGTTTATTGTTTTTTGTTTCTTTTGCCATCACTCCTTTGGAATCATGGATGGTCATTGTTTTCATCATAGTTCATACAGCTTTCAAAGTTTTTTGTCTTTGCAATGTTGCATCGTATAAATTGTTCTCTTCATTCTGCTTGTTTCATTTTTCATCAGTTTACAGAAGTTTTCAAAATGGATATTTTTATAATGTTGGTATTGTAGTATACATTGTTTTTCTGCTTCTGCATACTTTACCCTGCATCAATTGATGTCTATCCATGTCTCTTTGAAATCATCTATTTCCTCATTTTTTACAGCACAATAGTATATCTTCATGTTCACATTGTTATTTCAGTCTTATCCAACTCTTCATGATCCCATTTGGTGTTTTCTTGGCAAAGATACTGGAATAGTTTGCCATTTTCTTCTCTAGCTCATTTTACAGATGAGGAAACTGAGACAAACAGGGTTGAGTGACTTGCCCAGGGTCACACAGCTAGTAAATATCTGAGACTGGATTTGAACTCAGTCTACCTGACTTCAGGTCCAGTGCTCTAGTCACTGTGCCATTCGGCCGCCCTTCATATTCATATACTAAAATTTATTCAGCTGTTCCTCACTTGACAGGCTTCCCTTTAAGTTTCCAGTTTTTTGCCATTACAAAAAGAGCTAAGATATCTATCTGTCTATCTAAAACCTTTTCCTATTTCTTTTTATCTTTTGGGGGTATAGAGCTAGCAGTGGTATAGCTGGATTAAAGGTTATGCACTGTTTTGTGTATAAATTTTCTTTTGGGTATAATTCCAAGGTGCTTTCCAGAGTGGTTATATCCATTCATAGGTCTACCAAAAGTATAGAAATATGCCTGTTTTCCTATAGTCTTTCCAACATTTATCACTATCAATCTGATGGGTATATTCTACTTTCTAACCTCTTCACAAAGGTCAAGTTATCTCTTTTGCCACTTCAGATCTTCTGCTTCTTCAAAGTTTTCATCTCTCTATCTCTTTTTTAAAGGAATACTTAATTGATAGGGAGGTCAGGGACTATTATATTTTCGTCTTTGTATCCCCAGCACCCAGCACGGTATTTGGCACATAGTAGGCACTTAATAAATGTTTGTATATGATTAATTGTCCTTAATAATCTGGAGTGTGAACAGGGTGTTCCTGGCCCCCTTCTCCTTTTCTAGAAGATAAAACTAGCCTACACTTGGAACAGAGATAAGAGTCACTTGACTGTGACAAAAAAATATATATACTCTGCATATCATTGCAGAATTCTTCCTGGTGAATTCCTGAGATTGATATTCTCAGCCTTATTAGTTGAACTGCTTATGGAATTTTATTCTTTGCTTCCTAAGCAACATCTTAAGAGCGCTACAGCTTTTGATTACTTTACTTGACAGTCATACTCAACTTTTCTCCCTGGTCAGCAGTTTTAGAGCTACAGTTTACTTCTTCCCCCTTCTCTCACTGACCTTTTATTCACCCATTAATTTGTCTTTCTTACCGATTGGTTTTATTTGCGTTTTCTCACTACCCCTTGCCAATTATTTTTCCCTTGAATGCTTCTCTTCGGATTTTTACTCCTCAATCCTTTTCTTTTGTCAGATTGAGTCTTCATTCAATTTGTCCTGAAATTCTCTCCACTTTATCCTCCCCTAAATCCAATCTCTGGCCTTCTTTATACATTCGGCCACCTCCAAATCGCCTTTACAAAGTCTTCTTCCTTATTTATCTTAAAACCTCTATTCCCCAACTCCACATTCTTCTCCCCCCATGGCCCTAAAGTCAACATGAGTTTCTGTTTAGTTGTTGTTTGTTTCAGCAGAATGTAAGTGCCTCAAGGCCAGGAATGTTTGATTTTTGTGTTTTGATCCCTAGCACCTAACAAGGGTTCTTGCTGTCACTGAAAGTATTCAAGATGGATGTGACTTGAATGACCAGTCATCAAAAATATTGTAGAAGAAATTCTCCAAGGTTCTATGTTGCTAAGATTCCTTGGTTAAAAGACTCACTGGTTTCAATGTCATGGCAATTAAAAGAGAAATACAGAGAGAGAAACCCAGCTGTGCTATTCATAGACTATTTCCTTTAAAATGACCCATCTGTAAGAAAAACCAATGAATTATTCATTGGTATGCTGAGTTTTGATGAAGGCCCAGCCAATTAGAGTTTATGATACCCTCTGTTATCTGAGGACATGTTTCCCAACTATTTGTCCCCCTACTTTTCTGACTGAGGTCTTCCTTCTATGCCTTCCCCAAATTTAAGGCTTGGTTACTTTAACAATAGTCTTAAAGTGTCTGAAGACAGTGATATTGTTAGTTTTGAATACAAAAGATAATAATTTACATTTTGTGTGCATGGGGAAAGGACTTGTGTCTGTCAATCATATTATATATATATTAATATATATAATATATATATTAATCTCAGCTGGCAAGATTTGGGCACAGAATTGAATAGGCCACAGATGCTATTCCCTTTTCACAATAAACTCTGGAATGCTATGAGCCCTATTATCACTGAAAAACAAACTTAAACTGGCTATCTTGGACTGTGTGGAATTAATAGAATATTAGATATGATCCTAGGGGAGTCAGCTGATTCTCTTAGCCTCAGTTTTCTTATCTGTAAAAGGGTAATAAAAGTAGTACCTACCTCACAGGGTCGTTGTGAGGATCAAATAAGACCAAATGTAAAATGCTTTCCAACCTTTCAAGTGCTATATTGATGTTCCCTATTATTACTGGTGTAGAAAGAGATCTGGTTGGAGACCAATATAATTCAACCTTCTTATTTTACGGAGAAGGAAACTGAGACCTAGAGCAATCAAGTGATTTGTCAGATCATACAGTAAGTTAGCGGTAGAGCTCATCTCTTGTCTTCCAGTTCCCCTCTCTTTCTACTCATCAGGACGTAATTATTTCAGCAGTATCCAACTAAAATATTGCATGGATATTTTTTTTTCTTTAAAATGGAAAAGTCATGCCAAAGGTAGGCAATTTACATGGTTTCTTTGTGAACTCAAAGTGAAAAAAGATATTAAAAACAAAATCAATTGTGGTTCTGGGTAACATTTCTTTCTTCTCACATCTTTGATAGGATTGTTATGATAGCTTCCCTCCCCCCCCCAATACATTTGTGTCTACTTCAGTTGTACAATTATTATACTCCTGATAATTGGAGTTGTGATCAAACGAAGATTGGATTGAAAATATTATATTTGGCATCAGGAGACCCTAGTTCAAATATTGGTTGGACTGTTAACTAGCTATGAGATCTCCACTCTTAGAATCTGTAGTTTACTTCTCTTTAAAAGGAAGAGATTGAACTATATACTTTCTAAGGTCATGCATAGCCCTGACTTTTCTTATTCTGTATTGTAACATCCTATAATATAAGATCCTTTCTAACCCTAACATTGTATGTCTTAAGATCGCTGTATTTCTTCTAGCCCTAATACTTATGCTTATCTGTTGTCTGGTAAATGCAATAAAGGAAGTTCTGTTTGTTTGTTTTTGATGTACTTCAGATCTGAACAATGTAATAAAATATCAGGAATAAGAGAAGAATCCAGAGAGGGAACAGATGAACCACAGCCAGCAGAAATTTTTGATGCAGAGGCTTATATGAACAATGAAGCCAGTTTACCCTCGATCTGCCTCAAGCAAGTATTCCCAAAGTATGCAAAGCAGTTCAACTATTTGCGTTTGGTGGACAGGATGGCCAATCTATTTATCCGATTCCTTGGAATAAAGGGGACAACAAGGTTGGGACCAACAGGGTTCCGCACCTTTATCAGGTGGGTAAGGCCAGACTTTACTCTGTATTTTCTTAAGCTATATATGGAATATCTCTGTCTGTCTCTGCTAAATTGGAGCACCCAAGCATTGCTCAGTAGAAAGAGTTTTGACATGGAATCAGAGGACTAGGTTCAAATTCTGTCTCTGATGATTATTACTTTTGAGACCTTGAGGCAATCACTTAAACTTACTGGTCTCAGTTTCTTCACCTATAAAATGAAGGATTTCAGCTACATGTCTTCTGAGGGCTCAGCTCTAGATTTGTGATCTTATGACCACCACATTTTTCTAAAGCTTTAATAAAGCACTTTATGTATATATTATCTCATGGTCTTTAATCTTTGAAATTCCCTGTGAGGTAAGTGACCCAACCAAGTGTTATCACCATTTTATAATAAAGTAATTGGGGATTAGGGAGTTGATCAGGACTTCTCTCTCCTAAGCCACAAATTATTCTACTCTGATTCTCCAAGTAAGTCACATGTGTATATATACACAAACATACACATATACACGTGTATAAATGTGTATATGTATACATATATACGTGTATTGTGGAGGTATGTGTATATATCTATTTATATTTCCTCTGAAAGAAAGGTAAATAAAGGAAAGATAGAAGATTGAATAAGTTTGCTGAACTTTAAATACAGCTCAGAGCCACATTAAGAAAAAACATGGCAAGGGAGATAGAGAGCTGGCCTTAGAGCCAAGAAGGGCTGAGTTCTAGTCCCACCTGTAATTAACACTAACTTTGTGACCCTGAGCAAGTCACATAACTTCTCTGCATTCTAGGCCATTCTCTAAGACTAAAAATTATAGAAAAGGTAACAACCTTCATTGGTAAGGGGAGTTTTCTCACCTGAAGTTCTCTATTCCAGTGAAATAACAGGTCCAGGCCCTATCTCTATGCCTATAATGATAATTATGGTATTTATATAGTCCTTTTTAGTTTATAGTATATCTGTCATCTCCATTAATCCTCACAGTTTACCACCTTTGTGACCTTTCTGGGCTGTAGTTTTCTTATCCATCAAATAAATGAGTTGTATTAATCTCTTCTAGTTCTAAAAGTATATTTGTGTATACATGCATGCATGTATACATATGTGTACTTATGTTTATTTCAGTATTTAATGTATCAACGATTTCAGTTCAGTTGGACAAACAATCAGATTCCTATGATGTGCAGAGTACACACAGAAAAGAATGAAACAAAATTTATATTCTACTTTTGGGATACTATTGGGACATATATAGGTATTGTGTCATAATAATTAGAGCTCTATTAGCTGAGAGGATTTGAGGAAGCCTTCTCAGAGGAGGTGACACCTGAGCAAGGCCAAATATCAAAGAAGTCTGGGATGCTAAGAGGAAGAGGGAGTGCATTCTAGGCATGGGAAATAGACATGGAGGTGTAGGATGGAGTGTCAGATTGGGGAAGTGGCTAATAGTTCTCATTGACTGGAATGTAGAGTTAGTTCATCAGGGAAGCAGTATGCTGTAAGGCTAGAAAAGGGAAGAGAGAGTCAGTTTGTGGAGAGCCTCAAAGGCCAGACTGAGGAGTTTGGATTTTATCCTCTAGGCAGTCAGGAAACCACTGAGGGTTTTTGAACAAGAGAATGACACAGTCAGGCCTGTGCTTGAGGAAAATGACTTTTGCCTGCTGTGCAGAGGATGGACTGCAAGAAGGGAGAGTCTGGAAGCGGGGAGAGCAGTCAGAAAACTTTAACAATAGGTCAAATGACAGGTGATGAGGGTGGGAATCAGGGTAGTAGAGGTGTGACTGGAAAGGAAGGGGCAGTTGCAAGACATATTGTGGAGATAGATTTGGCAAGATAGGACAAATGCTTGGCTATAAGCAGTGGGAGACACATAAAAGTCAAAGATGATTTTAAAGCTATAAGCCTGTGTGACTTGGAGGATGGTGATACCCCCTACAGGAGAAAAGATAGGTTTAAAGACAAAAATTCAGTTCCAAATTGAACGTATATAATTTGAGATATCCACAAATATTTGCATTACTGAGTTTTTCCTGTACCAATAAAAATTGCAAACTACTCCATTAGTAAATGGTCTTTATGAGTTGCTTTGATTAAAGAAAAAATCATGATGTGGCCAAAGTTCTGGTCATAATTCTCTCTGGACTTAGCCTAGGTGTCTCAGATGACATACACACAATCTATCATTGGAAAGGTCCTCAAAGACTGAATGATGACAGCATGGCATGGAACAGTGGAGTATTATTTTCAGTGCCAATTTTAGAAATCCCAGAAATTGAGAAAGCAGAAGATGGACAGAGGAAAATTATAAGGATAAAGTACTAGAAACCTTGTGAGGGGATTGGGCATATTCTGGAGAAGAGACTGACTTTGTCATTCCTTTACTCAAAAACCTTCTGTGACTTTTCACTATTGCCCTTATTTTAATACAAAATCCTCAGACTGGCATTTCTCACAATCAGCTCCCACCAATCTTTTCAGTTTTATTTCAGACCATTCCTTTTCATAGATCTATAATTCTAGCCAGATTTGGCAGTAGCTGTTCCCTGACCTTTTTCCTCTACTCTTGCCTCATCATATTTACACAGTCCACTCTCCATGTCTGGAATCCACTCACTCCTTGTATCTACTTCATAGAATCATTGTCTTTCCTGAAGGCTCAGCTCAGGTGCCATTTCCTCTACTTATTTTCCATGATTTGTCCTCAGATTCTCAAGTTATCCTGAATTATACTTACATGTGGATATATAGTTTCTAATATCACTCTCCCACCACCCCAACCCCAAGTCCTGCAATCTCCTTGAGGACAAGACTGTTGTGTTTTTCTCATACTATTCTCAGTGCCTAGTGTAGTGCTAGACATTTGAATATAAAAGGGCCTTATTAAACATTTATTGTATAGTCTTTCATACCATGTATTTGAAGGACTATTATGTGGAAAATGTTCTGCTTGACCCCAGAAGGCAAAACTAGGACTAATAGATGGAAATTGCAGAGAGGCATATTTAGGCTCCATGTCATGAATAACTTATTAACAATCATAGCTATCCAGATTGGAATATTCTGCCTTTAAAGGTAATGAATTCCTTATCACTGGAGGCTAAAAAGCAGAAACTGGATGATCATTTTCTCAGGGATGTTGCAGGTAGAATTTTTGCTCAGATACTACTTGGATTAACTATAACCTCTTAGGTTTCCTCCAACTGAGGAACTGTAGTTTTACAGAAATGTGAACCAGTCTGGATCTAGTTTCGAAGCTGTAGCTTCAAATGTATGCATATATAGTATGCTTTCTGATTTCTCACTCCTTTGTTCTCTATAATTAAATCATTTGCATGAAAAACTGATTTTTTGTTCTTCAAGAATCTATTAGTTCCTGCAGTCATCATTCCAGACTGTGGCCACGCATTTGTTAGTGGAAATGATCATGAAGTGGAGAATTGAGAATGATGTCTTCAGGTGGGAAATAGATGGCATCAGCAGAAGGAAGGACTCAGACAAAGAACATTTCTTCCCCCACAAATGTCTTTAGTAATTAAGAATCCAGGAAGAAAAAAATGCAGAAAATATTTTATAACTGTTAATAAATTTTCTTTTCAAATTGTACCAAGAGATCTCGACAGCTCCTTAATATAAAAAAAATCCTTTCTCTGCTGTTTACTTAGAGAATTTAATAACAAGTAGTTGTACTTGCTATATTTTTTTCTTCTTGCTTTCTATTCTTTTTCATTATAAACTTAATATTTATCCAGATATTTAGATTCTAACTGAATACTGTGCCCTGAGAGTGACAAAAGATATGTAACTGGTAGGCTAGATTAAAGAAGGACTGCAAGGGACATCTAGTCTAACACCTATGAGCCTAGTGAAGTGTAGGTAATACAAGTATCATCTCTATTTTACAGAGGAGGAAACTGATAGGGAGACTGATGTGCTGTGATTTGCTTGTGGCCACATAGATATTGAGAGAACCTGAAGTGCCATGCCTTGCCCATGGTCACATAGTTATTAAGTACTAAAGCCAAGATACAAAATCACAGAATGTTAGGGCTAGAAAAGGGACCCGAAGAGATCATCTGGTCTCACCTTCTCATGTTAGAGGTGAGGAAATGGAGACCCATAAAGGTGAAGCAAGTTGTCACACAGTAACTGGCAAAGCTAGCAACGCGACCCCGATTTCCTCCTTCCCAACTCAGGGCTCTTGCCAGTTCACCATGCTGCCTCCGATCAGTGAAAGGTAAACCCTGTGTATGTCTGTATCACCTTTCTGACAACTGCTCAAGTACAGACAGATCGAAAAAGATAAACATTCCAATTTAATTTATTTTCAGTGTCCATCTCTTGTAATGTGTTGCATAGCTCAGCAACTTTACTAGTGAATTATGCTAATGTCAGTCTGGCCATATTATATTTTTCTTTTCTACTAATAAAATGAGAAATAATGAAATGTCTCTCTCTTGTCTAGACTAAGTTCCATAAGGCATATTTTCATTTCTATCTCTCAGTAGGTATATGAGAACTGAACATACTGTCATTCATCAAGCACTCCTCTTAAAAACTGCTGGGGTGAACAAAATTGGTTTGGGTTTTCTTTTTTCAGATCCAGAAATCTGTTGTTGACATCTTCTTTTGAGGGAAAATGCACTTTAGTTCATTTCTTTCTGTTCAGATTATTAATTTGGGGGCAATCTGTGCAATCCATGGCTGTTATTGTTACTGTTACTTAGTAGTGTCAGTTCTGTCTGACTCTTCGTGACCCCATGAGCCCTACGGTCCATGGAGTTTTCTTGGCAAAGATACTGGAGTGATTTTTCATTTCCTCTTCTTGTAGATTAAGACAAACAGAAGTTAAATGACATGCCCAGGGTCACATAGCTAGTAAGTGTGTGGGGTCGGATTTGAGCTCAGGCCTTCCTGACTCCAGGCCTAGTGCTCTATCCACTAAGCCACCTGGCTGCTTCCAGTTCATTGTAATAACAGCTTTTTACCCTTCTCAACCCCAGTTCTTACAAAGCACTACTACACCCATTTACCTGCCCTGTCTGTACCATTCATTGCCTTCACAAGGAGATTCTAATAGTCATCTAAATACTTGTTTATCTCTATAAACCAGTGACACCTTAACATTTTATTAAATTTATCATTTGGTATAATTTCCTTCCCTCTAGCTTTGCCAATTGATCTTAGGTAAAATTTCTAATCATAAAATGTTAAAGCTGGAAGGGATCTTTAAAACACAGGCTTTTAGAACATAGAACATGAAAGCTAGAAGGGACTTTGGAGCATAGAATGTTAGCTTAGGAAAGGACCTCCAAAGGTCAGCTAGTCCGAGTTGTTCATTTTACAAGTGTAAAAACTGTAGCTCAGAAAAGAACAGTGATTTGCACAACTTTACATATGATGCAGCCATTACTAGTTCTCTGGCTTTCTTACTCCCAATCCAGTGCTTTTTCTGATATGCCAATCAATCAGTTAGCAAGCATTTATTAAGCACCTGCATTGTTCTAGGCTAGAGATAAAGAAGACCAAAAAGGAAAAAAAATGAAACAGTCCATGTCCTCAAAGAGCTTCTATTTTATCAGGGGAGGTAGGGACTTATATATATAAAATAAATGCAAAGTAATGTGGTGGGGAGGCACTAGCAGCGGGTCTCATGGAGAGGATAGGTCTTTTTTTTTTTTTGAGAGGATAAGTCATGAGCTGAGCTTTAAAGAAAGTAGAGATGAGGAGGGCATAAAACCCAAGCATGGGAATGTGATTCCTTTAACAAAGGCAAAGAGATGAGAAACAGAATGTTGTGTGTGAGGAACAGAAAAAAATTGGCTGAAAAAACTGAAGAGTCTGTGAAGGGGGAAGTAGGGTATGATTAGGCTAGAAATTTGGATTGGCATCATCTTGTGAATGCCAGACTTTTAAATGCCAAACAGAGAAGTTTGTATATGATCTTAAAGGAGCCATTGGAGTTGATTGAATAGGTAAAAGCCATGGTCAGATCTGTTCTTTAAGAAAACCACTTTGGCAGCTATATGGAGGATGGATTAGAGAGGAGAGAAACTTGAGGCAGGAAGAATAATTGGAAGACTTAAAATAATCCAGGTAAGAGGTTGTGAGAGAGCCTAAATGAGGTGGGTGGCCATGTGAGTAGAGAGAAGACATGGATACAAGAAACATCAAGGAGGTGGAAT
This sequence comes from Pseudochirops cupreus, assembly GCA_028627135.1. Taxonomy (NCBI): domain Eukaryota; kingdom Metazoa; phylum Chordata; class Mammalia; order Diprotodontia; family Pseudocheiridae; genus Pseudochirops; species Pseudochirops cupreus. Next base: position 258,792,328 of record CM053581.1, read on the forward strand.
CAACAAGATTTGGCAACTCTTTCAATATGTGGGGTAAAGGAGAGTGTGGAATTGAAGATGACTCTGAGATGGCAGGAAAGATGGTGGCACCCTCAACAGAAAAAGAAAGTTTAGAAGTCAGGTGCATCTGAGGGGAAAGAGAGAATGAGTTCTGTTCTGGTTCTGTGCAGTTTGAGAGGCCTATAGGACAACCATTTGGAAATGTCCAACATTTCCAAACAATCTTTCTTGCAAACAGCAGTACTTACATCCAGATCAACATTAAAATGTTCTGCCAAGAGTAGTGTCTTTTAAAGCCATATGGCAATGTCTACTAGCATGCAGATGAAGTTCAGAAACAGGAAAGCTTTTAATATACTTGCATGTGATTCCTACATTCGACTTATCATAATTCAGTGCTATATTGAATATAGTTCCCTTGCCAGCAAGCTTTCTGCATGAATTACCTCCTAAGTTAGAAATCTATATGGATCCTAAAGCTTTCTTTATAGGTGCAACAGAAGAACTTTAACTTCAACAAACATTGATAAAGTCCCTACTATGTGCAGAGATTGGTACTGGGGGAGATGTAAAAATTAAATAAGATGTAATCCCTTCCTTCCTAGAATTCACCAGCAGTAGGACAAGTATTACACATGCACAAATAACTGCAATAATAATTCACATTTCTATAGTATTTTAAAGCTGTTTCTTCTAGTAGTACTCTGAAGTAGATGTAGTGCAAAGCTAATTATCTTAATTTTACTTTCGGGAAGACTGAGGCTCAAGAATAATGAGGCCACACAAGTAGTGAGTATCTGGGCTAAGATGGTCAATGTAGACAGAGGCTTAAACCAAGTACTTTATGTGGTCAGAGGAGGGAAAGATTATTCCTAACTTGAGAATATTGAGGAAGGCTTCCTGGAAGAGGTGACATTTTAATTTCATCTCAGAGAATGTGTGGAATATTAGCAGGCCTACTTGTGGCAAGGGAGAGCATGCCTAGCGTAGGAAATGGCCTGAGTAAAAAGCTTGGAATGGGTACAAAGTTGGGTGGCATGAGAAGGCTGTCCAATCTGGCTAAAGTATAGCACATAAGGAAGAGAATAATGTAAAGATAAGGTTAGAAAGACAGAATAGTGACAAATTATGGCATTGGAAACCATGATCAGAAAAGACACAAACCCTCACCTGAGATCATGACCCATGATTTGAACCAAGAGTGGCTCCTTTTTATTTTTTCTAATATGGTTAATTATTTACTATTAGACTGTCTACTCTGGTTGATTAAGTATTCTACTTAATAGAGAGATGCCATATATGCTGTGTGTGTATATATATATATATATATATATATATATATATATATATATATATATATATATAAAATCAGTTTTCAAAGGATCTGAATATCACAGAAAGTACTGATTAAGATCATGGACCTTAGAACATCAGGTAACCTAGAAATCTAGTACTGCTATCTCATTTTATGGATAGGAAAACTGAGGCCCAGAGAGGTAAAGCAACTCAGGATTTCAAACCCAAGTCCTCTAACTTCAAATTCAGGATTCTTTCCACTTCCATGCTAAGCTGCCTCTCTTCATATAGGCATCTTCTCTCAACCTTCCTTTATGTTGTTGTTTAGTCACTTTTCAGTCTCATCCGACTCTTCATGACCTCTTTTGGGTTTTCTTGGCAAAGAATATCTCCAGCTCATTTTACCGATGAGGAAACTCAGGCAAACAGGGTTAAATGACTTTCCCAGAGTCACACAACTAATAAGTGTCTGAGGCCAGATTTGAATTCAGGAAGATGAGTCTTTCTGACTCCAGGCCCGGCACTCTAGCCACTATGCCACCTAGCTACCCCTACCTTTACATTACTTCTCACGATTCCTTTGTATAAACTGTTTTTTGTCTTAGCCAAAACAGGTTTTCTCAGTTTCTCCCAAATACAGCTTATACCTTCCTACATCCACACATTTGCTTCACTGTGAGCCTTCCATAAAACCTTTCCTGACCACCTTAGTGGGGACTATAATGTAATAAAAAGAAATTTGGAGTAAAAGAACCTTAGCAAAGCACTTGGTCTCTTTTGGTCTTAATTTCTATATCTACAAAATAAGAGGGCAGACTGGATGACCTCCAAGATCCTTTCTGGCACTGAGGCCTGTGATCTTCTGACATAGGTTCATGTGACCTTGGGCAAGTTGTATCACCTCTTGGAACCTCTGACATCCGTAATGTGAGAAAAACAATACCTGTGCTACCTAAAGTTACAAAATACGTATTATTAATTATTAATAATTATATTCATATATTGGCATATCAAATATTAAACATTATAAAATATTAAATATCAAAAGTTACAAAATAAGTAATGTGCTTTGCAAACCTTAAAGTACTATATGAATGCCAGCTATTTATGGGACTGTACATTTAACATCTGTAATAGACCTTAGAGATCATCTAGTCCTGGGGTCCTTAACTTTGTGTGTATGTCTTGGAGACCTCTTTAAAAGTCCGATGAAGCTTATGGACCACTTCTCAGAATAATGTTTTTATATGTGTAAAATAAAATATATAGGATCACAAAGAAAGCCAATTATATTGAAGAACTATTATCAAACTATTAAAAAAAGTTCATGGCCCCCAAGTTAAGAACCCCTGATTTAGTCCAACCCCTTCTTCTGTAAATGAGAGAAATATGAATTGTCTGAGATCAGATAGAATATGGCTCAGATCTCCTGACTCCCAGTTCTACATCTTTTTACTCACAATTGCTTCCTCTGTAACAAATGGTAGCGTCTTCTATACTTGTTTGGTGTCAGTGGAAGGGATTTGTTAGAATGGATACAGGATAAGTGGAGAATTCTCTTTAGTAAATTATTGCTCCTGCTGTGGGTTTGACACTTTTATTTTTTGCCTGTCAGAGAAAGTGACTTTATACCAGTGGTCAGTTAGACTTTCCTTTTTATACTCCATTAACCCAAAGAGCAGGGTAGGCAGAACTCACATCAGCTGGCTGGCAGTCAGAACACTGAACATTGATATGATAATTAAATAAAATACAGAATCATCACTAATGATGTTGAAAATTTGCAATCAAAATTACCATGATGCCTTTGGGAAGACTAGAACAAGAAAAATATGGAGTCAGCCATTTAAACAACAAGGTCTCCCAGTCTGAACTGTCAATGAATCCTGCCATATTTTGTCTGAGACCTGGTAAGAGGATGCTGACATGCTTTGAAGGCTCTCCCTGGGAAGTAGTCAGTATTGTATGAACTGATGTCCTAGCAAACATTGCTTGGGAAAGAACAGATTAAGCTGCAAGTTGAGTGCACCCATACATAGCTGCCCTAAAATAACAACAATTCAGTATTTCTCTGGATCAGTGAGCTTGCTGTCTTTGGTACCCTTTTACCACTGTAAATCTAAATGCTTCATACCTTATCTAGTGCAATTCATGTCCATGTCTTTCACTGGATCCTCCATATAAAATCTCTTCCATACACTAACTGCCTTCTCTGGTTCTTTTTAATGTTTTGTGATAGCAGTGTTCCAAAAACATAGAATACCCAGACTTAATGAAATCTGCCACATTGGGGTAGGCTCCCCAAGGCTGCTGTAGATATAACATATAGGAATCATTACTTGATCCTCAAACTAAACAAAATATAAACAAAGTGCCACGAGATCTACAAGAGGGGACAGGTCATTCCTGACTAGGAGAATCAAAGTAGATTTCCTCAGGGAGGTAGAATTTTAACTTGCCCTTGAAGAATGGGTATGATTTCAACCAATTCATTTCTATGAATGACTGTGGCAGGGCAAGACATTCCAGGTACAGGGAATTACTTGAGCAAATGCACAATGGTACAGTTATTCAGTTTGTCTACAATGTATTTCGTGTACATGAAGAAGGACCAAGAGATAGATCTGAAAAGGTAGGGTAGTGTGAAGGTCTTGAATGTAAAGCTGTTTTTTTTAGACTTTATTCAGTAGGCAGTACGGAACCACTGAAGCTTTTTGAGTGGGAGAGTTAGCTGTGCAGATCACACCTGTGCTTTAGTCAGTCAACAAGCATTGTTAGGTGCTTACAATTTTCAAGGCTCTGTGCTAAGTGGGATATAAAGAAAGGGAAAAATAGTGCCTACCCTCAAGAAGCTCACATTCTAGTGGGAAATACTAGATGCAAACACCTATGTATATACAAGGTATACATTGGGTAAATGGGAGGTAATCTTGGAGGGAGGGTACCATAGTGCAGTGGGTGTTCAGATGAGGGAAGTTGGGAGACCAGGAAAGGTCTCTTACAGAAGTAGAGAATAGGAGTCAAGTCTGGGTGGAAATCGAGGAAGCCAGGAGGCAGAGATGGAGAGGGACGGCATGCTAACGATGGAGGATAACCATTGAAGAGATACGGAGTCAGGAACTAGCAGTATTGTGAAGGAAAGGGGAGAGACTAGAGGTGCTGAAACCAGTTAGGAGAATATTTTAATAGTCCAGGTGAGCTATGTTAGGGGCTGGGACTAATAATAATAAAAGAATTTGTTCTGTGAAGTTTGGATTCAGTCAAAGGGCTGCACTTGAGAACCTAGAGGGCCACATGTGGCCTCAAGGCCACAGGTTCCCCACCCCTGGGATGGAGGTGGGGGAGCTGAATGGGAGAAAAATAAACAGTGAATGGGTACAAAGGGTGAATTAACAGAACTCACTAATTGATTAAACATGAGGAGCAGAGAAAGAGAAGAATCAGAGATGGATCTGAGGAGTATAACCTAGTTGTCTGGGAGAATAGTAGTATCATTAACAGAAATAAGGCCGTGAGGTCAAATCAAATCAAAGCATTTGTTAAGGGCTTATTAGGGGCTTGGTTATTAAGTACAGATTTAGAAGAAGAAATAAGGATTAAGTTTGAGGTACCACTGAGACACAGGAACTAGGAGCAGGAATATCACCTTGGATTCCATTTAATTCTATCTTCTCATTTTACAAACGAGAAAACTGAGACCTGCCCACCCCACCCCCCCAAAAAAAAATATGGTATCTGGCAGATCTAGAGCTTAAGAGAGCGAGGTCGCTAAATCTCTATGTGCTCTTTGAGTCCTTAGGAACATCTGCCTATTCAGGTCCTTTTCAAATAGTTTTTATAAGGCCAATTCTATAACAATATCATCTCCAAAAACCCCTTCATCAATCCAAGAGGAGAATAAAGGGGTGTGGGCTCAGCTCCCTGCTGAACGTTTAGGGGAATATAGTGGATTTTCTTGCTTATATAAAAATCCTTAGATGACAGATTGAAAGATTGGAGAAACTCAAAAGCCTTGAACACTCCCGTATGTAAAATTGGCTCCTGGGACTCATCTGTGGAGAATTTTAAACCTGAAATTGCTTTTGGACAGCAATAATGTCTTCAGTCTATGCAAATGATACACTGTTATCATTTGATCATCCAAGCATATACCGTCAGCTGCCTCAACTTTAACATCAGAGCCAGGGAGTGTTCTATGCCTTGAGCTTTGGGATTTGTCTTTTTTTCTGCCTCCCCGAGACTAATCAGTATAGAAACCAAGGCAGATGAGCAGTGAAGACATGGGCACATCTGTTGAAAAGGAATGTTATTCCTCTGAGATCTGACAATCTTGAGACACTGCAGTGATGTGGACAGATGTATGGGGACAAACAGACATCATCACCAAGACAAATTGGTTAACTCAATCCACATCTTCACAAAACACTTCTGTTAATGAAAGGGAGCATGAATAGAGAAGAATAGAATTTTATCCTTATTTAGCCTTTATCTCTAGGCATAGAACATTCTCTGGCTTCAATGTTAAAGTTTAAGCAGTTGGCAATATATGCTTGCATAATTATAACACTTAATCTCCACTTCCAGGAAGCCTTCTCTGTCTGATTCCCCTCTTCCCTCCAGAAGTTAGTAATAACAGCTTACATTAACATAATGCCTTGAGTTTTGCAAAACACGCACATACACACACAATACATGTGTTACTTATGTATGTGCACATATGTATACACACATATTTGTGCATATATACACCCGGAGGTTTGTCCATTACCACAGTCCTGTTAGGTAGGTACTATACGTGACATCTTACTTTCTACTTCTATGATGCATTTGTCACACAATATCATATATTATAGCTATCTGTATTCTCTCTGATCCCCCTCCTAAACTGTAAGGCCCAACACCCAACAGTCTTCTACACACAAAAGGAACTAAATAATATTTTTATGAATGAATGAATTGACCAATCCATCACTCCATCACCAGGAGTATGCACAAAAGGCTACATGGTATTAAAAAAATCTATAGAACCCTCACAGAAACCACAGGGCACTTACAGATCACCTAGTCCAATCTTCCTTTTTACAGAATAAACTGAAACTCAAAGAGGAAAAACAAGTTCCCCGGTGTCACACACAGAGTCTGGGCCAGACCCAGGCTTGTTTAATGCAAAGAGCCCTAGAATTATAATCAGAAGCCCAGGAGTTGAGTCCTAACTCTTCTCTCACTATGTGGCCTTAAGGAAGTCATTTCCTCTCTTTGATCCTCAGTTTCCCAATGAGTTAAATAGGATTAATAGTGCATGCCCTGCCACCCTGTCTCCCTTCTTCATGGGTCTATCAGGAGGATCAAAACAGAAAATAGATGCAAAAGTCTAACTATAAAGTGTCTCCCAAGTGAGGCTTTTGCATGATCTTATGCACAATGCTGTTGTGAGAAAAGGACCATGTAAACTCTAAAACACAAACATGTAAACAACAATCATTATTATTTAAGTACTTCAAAAGATTCACATTGGGGTGGCTAGGTGTCGCAGTGAATAGAGCACCAGCTCTGAAGTCAGGAGGACCTGAGTTCAAATCCAGCCTCAGATACTTAACACTTACTAGCCATGTGACCTTGGGCAAGTAATTTACCCCAATTGCCCTGCCTTCTCCCCTCCAAAAAAAAAGCAAAAAAAAAAAGATTCACAAATACTCTCTCCCCACTACTGTTGGTCCCAACCCTTCCATGTCATGATTACTTTCATTATTTTTTGTAACTAAGAAAATGACACCCTGGTGTCCATACTCAGGCTGATCTTTGGGACTGTTCAAGTCCTATCCAGCTCTCTAGAATATATTGAATCTTGTGTCATGCTGGAATGATCTTCAGGAATCCAGGGTCACCTTTATGCCATGAGATGTCATTAGAAGAGAACTTTGGGGGAAGGTAGTGATGATGATGATGACGATGATGATGACAATGATGATGACGATGATGATGATGACGATGATGTGAGTAGTATGTTGATGATGATGGATGTTTATTGTCAAAACGATCATTATCATGATGTTGATGGTGGTAATGGTGTTGGTGAAGGTGGTGGTTATAAAGGTAATGGTGGTGATAGTGCTATTGCTTATAATAATGATAGCACTGATAATGATTGTGTTAATAATAATGCTGATGTTGAAGATGATGGCTGCTTTCAGCCTATCACTGTTCTTGCTTGGATTATTCCTGCAATAACACATCTCCTAAATATCTGCACAGGAACTGCAAACTCAGTAGCAGCACCTTCTCAATGGCATCTGTAGATATTCTGTATATTGACATAACAAGAAGGTGGAACTCCATGGGCCTTGAACAGAAGGAATCAGGTAATCCATTTTTTAAAAGTTCTCTTGTATAGACTGGAATACTAAATAAGGGAGCTCTCTCCTTCCTGGGGATGCTTACTAATACTTCAGTGGGGAAAAACTCAACCAAAGATAAAGGGGGAAATAGTCTCTAAGAGGAATTATGTCATTTTTATTTCTAAGGCATAGTGGATAGGGTGAGGATTAACCTTCATGATGCAAAAAGTGACCCTCAAGAAGTAAAGACCTGCTGGATTCTTTGTATCCTTTACATTACCATTAGCAGAACAGACCCTAAATATAAATTCAGGGGCATTTAGGAGTTTTTTTAATAACTAGTACCAAGGCCTAGCATAGAGAAGTCTGTTTTTAACAATCTCAGGTCATGTCTAAACATTTCCACACGTGCTGCATACAAGCCAGGAAATTCCTTATTGAAAATTTCCTTTACAGGCCTAATCTTTATTTCTGAGCAGAAAAGATGAACATCACCCCCGATATTTCAGAGTGAAAACAGTGGAACAGTCGTCATGACCATAGCCAATGGAAAACAGAGTTTCAGAAACATTCTCCCCCATCCCTTCCACTAAGGAGGATATATGTTGGTGGGAACACAGCAAATGCCTTCACATCACATTTTGGCTGTTAACACACCCATCCCACAAAATTCTTTCTTCCCAGGAAATTCTAGTATTTCTCTCATATTAATGTCTGCCCTTCATTGTTGTTCTCCCCTGTGGGCTATCAGCACTAGCATTACTCTGCTCAGTGAGAGGAGAGCTGGTAGCTTTGGTTTTTTGACAATGAGCACAGTTGAAAATTCAGTTGCTAACCCTGCTCATTGGCCCTAGAGTAAGAGTGATGATTACCCCATTCATCCCCCTCCTCTTATCTTTGCTTTTGAAACAAGAGCCAAATTCATTGAATAATGCAATCCATTGGCTCAAGAAGGTGAGAGCCTCTATCACAAGGCTGCACTTGGCAGCTAGCTTTCAGTCTTTGCATTGGCAGTAGGGAGAGAGACTGGAGATCCAGCTCCTTCAGGGTAAGTATCCTGATTAATTATCATGTGAGGGCTTAGAGCTCTTGTGTCACAATCACACACTGAAATTTCTGCTGATGCCTTCATAAAAGCCAAAGAAGTGTTTGGCTTCAGAGCTGAATACAGACAGTAGCTGAATTCTGTAATGGGGAAAGGCTAGGCTGAGGGGGAGGGGGACAGAGTGGAATTATTAAATATTGAAATTGATCAGGAGCTGCAGTAGGAAGCTATTTATCATGTTTATTGCTTCCCACCAACATTACCATCTGGCCCATTGTTCATTCGGGATTAGCTTTTCAAGTTCTGCTTGCATCTTAAATTGTTCTGTAGTAGGAGCCCTCCCTTGGCAATGTCCAGGATATGTTTTCCTGGGGTGCATGTTTTTCGGGGGGTCTGCTAGTATATTTTCACTTTTGCTAACCCAGCTGAAAAAATGAAAAAAAGTATTTATTTTTAGCACATTCTAACAAGCAGAATCATGGGTTGTAAATAAGGTAGCTCGGCATTCCTGTGAGGAACAGAGTAGAAGTACTGTGATCAACCCCATCCTATAAATAAGGAAACTTAGGACAAGAGAGGTTAAGTAATTTGTTGACAGTCACACAAGCAGTAAGTATTACAACCAAGACTCTAACTTGGGTGGTCTGACTCCAAATTACAGTGAGCCACCACACTCTACTGCCATACTTTTCTGAGACCATTCATTCAGCAAACACTAATTCAGCACTTAATACATTCAGTACACTTTCACATATCAACAGTACTTAGTCCCTATCCTATAAAAATTGTCATCTATTAAGAGTGATAAAACATGTAGACAGAAAAATATCATATAAATGAGAATTTGATTCTAATTTTATTGTAGGATAATGACTAGCATTTAGAGTATATAAAAGGAATACAAAATGCTATGAGAGCATAGAAGGGAGAAATTGGGTAAGACTTCATGGAAGGGGTAGCATTTGGGCTGGGCCTTGAAAGATGAGTAGGCTATCATGTCCATTCAAATTCAGCAAGCCTTACTTTAGTTAAAAAAAAAAAAAGCCCTGAGACTTTCCTGGAAAGACTTCTCTTGGGAGCCAGCCAAAAAGAGAACAAAGAGAACAAAAGAGAAAATTTGTTTCTGGATAGGTATCTGCAGCATAGCTGGTGACTATAATCTCTGAGTGTCAGATGAGACCAAAAAGTGTGAAGAACTCTAGTAGGCCTAAGTCAGAGAACCTTCTTTGGGTACCACCCACTTTGTACCACCAGCACGCTAATACAGACTTCAGCAATTTTGCTTTCCTCTGATTATGAAATGAAGAGAGAAAGCATTTGATTACTCTGAAATGGAAGACAAAGGAGTTACTGGTAGTGGTGGGAATCTGGTTTTCATGCTCCCTGAGAAGAATGATGTTGAAGCTTAGAAATAGAATACCACTAAAGCTTGAAAGGAACATAATATTAAGTGTCTACCATGTGCCATACACTTTACTAAGTGTTGGGGGGATATTAAAAAAAAGCCAAAAGACAGTCCCTGCCCTCAAGTAGTTCACAGTCATAGAGTATAGAGTTAGGTCACAAAATGTTGTAACTCAAAGCGTTCTTAGAACATAGAATCATAGAATATCAGAGCTTTAACCATTTAGTCTAACAAACCCCTTTATTTTATAGATAAGAATGCCGAGCCTAAGAAAAGAGAAGTGACCACCCAAGGTAATAAGTAGAGTTAGTGGCCAAACTAGAACTAGATCCTAGCTCTGCTGACCCCAAGTCCAATAGTAGATAGTAGATTTAATGCTCGAAAGGACTTAGAGGCCATCAAGATCAATCCCCTTATTTTACAGATAGGAAACTGAGCCCCAGAAAAGTTAAATGATTTACCCAGTGTTACATAACCAGTCAATGTCTAAGACAGGATTTAAACTCCGGTCTTCCTGACTCCAGGCCAAGTACTTTGTTATTCACCATTTTCCCCCTCTGTCTCAGTGTCTGTCGCTAGGATGGCTGCCCTTTATTAGGGTCAATAGAAAGCCATAGTCTTATCTTCAGACTGTCAGGGGTTAGATCAGAATATGAACAATCTTGTGTTATATGGAACTTGATGGTTTTCAAAGTGCTTTCATGTCCGTTATTTAATTTGAATTTTATCACAATCCTGGCAGAGGATGGTGAGCTGGGCAAATATCACTTCCATTTGACAGATGATGAAATTGAGTCTTGGAGGAGTAATTTTGTTGTTCTGTCATTTTTTCAGCTGCACCCAGCTCTTTGTGACCTCATTTGGGGTGTTCTTGGTAAAGACACTGGAGCAGTTTGCCATTTCCTTCTCTAGCTCATTTTACAGATGAGGAAAATGAGGCAACCAGAGTTAAGAGATTTGTCCAGGGTCACACAGCTATTAAGTGTCAGAGGCCAGATTCAAACTCAGGAAGATGAATCTTCCTGACTCCAGGTCCAGCTCTCTATCCCCTGTGCCACCTAGCTGCCCTGGAGGGGTAAAGTGACTTGCTTAACATGAGAGGGCTAAGCAATGGCAACACCAGAATTGGAATCCAGATCTCCTGACAATTGTTCATTCAATGATTTCTTCAAATGATAACAAATGCATGTGAACAGAAGAAGATACCAGTGGATCAGTAGTAAGGATTTTCCCTTAGGACCATCTGCTTTAAGGAATGGCTTCAAGGATATTTTTTAGAGGAAATTGCTCATAATTTTCTTATCTAAAGCATTCAATTTTCTTACCCTTAATTTTTCAAAATATTTGGTAATTAGAGATGTCCAACAATTTAATTGACTGCCTCATGAGACAATGAGCTACCCTTCATTGAAGGTCTTCAAGTGAAGGCTGGATTATCACTTCTCAGGGATGTTGTAAAGTACCTTCATGCTTCAAGAAAGAGTTGGTCCTTTGTAGATGGTCTCTGAGGGTGTTTCCAGCAATCTAGATTCTGTGTTTTAATACAGTATTTCTAAAGTATATTTCAGTCCTAACTTTCAGCTCTGTTTGTGTTCTCATATTCTATGTTCTAGCTCTCATGCCCTATGTGCTAACATTTATGCTGTAAGAATTTTTCCAGTTCTAACATTCTATATTCTAAGTTTTTTCCAGTTCTAAGATTCTATAATTCTATAATCCTAAGCATAATATCAAAACCATTATATGTTTACCTATCTTCCAACACTTCACAATATAGTTTTGAAGTGCCGATAACGCTCTTATCTCCCTATCTTACCAAGGCTATAAATGCATGGTCACTCACAGCCTTTTTCACCTATCCTGTTTTCAACCTGGGCCAGTTTGGCCCTCCTTAGGCAACCTAGTGGCTCCATACTTTCAGGGTTCATTATACTGGTGCCATACTTTGTACAGATACCTAATGAGCTTAGCACACTGTAGCTCAGAACTTTTGAGCTCAAGCAATCCACCAGCCTCAACCTTCCCAGTAGCAGGGATTACAGACATGTACCATCACACCTAGCATGTATGTTCTTTTCTTGATAGCAACCCAAACATCAATCAACCCTAAATATTGATATCTAAGTATTAATATTGATAACTGAGTAGGCCCCTAATGTTTGATATCTGTTTGAAAATAAACTTGCCTGGGGAGACACAGATAATTGAATAGCATCTAAGTTATGGAAAGGAGATATTTAAAAGTCAAGCAAATACACAAAATGACACACTTGGAAAATATAATGACATTTAACAATATCCTGACTAATTTTCTGTTAGAATACTAATAAGTACTTTGCATCCTGATGAAATTCAATAACATGTAATCCTATATACTCTGGTATGCCAATGTAATTGTAATTTTTTTATTTTTAAAAAATGGATGTGATGAGATTTTAATTTCCAGTTGAAATAAAAAAATCCAAATGAGGACATTATTAAATAAACTAGGGATTCAAAGCCCTTGACTATACATCATCAAGTAAACATATCTAATTATCAGTGCTGATGCAGATCTTACATGAGCATCTCATATACTGGATATATTTCACCATCGAGATGCGTCTCTCTGAGGACAATCGCTGTTCTCTTGCTTAAGAAACTGTACCCAGAGAGCAAACACCTAATTAGAGTCAGTCAAAAGAGCTGTTTTGTAACCCTGAATCTACCATTTAATAGCCGTGAAATGTTGAGGAACATCATCTTTCTAATATTCTATTTCTTTTACAAAATAGGGTAAGAATTGCGCTCCAGAATTTACAAGGCTGTTGTGAGGGTTATGTCTTGATAGAGTGCTGGATTTGGAAACAGAGACCCTAGGTCAGCTCTGCTGCTTGGTACATGGCTGGTATTGAGCAACACATTTAACCTCTCTAAGCTTAAAATAAAATGGGAGGGGGGGAATGGAGTGACAGGAAAGCTGATCTAATTGATATCTTAAGGTCCCTTCTAGCTCTGACTGTAATCCTATGATATAGTGCTTTTATAAAGCAATATACATGAATATCTGTGTAAGCCATTGTTGTCATTATTACTATCATAACTAGACAATGATTAAATTTTCAGAGATTTTCCAACTTCTGGACTTCTCAAGAGAATAGTTAGGAGAGGTAGCATTCTGCTTAGTGGGCACAATGCAAAAACATCATGTTCTGCACAGCAGACCACTGGATAATGGTTGAAGATTTTGACTGAAACTGTTTGATATTCTGAAGACAGCCTAAAGTATCTTGGTAGTAACCCATAGAGAAGTGTATTTCAGATGTGAGAAATATATTAATAAAAATAACTTTTCTTTAGTACTTTAATGTTTACAAATCACTTTCACCATAGCAACCCTGTGAGGTAAGTTGTAATATACTGAAGGGTAAACCCTCAACCCTCTAAACTTAGCTTAGAGTGACCAGGCATGATGTTGTTGCTCATGAGTCTCTCTGTCTACTATGTAGCATTTCCCTCTAAGGCATTCTTGTCTGTGTCACAAATCTTGATTCCTGAGATTAAGGGAAAGAAATGAGGATGAAGTATTACCCATGAGGAATGTAAGTTGTGCTCAGTAAAGGGATGTTGCTGTTCTGAGCCCTTAAAATACAATTACAAAAAACTCCTTCCTCAAATCTGTATTATTTGCAAAATAGACCCATGGGAAAGAGATGTCACTGAATTTACAGATTCTTAGAATCGTGTAACATTACAGCCAGAAAGGACCTTATAACATAGACTGTTAGATCATATAATATTAGAATAATATTCAGAGCTGGAGGGCACTTTGGAACATAGAATGTTGCATCATAGAATCTAGGATGATAGAGATTGAAGTGACCATCTAGAAAAGGGGTTTTTAACCTAGGTCTATGAACTTAAAAAAATTTTTTTTGATAACTATTTCAATCATAATTGTTTTCCTTTATACTCCTATCTATTTGGTTTTATGCATTTAAAAACATTATTCTAAGTTGAGGTCCACAGTCTTCACCAGACTGCCAGAGGGGTCCATGACACAAAAAAGGTTAAAGATCCCTGATTTAGAATAACCCCTTTGCTGTACACTGATTCTACTCTAGAGAATGATGTCAAAGTCTTTCTAAAGAGAGAATGAATGAACAGAGAGGTAGTAACATGCAGAATAACACAACAACAAAAAGGGTGGACTTTCTTTGATTTGGTGAATTTATTTCTACCCATACACTTAATTAGTACAATTTAAAGAAAAATTTTCCCCTAATTATTCATTATGAGTCCATTTCCAAACTTTTTGCCAATTCAGTAAGCACATATTATTGGGTAGTGACTTTCCATCTACTTTTTACATCATTGATGTCATAGCCAACTGACTATTGTGTTATAATTTGGATACACATTTATTACAATCTATTTGATCAACAACTGGGTTCTGTTTTTGTTTCCCTTTCTGATTCACTACATATGCTTAGGCAAACTACCCAACTTTTATGTGTTTTCTTTATCTGGCATGAAATCATGTTGAAATATATTTGGCAAACAATGTATTGAATGAAGTATTCAAAAACATTTCAATTTTAAGTTTTTAGTTGCCACATATACGTACATGTGTGTGTGTATGTATACCATCTCCTTTAAAATACATAGCTGCAGTCAACTTCCAGGAGTAGAGCCAAAATGGCAAAGTAGAGAAGTACTTCGCTGAGTTCTTCCAATATTCTCCTCTAAACAACTTTAAAATCATGACTCAAATTGAATTCTGGAGTGGCAGGGCTAATACAAGGTCAGAATGAGACAGTCTTCCAGTCTAAGACAACATAAAAGGTCAGAAAGAGAGATCTGTGACATAGGGGAGGAGAATGGCTTAGAACCCACCCACATGGTGAGTCTAAGTGGTGGTGGCAGAAGCAGCAGCAGCAGTTTTAGGAACTCTCAAGTCAGACATGATAAGGGGACCTGGCAAGTGGTCAGAAAGAGATTACAGGTTACCTCTGTGCTAGCACTGGATTCAGAACCAGACACTGTTTGGCAACTCCATTGCCGATATCTACTTCTGGGTCATAATTCAGGGGCAAAGAGGGGCACTTTCAGTTAAGAGGGAGTGGATGCCCTGAGGAACAGCATCACTTCTGGCCCCAAGGGATCATGGATCCTGAAGGGCACCATCATTTCCAGCCAAGGGAGGAGGTACTCTGAGGAACAGTATCAATTGCAATCCCATGGGATTAGAGGCCCTTCCTAGGTAAGGACAAAATGCAAACCAAGTGAGCAGTGACCATGCTTCTCCATGGAACACACCACCACAGAAACACTGAAAACTTTCAAGCCCCCAGAACTAGCTCTGGAAACAGCAGCGTGAAAAAGCCTAAAGTGTGAGACATGGTCCATCCCCACCTCATGCTGGGAACAGAGCCCAACATTAACATAAAGTTCAAAATCAAGAAGTAGAGTGGGAAAATGAACAAACAATTAAAAAAGAACCTAACCATGAAAAGCTACTATGTTGACAGGGAAGATCAAGACACAAACCCAGAAGACAATAAAGTCAAAACCGCTACAAGCAAAGACTAAAGGGGGAAATATGTGAATTGGACACAAGCCCTATAAGAATTCCTGGAAGAGCTAAAAAAATTTCTATAATCAAAGTAGTAGAGGAAAAACTAGGTAAAGAAATTAAAGCAAAGGAAGAAAATTATAATAAGACAATTAATACCTTGGTAAAAGAAGCACAAATAAATACTGAAGAAAATAATGCCTTAAAAAAAAAAAGAATTAGGGGCAGCTAAGTGGTTCAGTGGATAGAACACCAACCCTGGAGTCAGAAGTACCAAAGTTCAAATCTGGACTCAGATACTTGACACTTACTAGCTGTGTGACCTTGGGCAAGTCACTTAACCCCAATTGCCCTGCCTTCCCCCTCCAAAAAGACAAAAAGAAAAAAAAAAGAAAAACTATCCTGATGTCTATTACCAGAGGGTAAAATTGAAATTGAAAGAATTCACTAATCACTACCTGAAAGAGATCCCAAAATGAAAAGTCCCAGGGGTATTATAGACAAATTCTAGAGCCCCCAGGTCAAAGAGAAAATACTTCAAACAGCAAGAAATCATTCAGGATCATGGAGCCACAATCAGGATCACACAAGATTTAGTATCTACTACATTAAAAGAGCAGAGGACTTGGAATATAATATTCTGGAAGGCAAAAGAATTGGAATTACAACTAAGCAAAACTGAGTATGTTCCTTCAAGGGGAAAAATGAATGTTTAATAAAATAGAGGACTTTCAAGCACTCCTGAAGAAAAGTCCAGAGCTGAATAGAAAGTTTGACTTTCAAATACAAGACTCAGGGGAAGCATAAAAAGGTAAACATGAAAGAGAAATCATAAGGGGAATAACAAAGTTAAACTGTGTACCTCTATATAGGAGAAAGTGCTACATGTATTTTCTAAGAACTTTATCATTATTAGGGCAGTTAGAAGGATTTAACATAGAAAGAGGGTGTAAGAGTGACTCAGTTAAGTTGGGATGATAAAAAATTGAACAGGCAAGGGAGGAAGAAGGAAGGGAGAAGAAGAATGGGTAAAATTATCTCACATAAAAGAAGTGTGCAAGGAAGAGCTTTTAAAGTGAAGGGTAAAATGGGAGGGGGAAGGCAATGCTTGAACCTTACTAATATCTAAATTGTTTCAAAAAGAGAAAATATGTATATGTACCCAGTTGGTAATAGAAATCTTTCTTATCCAACAGGAAAGTAGGAGGGGAAAGGTATAAGAGAAGAGAGAATAATAAAAGGGAAGACAGACAAAAGAAGACAGTGGTCAGAAGCAAAACAGATTTTAGAGGAGGGAGAACATAAAAAGAGAAGGATAAACCAAAGAAAATAGGATAGAGGGTAATGCACAATTAGGAATCATAACTGTGAATGTGAATGGAATGAATTCACCCATAAAATAGAAGTGATCGCAGAATGGATTAGAAACCAAAATCCAACAATGTAGTGTTTCCAAGAAATACACTCAAAACAGGGAGACACACAATTAAAATAAGGGGCTGGAGCAGAATCTATTGTGCTTCAGTTAAAAAAAAAGGCAGTGATAGCAATTATAATCTCAAAGATACAGCAAAAGTAAACCTAATTAAAAGAACTAAGCCAAGAAACTACACCTTGGTAAAAAGCACCATAGACAGTAAAGCAATAACAATATTAAACACATATGCATCAAATGGTATAGCATCCAAATTCTTAAAGGAAAAGTTAAGTGAATTATAAGAGGAAATAGTAAAACCTTACTAGTTGGGAACCTCAATTTTCCCTTCTCAGAGCTGGATAAATCTAACCACAAAATAAATATGAATCTTAGAAAAGTTAGATATGATAGTCATCTGGAGAACACTGAATGGAAATAGAAAGGAGTATACCTTTTTTTCAGCTTTTCATGGCACCTTCACAAAAACTGACCATGTAATAAGCATAAAAATATCACAAATGCAGAAAATAAGAAATATTAAATGTGCCCTTTTAAGACCATAATGCAATAAAATTATATTTAATAAAGGGCCATATATTAAAAGCTAATTGGAAACATCCTAAAGAATGAATGGATCAGAGACCAAATAATAGAAACAATCAACAATCTCATTAAAAAGAATGACAGTGAGACAACATTCCAAAATTTGTGGGGTGTAGTTTAAGTAGTACTTAGGGGCAAATTAATATCTCTAAATGTGTACATCAATAAAAGAGAGAGAACAGATCAATGAATTGAGCATGCAACTAAAAAAAAAAACTAGAAGAAAAATTTTAAATCCCCAATTAAACACCAAAATAAAAATCCTAAAAATCAGAAGAGAGATTAATAAAAGCAAAAGTAAAAACAAAAACATTGAACTAAGAACTAAAACTAGACATCTAAACAATTGGGCTTTATGAAGAACAATAAAATAGATAAACCACTGTTTAATTTTATTTAAAAAAGAAAGAAAATCAAATTGCTAGTATCAAAAATGCAAAGGGTAAATATGCTACCAGTGAAGATAAATTGCCCAATTATATACCATTAAAGCTGACAAAGTGAAATGGATGAATATTTACAAAAATATAAGCTGCCCAGATTAAGAGAAGAGGAAATAGAATACTTAAATAGCCCTATTTTATAAAAAGAAATTGAACATGCCATAATTGAACTTCTGAAGAAAGAATCCCCAGGACCACATGGATTCACAAATGAATTTTACCAAACATTTGAGGAACAATTAATCCCAATACTATTTGAAAAAAATCAGTAAATAAGAAATCCTACCAAATGCCTTTTATGACACAAATATGGTTTCAATGCCTAAACCAGAGAGAGAAAAAATAGAGAAAAACAATTATAAATCCATTTCCTCAATGAATATCAATGCAAAAAAATTTTTAACAAAATACTTGCAAGGAGATTATAGCAATATTTCATAAAGATCATTCACTATTACCAGGTGAGATTTATACCAAGAATGCATGACTGGTTTAATATTAGAAAAACTATCAGCATATCAAAAATCATATGATTATATCAATAAATGCAGAAAAAACCTGTGACAAAATGCAACACTCATTCCTATTAAAAACACTAGAAAGCATAGGAATCAATGGAACTGTTCTTAAAAATAAGTAGTATCTATCTAAAACCAAGAGCAAACATTATCTGTATTGGGGATAAATTTGAAGCCTTCACAAGATTAGGAGTGAATCAAGAATGTCCATTATTAACCCCATTATTCAATATTATACTAGAAATGCTAGCTATAGCAATGACAAGAAAAGTAAGTTTAAGAAATAAAAATAGGCAATGAGGAGGAAAAAAACCTATCACTCTTTGCAGATGATCTGAAAGAACCCCAAAGAATCAACTAAAAAACTATTTGAAATCATTAACAATTTCAGTAAAGTTGCAGAATATAAAATAAAACAACATAAATCATCAGCATTTCTATATACTATCAACAAAACCCAGAAGACAGAAAGAGAAAGAGAAATTACATTTAAAATAACTGCAGACAATATAAAACACATCAGAGTTTACCTGCTAAGACAAACCCAGGGATTATATGAACACAACTACAACAGACTTTTCATACAAATAAAGACATCTAAACAATTAGGCAAATATTAATTGCTCATGTCTAAGCCATCCAACATAATAAAAATAACAATTCTACCTATGTTAATTTACTTATTCACTGTCATACAATAAAACTACCAAAGAATTATAGAAATGGAAAAATTGTAACAAAATTCATTTGCAAAAACCAAAGGTTAAGAATATTAAGAGAATCAATAAAAAAATGTTGAGGTTGTCTAGCAGTTCCAGATTTCAAACTATATTACAAAGCTGTTATCAAAACAATCTGGTCCTGGCTAAGAAATAGAGTGGTAGATCAGTGGAATAGATCAGGTATATCATACACAGTACTAAATGACCTTAGTAATCTAGTATTTGATAAACCTGAAGATCCTAGTTTTTGGGGTAAGAACTCAACATCTTACAAAAATTGCTGAGAAAACTTGATAGTGGTTCACCAGAAATTAAGCATAGACCAACATCTCACAGAACATACCAATATAAGGTCAAAATGGATAAATGATTTAGACATAAAGGGTAATATTATAAGTAAATTAGGGAAGCATGGAAAAATGTATCTATCAGATCTATGGGTAAGAAAAGAGTTTATGACCAAATAAGAGATAGAGAGGACATCAAAGGAAGTAAAATAGATAATTTTGACCACACAAAATTAAAAGCCTTTTGCACACACAAAACAAATGCAGCCAAAATTAGAAGGAAAAGGAAAGGGAACTGGGGCAGGGGGAGGAAATTGCAACAAGTTTCTCTGATAAAGGCCTCATTCCTTTAAAAAAAATTTTTTTTTATTGACTTGTTTGTTTACTTTTAGTGTACAAGATTCAATTCCACAATCCCTTGAGTTTCAAATTTTCTCCCTTCCCTCCCACCCCCATCCCCATGGCAGCATGCAATCAAGTATAGGATTTGCAAATATTTTCACATTGGACATTAGTCTGGTTGTATAGAAGGGTTGGAACTGATGGAATGAACAATGGGAAAGAGGAAACAAAACCAAAACATGAAAAAGAAGGAGAGCATGTAGTTTGCTTCAGTCTGCATTTAAATTCTGTTCTTTCTAGATCATTCTCTGAATGTAGACATCTCCTTCCATCCTGAGTCTTTTAGAGTTGTCTTATAACCTTGCATTGTTGAGAAGAATTCAGTTTATCAGAGCTGATCATCACACATACGTTGTGCCTGTCATTGTGTACAAATTTCTCCCCTTCTCACTTAGCATCAGTTTGTATAAGCCTCTCTAGTAAATATGAAGTCCAGCTGCTCCTCATTTCTTATAGCACAATAGTATTCCATTACATTCATATACCATAACTTGTTTAGCAATTCCCCAATGGTTAGGCATCCCCTTAATTTCCAATGTTTTGCCACCACAAAGAGAGCTGCAATAAATATTTTTGTACATATGGGTCTTCCTCCCACTTCTGTGATCTCTTTGGGATACAACCCTAGAAGTGGTATTACTGGGTCAAAGGGTATGCGATTGTTTATAGCCCTTTGGGCATTGTTCCAGATTGCTTTCCAGAATGGTTGAATTAGTTCACAACTTCACCAACAATGCATTAGTGCTCCAATTTTTTCCACATCCTCTCCAGCATTTGTCATTTTCCTGTTTTGTCATCTTAGCCAATCTGACTGGTGAGATGTGGTATCTCAGAGTTGTTTTGATTTGCATTTCTCTAATCAATAGTGATTTAGAGCATTTTTTCATATGCTTATAGATATCTTTAATTTCTACCTCTGAAAAATGCCTATTCATATCCTTTGACCATTTATCAGTTGGGGAATGACTTGTATTCTTATAGTTTTGACTCAATTCCCTGTATATTTTAGAAATCAGGCCTTTATCAGAGACACTGGTTGTAAAAATTCTTTTCCAATTTTCCACTTCCCTCCTAATCTTGGTTACATTAGCTTTGTTTGTTCAGAAACTTTTCAATTTAATGTAATCAAGATTACCCATTTTGCATTTTATAATGCTCTCCAACTCCTGTTTGGTCATAAAGTCTTCCCTGTTCCATAAAGCTGACAAACCATTCCTTGCTTCCCCAGATTGCTTACAGTATCAGCTTTATAGCTAGATCATGCACCCATTTAGACTTGATTTTAGTATATGGAGTTAGATAATGTCTATGCCCAGTTTCTGCCATACTGTATTTCAGTTTTCCCAGCAGTTTTTGTCAAATAGTGAGTTCTTATCCCCAAAACTGGGGTCTTTGGGTTTCTCAAACAGTATATTAC
This sequence comes from Pseudochirops cupreus, assembly GCA_028627135.1. Classification (NCBI taxonomy): domain Eukaryota; kingdom Metazoa; phylum Chordata; class Mammalia; order Diprotodontia; family Pseudocheiridae; genus Pseudochirops; species Pseudochirops cupreus. Next base: position 258,813,772 of record CM053581.1, read on the forward strand.
TATAGTCATTGACTACTGAATCTTTTGTACCCAATCTGTTCCATTGATCCACTACTCTATTCCTCAGCCAGTACCAAGTAGTTTTGATGACTGCTGCTTTATAATACAGATTAAAATCTGGTATGGCTAGGCCACCTTCCCTAGCATTTCTTTTCATTAATTGCCTTGATATTCTGGACCTTTTGTTCTTCCCAATGAATTTTGTTACTATTTTTTCTAGCTCTATAAAGTAATTTTTTGGTAGATTGATTGATATGGCACCAAATATGTAATTTAATTTAGGTAAAATTGCCATTTTTATTATATTAGCTGGACCCAGCCATAAGCAATTGATGTTTTTCCAGTTAGTTAGATCTGACTTTATTTGTGTAAAAAGTGTTTTGTAGTTGTGTTCATACAAGTCCTGGGTTTGTTTTGGCAAGTAGATTCCCAAATATTTTATAATGTCTACAGTAACATTAAATGGGGTTTCTCTTTCTATCTCTTGTTGTTGGACTTCGTTGGAAGTATATAGGAATGCTGAGGATTTATGTGGGTTTATTTTATATCCTGCAACTTTGCTAAATTTGTTTATTGCCTCAAGAAGTTTTTTATTTGATTCTCTAGGATTCTCCAAGTATATTATCATATCATCTGCAAAGAGTGATAGCTTAGTCTCTTCTTTGCCTAATTTGATTCCTTTGATTTCTTTTTTCTTCTCTAATTGCTACTGCTAACATTTTTAGTACCAGATTGAATAAGAGGGGTGATAGTGGACATCCTTGTTTCACCCTTGATCTTATTGGGAATGCTTCTAGTTTATC
>CM053581.1:258822492-258865945 GCA_028627135.1 Pseudochirops cupreus
TACATTCAGTTACTCTCTTTTCAAATGGAGAATAGTTTCCAATCATAAACAAAGTACATTCATTTAGTCAATCACAGAGCACAAAAAGGCCAAAGGTTTCCCAGCCCTGGACTGAATGACAATACCATCCATTAACACCAAGCACTTTCTCAAAAGGGGCAGGAGAGCACAAAAGGCCATCCACCTTTTAGTTACAACAAGCTTAACATATCATCTCAGCATTGAAAACCCAAGGAAGGCCCTTCTTTCATCTTCACTGGAGGCAAGCCCTCAGCAATCTCAGTTCCTGGGGAGACAAGGCTCAACAAAGCCATAGCCAGTGTCCTCATCAAGTCACTCTCTGCCTATAGAACAGTCCCAGAACCCCTGAAAACATCAGCAAGGCCCTCTTCCAGGATTTCTGTAAACATACAACAGGAAAATTCTCCTTCTGGGCTTCTGAACCAACAGCATAGTTCCAGGACCTCTACACAGCAGCACTGTCTTTCACCAGCAGGTGAATCTGTCAAAACAACGTCAAAACAGACAAACAAAACACCGGCACCACAACCGTGCCTCCTCAGTTCTCGGCAGCTCCGGGTGGTAGTTCTCAAAAGTCCTGGGCAGCTCCAACTGGGCAGTCTTTCTCTCAGCAACTCAGGCTCCAAAATACCAGATACTGCTCTCCAAAAGTCCTTCTGGCCTTCTCTAGGCTTGGGCTTCTCTCCCAATTCATGGCTCCTCCCAGTTCAGCCCTCTCTCTCCACATCAACAAGTCCATCCCACAAGTGGGATTCACAAGCTCTGGGTTTTAACACTCAACCCCAAAACCAAGCCAATACAGGGGCATCTCCAAATTCCATTACCATTACAACAGATTCCTAGAAAAAGTTGCTTTACTCTTGATTCAGTTCTTAGTTCCTTGCTCTCTGATTCCTCCTCCTTCTCAGCTAAAACTATTCTCTCCAAGGTTAACAGCTATCTTTTTAACTGCTAAATCTGTTGGCCTTTTCTCAGTCCCCATTTTAACGCTAGCTTTTAACTCTTGACCATCCCTGTGCCTGGATACTCCCTCTTCCTTTTCCTTTTGTAACACTATTCTGTCCTTTCCAGTTGTTTCTACTCTTATTCCCTTTGCTGGGTTTTTATTTACTTCCCACACACTAAGCATGAATATCTTAGGCTATGTCCTTGGTCTTTTGCTCTCCTTGCACTCTTATCTCCTGATGATTTCCTCAGTTCCAATGGGCTGTTACAATTTCTGTGCTGATAATTCCAAAATTGATATATTTATTCCTGATATCTCGTCTAAGACTCCAATCTTATATCACCTGTTACCTGCTTCATATTTTATTGTCATCTCAAGCTATGTCAAAACAGAATTTTTATCTTTACCCCAAAACCCTGCTCTCCCTCCAGATTTCTATTAGAGATATCACCTTACTCCCAGTAACCCAGGTTCATAACCTTAGAGGCATCCTTGACTCTTCCTTGTCCCTTACCCCCCATATCTTTTTTTGTGTGTCTTGCCAATTCCACTTCCATGACATCTTCCTCATCAGTCTCTTCTCCATCAATATGGCCACCACACCCTGGTTCAAGCCCTCATTTCCCCTTACACAGATAATCATAGTAACCCTCTAATTGGTCCTCTTGCTTTCAGTCTTTCCCCCTCTCCAATACATCCTTCACATAGATGTCAAATTAATATTTCTAAGGGATAGATCTGACTGTATCATTCCCCAGTTCAAAAACCTTCGGTAGCTTCCTATTGTCTTTAGGATAAAATACAAGCTACTCAACTTGGTTTCTCCCCCTCATCTTTTTTTCTTTTTTTCTTGATTACTTTGTTTTCATGTAACAATTACTTACCAATAAACACCTTCCCTCCCTTTAGGATTTACTACTTTATGCACTTAATAGTTTATCATTAACAGAGGAAGTAGGGGGTTTTTATTGTCTTTTTTTTTTAACTTGGTCATCTGGCACCACCATAAACTATTGCATTTGATCCTCTTCTACATATACTCTCCTCCTTGAGTTTTTGTGAATCACTCTCTTGTTTCTCCTTCTACTTGTATCCTCCTCAGTCTTCTTTACTTGATCAACATCTATGTCCTGCCCCCTAAGTGTGGATACACCCAAAACTCTGTCCTAGGTTCGTCTGTCTATACCCTTTTAGTGACTTCATCAGTTCTCAAGGATTCATATCCAACCCTAGTCTCTCTCCTGAGCTCTCGTCTCATGACATTAAACGCCTATTGGACATTTCAAAATGGATCTTGTAGACTTTTAAAATACAACGTGCCCAAAATAGAACTTCTTACCTTTCCCCAAAACCCATTCCTCTTCCCCAAGTTCCTTATTTCTATCTAAAGCTAGATTTCTTCCGAGTTTCTACTACCTCAACATGATCCATAATTCCTCACTCTCCCTCACCCCACAGATCCAACCAGTTACCAAGTCTTATCATTTCTACCTCCACAACATCTCTGGCAATATAATATTCTTAAAACACAGATCTAACCATGTCACTCCCCTGCTCAGTTAACCCTATTAACTCCCTATTACTGCTAGGATCAAAAACAAGCCGTTCTTTTGGCATTTTAATCCCTTCACAATCTGATTTAAACCTACCCTTATTATACCTTATTGTCTTCATGAACTTGTAAGTTTAGCCAAGTTATCTTTTTTGTTGTTTTTCACACAAGACATTGCATCTCCTATCTCCATGCCTCTGCATTAGCAGTAAGTACTCCATGCCTAGAATATACTTTCTTCTTAGCTCTACCTCTCAGAATCCATAGTTCTCTTTAAAGTTCAGCTCAAATACTATCTTTTATAGAAGATCTCCCCCACCTACCCATTGTTAATGTTTCCCTCACCCCAAAATTACTTGGGGGTGGGTGGGTGGTTTACATATTGCTTATCTAGTCTATTCTACTGACCCCCTGTTTTATTTTTCAACTAGTCTGAAATAGTTTGAATAATTAATGCTTCATAATATATTTTGAAATCTAGTAATCCTTCCTGTTTCATTCCTCTTTTCCCTCAATACTTTCCTTAAAATTTTTAACTTTTTCTTCCTTTTCAAAATTTTGGGTTGTTTGGTCTGGTACTATGAATCAACAACTTAGAAATTTGAATGCAGCACTAAAGCAATACATTAATTCTGATATTATGTTCATTTTTATTATATTTGTATGGCCCATTTATTAACATTGAAATATTTCTAATTACTTAGTTCTTCCTTTATATTTATAAAGATTGTTTCATTTTTGTATCCTGTTACTATGCTGAAGCAATTCATTGTTTCAGTAAGTGTCTTCATTGATTCTCTAGGGTTTTCTAAGTAAAACCATCATATTGTCTGCAAATAGAAATAATTTACCTCCTTTTTGTGAATGTTTATTCCCAAATTTCTTTCATTGTAATGCTATAAGTAGTATGTCAAATAATAGCAGAGAAAGAGACAGCTTGGCATTTAAAGACCACCACCTTCTACCATCCACCTCCCACCTACCTTTCCAGACTTCACATATTAATCTCCTTCATTTCCTCTACATTCCAGCCCAACTAGCTTATGCGCCTTTCTCAGAACCTGACAATCCATTTTCCATCTTGATGCTTTTAAGTTGTTGTTTGTCCTTCATTTTTGAGGAGAATCAATGACATCACAGGGTGATGTCTTGACTTGCACATGAATTAGATTTAAGTGAAGCAGGATTGTACAAAGTTGTCAGCCACACTCTCTCTTCCAGAGTCATCAAAGTCCAGTGGCAGGACAAAAGTCAAGACATCTGAGAAGCAATGGAGGACCTTGGTATCTTCCATGTCTGATTAAGCTCCATAGCTGCTTCAGCTGCCTTCATGGCCATTGGAATAAATTGTTCATCCACCCATTCTGCTGAGGGAAATCTTCACATACTTGGGGTAGACATCACTTTAACTCACTGATAGGTTTGAGACTTGTCAATTACCTTCAGACTTGATTTATGCCATCTGCCTAGATGGTTTTTCCAGGGTGTGGCAGTTGTGCATGCTACAGCTTCTTAGAGTCACAGATGAGAGCTGAGTGACAGGTGGACACCAAAGGTGTCTGAGGGCTCTGAAAAAGACTCAGCAAGGCCTCACACCACAGTGGGGGTCATGAAGAATTGAATACAACTGAACAATAGTACACAGAGTAGGCACTAAATAAAAATAAATTTTAATTTTCGTTATATAATAATTATATACAATATATAATAATATAATAATTTTAAATTTTAAAAAAATTTTAAAAAATTTTTTAATGTTGTGTTAAATTGACCTCAAACAAAGCCTAATGGGCAGCTAGGTGGTACAGTGGATTGATCTGGAATCAGAAAAATCTGAGTTCAAATCTAGCCTCAGCTACTTACTAGCTGTGTGACCCTGGGCAAGTCACTTAACTCTGTTTGCCTCAGCCTATGTAAAAATGAGCTGGAGAAGGAAATGGCAAACTACTTTGGGATCTTTGCCAAGAAAACCACAAAAGGGGTCACAAAGAATCTGATATGATGAAAAATAATTGAACAGCAACAACTATACTTCTAAATTGTACGGTGCTATCTGCCTACTTTAATCTAAGTTCTGAACACACTTACAGTGCTAAGATTCTACATTCTAAGGCCCCTTCCTGTGTTCACATTCTGTGCTTCTATGATGGCATATTCACTGCTATTAGATTCTAGTCCCATCTAGACTTAAGGAAAAAAACACAGTACTGACAGTTTCAGAACCATCATGAAATTTCTATTTGGGATGACATTAACTGGTCCCTGGATAGCATCAGTGTTGGACACATATATATAGTGAAAGAAATATTTTCCAGCATTAATAAAATTACCTTTTCTAAAGAAAGCAATTTGCATGTTAATGTTTTAGGTAATTCTTTGCAGCTTGAGTGCCCCTCAGGGCTGTAATTTCTCACTGACAAAGTGACAAAAATAAAACGTAGCATAAAGGAAAATTTTTCTTCTCTCTAATTTGTGCTCTAAAGTGACATTTTTTTAAATGTAAGTCAAGTTGAAACCTACTGCTCTGTTATTCCTGACACTGATCTGCCTCCCATCATCTCACTTAGTGACAGACTTACCTTGAAGAATATGACATTCAGTATGTCTTTTTGAGGAAAAGATAAGCATCCTTATTGGCAATTGGTACCTTAGTGTACCACCTATGGATATCCCTGGAGATGGCTCTCCAGTCAATTTAGGGGCCTCCTGCATGGCTCTTAGTCCTAGTTGGATCAAACCAATTTTAGTGAGGTATTTTGAAAGGCTGGAGCAGTATAGAGAAGTGATTGGGTGTGTGGAACAAGACTTGAAACCATGTCATAATATCAAGCAGAAGTGTTGGATGTGTGTCTAGAAGCAGATGTGTGTCTAGAAGTTTTAGATTACCAGGGCTCATTTTATTTCTCTCCACTAGTAGAACCTCATCTGAAAACTTGAGAAACCAATCCAGTATTAGACAACTAAGTGCAAAAAACTTCCAATAACAATGTTGTAACACTGCCTATGGCCTTGGTTGTAATAGTCTACTTTACCCTACCACCAAAATTTTTCAGGGAATACCCTTCAAAGTAACTCATAACCCCTTATATCTACTTGAGTACCTACTTCACAAGGAGGACTGATCTACTCTAATTCAGCAAATATTTATTAAGAGCCTATGGCATCTATGACACTATGAGACTGGCTCACCCTTCTTCGCAGAGGTAGAGGATTTGGAGTGAGGAAAACTGTATATAGACTTTTCTCACGTCAGTTAATTGGGAGCAGCTAGGTGCTACAGTTGGGGGCAGTTAGGTAGCACAGTGAATAGAACATCGGCCATGGAGTCAGGAGGACCTGAATTCAATTACAGCCTCAGACACTTGACACTTGCTAGCTGTGTGACCTTGGGCAAGTCACTTAATCCCAATTCCTTTGCTTTCCCCCCTCAAAAAAAATGTCAGTTAATTTTGTTGAAATTTTCCCCCATCTTCATTATTCTTCAGTATAAGAAATTGTTCTCTGGGGGACTGGGAAGAAGCTGGAATCCTCAATCTAAAGGGAAATCTGGAGGACAGAGGGGTATGTTCCATTTTGGACTAATCGAATTCGAAATGCTAAGTGGACATCCAAGAGATGATATTCAGTAGACAGTTGTTGATGTCAAGTCCTTCATTTTATATGTGAGAAAACTGAAGCCCAGAGAAGAAGATATGACTTGCCTAGTGAAACATACCTAGTAAATGGCAGAGCCAGAACTCAAATCCAGAACCTCTTTCCATGTTCTCTCCTGTTTTCTTCTGGGAGATTCCTTGAGTCTTCTATCCTGTACCCCATACCTCAACACTGCAGAACCCAGGTTCACCTCCTAACTGCTCCTCTGCTCTGAACGCGAGCCCTCACTTCTCAAACCTAGGCTGTCTCTGGCCCCTCAAGTTAAAATCCCAGCTTTATTAGGAGTGGCCTTGGTCAAATCACTTAACTACTCTGGGGCTCAATTTCTTCATTTGTAAAGTAAGGAAGTAGCTATAGTAGATAATCTCTAAGATCCTTTCCAACTCTCAGTCTCGTGATCCCAAATTGCAGGGAGACCAGAGATTCCAGTTTAGTATATAGAAAACTTCCTGACCCAGCTGGCTAACAAAGAAATTGACTCCCTCCTGAAATGGTTAACCTAAAAGTCCTATGTTGATATAAGTTGTTGTTGATTTTCTCATTCTTTGAGACCTCTTCCATTGAAAGCTATATAGTCACTTGTTGGGGATTTTGTAGAAGGGAATCATGTTTCACACAAGAATTAGAATTGAAAGAAAGACACCTCAGAGGTCATCTAGTGATAGAATCTGGAATGCCAAGATATGGATGAAGCAGATTAATTCCAGGAGTTGGGACAACCTTTAGAATGGCCTAATTTCCCAAAAACAAAAGAAAAAAACCCATCTAGCATTTGTAAATTGGAAGCCATCTTAAGAGAAAACATTCTTTATGTGACTTTGGATGTAAAACTTAATAGTGACCCTGGGTAAGTCACTGCACTTCTTAAGCTTCAGTTTCTTCATATGTGAAATGGGTATAATAACACTTTTACCACCTGCCTGTCAGGGTTTTTGTGAGAAAAGAAACTCTCCAAGCTCAGAGACTTCAGAAATTGGAAGGTTGATTCTTCATAAACTTGAAGTCCATATTTTTTTTAAAACAGAAATTATTATTGACATTTTTTCTTGCATCCCCTTGGTTTCTCGTTCACAGTGCAACAAATGGGTTATTCTAACAGGAGAGATCACCTTTCTCCCCATGTGATATAAAATGCCTAGTAAGTCTAGCCAGGTATTTCTTGCACCATGAATCGCATTCAAGAAAATAAGCCTATCATGAGACTGTTACATCAAGCAATGACTTTATCGTAATCCTGTCTTCCCAGACAGTGGATCAGAATTGGTCTAAGCAATTTGTGTCTGTGTCCTCGTGGAACTGAGCGTAAGCCTTAATGGGTAACCAGCCAGGCCTTTTGGCCACCCTCACCTCAGTGTTCCTCTATCCTGCTCTAGCCAGCCTCATGGCATCTTACTTAATGAAATGATGAAATAGTTGTCCGTTTCTCTGATCGTGTTTGTTAGTCTGGTAGTGCAGGCGTCTGTGAGTAATGCTCTTTCTACCAGACCTGCTCACGTCTGAGCCCTGACATTTGTTAATTTCTCCATCCAGCCAAGAACAAAGGTGATAGCAATTTCTTGTTTCCATAATGGTTTAAATATAATGAATGTATGAAACGTATGTTCTCAAAATGCTTATGCAGCATAGGACGATGGCAGAACTGACTTTTTTCAGGCTTGTTTCTCTGCCTTATTGTAAGGGAATGAGGAAGATTTCTGCCTATTTCTTAGTGAACAACAGTAATAACACATTTCTATGTCATCTTAAAATAATATAGAATGTTATTTAATGTTTCTGGGTGAGAAATGTGTTACATTATGCAAATAGTGTTTTTTTCTTTATTATCACAGAAAAGCAGTGGATTCCATCATAAAAAAAACCTTTGAAACAATAAATATCCTTCTTATAAAGCCATAGAATGTTAGGGTTAGAAACAACCTTTAGGATTATTTTCTTGGTATGGTGTTAGGACAAGCCTACTCTGAGAAAGGGGCCAGGATTAGATGCCTTCTTAATTTCCCTTGCATCTGTAGGATTTTATTAATTGATTATTCTTTAGTAATTTGTCTAGAAAATACCCAGGTCATATATACTTCTTTTGTGAGCTCTTTAGTGAAATAATTTCCCTAGCCTGGCGGCTTTATATTCTTTGAAGCTCCAATAAAGGCAGTTAAAATAAGACAGTGAAGGTAAGAGAAAGCATAGCAGACAGGGGTGTTCTTATGACTAAACATGTCAGAATCTGTATAATAGTTACATATTACTCTTCTGGGGGCATTTCATTGCACAGATAGGAATCCACAAGCAAATTCCATTCAAGATAATTCAACTATATATTCTACCAATGATTCTGAACAGAAAATGTTTTATCTTTATGCATTTAGAATTTCATGGGATAGAAACACCTATTCAAGGTAAATGAAATGACAGGAAAGATACATGATGGAAAGAGGGAAGGAGGAACCGGAGAGTGAATTGGCAAATAGCCATTCCAGCTTGGCTTATTAATAACCTTGAATGCAGTTTCTATTTGATTAGAATTTTAGACATGGAAGGGACCTCAGATCATTCCATCAACCCCCATATTTTACAGAAGAGGACACTGAAGTCTAAAGACGTGAAGTGACTTATTTAGGGTCATACAGTGACTTTAATAACAGAGCAAGGACTAGAGTCCAGTCTCCTGAGTCTCTGACCACTACTTTCCTCCCCACCACTAAGACATAGAACATGTAAGTTTTTTTTATGTATCCAAATGAGATTTATTTAAGGATATTCTTTATATTTAATCAAGGCCATATTTTTTAAAAAAAGAGATGTAGAACATACAATGAAAATTGATTGGGAGTTTAGGAAATAACTGATTTGCTACCATTCCTTCATTTCACACAGGAGACTGAGACTCAGGAAAAGGAAGGAATATACCCAATGTCACAGAGCAAGTCAGTCAGTAGCAGAGCCATGATTATTATAGAGGTCTTTTGTCTCCCAAGCTAGTAATCTTTTAGCCATGCTACTACTATGCATATATTTAATCCTAAAGGAAACCAGATGTTTTCCAGTGAAAAAATTTAATATTCAGTATGGAATCATTTTCCTAGTTGTCTACAATGATTTGGCTTTGAACTATCCTATTTCCACCGAGAAACTCCAGAATAGCTATTGCTTTTATTTTTGAACAAGAGCTCCAGAGATTTTCATTAAGTACTCAGCACAAATGTAACTTTCTGAGCAGAAAGAGAGAAGAATTAGAGTCTGGAATGGGCCATGTCCCTACTACTGTAACTCAAGATGACTAATAGAATCAGGAACCGGACTAGCAACCACTGCCCTCCCATGACCCAACACATCTTGGTGAGCTGTGGAGTTATTTAGAATGCACTAAGCTTGATTGAAGAGAAATTGTACTCCAGACTGGAAATGTAATATTTTTCCCAGCAATTTCAGTAACCCCAAATTTAGTTTAGAGAAATACCTAACATTATATAAAATCAAAAAGCCTTTTCATGAATAAATAAAGAAGAGAAACTGTAAAGCAGGAAAAATGTTTGCATCAAAAGAATTTCATCTAAGATAGATATATAGATTAGAAATATAGAATTAGATTAGATATAGATAGATGTACATTGGCTATCAGACTATATCTCTCTCTCTAAGCATCTGTGTGATATAGTATGAGAGATAGATAGATAGATAGATAGATAGATAGATATAGATATAGATATACACACATCTTAAATATCTACCAGACTTGTGTCGGTGATATATATAGCTATGTATGTATTCACATACATATATTATATATATGGTATATATCAAATATCTGATATGTGTGTGTATATATATAGTGTCTGCATATGTGTGTATATATATAAATGTATATATGTGTGTGTGTGTGTGTGTGTGTGTGTGTGTGTAGAAATGACACAAATATATGCCACCAAGAGCCATTCCCCAAAAGATAAGTGGTCAAAGGATATGAAGAGTCTTCAAAAGAAAAATTACAAACTACAAATGAATTCTTAAAAACTTGTTTCAAATCACTTATAGTAAGTGAAATAACAAATAAAAACCACTCTTGAGGCTTTACTTCACACTGTGCAAATTGGCAAAGATTTTAAAAAACAAACAGGAATGGTCAATGTTGGGAAGTTGCAGCACCAGTATTGAAGGCATCCTAATCCACTGGGTTCTTCTGAGTTATTAATATGCAAGAAAAATGATTAAACTCTTCATATCTTTGTCAGAAATTTTATTTGGCACATGCTTCAGGGAAGTCAAAGACAAATGTTCTGTGTTCCACAATATTCATTACCAACATTCCTTGTAATAGCAAAGACCTAGAAACAGAGCAGGTACCCCAAAAGTGGGGAGTCTTTCAGAAAACTATGATATGTGAATATTAATGGAATACTATGTGCAATTAGAAATGACAGCTATGAGGAATCAGAGAAACCTGGGAAGATTTATAAGAAATTATGTGGAGCAAATAAGCGTAACCAAAAAAATAACATGTACAGTGATTACAACCATATAAATATAAAGGAAAAAGATATATAAATGAAAAGATCACTAGAAGGAAGTCAAACTCTGAATAATTTTTTGAAACGATAAAACTGCTGGAGAACAAATAGTGAAACACATTCTCTTCCTAGCAGAAAGACAGAGGACCACTAGGAAAAGAATCATGTGTACATTAGCAGATACGGTCATGGTACTGGATGTTTTTTTGTTATGCTTAATTGTTACTCTTTCTTATAAGAAAAGGAAGGATTTTTTTTTAACTCATAGAAATGATTGTGATAAAAAACATAAAGCATAGCAATAAAATGTAATTTTTTATTCAGTATGAACTGTGGCTGCTTCAGTCCAAGTGAAGATAGACAATTTCATATAGTTCACAGTTATTAAGCATTTTCTGTGTGCAAAACAGTTTGTTCATCACCATTGGAGATACTATCATGAATAAGGTCCAGATCCTAACCTCCCAAGATGTTACACCCTCAGAGTAGTAGTAGGATATATGTATAGATGTTTAAAACAAATTAGAAGTATAGTAAAAAAAAAAAGGTATAGTAGAAAAATATAAAATACTATGAAATTAGCTGAGGAAGTGATCACTGTTGACTGGGGGAAAGCAACGGAAGGCTTCATGGAGGAAATGGCATTTGACCTGGACTTTAAAGGATGGGTGATATCACAAGAGAGAGAGAGAGAGAGACATTCTAGGAGTAAGGAATGGTTAGGAACAAAGGCTTAGGTATTATTGGATTTCAGGAGGATGCCAAGTTAAAGTGAACAGACTGGGTGTTCCTTCTGGCTGACATTATGTAACTGCACAGTAGGACCCTTGGTCCCTAAGTCAGCATTAAATTAGACAGGATTTCCAAGTTCAAAAATGCTAGAATTGATACTCATATTCAGACTTCTTTTTAAATGAGACTTCTCACTGATCATTAAAAACAGTGTAGTCAGAAGATACTAATGGCACGAGATGGTTTTCCTCATGTTCATAAGCATGATGGATCCTCACAAAAATTCTTGAGGTGGGCAGGGCAAATATCATTATCCTCATCTTATAGATTAGGAAACTGAGGCTCAGCATCGCTGTTCAACCTCGAGTGATCATTTTTTAAAAATCAAATTGTCTTTGAACTTCTTTTAAACTCAGGAAATGTATTTTTAATTTAGTTTTATTAAATTTTAAGCCCAGGGTCAAGCCTTTCTCTGTATTTGGGCAGGTTCCATTTGTCTCTTTGCAGTTGAGTTAGATCTACTTGCAAATTGATCCATTTCTGCTTATGGTCCTTCATATAGATTTATGGAGATCATAATTAGCGGTACAAGTAAAGGAATAGATAAGAATTCATGTCTGGAGCACTTTAGTCGCACAGCATACACACTTTCTCAGGGATGTATAGAACTTGAAAGCCCTAAAGGAATCTTAGAAAATAAAACAAAACAGAATTTTAGAACTGCAAGGGGCTTTGGACCTACCTACTTTGCATCATGAAATAGAGATTTCATAACAACAACAACAAAGAGATAAAATATAGCACTTTTAAGGTTCACATAGCACATTACATGCATTATCTCATTTGATCATCATCTAAAAAGAGGCCCCATAGGCAATTACTCCCATTTCTGCTACCACTTCTGATGCTCTTGCACCTTCTTTTTTTCCTGCTTCCTGTGACCTAAATTCTTTTTAAAAAGACTTCTTCCTCCTCAGAGTCATAACTAGGATTGGGCAGCTGAAGCTTTACTTGGGCACAGATATGGGGAAGGAGTTGCTTTCTGCCCACTGTAGTTCAGAGACTTGTCATCCACATACTTGCAGGTTCTCCACTGATCTTGTGAGGTTTGATGGCGAAGGCCAGGACTTGGGAGAGGGTATGCAAGGAGCAAGGTTTCAAGCCAAAAAAATTTGGGAAAAAAGGGAGAATAGGGATAGGTCAGCCCCTCTTCCCCACAGCTTCATTTGTGGTCAGACCCTTTTCCCAAGGGCCTACCTTCCTCCCCTACTAACTCCTGTGGGGTCACAGGCCAGAATTTTTCCTCCAACTGATTTCATCTGATACCAGGATTTCAAGTTATATCTCTGATCCTACCCTTCTGAGTCATTTTTTTTGCTCCAAACGTGTTTTTCTTGTGACATTCAGGTAAGAGGATTCTAGTGTCTGTATGTACATTGACTTCTTGTGGTATACAGGCTCAGGCCTTACCTTGACTGACCTTGGACTCCTATCACTGTGACCAATTCTCAAATCTCTCAGCACTAGACTATTGTTGACAGGAAAAGAAGAAAGAGAAAAAAGCCCCTCATACTAGAGTCATGTCCTTGCCCTGTGCTACAGGACTTGCCAAAGATGGAAGAGATGCTGTGTTCCTCCCACATCCGAATGATTAGGGCCTATGTGGAAATTAGACTATTATGAGAGGAAACAAAAATGGGAAAACCTATGGTCACAGGGTCCTAGATTTATTGATATAGATTCAGACATATATAATAATATTTATGGTTAGAATGTATTAAGACATTAAACTAAGCAAGTGACAAAACAGATTATGTGACATGTACAAAATGAACCTGCATTCAGGAGTCCTGGATTTGCATCCAGCCTCTTCCACTTACTAGCTATGTAAAAATGAACAACTTGCTTAACATCTCCGCGCTTTAGCTTCCTCATCTAGGAAGTAATCCTTGTACCATCACCTCCCAATGTTGTTATGAGAAATCTCTTTGTAAGTCTTAAAGGACTATAGAAATTGAAACTGTTATTTTCAAGATCATCTTCATTATCCTAGCCCCACTTTGGGCCTTCTTTGTTTACAAAATGCTTTGCCCTGCATTTTCTCATCTGATCCTCACCACACTACAGTGACTTAGGCGGGGAGGTGAAAACTCCTCACAATCGTTTAAGTCCTGGACCTTAGAGATTGTCTACTCTAGTTCAGCCCTCTACCCTCACTCTTCATCTGGAGAAATCTCAGCCCAATGGAGTTAAGTAATTTGCCCAAGATCACACAGCAAGTCAGTGTTAGAACTGGGGTTAGAACCAAGGTCTCCTGAGGATTCTGAGTGTCAGCCTTTTACTTGCCCATGGTCACCAAGCTGGTAAGCAGTGAAGCCAGAACCAGAACTAGAAGCTTCTGGCTTCCTGCTAAGTATTCCTCCTACTATATCACATGCCCTCTCATTTATTAGAGACAAAGAGACGTTAGAAATTTAAACCTAAAATGTATTGGGACTTTTCCTAATGTGATACAGTGACTTTCCTATAGTGATTCACACTACTACTAGAGACTTTGTAGCCTAGACTATTTAAAAGACATTTTACCTCTTTACTTCTCCCTCACCTCCACTCCCTTCCCAAAGCCTTTCCAACTAAAGATTTGCTTGTCTGAGACTCAGTCCATGTTGGCATGAGTTAGACTTCTTTCCATTTGCCTCTCTGAGGCCAGGAGGATCTCTCATCAACTAGATTTTATAGCCTTTTAGAATCAGCACTTGTGGGACCAATCATTTCTTTGCCAGCCTGCTCTGTCCCACTGAAATAGTTTGTGAATACTCCAGGATGTCACTGACCCTGTCCTGTTCATCAAATGTGTCAGTCACTTGCCCTTCAGGTTACTTTGTACACCATCTTTCACTCTGGTCATACAAGGAAATTGTGGGTGAAACAAGTTCTATATAGAGAATGAGCATGACATCCAGAAGGTACAGATATTCCATCATCAGGTTAGGCAAGTAGGTCATTTACTCTTTCTGAACCTCAGTTTCCTCATTTGTAAAATGAAGATTAAAAATGCTTGCACTGGTTTCCCCCATTCGTTATAATTCTTCTGTGCAGCAGGACTAATGTGAAAATGTGTTCAATAGGAATGTAAGTATAGACCCTTCATGAAATTGCATGCTGTCTTGGGGAGGGATGGAGGGGAAGAAAATTTAAAACTTATGGAAGTGATTGTTGAAAACTAAAAATAAATAATTTAATTTTTTAAAATGCTTGCACTGTTTGCCTTCCAAGGTTGCTGTGGGGGCAAATCACTATGTAAATGGGAGCACCAGTCTTGCTTTATCACCATAAAACATTGTGTGTGTGTATATAAGTTATGGCAATTATGACCACAGGCTTGGAGCCAGAAAGGCCCTCTAAGGTCATTTAGCCTAACCTTCTCATTTTACAGGAGAGGAAATGAAATCCCAAAGAAGTTAAATGACTTGCCCCAGTCACACAGGTAGTCAGCTAAGATTTGAACCCTGGTCCTTTAACTTCAGATGCTAAGTCTTTCCATTATATCGTGTGAGAGAAAGTTGGTGGTAGCATGCTAATGGTGATGGTGGTGAAATGAAGTTGCTCATTATAGAGAGGCCCTTTCCCTTCAGTAGGAGGGTTTGGGGCATGAGTAGTTAGTACAGACTAACTGTGTGACCTGTGGCAAATAATTTCACTTCTCTGGGATTGAATTTCCTTATCTGCCAAATGAGATTATAATGTAAATATCTAAGATCTCTTCTAGCTATGCCATTCTGTGTTCTGTTCTAATGTTCTATGTTCTGTGTTTTAGCATTCTAAAGTCAATTTCAGGTCTGACATGCCATGCTCTATATTATGTATTCCAACATTTCTATGTAGTAAGGCTTCCCTAAGAGCTAGCATTCTTCTATGTTACAGCATTCTCTGTTTTAAGATCCTATTAGGTACCAGCCCTGATTGGGTTCCGATGGTTGTCTCAGTCCTTGATGCTTCATGCTTTTCTAGACATGTTTTCACATCATTGAATCTGAGAATGTCGGAGATGGGGAAAACCTTATAGATCATGTAGATCATTCTCCTCCTCTGCATCTGTCCAGAGTTTTGGGTTTGTTTGTTTGTTTAGTGAAAGTGTTTTCTTTTCACAACTTTTCCTGTCAATTACCAACTGAGCAAGTAACTTGGAAGAGCTCTGAAGTGAGTCGTAGTAAAATGAAAACTCTGCTTAACTTGAATTGGGTGGGGGGAGAAAGGGGGAGAGAATAAATAGCAATGTGTTTGCTCAGCCCAAAGGGCTGACAGAGGAGGGTTTATGTAGAAAAAATAATTGATCAGATAGAGCCTGGAGTATAAATAATACAGTATTTACAAAGCCAGCCAACTCCTGACTAGGGTTATATGAATAGAATAATTGACTTCTCCTAGCTGGACATATCTAAAACAAAGACCCTGATTCAAAATATCTTATCCTCCCCACCCCCTATGAGCCATTCCTGTCTAAAATGCTGTGTGAAATTCCATTCTGGCTTTGGTACCTGCCACCTTTCTTTGAGAGGGCTGACAAAATCTGATACTTACCTAGAAAAGATTTCCTTTCCACTTTCACTGGGAGAAAACATAGACTTTCATGCCTCAAGGGAGAATTTTGGACAGAGAGAAGGCTTTGTTTTTGACAGTGATATCGATTGCTTAGATTTTAATAGGCTCATTTTTGTGGTATAATTGGATTGGACCTGGAGTCAGAAAGCCTGAGTTTGAATCTCAGGTCTGTCATTTTTACTAACTGTATAACCTACAACAAATAGCTTAAGTGCATTTTCTCACAACAGGCATTTAACGGAGTAGGCTGTTTCATGAAATGAGCACTAGACTGGGAATCCAAAGACCTGGTGGGTTCAAGGTTCAGCTCTAATACAAACCGTGTGACCATGGGCAAATTATATCACCTTTCTTACCCTCAATTTCTTCACCTGGAAAAAGGAGATAATAGCACACTATTCCATGGTGATAGTTTAAAGAAAGCACTAACATTTATGGCATTATGGGAATGGGAGTGGTTATTAGTGTCTTCATTTCTGCTTATCATTACTATCTGTTATTAGCATCTGGATGCCATTATTAGTGTCCTCATTTCAAAGGTCTTCACACAGCTACTAGTAGCAGAGCTGAGACTCAAACTTAAGTGTTTGTCAGAATCTGGAAAAGCAGGATAACAATCAGCTTAGTTCATAGGAATGTCATAAAGATGAATGATAACTTACATGTCTATAGCATTTCACAGCCCCGTGTTGTACATTGTGTAAGTATTATTCTAATAACTTCTTAACTGGGGTCCCTGCTGCCACCCTCTCTTCTCTCCCTCCCACCCTTCACAGAGCTGGCAAAATGACCTTCCCTGTGTTCAGGGCTGATGATGTCACTCAGGCTAAAAAACTTGTAGCTCACCTTTGCTTATGGGATAATATACCAATGTGTTAGCCAGTCATTCGCTATCTTCTACCTTTCTTTCTGCGCCTTATTTTAATATCATTCCCCTCCACTTGCCACATTTCCACTAAACTGGTCTGCAAGCAGGTTCCCCAAACTCAACATATTCTCTGCTGCCTCATGTCGGTTGGGCCCCAAGACTGAAGCTCATTCCCTCCTTTTAGAAGATTTCTCTTCCTTCAGGGCTAACCTTGGGCACCACATCCTTCATGAAACCTTTAAGCCACTCCATTTTCCCTCACCCAATGTGCCTGGAGTCCCTTGCCTGGATATTTTCTTTGCTGTCATCACATCCTACCTTGTGTAATATTCATCTATGTACATGTCATCTTCCCCATGTCCAGTCAATGGTAAGTTCTTTGAGAATAAGAACTATATAATTTTAAAAGATCTTGGTGTCTTCAGTACCCTGAATGATGCCTTGAACATAATAGGTGTTTAATAAATGTTTGTTGAATTGAATCAAATCCTCATTTGGCAGATGAGGAAACCAAGACTTAGAGAAATTACTTGACTTGCCCATGGTCATTCAGTCATCTAGTAAGTGTCAGATAGACCATTCATACCTAAGTCTTGCAGACTCCAAGTCCAGTGCTCTTTTTCTTTCATCATGCTGCCTCTCACCCAGTTCCAGAAAAAAAATGTATACAGAGTGCTAAGTAACTATAGGCTAATATTATCATCATTATTAATAGCAATAATATTGTTTTTTGCCTGATTGATAGGAGCTTTGAATGTTGAGCCCCCAGCCTGGAAGGAAGCTCTGGATTCTCTCCACCTAATTTCAACTCTTTTTGTCCCCCAGGTATGTGTTTGCAAGCCTTTGTGGAAGCATTCTTCTTCCTGGCCCAGAGAAGATTCAAGCATTCATCACTACAAGAGCAAGTTGCCTCCTTGGTAGACCTGTGTGAATACCACCTGACCCTGCTGGATGAGAAACGCCTACTCTACAGCAAAAGCACCTCTTCTGGCAGGCCTCCCGCCAGCAGTTCTTCCCAAGAAAGGCTCCCTCTCACCCAGCCGCCAAATGGATCTTTCCTTCCCCGAAATAACACTGCCAATAAATTTGCCCACTACAGACATCCTCAGTCTTGAGGGGATGGCACTTTGGTATGGAAGAAGAAACTCATAGAGAATGTCAGGGCTGATGAGGTCTCCCTACCCCATGAGCATGTGGCTGCTGGTGAAATGTGGAATGCCAAGTTTTTCTTTTGCTAAATGCTCTCACCTATTTATTTCCCATTTCCCCGAGTTCCACGCTTCCAAAAGTGAATGCCCTGCATACAACTGTCTGTGACCCCAGCCCTTCTTTTTCAGTTCATCAGTGGATGGACTATATACCTTCTGTCACAAAGGCCATCCTTCTTGCTTTATGGAATACCACATATGAAGACAGTGGGAATGAATTGATACTGTCAAGACCACTGACTCCTGGGGATGGTAGCCGTGGAGGAGACAGCCCAAGGAAAAGAAATCTCAGGGTTTCTGTGGCCTCTTCAAGAACCAAGAGCCATTTTGTGTCACCCTCCATCATTGGGTAGAAAATGATTTGGGAGAGCCAAGTAGGAGTATGCAAATCTATAGTTCCTAATATACGTGCATGTGTCTCAATGAGTTCACCTAGTGTTTTGGATTAGTTGGCCCCATTTCTGCAAAGCAAGTCAATTTTCTGTTTTTACATTTCAGAACCATAGATTTGGGGTGGTGCTACTCAGTGGGTATACTCTGGGAAGTTTGGTTTTTGTACCAAAACACTGAAATTACACCTGCTCAGGAGCTTTGTAGATGGTGTGTATGATGAAGACTTGTTAGAAGGACAAGCCACTTTACCTGTAAGGTTTAGAACAAGAGTAAGAAAAGAGGTAACCCCTTCTGCTTACTCCTCAGGAAATCTTTGGTTCTAGTTTTAAGAAGAAGCTAATTTTGCAGGATGGAATCTTAGAATTGAGAGGCATCTTGGAATAGAAAATACTAGAATGAAGGGCATAGAATATCAGAGATGAAAAGAACATTAAAATGCTGAGTGAAAGAAAAAAGTGTTAGAGCTAGAAGGAGAGCAACTGCGAGCATAGAATGCAGGAACATCAAATGTTAGAGGTAGCAGGAATCTTAGAGCATCAAATTCTAGACTAGAGAAAATCAGGGCTAAGAGAGACCTTGGAAACTATGTGTTCTAGTCCCCTGATTTTACAGATGGGAAAAATTAAGGCCCAGATCTAGGAGGTGGCAGAGCCAGCACTGGAACTCAGGTCTCTGTACTCCCAGGCTAGAGCACATTCTCTAACAACATATTGCCCCTACATCTCCAGGTGGCTCTAGCTTTTGTATTCAGGGATGGCTGTGCTGCAGATCTGAGCAGCTCAACATTCTGGTGCCTCTCTTTACTGTAATACTTTGGCCAGCAGACCCTGTTGTAATTAATATCCCTGTATAGTACAGGGATGAAAAACAGAACTTAGAGAAACCTTTACTCCATGTAGCAAATAGATTTCATGGTAAAAGACTTGCTCAAAGCCTTTAAGCATAGCTTGCTATCTTCTTTGGACCAGAACCAAATCTGTGCACAGAACTAGAACTTCTCATCCTTTTTGAAATTTCATTTTTCAAAAAGCATGATAATGCCAATACCTAGCAGCTTTTACCTCTAAAACATCATTCATTTGTTTAATAAATTTATTAAGCACCAAATAGAATTTGAGAGTCGTAGAATGTGAAAGCTGGAAGGGCCCTTAGAGCCCAGCATGTAGAATGTTAGGCTATAAAGCATTGGATATTCAAACCAGAGGGGGACTTGGAGATCATCTGATTCAGGGCATTCAATCTGCAGAAGAAATTGAAACCCCAAGAAAGGGAATGACTTGCCAAAGATCACCTGATGGCAGGGCTGAGACCCAAGCCTTCAACTTTCCATACTAAGCACAAAGCCCTCTTGTAGGCCTCATAGGACTTACACAGGTTGACAAGACTCCAACCTTTTTGGCGAGAAATTTATAATTTAATGATCAGTCACTCAATCAACATGAAGTTTTTAAGCAACTACTATGGCACTATGCTAATAGTGCAGTTTAAGATAGATAACTATAGATTATGGTACAAACTGGAATGTCCCAAGTGCATAGGAGTAGAGAGAGAGACTCACTCTAAGCTTAGGAAGATTACAATTTGAGGGCATCTGAATGGTTTCATGGAGAGTGTGGCCCATGAGCTAGTCCTGGGAAGATGGAAAGGATAGACACTGGCAGATGAGGAAGATGCTGTTCATTGTAAATAAAGGGGAGATCTCTGAATGAGTTATCTTCAGGGGATATTTTCAGTCATCCCACTTTGGTTAGAACATAGAATATACAAGGGGGAAATCTTAGATTATCTAGAAAAACTGGAGGGATGTTATGGTGTGTTGTAATTGTATCTCCCATATGTCAGTAGAGTTTGGAGGGAAGAAGCTTCACACATCGCCTGATTTTGAATGATATTGTAAATATCTGTTTTCATGGCCAGGAATATTCTTTTAGGCCATTTCCCCCCAAAAATGCTGCTTTTTTGCAGGTGTGACTGTGAGGAAGTCTAGCTTTTCTCTGTGGGACGCTATGTCTTCATGGTGATTATTAAGGAAATGATGTACCTACCTTACAAAGCTAACTTTCTTCCAGTGCCTGACAATGATGGCTTAGGGCCCCTTTATCTTGTTCTGCCCTAACATCAAGGATTTAGAGGCTGTTCTGTTGCCAGGCTAAAATAGGGGCCTCACCCTGTCTTTTCTTTAAATATCTCTGAAGCTGTCATGTGATCAGAAATCAGTCTGTTAACAGACCCACTTCTTTCAGAAAGGGAGAATTGTAATGGAGGCCAAAGGAGCTCCAGAGTTGGACAGACTCTAGAAAGGTTGCTTTGCCAACCTGCCACTAGAAGATGAAGAGAGGTGTTTGAGAAATGGGGGCAAGGGGACAAGGGGGCAGAGGACCACAGTGGACCCTTGGAAGTGTAGGATTTGGGGTTGGAAAGGGGCTTAAATATTATCTGCTCAAATGCCTTCATTTTATAGATGATGAAACTGAATGAGTTCCAGAGGGGCAAGACATCTTGCCCAGGGTGTCACGGACAATAAGCAACAGAACCCCAGTTTGTTGCTACGTCATCCAGTTGTGGCTTGAATACATTCCCTTAGTGATAGGGAACTCATTACCTCCCAAAGCAACCTCATTGCATTGCTGAATTCCTCTGAGAGTTAGTAAGTCCTTCCTTGTTTCTATATATTGTGAACTTATACTGCTAAGTAGTCCAATATGACAAGAAGTTTCATGTTCACGTTCAGCTGTAGGTTGGTTGGGGAATGAAGACGCTATTTTAGGCAGTGGAGTTTTCCCAGCCCCCTCAGCTCATATCATGTAGGAAACTTCCCATTCGATCTCCAAAAAAGGATGACCCTAAGTAGGGACCAGTGCTTTAACTACACTTGTGCCTTTAGAGGTCTGGGCGCCATCTACAAGTCATCCTTTCTGTCCTGTTCCAACCCCCTCCACTCCCTCCCAGTTACTCATGAAATAGCAAAGTCAACACTAAGCAGATGGTTATCTGAGTTATAGAGTTGCTAACTGAGGCTTGGGTAGGAAGCAGTTGGTATCTAAGGCTTGCAGAGGGTTCCTTGTTGCTCTAACATTTTTATAAGGGAAGCAGTCTGCATTATCAGTCTGCTTCCCGAGACCTCTGTTTTGTGTTGATTTAGACTGGAGGAAAGGAGAAAGAAGGAGAGGACATGCCTAGGGAGTCTCCATCTTTCATTGGTCCCTTGTCACTGGCTAGCTGAACTGTTAGTCAGCATGGGATATCCAATGATGATATGATGGCCAATTAATACTGTCATTAGCAGGCTCTATGGCAAGCAACAGTTCAGCTACCCAGGGACATTGGAAGAAGGAAGACTAGTGTAGAGAAATGGTCCAGGCAGTAAGGGAGAAATATTCCTAGCTAAGGTTACAGTGTCTTCCCCTTGTGTTTTATGGATCCCACCACTATTCCTAGAGCCCCATTACAAGGAACCCCCTTATGTATTTGAAAAAGCTCCGAGCTAGAAATCAAGCTTCAGCCCCATCTCTGCAGCTTATAACTATCTCACAGATATGTGGAGTATGCTTTGTCAAGCATAGCATGTTATACGGAAGTGCTCTGGCTTAGTAGAGAGAAAACCAACCTCAGAATCAAGATGATGGCAGTTCAAGTCCCTGTGCCACACACTTAGTATGGGACAAATCACTCACCTTCCCAATGACTCAGACCACACTTAGTTGCAGAGGAAATGCTGATCTGAGAACTCAAAGAGGTCACTAGACTGATAAGAACAATGGACCAGGAGTCAGGAAGATCTGAGTTCAAACTTAGACTCAGACACTTACGAACTATGGGACCCTGACAAGTCACTTAATCTCTATCTGCCTCAGTTTCTTCATCTGTAATATGAAGATAATAAAAAGCACCTGCCTCCCAGGGTTTTGGTAAGGATAAAATGAGATGATATTTGTAAAAACAGTTTGCAAACCTTAAAGCACAAGATAAATGCTAGCCAAATTATTATCAACATCGCTAAAGGGAGTTTTCTTTTCTGGAATTCCTAGTTTCAGTGAAATAGCAAGTCTGGTAAAAACCCCTCAAACCCTTCCCCTCCCCAAAAGAGCCCATGCCATACAGACGTGTACTAGAATTACTATTCCTACAAAAATCCTCCAACCCTTATAACTTTCTAAAATGGTTTTTTCCCCCATTTCCCAGTCTCCTAATACTAGTTGGAACTATTTAATTCTTCTTTAAATCTTACAAAGCTGATTTTCCAAACATCTCAGTGCTTCACCACAGTTATTTCCACCAGATAATTATAGCCCACATTATGGAAAAATGTGTCTCCTCTATTTCAACTTTGCTGATTTCATCAAGTAAACTTGTGTTCACAAACTGTTAAATGCACAAAATAAAACACTTGAGATTAACAAAGGAAACCAATTATATTGAAATGCAGTTACCAAAAAAAATTTTTAACTAATACATAGAGCCCCTGAATCTATCCATAAATGCTTAGGGGACCCCAGAGAACCCCTGACCCAATCTAACCACTTCATTTTACAGATGCAGAAACTGAAGCCTAGAAAGATGGAGGGACCATCCAAGGACATACATCCAGCAAGTAGCAGAGACAATATTTAATCACCATACTATGATACCAAGTCCAGGGCTCTTTGCAGCATTCATATTCATGGACCCCATGCTCATGTCTAGTATTAGCAGGAGGAGCTCCAGGCTGTGCGATGATCTTGGCAGAACGGTTTATGATAATGCACATTTCTGTAGCACGTTAAGAGTGTGATTCCTCACAGCACTAGGAGGTTGGTAGGTAAATGTCAATATTATCCTCATTTTAAAGCGGAAGAAACTCGGCTCAGAATCAGCAGGGGCTTTGCATGCCGCATAAGCTAGGAAGTGGTAACTAGACTGTGAGGCTGGTCTTTGATTCAAAGCATGTTATAATGGCTAGAATATTGACCTTAAAACCAAGAAGGCTTAGCCCCAAATCCTGCCTCAGACACAATACTGACTGTGTGACCCTGGGCAAGTCACCTCTCAGGGCCTTGAGTAACTCTTAAGATTCTACATTGCAAAGAAGGTGCCAACCAATAAATACCAACCAGATCATTGCACATGTCCTACTTAGCATGGCTCTAGATGATGGCTCCTCAGTCACTGACATTTTCTTATTCCACTTTTGTTGAACGTGGACGGCTCATTAGATCATTTTCATATATGTTTAGGCTTAGTCCTTTCCTTCATTTTTTCTAACCCAGCCTATATAGGAGAGGCCATACTGGTATAGCAGGAAGAGCGTTACACTTGGGAGTCAGAAGACTAGGATACAGTCTTAAGTTCTGCCACTAATTTGAAATGATCGTGTCACTTTCTATTTCCTAATCTGTAAAATGGTCAGACTACATACCTCATGGGATTGTGAGGATAGTATTTTATAAGTTGTAAAGCCATATGTAAATTTAAATTATTATTATATGGCTTTTCAATCCTTTTTCACCAGGGCTATTTGGTTGGTGGTTGTCGTTTTCAAATTAGGCAACCGTAATTTCAATATAGAACAGCTAGGTGATGCAGTAGATAGAATACTGGACCTGGAGTCAGAAAGATTTAACTTCCTCAGTTTAAATCTGGCCTCAGAGACATTTACTAGCTAAGTGACCCTGGGCAAGTCACTTAACCCTGTTTGCCTCAGTTCCTCATCTGTAAAATGAGCTGGAGAAGGAAAAGGCAAATCACTCCAGTATTTTTACCAGGAAAACACCAAATGGGGTCATGAAGAGTCAGACAGGACTGAAAAAGAGTGAACAAATTTCAATACAGAATTCTATTGTGTTGGGCATACATCCCTGAGTTATGTAACCATCCTTATGTTTTGACATTCTGTTATGTTTCCCATTTTGAACTATTTTTTTGTTTCTTCACATGAATTTTTTTATTATTTCACAGACTTCAGAAATTTGACATGAACTGTCAGTAATAAAAAAAAAAAGAATCAGTTCCCAGACCACGCCACTTTAAGTTGTAGAATACACTTGAGATCAATCGGTATTGTTGACTTGAAATGGAATTCTTTCATAGAATAGTGGAAAGACTGGAAGTCAGAAAATCTCCATGCAAGGCCTTGCTCTTCCAATAACTAGGAGTAGAACTATAGGTCTGTGCCTGGATTTGTCCTTAACCACTCTAAACTTCAAGTTCCTCAACTGCAAAATAAGGGGATTGGACCAGATCTCTTAAGTTCCCCTTCAGCACTAATCTTATATGTTCTAAGATGCCTTCTCATATTAACCATCTATGCTCAGGGTTCAAATGCTGTATGTCCTAACATCCCTTCCAAATCCAAAATTCTAAGCAACCTTTTGAGACCGTTATAAATGGCAAAATAGCTACTGGTAGCAACTCTTCATAGTCTAATCCCAGCCCACCCATTTTATTGACAGTATCTTCTCCTGGATCTGTCATGCACAAAAATATTGTCTGTACTGAGCAGTTAACAGACTTATTTAGGTTTATGCCTCCACACCCTTCCCGCTTCTTATTCTTAAACTCATTGCCATACAAAGATAAAAGCCCCAGCCTTGGATTTTGACATCTGTCAAAACAGAGGAGGCTGAAAGGATCATTCCCTAACTCCCACCCCCCATTGTAAAGTATTTGAAGACATTCATAAGTTGAAAAATGGTGACTTCTCCTTCTTTGACATCTGGCATTTGTCTCATGATTGGCAGAGTGTTGCTTCAAAATAGCTTCCAGTTTCTTTCACCAAGTGATTGATGTCCTATACAGACACAGTCTTATATAAAAATTGGACTTGAAATATTATGAATTTGAGTGTCATTTCTTAGATCCTAGCAGTAGTGGAATCTTCTCCTTAAGTATCCATTTTTTTCCATAAGATTAAAAAAAAAAACTCTTCTCTAGGTGAGATGAATTAACTGCAATGTGTAATAACCTGAAGTCTGGCCTTTCCTTATATTTCTGCCAATCTCATGGTCGGTTTGATGGATGTAATAGAGATTTCTCATATGTTGTATGAATTTCTTACTCACAAAGTCGGCCCAATTTTCTTCCTGTTCCAAAAGACAAAGGATCTTTGTCGAATAGTCAACAGATCCAATTACCTCCATCCCTGGTAGCCTAAAGTCCATATTTTTCTATAACTAGAAAATTGGGCTTCATAATACCTTCTTTTAAAAAAAAAAGCATACAGAGAATAATCTTTTCTCTGGTTTTCTAAAGCTCCTAGGCATACAAAGATTTCAAGACTAAATAGCAAAATTACTGATTTATTTTCTCCCCAATTTGTGGGTATTTTCTCTGAAAACTATTTTTAGAGGTCAGAGTAAAATGAATTTTTCCCAGCTTCAGTGGCAGGACACATATCCAATGTCCATCAGGGAGAAAATGTGGTGTAGTACATAGACCACTGATGTGAAAATCTCATTTTTTAAGACCTAACTTCATCGCTTACTAAGTGACCTTGGGCAAGTCAATTAGGATGACTGGGTTTTAGAGTTTATGGTTCTATAGTTATAGACTTTAGAGACCAACTAGTTCCACTCTCTGCTTTTCCTAAAAGAGGAAACTGAAATTCAAAGTTTTAAATAACTTGCCCAAAGTCATTTGAACCCAGATTCTCTGACTCAAGATCCAATAGTTGCATACCACACCATACATTGCCTTCCTGGGTATTGGTTTCTACCTGTTGGATTAGATGATCTCTAGGTCCCTAGAAGCTCTGAAGTTCTATGATTCTCTGATTATAAAATTTAATTTTGAGTATGAGTCTTTAATACCATGTTACAATTCAGGCCATCATGAATAGAGAACGGGCTCTTTTAAGTATCAAAGCTAGCACCAGGCATGCTCAGTCCTGGATAAGTTCTCTGTATTGGTTTTAAGAGGAGGAAAAGGAATTGGGGGAGAGAAAAAGGAGGCATAGAACAACTCTTTTCACATCTGAAAGGAGTAGGAACAGTGCCATGAGAGAGGAGGACAGGGAATACTCGAATTTTGACTTGGAAGGGATCTTACATTTTCATTCTACCAAATCTTCCAAACTGTGAACCCTCGGTGTGGCATTTGGTATCCCCAGTCCAGTGTCTTGCACAAAGGAGGTGTGCTCAGTAAGTGTTGGTTGAATTACTGCACTTCCCTGATGGCCATCCACCCTCTGCTTAAATACCAACAGTTATCAGGGAGATCTCTGTCTTGTGTAACACCGTTCATTTTATTAGAAAGGCTGAAACAAAACCTGTTTCTTAAACAGGCAGGAAGGAGGCAAAATGCTTCCCCAGGATATCCTTGAGAGGTTCATTGGATCCAGCCCGTCCAGACTTCCCTGAGCCATGCACATCATGCCCACACAGCACACGTTGCATCCTCCAGGTTCTCGTTCTTTCTGATCAAACAGTTCTGTGTGAGAGTTCGTGATACAAAGTTTGCGGTAACAGGGTCATGCAGGGCCCTGAGCCCCATCAGAACTGGGATGCCCAGAAAGACACCCAGACTGATCCAGTTGTGTCTTCATTTTTTTCTCCTTCCAGTTTCTACAGGTAGTGACTGGAACTGGGAAGAAAAACAAACACTTTAATCCTGAGCACAGAAGCATGCTTAGAAGGAATATAATTAAATAAATGCAATGCTTTGTTGGCAATAATTGTATTGCCAATCATTGTTGGCAATTTATTGTATTACTCGATGAAGTGTACTGCTATGCCCATTTTATAGATGAGGAAGCTGAGACACAAATAAGTTAAATGGCTTGCCCTTGGTCATATCACTAGAAATGTGAGAAAAGATGATGGCACATTACCCAAGTGAAATGTCACTTCCTCCACGAAAACCATCCTCGATTCCATCAGCCCCTCCCTCATCAGTTCTTAGCATTTTGTTATTCTACTTAGGCACTTATAATATTTTATTTCATATTTATCTCTTTATGTCTTATCACTACCCCTTCCTCCACTAGACCGCAAGCTCCATGAGGGTAGAGACCTTTTCTTATTTATTATAAATCACTTTATTAACAAGCATTTATTCAATACCTACCATGTACCAGGCACTGCAGTAGATGTTAGGACTAGATGGACAAAAGTGAAACAATTCCTGTCCTCAAGAAGATTAGACTCTATCCAGGGCATGTTGATACATTGCAAAATGGGTACAAAACAGATTCAAGATAAATTGAAAGGAGAAAGCCCTAGGAACTAGAAGCATCCAAAAAGGTTTCATGCAATGGAAGGTGGGTCTGCAGCCGAGTCTGGAAAGAAGCTAGAGATCTACAGCTTGAGAGATAGATATGGCCTAATGAAGAGCGCTGAGCTTGGGACTGGAAACTTGGGTCTGCATTCCTTCCCCAGGATGTATCAACCATGTGACCCTGAATAAGAAACATCACCTATCAGAGCCCCACTTCCTCATCTGTAAAATGCAAATAATAATCCTTGTTCTACCTACCCCACAGAATTGTGGGTGTTTGGTAAGCCTTGAAGTGATATCGAAATGTGATTTTTTTTTTTAAGGAGGAGCCTGTGTATTTATCAACATAGGTAGTCTGGGTAAAGAAACTCTACTAATGCAGATGGCACCTTCTTTGTAACTTATAATCATAAAAAGTGGCCAGAGGCACTGAGAGGGGGTAATTAGCTCAAGGTCACATAGCTGATAAATTAATGAATGCATGATTAGCTGAAGGCTCATAGTTTATAGACATAGTATAAGAAGAGTATCTTTCTGGCAGATGCTGGAGCACTGTTGTTGTTTCAAACATGCAGACTTATTTGGATCAATCCTAATAAAAATCCATTTCTGCAACATTTCATTCACAATGCTGCTATGAGGTATATAATGCCATTATTTTTACTCCCTTTTACAAATTAAGAAACAGATTCAGAAAAACTACACGACATGTACAAAACTAGTAAGTATCAGAGATGGGATTCAAACCCAGGACTCCTGACTCCCAAATCCAGTTCAGTATCCTTTACCCACTTGCTTTTCATATACCAGAGGGAAAAGATCCTTCTCAAACTTGGCCCTTTCCACTCCTCTGCTAGTCAGACACTCTCTTGTGGTATATTCTGCCTGATTTGATCATTATTTCAATTTTTAGCATATGTGAGAACCACAGCCAAGATTCCCCAGGAACCATGGGCTCAAAGCGGAGGGTAGACACATGGGAAGAGGAGGGGGGCACCTGAAATAAATATAATTTCCTCATCTCTCCAGACATGCTGTTACAAAGCTCTACAAAGTCATTTAATGCTGTGTATTCTTGAGTATCATCTTCTCATTGAGTTTTAAAGGTCTGCTGACTTTGGGACAAGTCTGTCTTCCTGTCTCCGAACCCCACTTTTCCCAGGGCAACAAGACATTAAGCCCCCAACCACAGCACAAAGGCCACCCATATCTGCAGTGCTTTTTGTTAGGAATTAGGAGCATCTGTGTGCTATGATACTTCAACTTTGATATTTAGCATTGAACTTAAAAAGAAAATTCATATTGGGTTGATGTCTTACCCTCTCTCTCCATTCCTCCATCAACTGTGATGGCCTTGTGGGAAGAGGCTGTGTGTACACTGTATCTCTTCCGGAAGGGGACCTGTAGACAAAAAGCATTTAGTAGATGTTAGTTTTATTGGTTTGATTTGGGGGATTTTTGGACACTAGCCTTCCCAATGTGCATTATAACCCTTCCCTGCTTTCTTATCCTGTGTAGTTCTCGTCCTTGTCTTTCTGTAAATCCTCCAGAGAGAATTTGTCCAGTTATGATTAGATCTTTCTCTGGTTCTTGTTGTGTGTGTAGTTGTGCTTGATCACATCTTTTAGAAGAGAGTAGACCAGGCACTATGTGAATGAATGAATGAATGAATGAGTGAATGATGAATGAATGAATGAATGAACAAATTATGAGAGAGGATTACGCTATCCCCATTTTACAGATCAGGAAACCAAGGTTCAGGGAAGAGAAGTGAGTTCCTCAAAGTCACAAAGATAGCACGTGACAGAGCCAGCAGGACTAAAGCTCAGGTTATAGCTTCCTCACCTCTTAAAAACTCAGAGACCTTAAAGATCATCTACTACAAGCCCATGATTGATTTTCCAAACAAGCCGGCTGAACCCCAGAGAGATGGGGACTATACAATTAGACACATCTAGTTCCACTCCCTTATTTTACAGAGAGAGAAACTGAGGCCTAGAGTGGGGAGGCTTAGACTTGGGCTGGGCCAGAGCTTGGGCAGTGGCAGAAGCCAGCCTCCTAGATCTCCTGACTCCTAGGCCAATCCATCTTCACCTGCACACCATGGACATTCTCAGTAAGTACCTGTTGGTCAATTAATACCCAGTATCCTGCTCACAGCAATCACTTAATGTTTGATAGCATCCATTAGAACCATAATCATTTATAGCTAAATACAGTGGGAGAAAGAGCTTCTCTCTAGATGGCAAAGAGCAGATTCTTTAAACCCGGTGGTTGTCATTACAGTCTATTGCAGGGTAGCATCAATCCCCTCCCAGACTTCTCTGAAATGGAAGGAAGTCCAAGTTACGGAGAGATTCCCATTATCTTCAGGTCTAATTGCTTACATCTACCCAGTGGTAGTGATCCTGCTGCTTGGATGATATGTCTTTTTCCTCTTAAAAGCTTTTCAAAACTCTTTATTAAATTTTCATAACACGTCAAAGTCAAAGGCTCTATTACTTGACCTTAGTTGTCTTGGTAACTTTAGAAAATTCAGTAATAAGATGAAGAGTCTTGCTAAAAGTAGGTTCATCCTGGAAACCATTGTAAATTATTGATTGCTTTTACCACGAATTCTATTAGACATCAGAAACATCACTGCCTCCAATTCATTTCGGCCTAGATGATTTGAGAAGGCTTCTCATCTGCTGAAGCCCAGTAGGCAGAGCACTGAACTTGGAGTCAGAGGACCTGGGTTCGAGTCCCATCTCTGTTATGTGACCCTGGGCAAATCCTTTGGCCCCTCTGAGTCACAGTTTCATCATCCAATTCCTGCCTCCCTGCATTCATACAAGCTCTCCTCATGCCTGGAAATGCATTCCCTTCTTCATTTTTCCCTCTCAGAATCTTAATCTTCCCTCAAGGCTCAACTCAGGTGGCCCCTTGGAGGTCTTCCTTCATCTCTTATCCCCTCCTTCCCCCATCCCTCAATTTCTTTTGCTAGGACTCTTTTCCTCCTCACTTTGCCCTGTACTATACTTCTGTACATAGTCTATGTCCAGGTAGAATGTAAGCCCCCTTGAGGGCAGGGAATGTTTTGTTTTGTTTTTGTCCCTGGCACTTAGCGCAATGCCTGGCTTGATAAATGCTTGTTGCACTGAATTAAAATGACAACAATAATACTTGTACCACTTACCTCACAGGGGTGTTGTGAGGAACAAATGATGTAACTTGTATAAAATATGACCTTCTGTAAACTGTCATTTTATCTGTAAAACTAGATAAACTAGATGACCCTAACACACACACACACACACACACACACACACACACACACACACACAGCATTCTACACTATGATGGCCTTACATTCTATGCTCTAGGGTCCTTTTCAGTTCTAACATGCTACATTCAAAATTTCCATTAAACACTAACATTTTAGGACTCTAAGGTTTTATTTCCTCTTCATGGATAAAGTTCTTCTGAGAAGCCAAGCATTTGTCTCAGGGAAACTCTGATCCTATACATTGAGTAAGATTTGGAAAAATTCACTAGCAATTGGCCTTTGGTGCTAAAAAATGGGCCATATTAAACAGCAAGTTTCCTGTCACTAGAGCTATTCAAGCAGAAGCTGATTTAACACCAGTCGGTGCTAAACAATTTGACAATCCCAACAAAGAGTAGTTCCTCGAGCTGCTGTAGTGTGGGGTGCATAGGGGCAGAGACACTGCTTCTACTGCCAGTGGCTACCTTTCCCAAAAGGAGATTATCTCAGAGGGAACTTCCAAGGAAGGGGCCCTAACAAAGTAAGTCTCAGACAAGGGAAATCTGCTCTTGGTTTCAGATTTAAGCACTTCTCAAATCACAGAGCACTTGGATGGAAGTGAAAACAGATGTCCTCAGGTTTAAAAAACAAAAAAAACAACAAACAGTAGTGTCTGTCCTCCCTCAGAGTCCACCATGTGGAAATTAGGGTAAAAATTCCTTATGTCAGCTCCCTCCTTAAATAAAGGGTACCTGATGGTGCAGACTCTGTAATCTTGGGTCAGTTCCTTTGTTCTTTGGAAACTTTAGGCTTGACATTTTATAAAAATGGTACCTGCCACTGGGAGGAAATGGAAGGCTCAGTCTGTGGTAAGACCATGTAGTCTTATAAGTGATGTCTCATACACATGGCTCTTCAAAATCATTCGTATTTGGAAGTCACTGAACCTTCCCCACCTGTAACATGCCATGTCTCATATAGGAACAAAAAGGGAGAGAGGATGAGATGTCGGGGCAATCCTAAACCTCTTTCTTCCTTTAGGGTTTTTTAAAATTACTCTCCTTTTCTTTGGTTAAAAACCATCCAGTAGGGTCTGAATAATTACTGAGTAGGATGGAGGATCATAGGCTTTAGAGGTGGAAGGGACCTCAGAGATCAGTTCCTCCAACCCCAGGCCCAGAGCAGATGCATGCCTGGCCTTGGGTCACACAGGGAGTGGGCAGCATTGGTTTAGAACGTGGTCTTCACCTTGCTCCATGTGTCTTCCTGGCCACTTTGTAGTCCTGGGTGATAGCCTAAATGCAGTGTTTGCCCCAGGTATACTTCTTCATGGGGGGGATTCATCTATCATAGAGCTTGGATGAGATGATCTCTGGATTCTCTTCTAGCCTGACACTTAGAAGCTAGTTCTTCACACCATGGCAGGGGCTCCCTGGTCTGCTTAGACTTTGTCCACATAGTGAAGTATGTCCCCCCTTCCCCCAGTTCTGTATGGGGGCCAACAGGTAATGATGGGATGGGTAGAAACACACTGGCTCCTTAAAATGAGAGTCCATTCCCCTCTCTTTCATCAAAACAGAGACTGAGCATAATAACCCCTCAATCACAGTGGTCAGGTATGTCAACCACTAACATATGCATTAGAGAGGTATTAATAGTGACATTAATGCATTACTAGCAAAGATACTGTTTCACTAACCATCCTGAAAATGGGATGGGGGCAGGGGGAAAGCAGTCTCTCTCTGCTCCATCAGACTTCTCCTATGCCCAGCTAATAAGAGGGTGAGATGTCATTTACTTTAAGCCATTCATCAAAAGTCAGATGGTACTTATTTCTCAGTTGCTAGCAAACAGTGAAACTGTTCTGACTGACAATGTTATCTTCCACCGTCCTGTAAATAATAATGCTGCACTGTCCTGCTGGGAAACCATTTAAGTAGATTTGCTCTGTAATATTTGCTAGGGGGGGAAATGTGTACTGTTTGCTGATATTGGTTGGCATAGATGGATCACCATGTTATTGAGTCCCAAATGTGGCAGATAGATAGATGGTCCTTTCCAATCAGGGCAGATACAATCTCAGTTCTGTGGGGTCCCAGGAGAGTACCCCGTTAGAAGTCTGAGAATTCACAAGGCTGCAGTACTAAATTTATCACCATTCCCTCTCCCCCAACAACAGTAGAAGAAGCTAACAGGCCCACCTAATGCTTTCTCCAAGGCTGACTAATGCAGTGAACCACCCCCATGTCAATATCATGAAGGAAATGAATTATTTGGGAAAGAGGAAAAGGGCCAGATGGGATGGGACTTGGCTGGTCTTTGGGTCACCTCTGGCTAAGGTACACTAGAAAGTTCCACATTTCCTCATTTTCTCAATCAGAATTCCAAGGTGGAAATCCATAGGTTTTTGTCATCATCTTATCCTCAGGGCTTCCTGGCCATCTTTAAACCTAGGAAGATATTGCCCACTGCTTCCATGGTCACTTAGAAAGTCTTCTTTTCTGGAATCTTAGACATACTCACAGCTCTTTGTTGGCAAACGGACCACCTCTCCTCTATGGGCCACACACCAAAGCTAGGCCCAATAGCAGTGCACTGGGGCCAGCCTTGTAAACAAGCTGAAAAGACGTCCAAATTCAACTTGATCTCTTCCCAGCTTGGCTTCCTTTGGGTCCTCTCCCCCATCCCCTGTCCTAATGCCTGGCACTTGACTAACTGCTCTCCACAAGACTAGAGCTACTGCCAGGAAATTGATTGGGGGGTGTTGGACCATGGGGCATTAGGCCTCAGTCTGTTCTTTTAGCTACTGGATCACTCTTTGCAAAAGGAAAAAAAAAATCACCCCACTTGTTAACCACACTCTGTTTTTTTGCATTCAGCTCAGCTTCTCAAACTGAAAGTTAAATTTTGCCAAGCTGGTTAGCAGAAGGTGAAATGGAAATAAGGGGTCTGGGTATGAGACCTTGAATAGCAATATGTCCATGAATGTATCCTTGAAAAATCATTCAGCTTAATAAAATCCTTTTGGAAATAGTTGCTGGGCTCAGTTTCCTGTATTTCACCACTGACAGAAAGCACTCCAGTGAACAAGGGGAGACCCCTGAGACAGGTAAAGTCTTGGCTTCTGGAAAATGCTTTGTAGCTTGGCACAGAACAGAGGAATTGAGTGTGGTGACTCCTGCCCTCTCGCTTTCTCTCCCTTTATAGGAATACTAGGTAAGGAGCACAATACCAGCTGCCAACTTCTCTGTCTGTCCTTTCTGAGTATGCCTAGGGAGCCAACAGCCTTTAACTGCCTAGCACAAATCCATTCTCTTCCTCTCCACCGCCCCTGCCCAACTATCAACATTTTCTAGCCTTTGGGGAAAGAGGGTTCAGGTGATGCCCTGGGGGGTGAGGGTGGGAGGAAATCCCACTCCCTCCAGCATTAGTTCTTTCTTTCCATTAGGGTACGGGGAGAGGAGGGAAGGTGATGTCTACTAGAATTTTACTTATAAGGGAGACAAGGCTACAACTGAGTCAAGAGTCCCTGTCACTGATTGACTGTGGCTGTGGGTATGTCATAGGATCTCATGATTGAGAGCTGTAGGAACTCAGCCAGATAAGAAAACTGACTTCAACTGATTTCCTGTTGTTATCTAGCAACAGCACAACAGCTCTGGGAGGTCAAGCATGTCAGGGTTCCCATCAACCAACAAACATTTATTAAATACGGACAATGGGCTAGACACTGGGGCTACAGAGACAAAAGCGCGATGGTTCCTCTTCAGAGCCAGGCAGATGATATGCACATAAACAGGCATGTAAAAAGGAGATAAAGGGCAATTATCTTGTTTCCCAGGTGAAGGAATAGACTCGAAGACGTCGGATGACTTGTCTATGGGCCCGGACTTATAAAGTGTAAGACACGGGACTTGAATCTAATTAACCAATCAACAAGCCTTCTTGTAATACCCGTGAGAGTACATTGTGCTGAGTGCGCTCTCTATGTGCTGGAGCTTCAGAGGCAAAAGAGAAAAATGATCCCTGCCCTCAAGGAGCTTTCATTCCAAAGGCAAAAGTAGCAGGAGAGGTGTGTGTACACACACACACACACACACACACACACACACACACATTATATATATAAAATGTGTATATATGTATATTATGTGTAACATACATACACATTTTTACACTCACATACATATAGTGTATATATATATATACATATATAAATCTTCCCACCTTCACCCTTAGAATGAACATATAAATATGCATACATGTATATATATACATATACACACCTCTATGTTGTATTCACACATACATAAACACACGTGCGTGTTATATGCATACATACACATACACACAATACAAAGCAGCCTGGAAAGGAGCGTCACTAAGGGGACTAGGAAAGATCTCATGCAGAAGATGGTGCTGGAGATGAATCTTGATGGAAAATCAGGGATTCCAAGCCAAGTTTACTAATTCCAGGTCCTATATTCTTTGCACTGAACTACACTGACTCAAAATCACTTCACCTCTCTGAGGCTCAGTTTTCTCATCTTCAAAGTGGGCATAAGAAAATTTCTACTTTTCTACTTCATGGGGTGATTGCAGAGAAATGCTTTGTAAACTCTAAACCACAGTAGAAAGGAGAATTAAATGCGATGGCTTCCTTTTAGCAATTTTGACCTATGAACCCTAGAGGAAAAACTATCACAAAGCCCATGCATTTTACTCTACCAAAAAGGCAGGGAACTGCCCTCAGGTTAGAGTTTATTCACTTTAAATTGCTATAAATTAAGTTCTTGACTTAGCCTTTTTGGTTCTTTTCCTTTAGGGTAGATGAGAAGTCAGTAATTAGGGCTGGCCTATGCTGATGCTGGGAAATGGTGGCTGACAGTGTGGAGACAGAATAACCACCTAGTGGGGGCATGGGCCCTTTTACATTCTGTTCTCACTCTGGCATCCCCAGCTTCAGCTGTCTTCAATGTATTGTCTATCTCCAGTAACATATTCCAGTGATTTCTCACGAGATCACAGAAGGTGGGTCCTCAAAGGCTCTGCCAGCAGACCCCAAATTCTAGGAGGCTGTACTAAGTTGGAGAATCTGGTGTCCAAGAACCAGACCAGCTGAGGTCAAATAGATTGATAGTTGCAGGGTTGGCTATGTAACCTATAAAAACTGTCTACTGGAGCACAAAGTAGTTGCAACTGACATCATAAGAGAGCACACCCACGCTTATTGGGAAGTTTTTAAAATATACTCAGTTGAAGAAGTTATGTGTGAAATAATTTTTTTAAAGATTTCCATATTTCTGTGCTTTTTTAAAAAAAAGCTTTTATTCTTAAAAGGGAAGTATCAATTATCCGGAAAAGGCAAGTCTATGAAATGTAGCCTGATTTAACAGTGGGTTGCTAAATAAGATCTGGAATGTATATGGAAAATCCTTAACACCAGGCATGAAACCTTGCACATACTACGTGTTTATGTGTTTATGTGAAAGGAATGAATGAATCAATGAATAGATTAATAAATTCTTGAGCCATTTTTGAGTTGGAAAAATCTTTATTAGAGTTCAATTAATCCTATTTTAAACATTTATGAAGTCTTTGTTTGTAGAGTATTGTGCTGGGAGAGATAAGAAGGTTAAATAAGACAAGGTGCCATTCCCTCACCGCACACACGTGTATGTGTGTACAAATCCTCTACGATAGTAACAGGTAAGGGAAAAAGCATTTTTATGGGGCCTGCTATGTGCTAGGCAATGGGCAAAACACTTTTTTAAAAAATAAATATTATCTCTTTTAATCCTCACAGCAACCCTGTGAAGTAAGTGCTATTATGATACAGTTGGGGGAAATTGAGGTAAATAGAGCTTAAATGATTTGCCTAGGTCACAGAGCTAGTGTCTGAGCTTGGATTTGAATTCAGATCTTCCTCACAACAAGCACAGCACCCTGTTCACCGTGCCACATGCCACCTCTACAGGTGTAATACATAACAATACATTATATGCATGAAATATGTGCAAAGTATTAGGTGAGGCCTAAGGATTGGGGGGAAGGTCATTACTGCTGAGAAGGACAGAGAAAACTTCCTGGAGGAAGTCACATTAGAGCTGGGCTTAAATGAATGGATTCATTCAATAGGAAGAGAAGAGAAAAGAAAGGCATCCTAAGCATAGTGGATGGCATGGGCAAAGGCATGGAGGGGGGATAGCACGGTGTGAGTTTGGGGACCAAATAGTTGTCCAGTGTGACTAGTATTTAGAGTATAGGAAGGAAGGAATATGGGATAAGGCTAGAAAGGTAAGATGGTGTTGGATTATGGAATGCCTTAAATGACAGAGCAAGGAGTCTGAACTTTGCTCAGTAGACTCTAGGGACATCTAGAAGGGTTTAAAGTCAGTGATCAGCTCTTTGCATAAGCAAAGCTTTTATGACAGCATGTGAAGGGAGATCAGAAGGGGGAGCTCATGACGGTTGGAACAGACTTTCCTTCTGAAAAAGTCACCTCCATACCCAGAAGAAATTATATATATTTCCATAATGCCTCAAGATTTACAAGTGCTTTCTTCACAACAATGTAATATAGGTAATAGTATGCCCATTTTGTACATGTGGAAACTGAGACTCAGAGAAATAATATGGCTTGCCCAGGTCACATAGTGAATAAATAATCAGAGTCAAGAATGGCTTCTTCTGGCCCCCTGCCTAATCATCATAGATGAGAAGTTTGAAGACACCAGGGTCTGTTGCATAAATAATGTAATATATAATAATATAAATAAAGCCACTAGAGATGTTTCTAAATGCACAATTTATTGTATTCAGGAGACTAGAGAAGGAGCTGTCCTAAGGCTACTGTCTGGCTAACTGTGAAGGAACCAACAGGTCAGCATCAAAGTGGGCTAGGAAATTTTAAGCATATTAATTATTAGACTTGTTCTTCTTGGCCCCAGGGGACAAAAATGGGAACATGTGTAAAAGTTACCAAGAAGTCCATTTAGGGTCCATCTATGAAAAAAAACTTCTTAAGTATTGGAGCTGTCCCAAAATGAAAGGGACGGTCTCTGGAAATAGTGGATCCCCATCCCTAGAGATGCATTCCCAAGATGCATCTGGGGAACCAGTTACAGATTCTTGTGATCTAGCCTGCATCAGGAGACCCATGACAGAGGTTACTGGAGTTTTTATTGTGTTCGGTCTGGGCACCACATTATCTGGACCCTGGTAAGCTATTAAGAGAACAGCTAGGATAGTGGAGGACCCTGAGATCATGCCATCTGATGACTGGTTAAAGGACATGGTTCTCCTGGAGAGGAGAAAACTTAATGGGGGACTTGATAGCTGACTTCAAGTTTTTGAAGGCTTTATGAAGGCTGAAGTAAGAACTATAAGGCTACAAACTAGGACATAAGGAAAGACTTCCTAATGATTATTGTTCAATCATTTTCAGTTATACCCAACTCTTTGTGACTCCATTTGAGGTTTTCTTGGCAAAGATGTTGGAGTGGTTGGCCATTTTCTTCTCCAGCTCATTTTACAGATGAGGAAACTGAGGTAAATAAGGTAAGTGACTTGCCCAGAGTCACCCAGCTTGTAAGTGTCTGAGGCCAGATTTGAACTCAGGGAGATGAATTTTTCTGATTCTAGGCCTGGAACTCTATCCACTGTACCACCTAGCTGCCCCTGCTAACCATTAGAACTTTCCAAAAGTGGAGGCAGGTGGATGGCCCCGTCTATATAGCCCTACTCTTGGAGTCAGGAAGACCTGAATTCAAATCCAGCCTCAGACACTGAGTAGCTATGTGACCCACTGGAGAAGGAATGGGAAACCACTCCAGTAACTTTGCCAAGAGGGGGTGATGGAACAAACCCAACAAAAATGTCAATGAACTGCCTTAGGAGATAATGGGTTCCCTACTCTAGGTCTTAAAAAAAAAAGACCGAATGACCAACCAGTTAATCAGCAAGCATTTATTAAGTGCTTACAGTTTGCCAAGTACTATCCTAGGTGCTGGGAACAAAAAGACAAAAGTGAGAATGTCCGTGCTTTCAAGGGACTTACGTTATGCATTCCATCAGGAGAAGATAACACAAATAAAAATAAGTGTATTCAAAAGATATATTCAAAAATATAAGGTTATATCCCTAGGGATGGGGGTGAAGGTGCCAGAAGGGGGCAGGGGCCAGTAGCAACTAGCAGAATCATAAAAGGTCTCAGGTAGAAGGCTGAGTTTGATCTATTTTAAAGGAAACAAGGGTGTCTGAGATGCCAAGGTGAGGAAAGAGCTCATTCCAGGCCCAGAGAACAGCCTGTGCCAAGATCCAGGGGTGGAAGTGAGGTGTCATGCCTAAGGAATAGCCAGTCTGGCTACACAGGGAGTCACATGTGACGAGGTTGGAGAGGCTGGGGCCATAGAAGGAAAGATTTTAGAGGGGTTTCTAGGTGTAGTGCCGGTGCAATATTTACAACATTTACCAACAGGGGTTTACGGTTTATCCTAAAGCAAGAGGAGGACATTAGAAGTTTATTGAGTAGGGGAGTGACCTGGTCAGACCTTCGCTTTAGGAAAATCATTTCAGCAGCTGTATGGGAGATGGTTTGGACTGGGGCGAGCCTGGAGGCAGGGGGATAAATGAGCAGGTCGTTGAGACAAATGGTAAATAGGAGAGGTGATGAGCACTGGACCTGGACCACATAACTGCTGCCCTTTATTGCTGTTCCTGCTGTAACTCAGCTCTTTTACTAGTTTCCATAGATCTGCCACCTGTCTTCCACTATTCCCAGAGGACTACTTATCTAATTGATGACCTGGGTAGAATGGCCACTTGGTCAAATGTGTTTGCAGCTTGACCTCCAGACCCTAGTGTCTGCTCATCATTTTGAAATCTGCCCCACAGCATCTAGACCCCATGATCCTCACCCTCACCACTGAAGGGCTCTCAGGGAGCTCTTCCAACCTGCTCTGCTCAAAGGGGTCTCCATTTTCCACTCTCAGCTTGCTTGGGGTCAGTCAGTCTGGTTTACGATGCTTCTTTGTAAAAGATCTTCTGGAGGAGGCCAGATCAGTGTAGCCCCGGCTCCCAGAGCAGGCCGGTGGGTACCAGTACCTGTCCTATTTTTATGTGCTCAATGTGTCTTCCCTCTGTGTGAACTGCATTGTGTTGTTTGTATAGGTATCATGTTACCCGTGTTCTGTGTAGTCACACAGCGTTGCAGCATACGTGCTAGTGCATGTGGGCATGTTTTGTGTTGTTACATTGTATCCTCTTACATTGCGTCTGCATTTGTGTCCCATAACAGCTATGGAAAGTCAGAGGTGATGAGAGCACCCTTAGTCAACATTTGCTGTTTGCTTGTTTCAGTCGTGTCTGACTCTTGTGACCCCATTTGGGGTTTTCTTGGCAAAGACACTGGAGTGGTTTGCCATTTCCTTCTCCAGCTCATTTTACAGATTTGGAAATTGAGGCAAACAGGGTTAAGTGAGTTGCCCAAGGTCACATAGCTAGTAAGTGTCTGAGGCCGGATTTGAACTCTAGAAAATGAATCTTCCTGACTCCAGGCCCCCTTCATTAGCCACCGAGTCACTTAGCTCCCCTTCCTACATCTTGCCCTGCCCGTGAAATAGCTGTTATGTAAGCCACAACTCGGCATAATGGGGCCACACAACTGCCCTCTCAGACCCCCAGGTTTTGCCGCATTTACCCCACACACGGGGTACTCCTCAGCATGGGGAAGAACCTAGTTCTAATCTAGTCCATACTAGACCCTGAGCAAATCCCTTACTCTCTCAATGCCCCGGGGAACTCTCCAAAACCGTAATTTTCAGGGAAGGTGCTGCCCTGGTTGGGGAGAAGGCTCTCACCTCCACCTCTTTTCCCGGACGAATCACAGGTTCGATTTTTCTTTTTTTAATCACGTGCACGATGGGAAAGGGAGTCTTGACCTTTTGCTTTCTTCAGGAACACTGAACGTCCTTGCCTCCTGCCTGGAGCTTCGTGCATACAGGCAGCCCCTGCCCGCCCTGACAGCGGCACCAGGAAAGCACCACCGCTTCTCCGGCAGCAGGTGGTGGGTAGGGAAACCCGCAGCTGAGCGGGCGGGGCGGGGAGTCAGGGCCCCGAGGTGAAGTGAGGGCTCCGTGCTCCTTAGGCAAAGAACTGCTTCTTGTCTTCCTTCTTGGAAAGTGAGGGGTCGGAGGAGGAGAAAAAAGAGGAGGAGGAGGAATGCTGAATGTAACATTTTGTTGGGAAAAAAAGTCCCCCACCTGGAGATGTCAGATCAGGTAATGTGATAAACACAGCGGAGGAGGCTCCAAAGGTGCGCCCGCCGCCTCCTGCACAGCCCCTGGGGAGACACTGTGCTGGGACACGTGAGCGCTCTGACAAGGCAGCTCAGGCGGCCCTCGCTCCAGGTGCCAACATTCTGTGTTCCCCAGACCCTTCCCATCGATTCCAAGTTTCTCTGGATGTGTTTTGGCAGTCTGTTCTGAAGCTGATCTGGCTCCAGCTTTCTGTATGCTCTGGTCCTTTTAGCTCCGACACTCCATGTGCTCAGGCATCTCCCAGCTCCAACATTCTACGTCCTAAGGGCCCTTCCAGCTCTGGCTCTGACGTTCTATGTCCTAAGGGCCCTTCCAGTTCTGGCTCTGACATTCTTATGTCCTAAGGGCCCTTCCAGCTCTGATATTCTGTTCTAATGCCCTTCCAGCTCTGACATTCTGTTTCAAGGCCCTTTTCAGCTATAACATTCTGTGTCCTGAGGGCCTTTCCAGCTCCAATGTTCTGGGTTTTTTTTAAAGCATTCATTCTTTTAAAGTTTTCTTCCCCCCCAATTCTAGCATTCAATGTTCTGAGGTCCCTTCTAGTTTTAACACTTTATGTTCTAACATTCTATATTCTCTAGAAGT
Organism: Pseudochirops cupreus; assembly: GCA_028627135.1. NCBI lineage: Eukaryota > Metazoa > Chordata > Mammalia > Diprotodontia > Pseudocheiridae > Pseudochirops > Pseudochirops cupreus. The sequence continues at coordinate 258,864,311 of CM053581.1, forward strand.
GGCCTTAGGACATGAACTATTTGCACCTAAAATTAGTCAAACCTGGAAGGAACTTTAGAACACAGAATAGTAGTGGCTAGCATTGATATGACATTAATTAAGGCTTACAGAATGTTTTACTTAAATTAGCTGGGCAGGACCTTAGAAGTCACCTAGTTACTTCCTGTTCTAACCTTCTGTGTTCTATGTTCCCTTCAAGTTCCTATACTCTAATCCTTAGTCTGGGCCTTCTGGCTCAATCCCTGCTAACCCAAGAAGAAACAGAAACTTAAACAGTATGCAGAGTGTCTAAAGTCAAGAGTGTGAAGACAGGTCAGGAGGGCTGATGATGAGATCAGGGCTCGTATCCCAATGCCTCTAAAGAGTTGGCCTGGCAATGGAAATAGAGCCTGGAATCTGGTGGGTCCTTGGCATCCTCACCTGAGAGCCGTCAGAAGAATGGAACACTTATTACCCATGAGACTCAGGGGCTCAGTTGTGTGTGCCGGTCAACACTGTCTACACATAATTCATGTGGCCAAACCGTATGCAGGAACCTCTGGTGCCTATGGGCCACGAAACCCAGAACATTGCCAAGTACCTGGAAACACACACACACACACACACACACACACACACACACACACACACACACACACACACTCTGAGGACCCAAAATAGACCTAACAAAACAAAACAAGTCATTCAGCAATATTGATCTGAAGGTCATAGATTTAGAGCTGAAAGAGCCTTCAGAGGTCATCTACTCAGCCCCATGGGGCCAAGCTAAAACAGAAAGGGATATTTGCAGGCCACATATTGACTTGGAAAACCATGAATTAACATTATCCACGTCCAGTTATGTTTGTGTTTGTTTTGTTAAACATTCCCAATTACATTTTAATCTAGTTCAAGCTGCAGTTGGGAGTTTTTCTGCTTACTTTTAGTCCATGGGCCTTGAGTTTGATCTGGACTCAGATCCCCTCACACTCCAGGTAAAGAAGTGACTTGCCCAAGGTCACACAAAGAGTCATTATTGAAACCCCCATTTGAAGGTAGTTCCTCTGAAAGCAAATCCAGGGCCCTTTCCAAATGACACCATACTGCATCTCATTAGATTGTCAGATTTTGGAGTTGGAAGGGACCTTAGGAACCATCTAATCAAATTGCTTCATTTTACAGATAGGACAACTGGATGCATCCACTAATTATACATGAGTATTTACATTGTTTGCACATTATACAAGCAGAAAATCACTCAGCCCAATCTTCTCATTTTGCAGAAAACTGAGGTCCAGGGAAGACAAGAAACATGCCCAAGGTCACACAGCAGTTAGGTGTAGAATGGCAATTGAAACTCCCATTCTGCCCAGCTCTATGCATTCTCCATGACCCTGCACAACTTTATTTGGAGCTGCCCCTATAATATTAAATCCAGCACATACTCTTCTAAGATAGGTTTGAGTACACAGGCAGTTGTCACCAAAGAAACTCAAAGAGATGTATCTTGTAGGTAGTGTTCCTATCCAAACTGACTAAAATGCAAAGTTACCCCTTTCTTGGACCACATTTCACTATCACAACCACCACAACCATTTCTCCTTATTCCACTCCTAGAATAAATGTCTTTTACTCTTTCATCAGCACAGAAGAAAC
>CM053581.1:258866445-258924437 GCA_028627135.1 Pseudochirops cupreus
GACTGATAGATTATTCTGTACCCTGAGTCTATCACCTCTCTGTCAGGAGATGAGCAGCATACTTCATCATCTGTCCTCATTATTAGGCATTACTTTAATTAGCGTTCTTAAGACTTTTAAAGTTTGTTTTTCTTACAATGTTGTTGGTATTGTATACGTTGTTCTCCTGGTTCTGTCTATTTCATGCTGCATCAATTGATACAAGTCTTCTCAGGTTTCATTGAAACCATCCCTTTCATCATTTCTCATGGCACAATAGAATTGTGTGTTCATATGCCATAGTTTTTTTGATCATTCCCCAACCAAGAGGCACTCCCTTGGTTTCCAGTTCTTTACTACTACAAAATAAATAAATAAAGCTGCTCTAAATATTTTTGTACGCATGGGTCCTCTTCCTCTTTGTTTGATCTCTTTGGTGTACTCTTTGGTGCTTTTCAACATGTTTATATTAATTCAGTGCTCTATCAAATGCACATGTGCTTCTCTTTGCCACAACTTTTAAATACATCATCAGTTTAATGAGCGTACAGCATTTTAATTTATCTTTCTCTGATTATTACTGACCTTGAACACTTTTAAAATACTCTGTGCTGTGTGAGAATCCCTACTCCTATCCTTTGACTAATTTTGGTCAGAAGATACTGCAGAATGGATGTCACCTTTGTGTCATTCTTTGCCACGTGATAAAATCCATCTATTTTGTTTCTCATAATTTCTCCCATTTGCTGAATGACTAGATTCACAACTCAATTCACAGAGCATTGATAAATGTCTACTGTATGTTGGCACCATGCTAGGCACTGAGAATACAAAAGTAAAAACTGAACAACTGTTAACCTCAAGGAACTCAAGAATTTCTCTCTTCTGTTCAATTTTTTAAAATTCAAGGTCATTGAAATTCCATTTGGAATTTATTGTGAAAGATTATTTTAATCCTATTTTTCCTTATATAGCTATCCAATTTCCCCAGAAGTTTTTACTGAATAATGAATTCCTTCCCCAGTTTTTTTATGATCCTGGATTTATCAAATACTAATCTGTCATATGTCTTTGGTTCTAATTCTGGATGATCTATTCTGTTCCATTAATCTGTTTTTATGCAGTACCAGATATTTTGATACTTATCCTTTTTCAGAATAAGTTGAGATCTGGTAGTACAAATCACTCTCCCTCTTTTTTTCTTTTTAATTCCTCTTGAGCTTCTTGACCTTGCAAAAGTCTGCCTATTCCCTTATCCCTATTAATACCTTCATTGAGGATGCCCTCAATGCATATGTAGATGAATCTCATGAAAGTTTTGTAGAGCTGGGAAAAAGGGTCAATAGTTGATATTTTTTCCCCCTCCATGCCTTTGGCATCCTTCCCTTCTTCAGATTCCTTGAGAACTGATTCCTCAGTGTCCTCACTATTTTGCCGCCCAAAGCATAGACATTTTTCTATATTACATTTGGTCCATTCAGACTACTTTTCCCATCTGTTCTCTTTTGTGCCAGCTCTACCTCCTTTATATAAGCACAACTGGGACTGTGAAGTAAGAGTCTAAGTGTGATGGCTTTGCTGAATTTGATGGTAAGAATAGTTGGCCACATGATGAGGGAGAACAAGAGTTGGGCAGAGCAAATGTTCCATTAGTATCCCCAGGATGTCATGAGAAAGTGAGGAAGGCTGAACTGCTGGCTACCTTTTCAGCTACTTAGAACTTCCAGAAGTGTAGCCCACTTTCAATTCATCTAATCCTATTTCCCTTTCTGACATATACATACATACATACATACATATATATATATATATATATATATATATATGAATAGAGAGAGAGAGAGTGAGTGTGTGTGTGTGTGTGTCCCCACTTTGTGAAGGGATCACCAGGTGTTAACACTTTGTTACCACATCAGCACCTCATTATTCTGTGACTAGTCTAGTGACTCATATGTCAATGGAGATTGGGACAAGAAGAAGAGCAGAATCAAATCCCCTCTCCTTCATATTTTGAAACAATCATAATTTTATGTTTTGGGATTTTTTTTTGCTATTGGAATAACTAGTATCAATTGATATCATTATAATATCACAAAGTTCTACTCTGGTGCCTCATCTTATTACAGAGATCACTCTAGGTTCTCAAAGTCTATGGCAGCAGTGTACAGCTTTGAACAGTTTCTACTACACTGGAAAAGCATTGACTACAGAAATAGTCTGACTTTGCTTTCCAAGGATCAACTAGTTCATATGAAGGGGATGATCACTGCTAGACTGGCCAATTTATGATGAGTACTTTGTCAATTGCTACTCATGAAACAAACCAGCTAAAAGACAAAATGGCCAGTAGCAGGATATAGATCAGGACAACTGGAGATTTGCCCATGATGCAGTGGGAGACCTTGACCTTTTTAAGCTAAGGTCTTTAACAGGTCTCAGTTTGACTGAGGCAACACCCATTCAGCCATTAAGGCTAGGTAAGAAATGAGGCAAAGAATGACCTCTTTTACCTAGTTTGTTTTTTTAAATCAATCTGGGAGGGGAAGATCCTTAGGCCAAAACAGAAAAAAATTATTATTTACACTCACTCTAAGCCATTAGGGCCCAAACAATGACCAAGTGAGGCTTACAAATGTCTAGTGGCAGGGACGAGTTTTTTGTACCGAGTAGGATAACCACTAATACAAGCAGCAGTTCAGCCCTGGCCTGACTTGTCCGAAGACATGGGTCTGGAGGGAACTGTTTGGACTAAATAGATTTGGAATTAAAAAGTCTGCTTAGCAGCCTCATGAACTGTATCATGCCTTGATGCTTTAAGTATCAGCCTCCCAGGAGAATATAACAGTATTGCTGCAGCTTACTGTAAGTCTTTGTTAATGTGTACTTGTGAAAGTCTGTTGTGTTTAGCATTTCTTTTATGGGGAGGAAATAAATAGCTGTCCTAAACCTGATTCTCAGTGCTCATTGTGTGCCTTTCCACTCTTTCCTTTGGGGAAATCTTAGACATGAGCGAAAACCTAAGCTTTAAGTTATTTTTCCCTGGAGTACCTGGGTATGAGTGGGGGGGAAGCAGAGATGAAGAGCCAAAGAGTGAGAGAAAAACATCTTAACACCTCTCATTAGAGACAAGACTTCCCCAGGATGGTATCTAGTCACGAGCCAGAGCAGAGGTGCCCTTCAGTGGGGAGAGAAAGGGTGCAGTGTGCCAACCTTCTGAGTAGCACTATACTTGTTAAAAATCAAATAATTTCATTAAAATGGCATGGTTTTTATTTTAACATATGGGACATGCCTGGTTATCAAAATGGGAACTATTTCTGAATCAGCTTCCTTATATAGTCAAATCATAGACTTAGAGCAAAGATTAAAATCAATATCTAATTTGAAGAAAGAATAAAAACGAAAAGAAGGTATGGTATATAATTGAAGTAGTTCTAACCCAAACTATTTAAATATGCTGTTAATGTTGAAAAAGGGAAATAGATAAAAGAATATACATCAATGTAGACCATCACCACTTCCTAAGGAAGTTTAACCAATGTAAATCCATAGCCCCAAGACAAAAGTATCTCATCATCTCCCCAGTCAGCAAATAGTTGATCTCACCAAAACAAGATATGATAGCCAAAGTAAGCCCATCTTGTAAAAGAACAAAAATGAGTTGAGGGAAAAAAGCTTACAGAAAGCTTGGTTGGAGGTCTACCTGAACCAAATCATACCAGAAATTTTAAGGATGAAACTGGGAGGAAGGCAAAAAAAATGGGGGAAAATCCATAATGAATTCAATACTAAATTTTTACCTTCATCGGTTTGAACCCCACATGAAAGTCCCTGGTGTGTTATCAAGGGAGTAGAAATGGCTCTACTGAAAACCAAGTTCAAAGAATGGTTGGACTAAACTCAGCATAGACAGCTGGAGGTGACACCATTTTGAGAGTTTTGAGGGTTTGATTTTCAATAAATCTGAGAGAAAGGGATGTGCCAAATACTTGGCAAATACTTTATTACCTTTAAAAAGGTGATCAAGAAATAGTAATTACCAATAACCCATGTTCCTATTTTCTCATTTGTATAAAGTCTTCATAAGAATGATCTATGTACACAGCCTCCTCCTTCCCCTTCTCCTATAGAATGTTGTCTCTCCCATTGGAATGTAAACTCTTGGAGGACAGCAATGGTTTTTGGCTTTGCTTTTCCTTTGTATCCCTAGGTTAGGGATATCTTAGTAGTTGGTTGATAATAAGAACTTAATAGATGCTTGTTGATTGATTGACCGATATTTCCATGACACTAGGGTATCCTTGGAGAACAGATGAAAACTAAGCAGTCAGACTTTTGCAAATTATGTTCTTGCAGCCGAGCACATTTTCATAGTCTCACACTTGACTGAAAGTTGGAGAGAATACAAGATCACAACATACTTATTATTTGTTGACTATAAACAACATTTAATTCAGTAGAGCAAAATGCTTGCTTAAAGGCTCCCCTCCAACAAGGTGTTTTCCATGAATATGTCAAAACATACTCAGTTCTTGCAAAGACATAATAGTACAGATAACTTCGTTTGACAACATTCTGATGATTAATATCCAGCGGGGCATGAAAGGGGGAGGCACAAGCTCACTGAAGGTGTTTGCCCACTCATGGAGAATGAGCAGCACAAGGTCCAAATGGAAGATAGATTTCCATGAGATGGTAAGATCTTCCAGCTGATCTTTTTTTATGGATGATATTGTCCAGACTGCAGAATATTGTAGAGCCTCTTACAAATGAGATCCATAATCACTCAAAAGAGTTTGGCCAAACAATATAGACAGAAAGAAACAAGAGAATGAAGAATGCCTGTTTTTCAGACTATGACATGCAATTAGATGGACCATCTATAGAGCAGATTCATCAATACACATATCTTGAATCAAAAGTACAGATAGACAATGAATGGGATTCATTCATTCATTCAATAGGGCCAGAGTGGGCTGAATTATGTTTAGGAAGTTACTCAATACCTTTATTAACCTAAAGCTTCTCCCTAAAACAAAAGCTCATCTTTTTAAAACATGAATCATTTACTGCTGATGTTGTAGGACTACAAGTCACAGAGTATAGCAGTCTCCAAAGAATCATATTTGTGACTCACCCAAAGGGCAATAAAAGGAACAGGGGGAAGTATGGGTAAACTGTGAAATATTACCAGTAAAGATTCGTGTGATGAAAATGTCATAAAGGCTGCCATCAGAGAGAAGGAAGAAAAGAAAAGCAGACAGAGGGGGGTCAGTCATGTAGTGAAAAAAGAACAACAGACGGTCCACAAGCAGCATTGACATCTATGGAACATAAAGAGATCCAGAAGAATCAGTCAATCAATCAAAAGGCATTTAGGTGCTTACTTTATTCCAGAAACTTTGCTTAGTGCTAGGGAAACAAAGAAAAAAAATGTAATACCTGCCCTTAAGGGAGTTTACATTCTAATGGGGGGAAATGCAAATAAATAGGTTCATACAGATACAGAGAGATCAGATTAAAGTCATCTTTGTAGGGAAGAACCTGTTGGTAGTAGTGATACTGGGAAAAATCTCCTGAATAAGGTGGCACTTAAACTGATTTGAAGTAAGAGAGGGGTATGCCAGGTTGTGAAGAGCTATCAATGCCAAAAACACATATTTATGTTTGGTCCTAGAGGTAACTGGGATCTACTAGAATTTGTTGAGTAGGGAAGTGCCACGGTCAGAGTCGTAACTTAGGGAAGTTACTTTGGAAGCTGTGTAGAACAGCTATCATGGATCTGAATGGGGAAGAACAGGGCAGAGAGACCAATAAGAAGGTTATTGCCATTGTCCAAGCTAGAGATGATAAGGACCTGAACTAGGCCATGTAAATGGAAAGAAGGAGATGTATTTGAGATCTAAGAACAATGGCAGGACTTTCTATGGTTTTTGTGGTTGTTCAGTCATTTTCAGTCATGTCTGACTCTTGTGGTTCTCTTGGCAGAGCTACTGGAGTTGTTGGCCATTTCCTTCTTCAGCTCATTTCACAGGTGAGGAAACCGAAGCAAACAGGGTTAAGTGACTTGCCTAACATCATACAGCTAGTAAGTGTTTGAGGTCAGATTTGAACTCAGAAGATGAGTCTTCCTGACTCCAGACCTGGCACTCTGTCCACTATGAGTTTTGCACCTATGAGTTTTACAGTAGCACATGAACAAGAGTTGCACATACGAGAAGGTTTGTAAAAGGATTGTAATCCGTACCATTGATGGAGTACTAATATTTGATGAGGTCATACATCTATCAAAATTTCAAAGTATAATTTATTCTACTGATAATATTCCTAATGGTGAACCACATTTCCATTCTTGGCATAAATCTTGCTTGATCATAATGAAAAATTTTTTGATATATTGTTGTATTCTATTTCCAGTGTTTCATGACTTTGTCTTGATATTCATTAATGATATTGGCCTATAATTCTCTCTTTCTCTCTCTTTCTCTCTGAGATTTAGAGATCAGAATTGCATTTGTTTCATGGGAATAATTAGGATGTTGTCACTCTGGAAAGTTTATCTACTTTATGAGCCTCAGTTTCCTTATCTGTAAAATAAGGAAGTTGACTAATCCAGAGGATCAATGGTCAACAAAACATGCGATCTACCTGCAGACAAAAAAAGTGATGAACTCAAGATGCAGAAGACACACATTTTTGGATATGGCCAATGTGGGAACCTGTTTTGTTTGACTATGCATATGTTATAAGTATTTTGTTTTAATTTTTTTTTCAATAGGATAGGGGTACTGGGAGGGAAAGGAGCTTGTTAAGTGTTAACTGAAAAATATAAAGCAAAATGAGGAGGTTGGCCTCCTTGGTCTCTAAGATCCCTTCCATCTCTATACCTATAATGCCATGATCTAATGATTTTAGATTCCTTAAATGTTTCTAGAAATGCACTTGTGAAACCAGTAGGTCCACTAGGACTCCCTTAAGTGGTAGATTTGTTTATTTAGGTTATCTCTTTTCACTGGAAAAAGCACTGAATTTGAAGTCAGAGCACGTACTTTCAAATATTAGCTTTGCCAAATACTGCTTATGTGACCTTGGGCAAGTCACTTAACTTCTGTAGGTCTCAGTTCCCTCATTAGGTAAAATGGAGGGGGTCGGAGTAAACTAAACTATGACAAATTGTAGGAAACTCTATGTTCTTTTTTATAGGGAGTGATTATGGTGGATTTGTATATTGTATATATTATTTCTGTAAATATTTATCCATTTCTTTAATAGTCTCAATTTTGTTTGCATATTGGGGCAGCTAGGTGATGCAGTGGATAGAGTGCTGAATCTGGAGTCAGAAAGACCTGAATTTGAATTGGGCCTCAGACACTAGCTGGGTGACCTTGGGCAAGTCACTTAACCCCTATTTGCCTCAGTTTCCTTATCTGTAAAATGGTGATAATAATAGCACCTACCTCCCATCCGCTGTTGTGAGGATGAAATGAGATAATAATTGTAAAGCACTTAGCACAACACCTGGCACAGAATAGGTACTATGTAAATGTTCACTGCTATTATTATTATTAGGTAGCTAAGCATAATAATTTTCAAGTTTCTCTATTTCTTCTATAGTCAATGGGACCTCTGATTATTTTAGATTTTTCTCTTTTCAACTAAATTTGTTAATATTTTATTGGTCTTTTGAAATAGCTTTTATTGATCAATTTATTTCTTTTCATTTCCTATTTTATAGATTTCTCCATTTTTCTGAAAATGTCTTGTTTGGTGCTTGTTTTTAGTATATTAATTTGTTTATTTTCTGTTTTCTTTAAATGCAAACTCAAATTGCTAATTTTTTCTTTTTCTCTTTTGTTGATATAAGGTTCTGGGCTATAAATTTGTCCATGAGTATTGCTTTGGCTGCATCCCATAAATTTTGACATGCTGTATTTATATCCTGAGCTTCCCTATAATTACTGCTTCTATAATCTTTAGCCAAAGAAATATTCAACAAGTCATTTTAGTCTCCACATAAGCAAGTATCTTTTTAAAATCATATTTTCCTTATTACTATTTTAATTACACTATTATCTATAATTTTTAATTTAAAATTTCTCACTTTCTGAATTCATTGATACCCTCTTTGTGTCCCAGAATGTGACCAATTTTTGTGAATGTCTCCATATTTGAAAAAAAAATTTCCCTACTTTTCCTATTCAATTCTCTGACAAAGCTGTCAAATACAATTTTTTTTCCAGCACTTTTAAAAGTTTCTAACTTTTCTCCTGTAAAGCCTTTTGGTTTGTTCTATCCTGTTTTATGAGTGTAACTCTGTACCTGTCACAAATAAGGACACTGAGGTCCAGAGGGGAAACATGATTTGAATTCTGAGTCACCTTAGTTTTTCACTGTCCATGTTTCTATGAGAAGAGTCTGTAGCAGAAGAATGAATTACACTTTGAAACTTCCTCTTCTCACAGCTCGATTTTAGTTATGTCCTAAGTCAGCGGTTCTCAACCTGTGCGTTATGTTCAATTTAGATACATCCTGCATATCAGATATTTACATTACAATTCATAACTAGCAAAATTACAGTTATGAAGTGGCAATGAAAATAATTTTATGGCTGGGGGTCACCACAAGATGAGGAACTGTATTAAAGGGTTGTGGCATTAGGAAGGTGGAGAACCACTGTTCTAAGTGAAAACAACTGCAACCTTGTTACTGATACCTCCTGAGGAGGCTGGTAATTTAGTATATCATCTTCACAGCATCAAAGACTCTCCTAGTTGGACTGGAGCTCAGGAAACATCTCGCCCAACTTATATCTAATTCAGACTCCTCTCTACTTTCGAGTGAACATCCAGTCCTTGCTCAAATGCCTCCAGTGAGGGGGAACCTACTGCCTTTGAAGGTATCACATGCTGCTTTTGGACACCTGACTCGTTACACATTTTTTCCTAGTATCAAGCCTTAATTTGCCCCTTTGGCAAACCCATTGCTCCTGACTCTGCCCTCTGGGGCCATGTAGAACAAACATGAGGCCTCTTCCATGCGACAGTCTGTCAGATACTTTGATAGCCACATACCTCCTCCAAGATTTCTCCAAACTAAACGTTACGATTTGCTTCAACCTACCCTCATTTGACATGAACTCAAGGCCTTCCATGTCCTCATTGTCCTCCTCAGCACACTCTTCAGGGTATCAATGTCCCTCCTAGCACATGATGGCTCAGACTTCAGATGGGGTCTGACTGGAACAAAGGACATCAGGACTGTTGACTTCTTTGGTCCCGGACATGCTACTGTCAGTGTAGCCTACCTGGCATTAGGTTTTTTGACTGACTGCCATATCACATTACTAACTCCCATTGAGCCTGAAGTCCAGAGACGGCCCCCTCGACCTTTTTTTCTTTTTATTTTTGTGAACTTGAGGAACATTAACAAATACGAACATTTCCCGATATGAACAAAAAAGGGGATTGCGTACAAAACCATGAAACTCTACTACATTCAGTAGTTCTAAAAATGGATTTTGAATTTAACATGATAGCTGCAGCACTGCCTCGCTTGTCTCTGTCCCCTGCTGAATTTCTTTCTGCTCAGTTCTGCCTATTTCTCAAAAATTCATTGATAATCATTGTTTAGTATCATTATTTCTACCCCTCATTCCTCCCCCAACTTCTTCCATTCCACAAAAACAGTACTTTGTAGCAAATAAATAGTTATACAGAATAAAACCACTTGTTGGCCGTGTCTGAAAACCGCATGTCCCATTCTGCATTTCCAGTCTGTTACCTTCCTGCCAAGAAGTGGGAAGTATGTTTCCTCATCAGTCTTTTGGACTTGTGATTGATCATTGTAGTGATTATAGTTCTCAAGTCATTTAGAGTTGGGTTTTTTTTTAATACTATTGTAGTCATTGCATAAATTCCTCTCTCGGTTCTGTTCACTTTATTCTCTATCAGTTCATATAAGTCTTCCTAGATCTTTCTGAATCCATCCCTTTTGTCATTTCTTATGGTATAATAATATTCCATTAGATCCACATGTCATAATTCCCTTATTGATGGGGACACATTGTATTTCCAATTCTTTGCCATAACAAAAAGTGCTTTTATAAATATTTTCTATACATGTGGGCCTTTTTCTCCTTTCTTTGACCTCTTCTTGCTGGGTGAAAGAGGATGCAGAATTTAATGTCCTTTTGAATATAATTCCCTGTTGCTTTCCAGAATAGTTGGACTACTCACAGGTCCACCAACAGTGCTTTAGTGTAACTGTCCTTCCACAGCCCCCTCCAATAATGGTCATTTTCCTTTTGTTTTTTTGTCTTTCCTAACCTTATGGTATAGCTAGGTGGCCTGCTGCATAAATAGAGCATTGGATTTGGAATCAGAAAGGCTCATCTTCATGAATTCAAATCTGACCTAAGAGACTTACCTTGGACAGGTCACTTAACCCTGTTTGCCTCAGTTTCTTCATCTGTAAAATGGTCTGGAGAAGGAAATAGCAAACCACTCTAATGTCTTTGCTAAAAAAAAACCCCAAATGGGATCATGAAGACTTGGACATGATTAAAATGACTGAACAACAAACCTTATGGGAATGCAGAAGAACTTCAGAATTGTTTGTGTTTCCTCATTCCTTTTTCCAGATAAACTTCTATCTAGCTATGCCTCTGCCATTTTGTACTTGGTGTACAAGTTTAAGTTTTTCCACTATTATATTCCATTTTAGTAGATTTGACTCATTGTCCTAGTCTAGTGCTTTAAACCCCCCAACTCTTCAGTCCATTGTGTTAGCTGTCCCTCCCAGTTTTGTGCCTTCTTCCAATCTGACAACCAGGTCACCCATGCTTTTACTGAAGTCCTTGTTTAAGAAGTAAATAATGCAGGAAAGGCTAGGTGGTGCAGTGAATAGAGCACCATCCCTGGAGTCAGGAGGACCTGAGTTCAAATATGACCTCAGACACTTAACACACACACACACACACACACACACACACACACACACTAGCCATGTGACTTTGGGCAAGTCACTTAAACCCAATTGCCCTACTTCTCCCCTCCAAAAAAAAGAAAAGAAGTAAATAGTGCAGATCCATGAATAATATCCATCGGAAACTGGTCTAGACTGATACAAATATGAGAAAAATACATAATTTTGTTAGTGTAGGAAATTCATAGACTAGTTGTGATTGTAAACAACTGTGAAGAAAAAGTGAATAAATCCTAGGAAACTGCTCAAGGACTAGAGGTCACATGATTTGCACATAGCTAATAAGGTGTAGGGACAGGATTTGAATGCAGGATGTTCTAACTTCAAGCCTAGCCTTCTATCCACTTTTTATCCACCTAATTATGCTACCATCTAACCCACATCTCCAGAGCTTTTCCAGAAATCCATAAGTGACTTTATCAAGCGATTTGCTAAGATCTAGGTCAATAATATGTAAGGCATTCCTGATTTATCAGTCTAGTGTCCTTGTCCAAAAACAGGAAACAAGGTTATTCTGGTGTGAGCTGTTCTTTATTTTTTTCTTTGTATTTTTTAAACTAATGTTTATTGATACACAAAGTCTTAGTGAGGTTTTAAACTTGTAATGGTTTAAAATTGTACTTAAGACTTTTGGAACACCCTGTACTTTGTTTTTATATCAACTATATTGCCCAATGTATCCTTTCCTCCTCCCCCTCCCTGAGAGCTATCCCTTATAACAGCACCAACAACAAATTAAAAAAAGAAAGGGGATATTAACTAATTTATCATAAAAGGCGGCATAGCATAGTAGAAAGACCACTATCTCTGAAGTCAGAGGAAATGGGTTAAAATCCTGTCTCTAACATTTACTACCTGGAAGATCTTGGGCAAGTCACTTAACCGGGCCCCCATTTTTTCATCTGTAAAATTAAGGGGTTGGACTAGATGATCTCTTAGGGTCTTTTAGTCGATGATCCTTTGAGAAAAAAGAGTCTAACATTAGCTATAGTATTCCACATCCAAAGTCCCTCACCTCTGCAAAGAAGGAAGAGGGCAATCTTCTCATATCTCTTCTTTAGAGTCAAGCTTAGTCATCATAACTTCACAGTATTTGGTTTCCCCGTTGGTGTTCTTTCAACATTTGTATTGTTGTAGTCATTTAAATTACTGCTTTCCTACTTCTGCTTGCTTCACTTTGCATCATTTCCTATAAGCCCTTCCATCATGACTTTATATTTATCATGTGCTTCATTTCTAAAATCATTCCTTCTTAAAGTGCTCCATTACATTCACACAACATATTTGTAGTCATTTCTCCAATTCACTTTCAGTTCTTTGCTACTACAAAAAGTGTCATTGAAAAAATTTTAGTGTTTAGGAGGTCTTTGTTTTTGTCAGTGACCTCCTTGGTATATATACCTAGCAGTGGGATCTACGTGTCAGAACACTTTAAACATTCTTTCCTCACATAATTCCAAATTGATTTCTAGAACGGTTGGACCAAACCATAACTCCATCAACAATGCATTAGCAGCAATTTTTGTGCTAGTAAAGAATTGTGAACAAAGTGGATAGCCATAGATTGAGGAATGACTAAATAAATTGTGGCACATGAATATTGAATATTACTGTGTTGTAAGAAATGATGAACTGATGAGTACAGAAATGCATGAAAGATCTATATGAATTGATGCAGAGTGAAGAAAGCAGAGCCAAGAAAACAGTATACAAAATGATTTCAGCAATGTAAATGGAAAGAACGCACATACACACAAGTGAATGCTGCACAACTGTAAAAGAGCAAGTATAGCTTAAGAAGTAATACGAGAAGACCCTCTCCTCCTCTCCCTGTGCCATCCCTTTTCATGGGGTGGAAGATACAAATCTTGTGCATTGCACATATTTTCCAGCTTTTTCAATGTGATGATCAGTGATGTAACTTTTTTGTCTTTAAAAATATTATTTATTTTGTGAGATGGCTATCTGGTAAAGACAGAGGGGGAGGGAAAATTTCCTGAGAAAAATTATGGTGATTTTTAAAAGGCACCAATAAAAACTTATTAGAAATAATAGTACCTTTGTATGCTTATATTTCCACAATCGCTCCAACATTTGTTATTCCTGCATTGCGTTATCCTTTCCAACTTTCTGGATATGAGGTGAAGCTTTAGGGTTGTTTTGATTTGTGTTTTTCTTATTAGTATTTGGAGCATCAACTTTTCCTTTAGAACTGCTTGTGTGTATTTTTAACCACTTATCTATTGGGGGATGGCTTTTGTTTGATCTTAGGTATTTCTGTTAGCTACCAATACATCTTGGATGTCAGACCTTCTCACAAATATTAGATGCAAAGATATTTAACCAATCTACTGCTTCTATTCTTATCCTAGTTAAATTAATTTTGTTTGTGCAAGAGCTTTTCAAGTTTATGTAATCAAAATTGTCTGTATTATCTTTAGTTATTTGATTTTATTATTTTATTGGTTAGGAATTCATTCTCTAGCTATAGATTTCAGAGGTACCAGTTCTGGTTCTCTTCTAATTGTTTAATGTCATGATCTTTAACATTACTGTCATACACTCATTTTGATTTTATTATGTTGATCTAAAGCTAATTTCTGCCAAATTGCTTTCCAGTTTTCCCAATAATTCTCATAAAATAGGGATTTTTTTTCCTAAGTAATATATACTTTGAATTTATTGTATGATATGTTATTGAGTTCAGTTATTTCTGAATCTTGTCTTGTCTGGCCTACTTATCTATTTTTCTAATTTTTTTTTTTACTACTGCCAAATAGTTTAGATGAGTACTTCTTTATAATATAATTAGATGTCTGGAAATGCTATTCTTCCTTCATTTCTATTTCTTAGGTTCACTCCATCTCTGGTCAGGTACCTGTCATTCATATAATTTAAGCTGTGATTCAGAAAGCCCCAAAAAAATCTTCTTAACCAGCTTTTCTAGAGGTCACAGTGGAATGGGCTAGGAACTGGATAAAACTGTATAAGAGTGTTCTTGAGAGAAACAGAGGATGATCATATATAGGGGGGTAAAAACAAAACATGCCACTTTCACCTAAAGTGGTAGACCTGGAAGACTGAAATTGAATAACTATTTTAATAGGAGCTAGATGATGTGGTCTTCTCTATAAGTAAACCAGTAGAGCACTTGTGGAATTAATTCACCCCGAAGTTTAAAATAGGATTGGTGATACTGGTGTTTTGGAGTGTTCTTCTCTGAAGTCTCCTAGGGATGTTGCTACTGCCATTACTTCTCCTTAAAGATGAGAGTGAGATTCTGATTGTTATATAGCAGTCCATCTCAGTGTTCTGGGTTCCCACTCTTGCTGGTTCCCCTTAATTCATCCATCCATCTATCTGTAAGGGCGGGAATTTCCACTTCAGTGCCAATTAATATAATTACAGTAGGCACAAACACCTTAACTGAATCAAATAAAAGAGCAAATTAAGCATTGAAGAACTTGCCTATAATTTCATCACAATGTGTGGACAAGCTCTTAATCAGTTTGGAAGGACTGTAGGATTTTGGGCAATTGGATGAAGGCAGATGATACACAAGAACTAGACTGTGGTTGGCTGAGAAGTCTGAGTCATATTTCTTGGGCTACATATAAAAATAGCAAGTCAGTTAAGCAGTAAGTTAGTCAAGTGTTATATCAGAGAGTTGGAGCTAAAACACTGAGAGGCAATAATAGCCCTTGGCAGGGGAGTGAGAGAGGAGAATTCTCTCTCCCCCTTCCCTTTATCCTTTCACACATCATATTGACTAGATTATTGGAAAAACTGAACCAGTAGGAGACAACAGTTAGGAACAGAGAAGGATATACCGAGGGTGAATAGTCAGGTAATAAGAATTTATAAAGCACTTAACTATGGGCCAGGCATGGTGCTCAGCACTGAGCATACAAAGAAAGGTATAAGACAGTCCTTTCTCTCAAGGGGTTCAGAATCTAATGGGGGAACAGCATGCAAACAACTATATACAAGACAAATCGGAGACAAGAGAGAGAGGGCACTAGCATTAAAGGGGACCAGGAAAGTCTTCTTATAGAAAATGGGATTTTATCTGAGATTTGAAGGAAGTCAAGGAAACCAGGAGGTGGGAATGAGGAGGGAGAACATTCAGGCATGAGGGACAGACACTGAAATGCCCAGAGTTAGAAGATGGAGTGTCGTGTTTAAAAAAAACAGCAAGGAGGCCTGGGTCACCGGATCACAGAATACATGAGGCAAAGGTGTAGTGGATGGGGATGGGACAGAAGATGTAAGAAGACTGAAAAAATTAGAGGGAGCCAGGTTACAAAGGGTTTTGCATGTCAAACAGGATTTTATACTTGATCTTGGAGGTAACAAGAAACCACTGGAGCTGATTGAATGGGATGGTGGTGGTGGTGGTGGTGGTGGTGGTGGTGGTGGTGACATGGTCAACATATACATTTTTGGAATATTTGATGGCTGAGTAGAGAATGTACTGGAGTGGGGAGAGTCTTGAAACAGAGAGAAGTCAGAAAACTACTTCAACAGTTCAGTCATAGGATGATAAGGGTTTGTACCAAGGTGATGACATCTATTGGATAAGAGAAAGGGGCATATACAAAAGATGTTATGAAGGTAAAACTGATAAAACTGGGCAATAGATGGGATATGGGGAGTAAGAGGGAGGGTGAAGAACAGAGAATAACACCTAGCTTTTGAGCCCACATGGCTGAGAGGATAGTGGTACCCTCAACAGTAATAGGGAAGTTTGGAAGGGGAAAGTGCTTATGGGGAAAGACAATGAGTTCATTTTGGGGCATGTTGAGTTTAAGATGTATAGGACCTTCAGTTCAAGATGTCTAACAGACAGTTGGAGATGTAAGTCTGAAGTTTGGGAGAGAGGTTAGGAATAAATTAGTAGATCTGAGAATCATCAGCAGGGATTATAATTGAATCCATGAGAACTGATGAGATCACTAAGTGAAAAAGAGGGAGAAGTAAAGAGTGTCCAAGGCAGAACTCTGTAGGAAACTCACCTTTAGCAGGTGTGACCTAGATCCAGGAAAGGATACTGAGAAAGAGTGGTTAGACAGGTAGGAGAATCAGGACAGGATAGTGGCACAAAAACCTTCTAGACAATATTAAGGGGAAGAGGGTGATTGACAATGCCAAAGGCTACAGAAGAATTCAAGAAGGATGAGGATTTTTAAAAGGCTATTCATTAGATTTGACAATTAAAAGATCACTGGTAACTTTGGAGAGAGAAGTTTAATCGAATGATGGGGTTGGAATTCACACTGTAGAGAATTAAGAAGAGAGTGAAAGGGAAGGAAATGGAGGTATAGATTATCAATGGCCTTCTCAAGGAAATTTCCTCACAAAAGGGAGAAGAGATAGGGGATGATAGTAAGTAGGGGATGGATAGATCCAGTGAGGGTTTTTTTGAGGATAAGGGAGACACATGAGCAAGTTTGTAGGTAACAGGGAGACAGCCAGTAGACAAAGAGACATTAAAGATAACTGGGAGAGCAAGGATGACTGGAGGAGGTAATCTGCTAGAGAAGAAAGGATGGGATTGGATCATGTGTACATGTAAAAGGCTTTGCCTTGCCAAGGAGAAGAGCCACTTCTTCATGTGATACAGAATGGAAGATAGTGGTGAAAGGCATCTGGGTGATGAGATGAGGATGAGGGAAGAAGAGAGATCTAATGGCCCCATTTTTTTTCATTGTAAAATATGAGTCAAGGTTCTTAGTTGAGAGGGTGTAAGAGACTGAGCTATAGAAGGTGTGAGGAGAGATGAAAAGCATTGGTAAAACCACTGTGGTTCTCTGCTCTGCCTCCTCTAATTTGGAAGATAAAAAGGAAGAAGCTGGAGAGGAAGGGAAGCTTCCCTGTCCCTCACCTAACCTCCATGTATACATGAGCACATGGCATCTATGTTCCTTTTGACTTTATTCTTTTTTGATCTTAGACATATGAGTATCCCAAGATAGGAGTGACCATGTGACCTGGTGAGTTTGGGAGATTCAGAAGTCAAATTACTGCCTGGATAAAGTAGCAGTGGTTGCTGGAGCAGTAATGGCCAACAAAAGATGAAGTACCAGCACATGGATGTGGAAAGATAGTCACTTTAATATGGTGACAATTTCAGGGATTGACAATCCCCATCAATGTCAGAGAAAAGTGCTAGCTATGAATTCAACTGAAGCACTAGCCCTCAGAGTCCAGCAGAGAGCTTCATATCAAGGGCAATTTATGAGGACTCTCTGAAGGGAAGAAAAAGTAGATTTCCAGTAACTAAGAGCTGTGAAGTAATCCTTTGCCACATCTATTCTCTGCACATATGATTTGCTTTCATTATGCTTTAATTTTAACTTTACCCAGGGACCTTGTGCATACAAAAAGTTAGCGTTACACAAACTTTTATTGGGGATTTAAAAAAACTAATTGTTCTTGCATACCATCTCAGTGAAAAGTTTACAAAAAACTAATTGAAGCTTTGGGCTGATAATCAATGGAAAGCATACTAGTGGGGGCTCATGAGTGACAGTAATAAAAACCCTAGCCCCTTATGATCATCCCTAGAAAGGAGAGGAGTAAATAGTAGCTAACTTCTAGGGACTTCCAACCTATAATTGATGGTTAGGTTGGGGAGAGCCACCCCAGAGGTATCAATTATTCCCTCCTTCCCCTTCTAGTCTTCCTACTTTTCTTCTTCCTTTACCTCCTCCAATCCTCCTTTCCTTCTGTAGTTTTCTATTCTCTCCCTGCTTCATCATGACTACAGTGAAGGATATGAGTCATGGTATAGAACCCCATCCTGAAAGCTCTATTTATTCAGCTTAAGTCACACATTCCCTCATTTTTTAACCTCATAAACCTTGCCTCTCCCTTCCTTAGTTCTTGTTTGCTCATGTTGCCTTTTACCTTTCGTTGACTAAACCATTCAGGGCTCATCTTCACACAGATCTGTGAAGCATCTAACATTATCTCATGGCATGATGATCTTAGATGGTATCTGGTCCAATATTCTCATGTGAAAGAATGAGGAATTTCATCTTTGGGGTCTTTCCTCCCCTATTTAGACCACAAGCTCCATGAAGGAGGCATCCTGTTTCATTCATCTTTGCGCTCCCCAGTGCAGACCATGGGACTCTTCATGGAGGAGCCATTCGGAGTGTTTGACTGGGAGTGAGTATGTTTACACCAACTGATAGAGCTTCCAGCACCAATGATGGCATGGTTTGAGTGTGCTAGGGGTTTTCTGTCTGAACCACAAGTCCTCTTTGGCTCAAAACTAGCTGCAGTCACTCTTTGAAGTCATTGATTCACTTCTCGGAATATGGGGAGGGGAAAGGGGGAATCACAAACTTTAGAGCTGGGAAAGATCATAGAAGTCATTTAGTCCAACCCTTTAATTTTATAGATGGGGGAAATAAGACTCTGAGAGGTTATGTGGTCAAGGTCATACAGCTGGATTCAAATCCAGGTCCTCTGACACCCAGTTGAATGCTCTGTTCAATCTATCACACTGCCTCTCTTGGGGTTTTCTTTGACAGGATGGTAGTATCACTTTGTAACTTCAATTGGGCCTCTGAAAACCCATTCTAATCCTCAAAGTAGGAATTTCCTATAGCCCATAAGGAGGGATATAGGGATGACATGCCACTCTGCCATTCTAAAATCCAGAGGTATGACATTTCTGTCTCCTCATCCCCTGATGAGATATTAGTGAGACAAAATTCTGCAGAAAAACAACCTGCTGATAGGGACAGGATAGTGATAGGGACAGGAGAGTGGAATTGTGGATAGATAGAACCTCAAGGGGAATGGCCTGGGAGAATTCATTAACACACTGAATCTTAATTAACAGGGTCAGATTTATGGTTCAGTTGCAGGGATGGGAGAAATTGAGTTTTCAGTAGTAGTAGCAGCTGAGAGCCCTGCTAACTTTTGCCCTGGTCGGAACCCATCTGGGGTTCTGTTTTCAGTTCTATCCATCACATTGCTGAAAGGCATTGGCAAGCTGGAAGTCTCCAAGAATAGGGTGGGTTGGGATAGGGAGGAGATCAGAGACTAAGCCACTGAGGATGGATGGAAAGATGAAGATGTTTAGCCTGGAGAAGACTTAGGGGGCAAAAGAGACCGGAATTGGCAGGCTCTGGCCCTAGGGCAGAGACTGATTCTTTGCCCAGTTTCTTATTTCCTTTTGGGTGTGGCTGGCCCTTGCTCCACTGTTTTGGAGAGCTGGGGGTGTAGTGCTGCATGTCAGAAGTCTGCTAATTATTACTGATCCTGACTGGGGAAAGGAGGATAGCAAATTACATTTCTAATATTTGTTGCTTTGATAGGGAACAGTATCTACCTGGGAGCTTTTAAGAGTTCCTCCCTTGGTAACAAATCTGCAAACACTTTCAGTGCACCTGGGCATTCAAAATGGCCTCTTTCTATAAAGTGATGCATCCTTTTGTTCAGGGAATAACCCTCAGGGGAGGGAATCCGTTTTGTGAACTCTTAGTTTGCTACGCAGTGGGTTTTGTGTCAATGCCCCATCTGGGAAATGGCAGCTAGCATTTCCTCAGGAGCCCTAGAAACCTTCAAGTAAAGGCCATCCAATAGGTAACAAAGGGCATTTGCATAGGGCGCCACCATTCCAACACTGGCTGGCTTGCTGTTCCTGAAACTCAGTACTCAGTGCCCAGCATCTGTACCTTTGTAGCATCTGTCCCCCATATCCTGATTCTCTCCCTCCTCACCTGCTCCATCTTAAAACCTCTTACTTTCTTCAAAGCTCAACTCATGTACTATTTTCCTTATCAATAACCCTCAGGAGTTAGTACTCAATCTCCTGTTAACAGGTTGTATCCCATCAGTACAGTGTAAACTTCTTGAGATCAAGGACTATTTTCTTTTTGTCACTGTCTTTCCAGAACCTGGCAAAGGGCCTTTCAAATGCAAGATTCTTAATATTTGTTAGATTAGAAAGAGAAATTGTTGGCACCCCATCTCCCTTTCTTAAGCCTCCCCCCTTAGCCAGAGGCCCTCCATTCCATTCCTCACCCACGATCTCCCACATATTCAAATTCCAGATCTGGTCTTCTCTCTGCAGCTCCTCTCCACACTCTCCTAAGCTTGGCGAACATTCATAGCAGCACAAGTAAAGGGAAGAGCTTTGGATTCGAAGCCAGACACTGGATACAAAACTCAGTGGTGATCACTGCATGCATGATCTTGGCAAGCTTTCTTCTTTTGGGATTCCACTTCATTCTTCAATAAAGTAGTGTAGTAGTAGGAGGGAGTTGGATTAAATGATCTCTATGGTTACTTCCAACTCCAGATGCTGCAGCTATATTTAATCCAGAACCCATGAACATCCCCTCCTGCCCCCCCAAAAGAAATCTTGGATGATCTCTGCAGGTATAATGGAAAGGATGATAATGGAAGTATTTATCAAAACATGAAGTTGGCTGAATTCTTGAGCTTTGGCTCCATTAGAGCAACAGTTTAGGAAAGACTGGCATATAATTGTCATAGGATTTAGAGTTGGAAGGATGTGTGAGTTCAATATAGGTCCTAAATTTAGATGTTAGACCTAGAAAGGATCATCTAATCCAGCTACCTCATTTTACAGATAAAAGAATCCCAAACAATGGGCCTTGCCCAAGGTTACACAAGTAGCAGAACAGGAATCTGCACCCAAATCACCCAGCTCCTAATCTGATGCTTTTTTCCCCTATAACACACCAACAATTTTGTAAAAGGGAAATTGGGATGTAGAGAAGGGAAGTTATTTGCTTCTTGTCACTAATGAGAGAGAGAGAGAGAGAAAGAAAGAGAGAGAGAGAGAGAGAGAGAGAGAGAGAGGAGAGAGGGAGAGTTAGTTCATCCAATGGACTGGAGAGTTTGGCTTAAAATAGCTAAATAAATCTTTAATATTTCTAATTGTAAATGTACATAAATTGCACAGCCACATGGAATTTCTGAACACCAACACCTTTCTCTGTACATTATTACATATTTTAAAAGTCAAGGCTGGAGAAACTCCAGGCAACAGTTCAACTTTTTGTTTTTTTAAACTTTTTTTTTTCTTTTCACATACTTACAAAATGGAGGTGAACCTGTTTTCATTTTTCTGTATAAGAGTATCTAGAAAACAGAGTGAGGCTGGGCTTTAGCAAATAGACAGAGGGAGGGAAAGAGGTATATCTTAGGAGTCGGTGAGATGCTCTGTGGGGTTTTGGGGTGTGTAGGGTGACACCTTCACCATATCTTCTGAGAAGCTGGAGAAAGGATGGTCATTTACAAGAAATTAGGCAGTTAACTGTGAGCAGAAAAATTAAGCCCCTCTCCCCTTCAAAGGACCTTGGAAAATTCAATGATTTCTCATTTATTTTTGGCTTATCAATAGCAGGGTCTCCAGGGATAGTCTGTTCTTCATCTGAGCTCTGGAAAAACCACTGGTGGGGATTGGGGAGGTGTTTGCAGCTATTGGGCCCAACAGCTCTCGCGGGGCAGGGACCATTTATCTAGCCCTACCATAGTAGGTGGGAGAGAACACTTTGGGCCCTCCTGCCCTCCTCCTAGCTGGAGGTATTTGGTTCCTTGTGGATATTTTTTGGTTAGATGTTTTGCTAACCTCTGCCATGGCCCTAGGACCCTTCATGGAGGACATGGATGACTCATGGGGGAACAGCAGCATCCTATCCAACGGGTCTGGAAGAGGAGGTTGATTTCCCTGGGTGAGGTTCAGTTCCACTGGGCTTCTTTCAGTCCTACCCAAAGCTGGCATTCTACCAGTTTCTCTGCATCTGATCTCCTGGGAGGAAAGATGAGTAGGAGCTCTTCAAGTTAAGAGGACTCACCTGGGCCATGCCAGGAAGGCCTGGTAAACCCAAGACTCCTGAGGAAACACACCTCTGGGGATGGGGCCTGTAGCTGTGATTGTCGGTGCTTTGTGCCAGCCACCCAGATGGTGCCTTATCCCGAAAAGGCAAAAGCATGGCCCTTCACAGAGCAGATTGAGCCCACTCTTCCAGTTAAGCTCTCCTGGAACCAAATTAAAAAAAAAAATCTAGATCCTATTTTCGGCAATATTCTGGTAATCCAAGGAACATCTTTGTTCCAACCACATAAATGACCAATCCAAGGAATTTAGTGCAGGGACCTCAGAGATCATCTCTTCCAACCTCTCCATTTTACAGATGAAGAAACTGAGGCCTAGAGAAGAAAAGTGACTTACTCAAAGTCACACAGCTAGTTAAGGGGGCAGAGCTGGGATTCAAACCCAAGTTTCTTGATTCTAAATCTGGCACTTCCCACTATACCACAGCTGTCTCCAATCAACTCAAATTAAAAAAAAAATCCCAACCCTCCTACTGCTCCTCAACTCTGTTTTTTTTTTCTTAATGAGAGAAAACAAAAAATAAAATTCCAAGTCATTCTACAAGCAGCTGCCCAATCCTGTCTGTGAGGCAGCACCAGGCGCGAATCACTATATACAGCTGATAGTGAAATAGTTACATTACAATCAAACACCGAGAGAACATTTACAAAAAAGGTTGTCAGACTTGCATTAAGATAAAAATCAGTGGACAGTCTGTACACTTTACAGTTTTTGCACCAGATAAGGCTCTCGCCATAGAGAGCATGAGAATGAGCGAGCAGGTGACAAACGTTATATATAGTGGTCTTCGGTCCCTTGTTGACTTTCTCCCTGGCTGTGGGGACTTGGTCCCCAGTATTGCTATGAGACACACATTTCAGAAGCAGAAACTCTGGGGGGAGGAGGGAGTGTGGAGAAACCTTTTCTGTTTTTGAAAACAAAAAGGAAAAAAGAAATGGAGTGCTTATAAATATGGGTCCGAAGGACCAGTCTGTATTGGTAACTAAATATTACGATGGACGGGAAATTAAAAACAGAAGTTCCCGTCTAAGGGTGTCAGAGTTCTCCACATCTGACCTGCTTCTCAGATGTATTGTTAGGGCCTAAGTCAATGGGCTGAGAACCCTTAGACAGAAGTGAGGTCCCCTGTAGGACGAAGGGAGTAAAGAGGCAGTGAAGGGCAAGGACAGGGAAGAAAGATGCTAGTCAACTTCCAACTCAGTCAGCAACCCCCCACGCTACACAGAGCTGAATTTCTGCCCACGAAATTCACCCAAAGGCTCTTGCTATTTGGAGAACCTCCTCCCAACCCAGAATCTCTTGGGGAGTTAGGAGGTGGGGGGATGGGGAAGCACATCTCTACCCCTAATGCTTTATTTCTGATCCCCTCATCTTCTAACTTGACTACCATCCATCACAGGATGAGTCTCTCTGCCTCTGACAAAAAATGAAATGGAATTAAATCAGTTTCATGGAAACATTGCCCCCAGGATCTCTGCTCCTTCCCCAAGCCACCACTTTGGCATTAATCTCTTGGTGGACTTGAGTCTTGGAGGAATTTGGAAATGGTAGTTTCTGTCCCTAATGTCAAGAGTACCCTGTCATTCCTAACCTTCCTGCTGCATGGATTTTCAGTGACCTTTCTGAGGGATGCTTGGTCTTAGTTTCAGGCCCTTCTCCAAAGCTAGCCAATTCAGCCAGGGAGAATACTGAGTCTGCTCCCTGCTCCTCCACCTGAATTCTGATTTGGGAAAGGGGGGTAGTGGTCTGACCATGTCAGGAATAGGGAAATCAACTGAACAAAAGGTATTTGCAGCTAGGGGAGGAGGAATAAGCAGAAATTTCTAGGGACCCAGCATGCCAGCCCTAACTGGAATAATTGGGGTCCTGGAGAAAATTAAATTAGAGTGGGGGTGAGAGAGTTGAGGTTTTTCACCTTCTCTTTGGCTGGTTTCTTGGACCAGCCTCTGCAGGGGTATGACAAGGAGAGACTTGGTCTGCAGCATGGATTTTGCTGGCACTGAGTTGGCACTGGCAACTTGGCTCAGGCTAGAGGCGGGACTCAGTGCTCCATCCCCATGCCCTCATCAGTGGACCCACTAAATGTGACTAATTACTTGAGCCCCATCCCATGGGCCAAAGAAGATCTCTTCTCAAACCTGCCTCCTAAGAGCTGTCCTGGCTAGACCTTCTCTGACACAGGATGGAAGGGGACAGCACCAGAAATTCCTGACTTTGAACCACAACACACAAGAAAAGTGAAAACAAGAACAAAGCCAGCCCTGGCCCTGGACGTTTGGGTCCCATGGGTCCGGGATGGGGTGGGGAGCAGGAGAAAGAGCACAGTCCGGACTGGCCAGCGGGCTGTGTGCACGGGGGGGGCCTGCCGGCTCCTTGCTGCTGTTCCTGTTGGGTGATCATGTTTAACATCCTTCAGGGCTCTTAATTCCCATGTAGTGCGTGCGCTCAATTTAAAGGGCCTGTATTCCAGAAAACGAGCGGGTTTTGTTTCTAATGCATACTGTGAAAGGAAAAAAAATTACAATTACCAATCTTCTCCTGGGCCTCTCCAGTACTATGATTATTATTTACATCATTAATTATTTCTCTTCTCCAGTTAGCTCATGGCTTACATACTCCCTGTAAGAACCTCTTAAATAAAGCTGGTGGGCAGAGGAACACTCTCTGGGGCTCACTTGGACTCTCTCCAAGAAATGCATTATGGCATTTCACACAGAACATTAAAAAGGGAAACTACTTTCCCAGGGCTTGGAGACCCAGTTTTGGGCTTCCTTATAGGATAACCCAAACTCTAGAGTCAAGGGCACTTCCTCATAGATAGGGTTAACAGGTAGAAGGAACCTTAAGAGAACACAGTATCATAAGAGATCTCAGAGATCAACGGATTCAACCGTCTCATTTTATAGACAAGGAAAGTAAAAGAGAAATGGGGATGTGCCCAAGGTCACCTAGGCAGTAAGAGCTAAGATTTGAACTCAGGTCATCGAATCACAGATTTAGAGCTAGAAGGGGCCTTCAGGTTTATCTAGTTCCACCTCCTCATTTGACGGAAGAGATAAATAAGGGCCAGAGACATTAAATTCTTTGCGCAAGGTTGCACAAACAGTAAGTGGCTCTCGACTCCAGATTCTGCAATCTTTTCCCTACTCCACCTACTTCCTTTTCATCTGCCTCCGGGATACTGTTCCAGGAAATGTACATCGCTGGAACAAGAGTGAAAAAGGGCCTCAGAGACCTAGTTCAAGCCATGCAGTTAATAGATGAAGAGTCCCAGGGACAGGGAAGGATTTGCCCAAGGTCACAAAGATGACAAGCAGAAGGGCAAAAATTTTAACCCAGGACCTCTGACACTACTGTACTCTTTCCCAGGAAGAAGTTTTCTCTTTGTGACTTTCAGGTCTTTACAAAGTGGAACAAAAATTTTTTAAAGTGCTAAATTTCCTTGTGTGGGGTCTATTTAACCAGCAGTAAGAAGGCAAAAAAATCAGCATGGATGGGAGGAAAACAGGACAGGAGATGAAATAAATCTTCTTTCTTTGTTCCCCTTGCCAAGAGTGTCTGAGCCAACTTTCCACCTCTGTTTACTATATGTCGGTTAAATTGGCCTTGGCCTGAGAGGACTTCACTGAAGGCTATGCAGCACAGTGGACTCACAGGTTGCCTAAATAAAGGCTAACAGGTAATCATGGAAGCCTAGAACACTGGGTGGGGTCTGGAGTTTGCTGGAACTTGGGTTAGGGGGAGTTAGAAGGGGTGTGGGAGCATTCTCCCTTTCCCACTTGATTAGAAGGGACCAGTCACTTCCTGTACATGCTCTCTTCCACAGTTCTCCCTAGTAGTTGACCTTCATTATAGCCTCCTGGTATAATTAAAAACAAAACAAAAACAAAAATCCAGTCGTTACTGGTGTAAGGACAAAGTGCAATAGTCTCTGGCTGGGCCTTTCCCTCCCTCCTCCCCTTCCACATCAGATATGACAGACACTATGGCAACCTCTACCAAGGAGAAATCTTTGAAAGACTCCAAAGGGGGAAGGGTTGTCTCAGGAGGTCCTTATCAACAAAACTCTTCAAGCAGAACCTGGATAATGACCTGATTAAGATGGTGAAGAGAGCTTTAGAGATTGGACAAGATGACACCAAAGGCCCCTTCTAACTTTTAACATTCTGTGACCCTCCTCTGGACTTTTTACAAGGTGGTCAAGGGCCCCAGGAGGCCAAGGATCATCAAGTTTTGGAACACACGGTATCCAGAAGGGATCTTTGACACTTTTACATGCATTGGCAGAGATGAGTGACAGACAGGCTTGCCTACTGTGGATCTATGCTCTTGGTATCTTAAGAGCAAACTAAAAGAAATCATTAAATGTCCTTGTATGGGGTCTATTTGGAGACCAACTTAAGGAGAGGGGAAAGAAAGCAGGATGGAAATATGGGAAACGACTAGAAATGAAGAACTCTATTTGCTGCTTTCATTTCAACTCAGTGGGACCCACAGAGGTAGATACTCCACTAGGCGGGCAACTCTTCTTGAGTATTCCCCTCCTATATGAAAGTATCAACTCATCTAGAAAGGAAAGGAGCAAACTACCCCCCCCCCCCCAAGCTTTTGAAAGCAGAAGGCAGAGGCTTAAGAGTTCTTCATCCTAGAAAAGAGAACTTGGAGAAGGTGGGATGGGGGGTGGGGAAGCATAATTGTTGTATCTGACAATCTGAAGATCTATCATGTGTACGAGGGATTAGATTTATTTGGCCTGGCCCCAGAGGGAAGAACTAGGAATATTAGAAGGAAAGCTACAGAATGGCAGATTTGGGCTCAGCAGAACTTTCTAACAATCAGAACTCTTCAGCAATGGAATGGATGGCATCATTAATTTCCCTATCACTGGGGGTGTATAAGCAGAGGATGTATGCTTACTTCTCAGGGAGGTGGTAAAGGGTTCAAGTATGGGTTGGACTAGGTAGCCTCTGGGGTCCTTTCTAACTCTGCAATCTTATGGGCTTATCTTTCATGAACTGTCTTCCATTTCAGGGCTATTCTGCCTAAAATAACTAGCACCCACCTGCTAAAATGAAAGCACTCTTTCCTGGGCAGTGCTACAGCAACATTGATGGGGGGCAGGGAAGGGGAAGGAGGTGAATTGAGTCTTGATTTCTTTGCCTCTCTCTCACTTATAGGAATTAACCCAAGCATTATCAGCCCCTGTGAGAATTTGGAGATTTGTCCAGCTCAAGAAGAAAAAGGTAATTGGTTTAAACATTTACACATCAAAAGAAATCCACCAACAGTGACACTTTGCAGTTTGGTTTTCTGGTATTTTTTTTTTCCAAATATAACATTTTTTTCCCTTAGGCCATACAACTCCCACATATAAGTCTTTTTTTTTCCACCTTCCCCCAAACACATGGGCTTTAGCTTCTTGGGGAGGGGAGAGGAGAGGGAGGAGGCAGTGCCTTCTGCCCCACAGTGCATCAGTCACACACGCTGGCTCCTATCCCGGCCGGCCTGGTGTCTTGGGGGGAGGGAGGGGAGAGATGAACCATTCTCTGAAGTGGCTGTCGCTCCTGCTGCCCCCGGTGCATTGGGTTGGAGATCTTGGGGTTTTTATTTCTATATTTTACTTCTGTCTCCTCCTCCCCCCGTGCCCGGTGGCAGTGGCAGCGCTCCTCCTCCCTCCGGGTGAGTTAACAATTGCTGCTGTTTCTGAATTCGCCATTCTCTGTAATCTGCAATTTGGTTGGGTTTGTGGGGGAGATGCCGTTACGGGTCTGCATGCTGTACCTCTCTTTCAGCTGGGTCAGGGCACTCATGAGGCGTGCATTGGCAGCATCCAGGGAGGCAATGCGTTTTTCCTGTGAATGAGAGAGCAGCCAAGGGAGGAGTCACTGGGGAGGGGTGGCCTTGGAATACTGGCTCCTTCCCAATATTCCCCAATACAGAATGAACATTGGTTTTAACTCAAAAGGACTATAGGTTTGTAAGCAGGTTCAATTTTTACAACTTAAGTCCCAGTGCAGGGGAAAGAAATGGAAATATAACTCATTTCTAAAACAGTCCATTCATTCATTCACTCTTTGATCTACAAAATGTTAGTGTTATAGGGCATTCAAAATAAGACACCTCTAGACAACTCTAAAACTAAACAGTCAACTCTGCCCACTTTATAGGTGAGAAAACCAAGGCACACAATGAGGGAGGGAGTTGTCCAAGATCACAGAGCTAGTTAATGGCAGAACTAGGATTTGAACCTAGGTATTATGAATTCAAATCCAGTGCCCTTTCCATTCATCTATGGTGCCTCTCAATTCTCTTTGGGCATTCTCCTATCTGACCTTCTTTCTCAGGCTCCTTTGATGACTCACCATCTATATTATGTCTCTTAACTCTCCAAGGCTGTTCTGAGTCTTCTTCTAACTCAGTGGTTCTCAACCTGTGGGTTGCAACCCCTTTGGGGGTCAAAAGACCCTTTCACAGGGGTCGCCCAAGACCACTGGAAAACACATATTTCCAATGGTTTTAGGAACTGAGATACCACTCCTCTATCTGTCTCAAGGCAGGTTCACCCACATGCAGATAGGCCCACATATGAGTATTAAAGGGTCTCGGCATTAGGAAGGTTGAGAACCACTGTTCTAATTGTATATTCTCTTGATGACCTCATCAGCACCCATGGATTTAATTACCATCTCTATGCAGATGGCTTCACACATCTATATTTCTAGCCCTAGCTTCTTCCCTAAATGTCACTCCTGCACCATGAATGACGTCCCATGATTACCTATATCCTGAAGACATCTCAAGATCAGCAACTTAAACTGAACTCATTATTTTTCCTCCCTCTTCACCTCATCACTCTTTTCTTCCCAACTTTGCTCTTCCTTTCAAAGGCACCATTTCCCCCAGTGACCTGGTTATAACCTCAGCATTATCTTCTCATACTCTCTTATGCCATATAGACAACCAGTTGTTATTTCTTTCTTCACAATAACTCTTGAATCTGATTCCTTTTTTTCTATTCACACTGCCTTAGTTAAGGTCCTTACTATCACTCACTGAGACTATTTCAACAGTCTCCTAACTGGTCTACCTGCCTTGTCTCATCACTTCAGTCTATTCTCCACACTGCTGCCAAAGTGATTTTTCTTATATGAAAATCTATATCAATCCCCAATTTAAGAAATTTCAGTGACTTTTTTCTTTTTTGAAGGAAGAAGTCAAGGAAATTGGGGTTAAGTGACTTGCCCAAGATCACACAGCTAGTGTCAAGTGTCTGAGGCTGGATTTGAACTCAGGCCCTCTTGATTCCAGGGCTAGTGCTTTATTCATGGTGCCACCTAGCTGCCCCTACCTTCCTCCCTTGTTTTCCAAGGATAAAAAATAAACACCTCTGTTTAATTTTGAAAGGCCTTTACAACCTTCTTGTAATACCTACAACCTTTCCTTCTAACTTCACTGGCTGGCCATTAAGCTCAATTTTGTGTGTGCACTCTGCAACCTAGTCAGAATGGCCTTTTCCGTTCCTCCTGTATGATACTCCATCTTCCTTCTTAATATCTTTGCACTGGCCACCCCATATGCCTGGAACACCCTCCCTCCTTACTTCTGTTTCACTGAATCCCTCTCTTCTTTTGTGATTCAACTCAGGCGTCATCTTTCCTAATGCCTCCAAGTACTAGGGCCCTTCCAAACTATTTGGTGTTTATTTAATTTATTCTGTAAATAGTGATAGATGTCTTCATTGTTATCTCCATTAGAATGTAAGCTACTTGAGGAGAGGGCCCACTAGAGTGGCTTGGAGTAAGTCTTGATTTCTTTGCCTTCTCTCTCCCTTACAGATTTGGGATGGGGGGATTATCAGTTAGTTCATTCATCTTATCTCTAGCCCAGTGCCTGTCACACAGTATGTATGTAATAAAAGCTCGTTAGTTGATTATTCTAGCTCACATCAAAGCATCCATGGCATTCCCCTGATCTAGCACCGCAGCAAAAAAGTGAATAAGCATCTAGACTGGCACGATTTGTTCTTAGTAAATCCATATCGACTCTAAACGGTCCTTTCTAGTACATGGTAGCAAACCATGTTGAATATTCTTTCAAGTATCTGTGAATCAAGACAAGGCATAACAATTGCTCATCTTTAGGTTTCCGATCCCTCAGAACTTCTGAAATGACCCAAATCCCCTTCCCCACCACACTGAGATAGAATGCCTGAGCCAAGAAAGACACATTCATTTTTAGCAGCTAGGTGCTCTCTTATTTCCTTATATAACTTTGGTCTAAGTCCTCTAGCTTTAAGAATTCTTTACTTCCTATCAGTCTAAAACCTGCCACCAAGAAATATGATCAATGCTTTCATTCAAGTCACAGATAAAACAATGTTGAAGAGAAGGGGCTCACAGACAGAACCCCTGGGACACTGCACTAGAGACTTCCCTGTGGGTTGATAATTATCCATCCATTTATCACCACTCTCTGGATCCAGTCATTCAAATACTTCTGAATTCACCTATCACCCAGCCCATCTCTCTCTCTATTCCTTCCTAATGCCCCTCCCCCCCAACCATGTTTCCTGATAACAATAGCAATCTAGTCACCAGTTAAAAAAGGAAATGAGATTACTGTGACATGACTTATTCTTGATAAACCCATGCTGGCTCCTAGTGATTACCCTTCCCATTACTAAGTGTTCAGAAACCGTTTGTGAATAATGCAATCTAGAAAGCTGTCAGGAATCAAAGTCAAATTCACCAATCTATAGTTTGGAAATTCTACCTCCCTCCCTCTCTTTCTTTCTCTCTCAAACTGGAACAACACATCTTAATGATAGTACTCACATTTATATAGTCCTATATAAAATACTTTCTTCATAGCAACCTATCAGGTACACAGATATAATTTTTCTCATTTTAAAGATGAGGAAACCAAGTCCCACAAAGATGAAGTGATTTTTTTCCCAGAGTCACAAGCTGGTCTCTAGTAGGTTCTAAATGCTAGGGCTTCTGATTATAGAACCAGGGATTTGTTGTTTTTTCCTTCTCAATGTTCCCGTGCCATCTCTAATGCTATGTCCTATCCTTCCTATTAGATCTAGGCTTTTAAAAGACAGTACCTTACTGAATTCTAGTAACAAGGCCTGTTCTGACAAATCATTACGATGTCTATGAGAGACTGTATTTACCTCCTTGGGTTAAAATTTCAAGTTCATTCTGGGAGTTGGTAGAGAGACATCTCAGGCTGGATCAGCTTTCCTGCTAGCTTTGCTTGAAAATCATGAGGTACACCCTCTGACTTTTTAACTCTGTGACGAAGGAGTTCTATCCTATCTGTTTTTATTGTAGTATTCAGGACTTCTCTTTCTCATCTCACATCAAGGACTAAGGGACAGCGGACAGGGCTAGATTCTTCAGTACTTTGAATGGCTATCCCAACCCTGCCATGTTAATGGCAGTTGGACAGATCTTTTCCTTACCATTCTCACCTAGGCGTTGGAGCATTAGAATTCCAGAGCTAAATCTTCATGACATTTTCTGATCCTACTTTGAGCAGCATCTCCATTCCACCCCGGCCACCCCCTACCAGCCATTGTGTTCTTGTTTCTGTAGTCAAAGCAAGCATGTGGGGGGAAAGCTTCCCTTCTGAGGACCTTCACACTGCCCTCCCTAAGTGAGAACAAGTGTTATCACCTCCCCACACGTAACTAGCTAGCACTGTTCCCAAACACGTGTGGGTGGTAACAAGACAAGGACTAGCAGGAGCTTATTCATGTAAAAACACGTGGAATCGTCCCCTTCCATCTGTGAGAAGTAACACAGGAGAGGTACTAATGGGGAAAACGGCTCCCAACCTGGGCATCAATAATCTTCTGCTTGGAGTCCACTGCTGCCTGCATCTCGGCATGGTCCTTCTTCAGTTCTTCCTCCACTGACATCAACCTAGAGAAAGAAACAGAAGTGACACCCTGGACTGTGAGAGGTTTCTGTCATTGAGCATACACCAGAGTACAAAGAGTTTCCTCTAGAGACGAGAGCTGCAGTGAAAATCAGGCCTGACAGCTTTGTGAGTGAGGGCAGGCCTTTGGCTCCTGAGCAAGGCTGAGACATAACAGCATTACACATTGTCCGTCAGAACTCAAGGTACCCACAGACCATATAATAGAGTTGAAAGGGTACTTGGAACACAGAATGTCACACAGCTAGAAAGGCCCTTAGAATAGAAAATGTCATAGTTGGAAATGCCCTTAGAATAGAGAATGTCACAGCTGGAAGGGCCCTTAGAACAGAGAATGTCACAGCTGGGAGGGCCCTTAGAACAGAGAATGTCACAGCTGGGAGGGCCCTTAGAACAGAGAATGTCACAGCTGGGAGGGCCCTTAGAACAGAGAATGTCACAGCTGGGAGGGCCCTTTGGAAGAGAGAATGTCACAACGAGAAGGACCCTTGGAACAGAATATCACAAATGGAAGGGACTGCAGAATACAGAAAAGTTAAGAGGTAGATCTTAGAATAAAGAATGTGGAGGTAGCTAGGTGGTGTAGTGAACAGAGCACCAGCCCTGAAGTCAGGAGGACCTGACTTCAAATCCGGCCTCAGACGTTTGACACTTACTAGCTGTGTGACTTTGGGCAAGTCACTTAACCCCAAATGCCCTCCCAAAAAAAAAAGCAAAAAAAAAAAAGGATGTGTAGTAGCCAACTTTGCTTCTGTACTTCCATTTTGAAAACTGTCCTTTTCATGAGGTTTGAAGTAAGGAAGCAGGTATTCTAGTGCCCCTTCTGTTCTGTAACCTCAGGCTCAACTGTCCTGGGTCCAGGAAGATATTTTCCAACTGATGAAGCCAGCATAATATTATGGTATTCCTTAATTACATGCTCTTGCCTAAATAAATGTATGTTTTATGACTAGCTATTTCAACTTAGACAGTGGAGAAAAAGAAAAGTCGAGATGTAGTACATCTCCCAAGTTCTTTCACACATAGTAGTTTTTTGTTTGTATATTTTGTACGTATAGAAGATATTTTGATCCTTTAAGAAGTGAGAGTCACTTCCTAAAGAAGTGCTGTCCTCTATCCTGGCCAACTGTTTTTTGTTTATTGTTATTTTTAAATAAAAGTTTTCTGCAATCTTGCCTGCTAAAACCAAGAAAGTGATTTTTTTCCCCACAATTTTTAGAGATAGAAGGCATCATCTAATCCAATTCTTTCATTTTACAGTAGAGCAAACTTAAGCTCACAGAGGGCTAGTGACTTGCCTAAGGTCACACATCTAGGAAGTGGTAGCAGTGGGCCTTGGGCCAGCTCTCTTTCCACTATGCCACAATAAAGAGAATATGAGAGAGGTCTCATTCCAAAAGTCAACAACCAAACTTTCATACAGAATGGCCCAAATTCACCAATCCCACAAGCATAAAACTTCCTCCTACTTGCGACTGAGCTGAAGAGAAGCCTGGAGACCCTATAGCTTTCCTAGAGCTCCAATGCTGAGTCCTCCTCCGGGGTCAATCTTTGCAGGACTCTGTTACACAACACGAGAGCCTTCCAGAGGTCATCAGATGGTTGCCATGATCTAGTTTGCCAATCTGTATTCTATTTCCAACAGTCACAGATTGTTAGGGCTGTAAGACTCAGAACTCATGAAGTCCAATCTCTCTTTTTACAAAGAAGGAAACTGAGGCTCAATGAGAAGAAGATGACTTTCTCAAGCTACACAAAGGGCTGAAGGCAGCCAAGCTGGGACTCAAATTCAGGTCTTCTTCCTCATCCAGAGTTCTTTCCACTGCCCTCCTTTGGATTCCAAAATGACAAGGCTTTAATGAGGACATCCGAAACCTCCAATGAATCCCCTTTCCTGTCTCTTCCTTCTCACGAGCACTTGTCTTGGTTGCTAGGCACTACCTCCTCATTGGTCAGCTCAGCTAGGCATCTATGCCAAGTCTCGGGCCTTAGGGCTACATCATAAATTGGTGACTTTAAAAGGCAGGGAAAGACAGAAAGATCAGGACAGAGGTTTGTTTAACTCTTGGACCAAAATTCCTGACGGCGTGAGTAATACTAGCACTTACGTTGTCCTTTCTTAAAATTCCCCAAATGCTTTGCCATCTGACGTCTAATCTGATCCTCACAACACCCTGGTCGGGGAAACAGAGAAGGGACCATTACCCACATTTTACAGAAAGGGAAAGGGAGGCTCCAGAAGTTACCTGCTTAAGGTCATCATACAGGGAATCATAGGCAGAGCCAGACCAAGGACAGAGGACTCTTGCTTCTCAGTCCTGAGTTATAATAAGCTCCCATTTCTAGAATCCTTGCAAGTTACAAAGCCCTTTCACAGCTCTTATCACATTTGACCCTCAAAAGGTAGGTGCTTTGACAACTAATGTTCTAGCTAACCTTCATGACCACTCCAAGAAAAGGGCAGTGTAAACATTATCAATCTCATTTTATAGGCAAAGAAATCAGGATCAAATGACTTGTCAGGTCACATGGTGAATAAAAGTGGTAGAGCTGGACCTTGCACCAGATCTTTTCTATCTTTTAGACTACACTGTCACGTTTTTCTGCACTCAAAAAGAGACAGAGACAAAGCTCGGGAATGGGGGAAGTTCAGTGATACAGACATGGGAAAGGGCTTTGCCCAACTCACCTGCTGATGATCCCCTTCATCTGAATCTCCTTATCCTCCTGCTGCCTCCGTAACCTCTCCTCCCCTTCCTCCAGTCGAGCCTGGTACTCCAACATCAGCTTCTGGGTTGTCTCCTCTTGGCACTTGAACCTGCTCTCATATTCTTCTAGCTTCTTGGCTGAGATACGCAGCTTGTCCTGTAGCACTACAATGTCCTGCTGGGACAGCCCGCAAGCAGGAACACGCATGCACATGCACGCACACGCAAGATAAACACAGAGCAGATTGGTTGTTAGCTTCCTGCTTGGGGTCTCACTGATACCTGGAACATGGGTTCCCCCCATGAATCCAAGTGAATTGTTAGGCCTGGGCTCCTGTCTATTCCTCTGCCAGACCGTATGAAACTCCAGCCCAACCCAATGGCAAAAGGCGCTGTCTGAGGAGAGAATACCCTTGGGAGATGGGGGGTGGTTAGGATTTTCTTTGATGTTACAGAGAGCGTGAGCCCAAGATGTACAGCTCCTTGAATCCCACTTATGGATGGGTATGTGTGGGTGTGTATGTGTGTATGTGTTGGGGTTGAGGGGAGGGACATTGTCAGGCACAGAAGGGCCTTCATCATGATGAGGAAGGAGATGATCCATCTAACTGTGGGAAGGCTGGCAGAGACAGAAAAGGAGCTAAGGTGTAGACAGTCAAGAGCACTGAATCACTAGACAGACCAAGTTTGGGTGACTTAGGGTAGCGGTTGAGCCCCACGACGATCTGACTTTGAGAAAGGAAAGGGAAAAAAAGAAAGAAAAAAGAAAACCCAATAGAAAAAAATCAGGCTGAGAAAGGAGAGAAGAAGCAATGGTCCTCTAGGCATGAATCAAGCAGGAGGGGCAGCACCTGAAGCAGACCAGAAGAAGGCAGCAGAGATGGAATGGATCAGATGACCAGTATCACCCAGCAAGGAGGAGCCAGGAGATCCCTCGAGCCCCTCCTGCCCCCATCCCCAGTGGAATCCCCAAAGAGTAGGGCCCTTTCAAGGGACGTACCGGACACGGGAGCAGCTACATACCACATTAAATCATCCTTCCGGCACCAGCCTTCCCACTAAGGGGTTGGGGCAGGAAGGATTTTTCACTGTGTACACACATCATTCCGTCATCAGAAACCCAAGGGCGGGGTGGGGGTGGGGGAGATACAATCAGGAATTCACAGAGAAGCCAGCAACAGGCTGTGACTGACAACCCCTTCCATGGGTTGTGCTTTTCCCCCACGGCCTCTATGCACTTGCGTTTTAAACATTCTGATAACTACATTTCAGTAAAATTTGTTTCCTTTGTAACTGTCTTGTATTTTTATTTTATGCCTTTATAAACATCATTCTTAGAAGGGTTCCACAGGCATCACCACATTGCCAAAGGGGACTGTGACACAAACATTAAGACTTTAGGGCCTTACAGCCTCTCCAGCAAAATGGGACCCCCAAGAGCTCAACAGTCCTCCAGGAGGCCCAAGCCTCAGAGGAAGCCTGGCTGGTAAAAGGGAATAGGACGTGAGATGATGGATGAGACCCTTGAGATGACGGATGAGACGAGCTAGTCTGCTGAGGGGCCTCTCAGTGACCAGGATAAAAGGTTATCTTGGTTCAGGAATGCCCTGACTGAGGTATAGACAGAACTGTGATAACCATTATCATCATGGTTCTGGGAATGGAAATATTGGGCCACAGTCAGAATTCTACCAGTTTGGGGAGAGTCCTGTGGAAACTATACCGAGATGAAGAAGGAATCATTCTCTTTTAGCGTCACAGGATGAAGATCTAGAAAGAGACCTCGGATCAGCCTAATTTTACAGCTAGGAAAACTGAGGCCCAGAGAAGTTGTGACAATCTCAAAGTCACACAGTTAGTGACAGAAAAAGAATCTGAATTCAGGTCTCCTTTCCACTGTACCACAGGAGCTTTCAAGCCTCCATGCCTGGGGACTGGCAAAGAAAGTTTTGTCAGCTGGTTGCTAATACTCTCATGTCTATA
The DNA here is from genome assembly GCA_028627135.1 of Pseudochirops cupreus. Lineage (NCBI taxonomy): Eukaryota > Metazoa > Chordata > Mammalia > Diprotodontia > Pseudocheiridae > Pseudochirops > Pseudochirops cupreus. The sequence continues at coordinate 258,902,932 of CM053581.1, forward strand.
AGACAAGAAAGTATACTTGGAAGAGTGTCTACTCTTTGGGGATGTACAAGATGAGCTGGAAGAAAAGACTACCTGCAGACCAGGTCCCAAGAAGAGCACCCAGGACCAGGGAGATGCAGAGAGCTCATTCAATTAATCACAGGTGAGGTAAAGTCTCCTCCCAGACATGGATGGGAGATTATGCCTCTAGAAGGGGAATTCAGAGGATAGGGATTCCTCCTCTTAGGGTCCAGAACTGAAAAAGACATTAAGAACTCAGGTAATCCAACTCCCTCTTACAGATGAGGAACATGATGTCCAGAATTAAGTGACTCGCCCAAGATGGCACCAGGAGCAAACAGAAGAACCAGGATTTGAGCCCAGGTCTTCTGATCCCAAATCATTTGCCTCTTTCTCCACTAACACAATCATAAAATAATGGGGGAATGCTAATGTTAACTACTGATGCCAGTGGCTGATGTGATGAGAAGGTAATGGAATACATTATGGGAATAAAGAGCTGGGGTGAAGAGAGGGTAGTAAAGAGCTGAGTTATCAAACTTGAGTCTCCCTAAAAGCTGGACTCCTTCCTCTCTACTCCTCAAGACGAAGCTCTGATCACAGGGTAAACCCCATCAGCACAGAGCTAGAGAATCACTACACCAAAGAGGCCACTCATTACCTCAGATGGAACTTAGGCTTCTCTAATGAACCCCAGTCTCGCCTAGCAGAGACAAGCAATGGAGGTCAAGATGTCTGTAGCACTTAATCAAGAGGAGAAAAAACTGAAAATCCTCGGGGAGGAAGAGCCCAACAGGGCCTTTCAGTCTATCCTCTGACCCTAAACATCTGGTTACCCACAACTAGCCCAAAATGACAGGGTGTTAGAGCTAAAAGTATTCTCAGACATCATCTGGGCAGCTAGGTGGTGCAGTGGATAGAGTGGCAGGCCTAGAGTCAGAAAGACTGATATTACTCAGTTCAAATCTGGCCTAAGACACGTATTAGCTGTGTGACCCTGGGCAAGTCACTCGACTCATCTATAAAATGAGCCAGAGAAGGAGATGGCAAACCACTCCAATATCTTCACCAAGAAAATCCCAAGTGGGGTCACGAAGAGTTGGACGCAACTGAAGAACAACCAAATGGAAGCCTCCCATATTACATATGAGAAAACCAAGTCTCAGGGATATTAAATGATTAGCCCAAGATTCTGAGCTGGGAGGAACCTGAGAGATCATCTAGTTCAATCTCTGTATTTTACCGATGAGGCCTGCAGAGGCTACAAGCCCTGACCATGGTCACTGAGGCAGCAGGGGCAGAAGTGGAACCCAGAACCCTTCTTACCCCCAGTCCAGTGCCTAGGGCTTGGAAGGAGCAGAGTCAGGCCCTAAAGCTTATTCTGCTGACTCCCAAGCCTGCTGTTCTTTCCACCACCCCATGTTCTTTCCCCAAAGATTCCACAAGTGTTTCCTGTATCCTAATTATTTAGAAGGCCTGGGGTGCAATGCCAGCATGGTTCAACATAGCTCTTAGAACAGCAACTGAGGGAGAAGGAAGGATTTGATTAAGGGTGGGGCGTGTGGGTGGGGGAGAGGAAATTTCCCCATTTCTAAAAATGCAATTGGAGAAACATTCCCCTTCCCCCCCCCTCCCCCCATCATTCAGCACAACACTGAACATTTCTTATCCACCGGCCTCTGGTGGACTCAGAACCTCAGGCTCTTCAGCATCCTAACTAGAGGGCCAGAACCAAGGCTGTCTTAAGCCCTGGGGATGTCAGAGGGGCTGCCCAAGACAAAGCAGCTCCTGCAGAGTGGGAGGACAAAGGCAAAGGACCCTGGGGCCACAAGACCATAGCGTTGAGAGGGGACTTTAGAGAGTCCCTCAGATAAAGGAAATTCACAAGGCACTAGATTTGGAGTCCAGGACTCCATTACCAGGGCTCCTTTTACCGGATCCTGCGACCTCCACAAGTGTATGATGGTGATAATCCTTGTAAGTCACCAAAGAAAGAGACAAAGCAAAGACGGATGGGGCCAGCCCCAGGATAGGACATGCTTGAGTAGTACAGTTGCACTGTACCCACTCCCACTTTCCAGCCCCTCCTCCCCAACCCCAGTATGGCAGGGTCACCATACACCAGAACCCTGAGCTCTGCAGGGCTTAGCTCCCAGTCATGGAAATGCCAGGGACCAGTCTCAGGTTACCTTTTCAGCTTGGCTGAGTTCCTCCTTACTCCTTAGCTTATCCCTGTGTTTGGGGTCTGGGTCAAAGCTCTCATCTTCTAAAAACTGCATGTTCATATTCAATAGCCAAGCGGCTGTGCGGTCCAGTGCATTGGGGTTCACAGGTGAAGGGGCCTACAATGAGACATATAGCCAGAACCAGAGAAATAAATGGCAAGAACCAGAGGGGCATGGGACCTGAGGGGCAGGGTGAGGAGGGCTGGGTTTAAGGTAAGGGGATAGGATGGAGGGACCAAGGTAGAAGAGAGCTGAGAGAAAAAGACATTGAGGAAGAAGAGGGGGCAGGACAGAAAGACAAAGAAAGAGAGTAGGGCTGAGAGACTTAAGAGAGCTCAAGAGTGAGAAAGAATATTAGAAAAAGAAGAGGAGGAAGAAGAAGAGAAAAAAATAAGAAGAGAAAGGAAGAAGAAGAGGAGGTAGAAAGAAGAGGAAGAAAAAGAACAAAAAGAGGAGGGGGGGGACTAAGACAAACATAAAGGGACAAAAAGAGGGTATGAGAGAAGGACAAAGAGAAGAATAGGGGTCAAGGAAAGATAGACCAAGAGGAACTGAAATTGAAAGAGAAGGTCAGAGAGAGGTGGACAGAGAAATCAAGGCAAGGGCTCAGACACACAAAGACAGGGGAAGAGAGAGAAGGACTGAGATAGAAGCACGGAGGAATTAAAAGACTGGAAGAGAGAAATACACATAAAGAGAAGAATGAAGAGAAAGACAGGAACATAGTGAGTGACAGAAGGATAGAAAGATCAAGTGAATAGAAAAAGAGGAAGTGGCAAAGAGAACAAGAGATAGAAGGGAAGAAACGAGAAGAGGAAGGAAGGAGAAGAATTGAGTGTTTTCTTCTGACAAAGGTTAAACATTGGAATGCTTCATCTTTCCAGAGTGGACGGAAGATGCCGCTCCTGTGGCCACCTGCCTCACACCATCCCACGGGGAGTGGTTTGTACTGAACTTTCCCCGCTCTCCTCCCCCATGGCCACTGTGAGTGAGGGTTCTGCAAGCCTGGGGTGAAGTGTGATGTCAATTGGCCCAATAGGGCTTGTATGTGCAACTTTGTAAGCACATGGGTCTAACCTGTGTATGAAGCAGCCTAGAGAACCGTGGCTAAGACAAAGTGGAACGATGACCTCCAAGTGGGGCAAGTAAGGTCATCACAAGGTCCAGAAGGACCAGGTCCATAGAGTCATTGAGTATCAGAGTCAGAGAGGGCCTCAGAGATCATCTAGTCTAACTCATTTTACAGAAAGGCCACCGAGGCCCAGAGAGGGGAATTACTTGCTCAAGGTTGCACAGCAAGTCAGTTGCAGTGCCAGGACTCAAACCTCTGATCTTCTGACTCCTCACCGAAGTCTCTTTCTACTAAACTGTGTGTCTTGGCTTTTTGGTCAGGGCTCTTGTCATTCAAGGCCTCAGGTAGGGCAGCAGGATTATCAGACTTCCTAGTTTAAGGACAATGTGGCAACACCCTGTGCCATGTAGTTGATAAGACTCAGGACTTCTAGCTAAGCCTCTCTACACAGGAACAGTATGATCTAATGGGCAGAGTTCCGAGCTTGGAGTCAAAAGACACCTGGGCTTGAATCCTGGCTCTGATATTGCTGTGACCCTGGTAAAATTACCTCACTGAGCCTCATTTTTCTAAGCTGTAAAATGGGGATATTTATACTACCTCTTTCTCACAAGACTGTAGCAAAGAACGTGCTCTAAAAAGCACCTGAGAAACGTGAGTCATTATTGTTACTCAATGTCTATGCTATCCTGGTACCCTCACCCAAGCTTATCATTTCCAACTGGCTTCTTGGGGGACTGTCACAGCTCTTGATGGAAGGGTTGAAGCCCCAAGGACCAAGAGGTAGGTACTGTTTTCGGACAAGGAATATTCTTAAGTCAAAATTTTTTCCCCAAGTTGGAAGGCCTATGGTAGCAAACCAAAGATGCCCAGACGTGACCAGTGAGAGACACCCTTTGACCATCTTAACATTCTCAAGGAGACCATATGGAAGCCTGTAGCCCACTCCCTGCTGGTGACATGAGGTCTGACTGGGCACTAGCTGGAGCATGGGATGATGGTTCCAGGTATGGAAGTTCAAGGCAGACTTGAGAATGTGGACATGAAATGATGAGAAGGAATAAAAAAAAGCAGAATAATCACTCTTCCTGTACTGGGGGTGGGGTTACAAGATGAACTATGTCTTCTAACCCAGTTCCAGAACACGCCTTCCCCCACCCCCCATCACAAGTAGCCCAGTGGAGGTTCCCTTATGGACCTGACCTTGGGAATAAGATTAGGAAGCTTCTGAGTCACTAAGGTGTGCTGGCTCCTAAAGCTGGCCTGGCTCCCGGGTCCAGCAAAGACTGACCTGCTTGTGCATGGTACGCTGCTTCATCTCAGGGCTGTCCCCCTTGGAGGATGATGACTGCTGCCTGAGCCGGGCTCCACTGCCCGGCCAGTCAGGGGAGGAGGACATCATGCTCCCACTTGATGGCCGGGGGTACTGCATGGTATTCAGGAGGGAAGGTGGTGTCCGGCCCCGAGTGACAGGGGGAGGAGGGGGAGGCGGTGGCTGGTCTATCCGCCGCTGGGGGCCAGCACTGTTCTGCCGTGGCACAGCAGACTGTCCACCCTTTTCTGTCAGCGACATCTGCCGCCTTGCCAGCTCCCCAGGGCGCCGGGTCAAGTCCTCGGCAGCAGCGCTCCCAAAGCCACCCCCACTAAGTTTGCTGGCCGCCAGCTCCTCACTGTTGCTGTGAGAGCTCAGCGAGCTGTGGCACTCAGAGCCTGAGTCCCCTAAGCCCCTGGGCGAGAGGGGCAGGCCAGCAGCCATCTGATATACAGGGTTCTGGAAAGAAAGTGGTGCTAGCAGCTGGGGCCTGCCCGGTGCACCCTCAGAGCTGGGTGTGGTGGGTGTCTGCCCTGTCCGCCGCACCGTGGCCATCCCCGCCAGGCTGTTCTGGGTTGTCCGGGCTGTCCACACACCCTGAAGCTGCCCTGTGGATGACTGGCTGTCATTGAGAGGGTCCGAGGCCCCTGGGGTGCTGGTGCCCCCATCCAACATCCGACTGTCCTGCAGGTCCACCATGGAGAGGCTTTTGCTGCCGTTGGACATCTGGACGTCGGGCTCATTGGCCTCCGAATAGCTCGAACTCCGGGCAGGGGAGGGTTGGACCCCAGAGGACCTTGTGACAAAAAACAAGTCCTTGTTTTCAGGGGTTGGAGATGGTAACCGTGTGAAATCTATCAGACTGCAGGGAAGAAAAGCACACACAGGGGAAGGGGTGGGGAGGGAAGGAGAAGAAGAAGAACCATAAATGCTATGCAAAAGCGCAAAATAAACAGAATAAATCAATCCAGGGAAGAACAAGCAGGAAGATTATTGTTGGGGAAGAGCAAAACAGCCAGGGAGGCATGGGCGGGGGTTTGGGGAGAGATGGAGGGAGGTCTGTGGGGCTCACAGTGGGTGAGGCAGAAAGGAGGGAGGGAGGGAACCATGGGCATTGGAGGATTTATGGCTGGAAGGGACCCTACATCTCATCTAGTCCAACCTCCTTTTAAAATATATGGATCAGATGAGGAAGCTGAGACCCAGCAAGGCTAGAAGCCCTCATTGTCAGACTCCCAATCAAGAGCTGTTTTCCCTCATCAGGCTGCCTCCTTGTTATGCAGACCTGGGACGAAAGGACAGATGTGCTTCATGCTGTGAAAGGTGTCCACCTGCACACAATCTAAATGGCCTTCTGGGTGTCCCTCTCTGATACCAGGGATTATGAAAATGATGGTGGAAGAGCCTGTAAGTGTGTCCTCCTTTCTCATTCTTTTTAGGATAATAACTAAAGCATAGAATGCAGATCAGATCAGACTCCCCCCTGAAGAGGGAAAGGAGAAACAAACAGGATGAATCCCAGCCAGAAGTGGGCAGAGGGAGGCAGCTGGGACCTAAGGGACAAAACTCTCCTGTCCTTCTCTCCAGAAGCCAGGGAGAGTATGGCATCAAACTCATATATTCCCAAGAACAGCTGACACAGAGATCAGCGAATCCTTGGAAGCATGAATTACAGAGAGGAGAAAAAAGAACAGAGAGAGAGGGATAGTGTGTGCTCAGCAGGGAGGAAGAAAGTATGGGAATGATTCTGTGCAGAGCCAACTATAAGAAGGAGAGGCACCTACCTACTCCCATTCCTCGGCCCAAATGGTCTCAAAACCCACAGTTAGAGATTAATTGCTTGGGGCTAACACTTTCCTGCTTGACAATTCCCTTGTAAAATAAGAATGCCTCTGGGAGAGGGTAGCAGGGTGAGGGGTTTATCAGTGACTAACACACATTAGGGCATTATTAGTAATTAACACCTCTGTGCAAATGAGCTGGGCAGAGCAATCCCCAGGGCATAGCACTGAGGCAGGGAGAGATCTAAGGGCTAATTTTAAACGGGAACAACACCCCAGAAAAACAGGATCGAGGGGAGTAGCAGGGTGTCACTGAGTGGGGGATGAATGGGGTGCCCTAAATAATGAGAATGAGAGTGAGTGAGAGTACGTGTGTGAGCTTGCGTGTATGTGTGTATGTGTGTGTGTGTGTGTGTGTGTGTGTGTGTGTGTGTGTGTGTGTGAGAGAGAGAAAGAGTCTCTTTGTAGGGTAAACACATCAGTCATAGATATGGGGCTCTCTGAGAGGATTTTATCAAAATCTCCTTTTCCAGGAATTCTACCAAATGCTGAGTCCCAGTCTCAGATGACCCAAGAGGAAAGAAAGGGAAACAGGTCCAGTTCAGGGAGGGTTGGTGACTGCAGTAGAGACACAGCAGGGGCTGAAATGGATTGTTGATGTTCTACTTAATCAATCAACAACATTTTTTAAGCACCTAGGATAGCTGTTTCCTAAAGCTGTCCAAGAAGGGGGGGGGGTCACAAAAACCACAAAGCTTTAAGGGACCTTAGAGATGCTTTAGTTCAATCCCCTCATTTTGCAGATGAAGAGACTTAAGGCTCAAAAGTGATTTGCACAAAATTATACAAATACAAAAAATACAGACCTAGGTCATTTAACTCCAGACCTGGTGTTCTTTTCAGGCTTCCTCCTTAAGCACAGAGCAGAAGACCTCACATGGGTCTGAGGCTGGATCTGGTTGACCTCCCACCAACCCCCCCACTTATGTGCCAAGGCTCTTACCCAGAAAGATCATTCTCGATCACCATCTTCTGTAGCCCTGCAGAGATGCTGCCCCCGGTACTTGGGGTAGAGGCCACATGCTCAGCTGTCACTGACAACTGCACACTGGCTGGATTGTTCAGGGCTGTGTTGACATCCCTCAGGATCCGAGGCAGAGGCCCGAGTTTGGTGACCGTACTCTGCAGAGAGACGGTGAGACGTAGATATTACCTGCTGGGGAATGGACACAAAGAAGAGAGGGGCTCCCTGGGTCTTATCTGGTAGCCTTCTCCTTCCTCTTTTCACCATAGTGGACTTCAGGGATCTGCTGTTCTCCTGTTTTAACATGCTATGTAGAAAAATCCTATCCAGCTCAAATAGTCTATGATCAAAAGTCTCTTCTGCTTCTAATATTCAGCATTCTCTGACATTATAAGGCTCTTTTTTTTATCTTTTTCTTCCTCCTCCTCCTCTTCCTCCCCCTCCTCCTTTCTCCTCCTCCTCCTCCTTCCCCTTCCCACTCAACCCTGTGGTACCTGCTCAAACTGAGAAATGACCTCCCAGAGCAGGGAATGCAAAGTGGAGAGTTCCCTCCCCAAGTCGATATAGCCCTCGAATCCAGCTGTGTTTGAGATGGTCTCTGGGTTAGAGATCTCCAACAGGAACCGCTGCATGTTTGTCCACTCGTGTTCCAGAAACTGATTCATGAAGGACATGTATTCCTCCTTGCTGCCAAACCTGGCAAAACAGGGGTACCATGAGCCCCTTGTGGGAGCCAAGCCAGGCTGAGCCACACATCATGAGGCTGTCTCTGATCCTGCCTGGGGCCCATTCTGTTGACATCATGCCATCCCAAAGACCACACAGAAGGAAAGGGACCAAAGGTGAAACCTAATTCTTTGTAATACACGTTTTCTCCAATGAGAAGTTTGTTCATTAAGTTAGTGGTATAATGGGAAGGGTGCTGAACTTGGAAACAGGAGACTCGGATTTGAGTCTTGTCTCAGACCCCCACTGATTCAGTGATCACAAGCAGGATAAGTCAATAATGTACCTCTCTAATCCTCTACTGCCCCATCTATCAAATGGGAATAATAACGATCCCAACTTTATAGGGAAGTTGCGTGTGTTACAGGGATATAAGCTCTTACAGAACCCTGTTTCCTCTGATGCCTTATTGTCCCCACTTCTGAGCCATCTAGATGCAGAGGGAGAGGCTATTTCAGGTGATGCTTTTGGAAGGCTCTATGGAGGAAGAAGCTTGTCGCCAAGCTGCAGGGTGATGAAGTTTTTGGCTGCAATAAGTCTTTACAAAAAAACAAAAACCATCTGCTATGTCACAGAAGGGCTACAAGTTGAGTCAGTAGAGGGAGTATTCAAATCAACACGATTAAATAAACTTGCAGTATTATGTTACTATATTATGATGCTTGAACCTCATCACCCCTTCTTTTTCTTCCTCCTTCTGGAGGAATCCCATTTGGAAAGAACAGAAGGAACTTTGTAGCGACCTGAAGCATTGGCTGTCTTTTTTTTTGGGAAGAGAGAAGGAGAAGGCTAGGGAACAAGAATTTATTAAGCTCCTGCTATGTTCTAGGCACTGTGCTAAGTGCTTTACAAATATCATCTCATTTGACCCTCACAACAAACTCACGATGTAGGTGCTATTGTTATTCTAACTTTACATTTGAGGAAACTGAGGCAGACTTGCCCAGGGCCACACAACTAGTATGTGAAGCCAGATTTGAACCCAGGTCCTTCTCACTGCAGGCCCAGGGGTCTATCCACTGTGACCTGTGACCAAGTCACATCAGCTTCCAACTGCTTGTGCAGAAAGGCCTTGCAGTAAGTCCTCGACTGGAATCCTCCTTTCTCCCTAAATGTGGGTCAAAGCCATCATTCCTTACAATTGGTCAGTGTGCAAACTCACCACATGACCAGTTAGATTCGACCAAGTGTGATCAGGAAGATAAATCTGAGAAGCAGTTTGATATTATCTGCTACTTTGGAACAGTCAGTGTTGGGAAGCAGGGTAGAGGGAAAAAGAACACTGGATCTGGGAATCCCTGATGTGTCATTCACAAGCAGTCTGACCCTGGCGAATCATGTTCCCTCTGTAGGCCTCAGGTTCCTCCTCTGACAATGAGAGTTGGAATAGATAATCTTTAAGCTCACCTTCAGTGCTTGATCCTATGGCTTCTGATGGTTTGGACTCATCTACAACATTTTTTTTTCTAATATAGTTGCTAATTAAGCATTTGGCTTACAAGTGGATGTGGGGGAAATATATTCAGCTAGCACTGCATGAATGACCTCTTGGACAGGTCCCAAAGGAATAAATCCACTGTCTCCCATCTCCCCACCAAGGTGGACCATGGTGTTATATTATACCAGCAAAAAGCACCCTAAATCCTGTCAGAGTGTCTCAGGGTTCAGGGCCTTGCTTTACTCACTCCTCCTGACAACCACAGGGGCAATGTAGCTAGCACACACCAGGGGGTGAGCCAGATAACTGCTTGAGGGCCTGCTCTGGTATTCTGGAAGGGCAGGGAGGACGAAGGAGCTTGGCTCCGAAGGTTCTTGGAGCTGTACTTTTTTCCACTGTCACTTTAGGAAACTGTGGAGACCAGGCCGAGCCTAAGAGCCATGAATCAGAAGAACATGCTCGGGTTGTAAGGGGAAGCCCTTTCAATGACTTGTGCTCTCCCACTATTTTCCCAGTGGAGTGTTGGGGAGCACAATGCCTAACAGGATAACTGCTTCGGGGCTCCATCAAAAAGGTTGCTGCTCTTCCTTCTTACAGGGGGGTCTTCTACCACCCTGGACCTGAACTTCCTATAGGCTATGACCACAGCCCATCTGTAAAGCCTAGAGCACACATTTTGGGGTAGAGAGAAAAGAAATAGAAAGCACTGGATTTGAAGCCAAAAGAAATGGGGACCTCAAGGTGACTGTTGCCATACATGAACTGTGTGACCTTGGATAAGTCACTTCCTCCTTATTATACCTCAATTTTCTCCTCAGTAAAATGATGATAATAATTCCTGCCCTGCTTCCCTCACAGGGTCTTTCTAATGCTCCTGGATGACATAAGACATATAAAATTTTATAATATTGGGATTGCTGATCTTGCTGTCTCTAAGACATACATACTAAGCTCCTTCCTATCTTGGTTCAGGCAGTCCCCCAGGACCACCTAACTTGAGGTGTCTTCTCCACAGATCTAACTTTTTCTCTCCCTGGAAGTTAGGGCTCATCTCCTCCACGAAGCCTTCTCTGACTACTCCAGGTCACGGCAATCACCCCAACTGAACTGCTCTAGCACCTCCTGACTATACCACCCAACTGCCACTTAGCCCACACTGTGATGTATCATCATTAAGAATAAATGCTCCTATTTTGAAAGCCTATTTAAGTTCACATGGCACTTTCTTCCCAACAACCAGGTGCAGAGTCCTGAGCAGATGTCCTTGAAGACACCAATCCCCCTCAGACTCATCTTATGGAGCAGAAATGGAAACTCACAAGGGTTTTGTCAAGGGTACAGAGTTTGTAAGTGTCTGAACCAGAACACAAAAACCATGGCGAGGTAGTAAGGAAACCAGTCTGTGATGTAAGACACTAGAGAAAAGTGAATGGTTCCTGACTGCCAAGCAAGAGATGGTCTCATTTTCCCCTCTGAAAAATGAAGGGAGTGATGTTTGCACTCTTGACCTCCCGAGGAGAGGAAAGGACAAGATAGAACCAGACAGGACAGGAACTGGACCTGTGATTTCATTGATAAGAGGAAATCTGGAATGAAAAATACTCCCTCAAATCCAGCTGCGTATACTTAAATAAGCTATGTGACCCTGGGCAAGTCACTTAACCTCTGTCTCAGTTTCCACAACTGTCATGTGGGTATAAGAATAGCAAGTCCTTTCTTTTTTTCCTTCCTTGTTTTCTCCCTCCCTTCTTCCTTTCCTTTTACCCTTCCTCCCTCCCCACAAAGTCTTAAAGAGTTGCCTAGGGCACTGAAGGGCACCAGACTTGCCCAGGGACACACAGTTAGACCTTGTCAGAGCTAGGACTTGACCTCAGATCATTGTGGCTCTGCATCAGACTGCCTGTTACTGTGAGAAGAGCCCTCAAAGTGTCAGGGGCTGCAGAGATGGGAGCTATCATTAATGGTGGTGATGATAACATTGGGGTATCAGGGGCTCTTTTCTGGGTTCCCACAAAGGGGTAAAGGGGTGTGTGTGTGTGTGTACACTGTGTCCTGTACTTATCTGTTACAACGGGAGGTTCTACTCACTTGGCGAAGTTGGCCAGGTTCTGGGTGACCTTGGCAATAAGGGTCAGCGTTCGAGCTGTCCGGTCATCGGGGTACTCCTGCAGCAGGCTGAAGAGGGAAGGGGACATGATGGCAGGGCAGAGGAAACGCAGGAAGAGGGAGGCACTGATGAGGCGCTCACTGATGTCTGGCCGGCCCCGGTTACTACATTCCTGCCTCCAGGAGGCAAAGACTTCCTTCAGCTCCCGGGGGAAGACGCTGTAGGGAAAAGAAAGGCAGCCCCGAGGATTACCTTGGGCTGAACTTCAGAGGTGGCATTAACCCAAAGGCTTCCTGCACAGCCTTGAACTCGGACTTAAAAGATCTGGGTTTCAGTAGCAGTTCTTCTACTAACTAGCTGTGTGATCTTGGGAAAGTCCTTTTCTAAATCTCAGCTCCCTCATCTGCAGAGTGGGAATAGTATTTTCCTAATGTCAAGCATTACAGAAACATGAGCTGTACTCTCTCACCTCACCTCTTAGGCCTCCTTCCTATCCAAATGGTGCCTGGGCCTGGCAAACAGCAAGGAAAACCCAAACAAAGCCTTCTGGTCTCTTGGATACCGCTTCACTTTGTCAAAACAAATACTCATCCCTGAAACACCCCTTCACGGAATCATCAGGCCACATGACATGGCCCTGTTCCCTGAGAATGACCTCAGCTCTCCAAAGAACTCCAGTGTGTCCACAAGACTCTTCAGCTTAGGGGCCAGTTAGAAGACAAGCCGGGTTTGGGGCAGAGGGTTCTAGGTGAGGAGGAATTAAGGATAAGTCTGGACAGGGAGAGAATCCAGCAAAACAGAAAGGAAGTCTAACTGAGAGTCAGAACTTTGGTTCAAATCTTGGCCCTGCCACATCCACTGTATGACCTTGGGCAGGTCATGTGGCCTCCTTCTCTGGGACTCAATTTCCTTTTCTGTAAAGTGATGCAAATGAATTAGATGATCTCTAAATTCTCTTCCATTTCTTACTTTCTTTATTCTAAGGTGACTTCATATTCTATCATTCTTAGTCCCAAGGTCCCTCCCATTTCTAACACTGTTCTAAGATTGTTTCCAACTCCAAAATTCTATGTTTTAATGGATCTTCTAACTCAACTTTTAGTGATGTATGTGCTAACACTGTATACACTCTAAGGTCCCCTTCCAGCTCTGACATTCTATGTCCTCTGTTCTATCCTTTTACATGCTAAAGTCCCTTCCAGCTCTGAGGATCTAGGCTGGGGCCAGATTGCAGAGGACAGAAAATTAGGTGAAAGAGTTTGGACTTACGTAGTGGATAATGGGGAACGGAGGAAAGTTTCCTTACTGGTCCACATGCCCAGAATATTTGTTTACCAGCCCTTAATCCTCACAAAGATAGAGGCTGCCAGCTTGGGCTCAGGAGTTGCCCCCACAAACAGGATTCCCTCCCCCACTTCTTTCTAGTAGGGTTAGCCTAGCTTTTGTGCTGCCCCAATCCCACTTGTCTCTGAGCCCCCTGCTAGGGCTTACATGGGTCTCAAAAGGAAACCTGTCAGAACTAATCTGGGTGTACCAGCAGAGAGAAGCTTTCCTTCCAATAGGGTCCTGGGAAACATCACTCTCCTCTGGGCTTTGAAGAGAGGAGGCAGTAATTGTTTTAACAAATCCCAGCACTGCTTTGTGTAGGGCCGGGCCTATCATTCATCATACAACTTTCTTCTGGGAACCAGCAGCAGCTTTCTGAAATTCTGCTTACACTGAAACTTTCCAGATGTCCAAATCATGCCCTAATTATAACAATTTTTGGTTATTATACAGCTTTCCAGCACACTTGCTCTCCCTCTCATAGCCCCGACCAGCCTGCAGACTCCACTGTTCTATATAAAGCTTGGACTGATCTTCACCTTATCTTGCCTATTCCACCAACCCCAGGCTTCTACCTGCTGGCTCCCATTAATTATTCCCTAGGAAAGATGAGTGAGAAAAAGGCAGGGATGCTAGAAAAAAACACTGCCTGCCTAGCTGCAAACCCTCTCCTCCTCCAATCAAGAGGCTGGATTAAATGCTTTGGCACTTATTAGGTCTTCAGCATTGAATAAGGGGAATCTGTTAAGCTGGAAACTATCCCTGCCTTCAGACAGCTTCCAGCAGGGCTGTACTGTAAAGGAGTCTAAGCCCAGCACCACTTTACCAACTGAATAAGAGGCTAAGTTGCTTCTTTGGACCTCAAAGAAAAAGAAGGGATTGGACTAGGTGACCGAGAGCCATCCCTTCCAGTTCTGACCCCCGTACCGGGGCGACCCAAGAAGCTTGTCAAGGAGGGATATTTGTTGTTTATTTCTTATATGAATAAGTGTGTCAAACTCTAGAACTTATTTCCTTTCATCTTGAAAAGTCTCTTTTACTTAGGGCTATATGAACAGTAAACTCTAAAAAGTATTCCTTTCATACCGAATAGGGAGTGTGGGAAGGGTTACTGAAAGTCAAGGGATACAGGCACCAAAAAAGGTTGTGAACCTCTAATGTTCAATCCCTTTGAGCTCTACAATGACATAATTTAAAGTAGCAGCTGGGTGTGGCAGCACGTGACTATAATCCCAGCTCCTGGGAGGCTGGGGCTGGAGAAGCTCTGAGCTACAACGGCTTGTACCTGGCACCTGCACCAAGGGGAGCACACTGATACCACATTAATGGTGAGCCCCCTAGGAGCAGGGAACCACTGGGCTGCCTGAGAAGGGTTGGACCGGCCCAGGTCAGAAGCAGAGCAGATCAAAGCTCCTACATCAATCAGCAGTGTCATCAGGCCCACACACAGCCTGGACAAGGTGGGGAGAACTAGTCTTAAACAAATAAACATGTTTAGTAGTGGGATAACACATGTGCATACTGAGCAAATGCAGCAGTGATAACAATAGGTGATATTTACCCATTGCTTTCTCTGTTACAAAGTGCTTTAAAACCTATTATAATAGTTCACCCTCATGATAGATAGTCCTATAAGGCAGCTAATATGATGACCTACACATTGGAGGGAGCAGGGGACAGTGTGAACAACTTGGTAAATCACTCAGTGTTAATAGGAATGGGCATGAGGATGTGGGGGGTGAATGAGGAAAAGCTGTTTCCACCACAGCCAGGAAGTTCCCTCTTCTCTGCCTTCCCAGGTGACCTCCTCTTTAGGCCCAAGGAAGTCAAGGGAAAGGGGGCAGTAGGTGGGGGTGAGGGACAGGAGTGACAGGGCAGGGGCAGTGGGTGGGGGCGGGGTTTGCAGGGAGGGAGCAGCAGTACATAGCTGGAGCTGAAAGGGTAATAGGTGGAGGGTAGCACAAGGCACACTGACCAGTAGGAGTTGATGATCTTGCAGAAAGCCAGCTCACAGCACATCTTCAGGTTACTCTGGTGCTCGGGGAGGTCTGAGGATGAGCACTTGCTGGGGTCCACCTCGCAATTCTCATCCGACTCATACAAAGCTTTGATAAACTCACCTGCAAAAAGTCCCCACCACAGGCAGGTGGTATGAGGTCCCCTGGGCTGTGTGAGAACGCAGCCTCAGGTAACATCATCATTAAATCTGAGGTGTGTGGGGGGAGAGGGTCTTCCCTCTTAGAATAGGAGCCACAGGAGAGCGAGGGCTCTGTCTCCCTCTTACACCAGGGGCTTCTTCAGGGTGTGAGCCACAATTCATCCTTTCTCGCCCCATTCAGGATGATCCCCTAGGCCTCACACAGCCCTCCCCCTCCCCCATCCTTGGTTCCATGTCCAGTGACACCAACCTAAGGCATCCTGTAGATACTTCTGGCCCACCAGCTTAAGATATTCCTCAATGGCCTTGGTGGCTAAAGTGTTCTCTCGGAAGATGAGGTGCTCGTTCTCCCCACAGCGGTCCACCTCAGACATCATCAGGTCTGTGAGGAAGTCCTGCAGAGGGGAGTGAATTGGGGGCTTGAATTAGGGAAGCACATTCTGTGGAGGGGTCAGTCCTTATCCTGGTGGGAAGTAGACAGGGCTTTTCCTTTCTTACAGTGGGACTCCTCTTCTCATCCCAACACAGCATGTTCCTACTGGGAACCAAGATCCCTGTTGGGGTTGAGGGGGGGTTCAAGTCTCTGGTAACATAGTACAGTGAGAGGTATGGGTTCCAAAGGCCTGGGTGTGTACCTCTACTGAATGGGTGGCCATGAACCAGTCATTTAACTTCTTTAGGGGTCCAGCTAATGTAAAATGAGGGTCAAAATATCTGCTCTACCTATTTCAGGGGTATTATGAGGCAATGGCTTCATTAACCTTAAAGCAGAATACGAATGTGAGTTATTCTGTGTCACCACTACCTAAAAGGCTGATAAAGGAGATAGGGAGCCAACTTCAGGCCTCTGACCATTTCTGCCCAGTTTTCCAGGATTTGGCCTCTCTTGACTTGGGTAGAGGGATATCATGCTCAATGAGGGAAAAGAAAGTGATCTGGAACCAAGGGAGACCCCCTCAGCTGCCCTGGTTCTCTCCCTCTCACCAGTATCTTCCTGTTCCAGTCTGAACCAAAATCACAGGATTTAGAGTTGATAGGGCCCTTACAGATTAGCTGGTCCAATCTCTTTATTTTACAGATGAAGGAACTAAGTAACTTGCTCAAGGTCACATTGCCAGTAAATAGCAGTGTTGATCTTTGAACCCAGGAATCCTTGGATTCCAAATCCTGTCTCCCCCAAGGAAGGAAAAAAAAATTGTTGGGACCAGAGCTGAACCAGTCCCTACCTAATCTTTGATAAGCACATGCTCATGCTCACTCAGCTTGGACCCAACTGATATGTGTATAGTAAATAGGCTTAAATTATAAGCAAGAAAACTGTGTCCCCTCCCTCTTCCTTTAGCAACAGAACCATTTGATAGAACTCTAGACATGCCCTGCCAGGTCTTCCTCTGCAGCTGCCACCTCTGCCAGGTGGGTTCTGAGTTCACAAGTCAGATTTCTGAAAGTTTTAGAGGCCAATGTCCCCTTTGGCCCCAGTGCCTGCTTAAGTCTCAGAGAGACCTCTGAGAACTTGGGTTCTGATGAGGAGAGGTGGCAGCTAAAGCTGCTGGGTGGCCTGTCCCTGCTTTCCTGGTCCTTATTCAGCCTTAGTTACATGGCAATGGCCTTCCTGCTTTTGTTCTTTTTTTTTTTCTTTTTCTTTTTTTTTGCTTTTTGGAGGGCAATTGGAGTTAAGTGACTTGCCCAAAGTCACAGTGTAGTAAGTGTGTCAAGTGTCTGAGGCCAGATTTGAACTCAGGTCCTCCTGACTCCAGGGCCGGTGCTCTATTCACTGTGCCACCTAGCCACCCCTCCTGCTTTGTTCTAAGCCAAGATTCTTCCGAGGGTAGGGATTTGGGGGAGGCTGGGGAAGTAAAAGAGAAGATGTGTAGAGGAGAGACCTGAAGGGAGACTCAACAGAGCCAGGACAGCTTTCTACCAATACAGTTCCTGGAATACGTAGGCACTTAAATATTTGCTGATTGATTATAAATATATGAAGGGCTGTCATATGGAAGAAAAACTTTACTTCTTTAGCTTAGCCCAAGAGGGCAGAACTAGGATCAATAGGTCGAAGTTACAGGGAAGCAGATTCTGTCTCTCATTTTAAGGAACAACTTAATCAGAACTATCCTGAAGTGTTGCCTGGATAAGTAATGACCTCCTGATCACTGGCAATATTCAAGCAGAGGAGGGATGGTCATCTGCTGTGGATGCTGGAGAGGGGATTCCTACATGGAGTATGGAATTGGGTTGGATTGCCTTGAAAAAATCCTTTTCCAACTCTATTCTAATATTTTAAGATTCAGAGAATTTGGGGATTCTAGGATTCTAAGATTAGAGGATTCTTGATACCATGGCTGCCCAGGAAAACAACCCAGCCATGTGGTAGCACCAGGAGAGCCGCCTTCGCTTTCTTAGAAGGACTGAACTTTGTGCCTTTGTGTTTTTCACTACAGAGAAAAATCGCTGTTGTCAGATCCCCTTCACAGCATGTTTCTGGGGGAAACACCAAGAGGGAAAAACCTCCCCTCAGCATGAGAAGCTTAAAAAAGAAACCCACCAACACCCATCTATTCAGAGCTGCCAGTAAAATCCCTGTAGGGGAACAAAGCCCCCCTTCCTCCTCCTTTCACTCCCACAATTAGCTCTCCTGGCTTCTGGGTATAAGGGTGGGGGTTGGGGGGGTGGAGTTTCCTTAAAAGAGAGAAGCTGGTAACAAGTAAAGTCTTCTAGCAATACTGGAGAGAGTGGGGAAAGAATAGTGATGGGATGAAAGAAAATGGATATATTGAACAGAACAAGAAAAGGAGGGTAGCAAGAAGCAAGCAGTGGGAGAAAGGAAAAAAGAGATGTTGAAGACAGAGAAGGAGAAAAAAAGAGATGGAGAAAGAAGGAAAGTGACTTGTCCAAAGTCACACAAGTCAGGTTCATCCTCCAGACTCCCAGACTGGTTTGCTTGACAAATTTGGCTCTGTTCCCCTAAGTCTCTCCACAAAATTAATCAATCTATAAGCTTTTAATAAGTACTTGTGTCAGGCACCGGGATACCAGTATAAAAATGAGACGATCCCTGTCCTCAAGTAAAATCTGGAAGGGACCTTAGATCATCATCTAGCCCATTGGTTCTCAACCTTCCTAATGCTGCGACCCTTTAATACAGTTCCTCATGTTGTGGTGACTCCCAACCATAAAATTATTTTCGTTGCTACTTCATAACTGTAATTTTGCTACTGTTATGAATTGTAATGTAAATATCTGATATGCAGGATGTATTTTCATTGTTACAAACTGAACATAACCCACAGGTTAAGAACAGCTGATCTAGCCCAACCTCATTTTGAAGATAGAAAGCTGTCAAAACACACACACACATACACACACACACACACACACACACACACACAATCTTTTTTGCCTTTTTTTATTTCCCTAGACTAGAGCTTAGCACATTATGGTGCAATTTCAAATGCTTATTAAATGCATGTTAATTTGAGAAGATAAAAATGGTAAATGTTGGAAGGGCTGTGGAAAAGATAGGTGCACCGCTACACTGTTGATAGAATTGTGAATTGGCCTATTCCTTCTAAAAGGAATTGTACTAAAAAATGGAAAACTCTTTATTAAGTGGAAAACGAAAAAACAAAACTTATTGGCCTAGCAATACTATTATTACTAGACATATACCTCAAGGATACCAAAAATAGGAAAAGGTTCCATATAGACAAAACTATGTACTTGAGCGCTTTTTGTAGTAGCAAGGAATGAGATAGAAAATGAATACTGGTCACGTGGTGCATGGCTAGATTGACTGGTACATGAATGGAGTAAATTATTTCACCATATGAAATTATGACTATGAAGAATTCAGAAAAACTGGGAAAGACTTATCTGCACTGATTCATAGCAAAGTAAGAAGAACCAGGAGGATAATTTACATGATGCCCACAATAATGTAAAGGAAAACAATACTAAAAGACTTCTAAATTCCAATCAATCCAGTGATCTATTTTGACTTCAGTGGAATGATTGTGAAGCATGGCTGGAAGACTATAGGGACACACTGAGGTGTAGACATGGTTAATGTATCCATCGGTTTTGCAGGGCTGTATGTATTTGTCATAAGGGATGATATTTAATAATAGTATTTGTTATGTGATATATTATTATGATATGATATATTATTTAATGATATTTTAAAAGAGTACCAATAACATTTTAAGAATGAGGAAACTGATTTGCCTTCTGAATTTAAGGTTTTAGGATTTGAAGTCTATGGTTGATTAGTTGCTATTCTGTAGTCATACTAGTGAAACTCATTCATATAAATAAATATGCACTCATGCACATACATATATACACACATGTACATATACACATAATACACATGCATATACCTTTCATAGTGGGGTTCCAGCTCTCTATGGCTGACTGAACGCAGGTGTGAGAGAGTCCCCCCTAGGGAATATTTCTCAAGACAACTAACTATCTTTCTATAATTATATTGCATGGGGGCCAACATCAGTGCTGCCTTTATCTCCCTGGACCTACTACACAGATTAAGACAGTTCCATTGGGACCCTATTCTCTGAAAAACAACATCTCAGACAATCCTGGAGACTCTAATCTTTTCTAATTCCAGGTGAAACTTACTTTCAGAAAATATGAAATATCCAAATCCAGATGGTCCAAACAGTATGGCAGAAGGACCTTTCCCTTTACAGAGAGCCTGGTCAATTCAATCCACAGAGTTCCCAGAAGGGGAAGGTTCCATATCAGGGGTGTAATAGAAGGTCCCTGCACTAGATGGGAGTTTGGACCAGATAACTTCTTAGGTTTCTTTTTTAAGTACAGTACAGGGGGAAAGAAGTGCTAACCCAGAAGCCAGAAGACCTGGGTTTTAGTAATGATTTTGAAGCTAAATAATTGTATGACCTTGGGATAATCTTGGTGCTTCAGTTTCTTCATCTGTTAAAAAAAAAAAGTATGGGATCTCTGAGTTCTCTATCAGTTCTGACATTCCATGGATGCCAGTCCCTTCAAGTTCTAAGGTTCTATCATTCTATCTATGACTGAAGATAGGTTTCAGCCCTTGCTCGGTCACTAACTAAAATGTATCATCTTGGCAAGGCACTTTCCTTCTCTGGGCCACATTTCCTCTCTCTGTAAAATGAAGGGATTGGTTCCCTAAGGTTCCTTCTGCTTGTGGATATTCTGTGTTCTAAGATCTCTTCCAATTCTGACATTTCACAGTGACGTGAAAGGACTTTAAGGAAGCAGAAATGGAGTGAAACTGTAAAAACAATACTGGACTGAGGATGTTAAGAGACAAGCAAAACCTTTTCCCACTTCCACCTGGAGCTTTCCCTACAGATTGGGCATTGATCTTTGACAGTAAGGCCAAGGGAAGGAAAATGTGCTGCATGGTTCTGTCTATCCTTGGTCCCTCCTTTCTTATTGAAGGCTGAGCCCTTCCTCCTTCCGACTTGCCCCAGTTGTCAGCACTGTGTATATCAATGCTGGCTTCCCCAAAGGGCCCTCACTTTGAGCAACACCCTCTTTCTCCCTCTCCTACTCTTCCACTGCTACTTAAAGGATCCAAATTAATTTTCATGAATGTTGTAACAGAATTAGACCCTTGGGTTGAGTCCTGGAAGGCCAAGAAGCTTCAAGCGGGTAGGTTGGTTGGTGTTTTATAGCCTGGTTGTGGCAACTGAAATGTTGGTCTGATAATGGGAGCCCTGACACAGCTATAACTCTGGGGGTAGCCCAGAGGAACCTTGTCAGGGTGGTAGCAGTAAAAAGCTGGCTCTTGGGTATCACAAAATTGCAGGATTTTTTTTAACTGGGAAAGGCTTTAGAGCAGATAATATTAGAATACAGAGTTTGAAGGGACTATGGAGATATTATAATCATCTCATTTTATAAATGAGGGTACTGAGGCATCAGGAGGGACAGTGACTTACCTAAGGTCATAAAACTAGTAAATGGTAGAGCTGGGACTACGCCCTGGGTCTCCTGACTCTTGGTCCAGGGCTTTGCTTGGAGATCTCTTAATAGAATAAACCAGACATAAAAGTCCCTCTATACCCCTACTACCACCAACATATAAATTAGCATGCAAATGCAGAAATACCCTTGACCTAGAAATAAATAAAAATATATGTTTACCTTTGTAATTGTAAAATCCCAGATTTAATGCCTTGAGTCATAGACTGACATTATCCTCCCTTCCTTTTCAAAGCTCAGATAGGGCTTTCTTTGAAAGTTGTCCTCCCTGTGCCATTCCCCTCAAAACACACACACACACACACACACACACACACACACACACACACACACACACACACACACA
>CM053581.1:258924937-259173158 GCA_028627135.1 Pseudochirops cupreus
ACACACACACACACACACACACACACACACACACACACACACACACACACACACACACAGATGAGATATATTTTCCTAGAAGCCATGTAGAACCCCCAAGTAGACTTAATGGCTGCTGCTTACAGGGTTGCTCAGTGGGGAGCAAGGATTCCCCTGCCATTCTCTTTGGGCAGCCATTTCTACTCTGGTCATCAAGGAATTGAGCCTCTTAGGAAACTATTTTGTATCTGTTTCTTCCGTTTTTAAGGTAGAAGAAAAAAAAATCTATTTGAGAACTCATCTTTATAAAAGGTCACTAAACCTGTCCAAGGCAATGTGATGTAGTGAAAAGACTACTACTGGCTTTAGAGTCAGAAGACCTGGGGTTTGAGTCTGGGCATTGCTATTTGTTAGCTGCGTGACTTTAGGAAAGCCACTTCTCCTGAGACCACTGTTTCCTCATCGATACATATCCTTGACCTCTTGGACTATCAGCAAGGCTATGGGGAAGGAATACTGGATTTGAAGTTGGAAGGGGCCTAAAAGAGGCCAATAATTTTTTTGAGGGAGTGAAGTCTAGACTTGTGATTTGATTAATGTAGGGAACTACTGTAGTAGAGAAGATAAAGCCCTCTACTAAGGCAGATCAGCAACTATTCAGCAATTTACAGTCTTAGAGGTTTGACTGAGGAACTGAAAGGTTAAGTAACTTACCCAGGCACATGCCAGTATTAGCTAAAGAGCAGTACTTAAACCCATGTGTGACTTCACGGCTACCTCTAGCCTCTTCTCTATGCTAACAACACCCCTCTCCCCTGATTTTATAAATAAAGAATTGAGGCCCAGAAAGGCAAATGACCTGCTCAAGATCTTACATATAGCTAATACTAGCAAAGCAGAAACAGGGGCCAATCATTTACAAAAAGGAAGGTTTGACATTTCAACCTCTACAGCAGCTTTGCCTTACTGATAGCATCAAGGAAAACATACTGCCTGAAGCATTAGCACAGGGAATGAATGACTGTGACCTTCTTATGAGCTCAGGCAGGCAGAACACCAGGATCACACTCTTCACTTCTTATCCCACAGCAAGCATTAGTTATGCCTCCCCACCAGGAATGATAGCTAGTATAAAGAGTGAAAAAATCTTTTTTGAGGGATGTTCTGGTAGTGATTTATCCTATGAGCTAGATAGTCCAAAGGCTGATTCTTCTAGGTCCATCAATCACACCTATTCAATGTGCTATTGTGGTTTTTGAAAGGGAAATGAGGCTTTTTTTCTTTTTTGGGGGGGCAGTGGGGGTGGGGGAAGAGGAAAGGTACTAAGTGAGTAAGGTACAAAGAAAACTAACCCAAGATTTAGTTATTTAGATCCTGGCCATTATTCTTGGCCTTGAACGGTAGAGCTGCAGTAGTCTGGGACCCAGGCTTAAATCAAGGCTTGAAGAGGAGAACATAAACTCAAAAACACTAGCACCGAAAGGACCATAGATATCACCCAGCCCAACTCCTTTGTGTGAAAGGGAAGGAAACTGAGGTTTAGAAACTGAAAAGTAGGGGATACATTTAACTTCCATTTCCCACAAAGGTGCTAATATGATATGGAATTGCAAGGCTGGGACCAAATTCTGGCTCCGTTACTTGTTGCTCTGTGATCTTGAGCAGTACTTAACAGCATCAGTAAGATGAGAAGGTTAGAAGAGATCATTTCAGGTCCTTTTCCTGCTCTAAATCTTATGATCAACAATCTAATTATATTTAAATATGAGAGAAGAGGTCCTCCTCCAGGGGCAGTTGCATTGATGAATTGGGCGAGATTGAGTCCCAAGTGTATTTATCAGTTTAGTGAACAAGCTTGAACCACAGACCTTATCTTCTGCCCAAAGCCCACTGTGATAGGGCTGTTTCTTTGTCTATTTTTTTTCTTGGCACTTGGTACCAAGTTTCCTTTCAAGTGAACCTCAGGCTGAAGAGGGGAAAAAGCTGGCTTCTTTAAACATGAGCTGAGGCTTGTCCCTTTCTTTCCTGTTCCATAAAGTCTGCCATCGCTGATTCACATGATTCACATGATATCCCCTACAACTGAGCACCAAGTGTTGCCCATTTTTAGAGAGTGGATGCCCATTTTTAGAAAGTGGATGACTGAGTACAGGAGGTTTGGAAAATCAGTCTCCTTAGACCTCAAGGTGAAATAACTCAGCCAAGCACAGGTACTTTGCCCAGTGTCTAATGTAAGGATGGAATAGATTGACTTGGTTTGCGGTTTGGTCCCCAAGAGGGAGGAGGAGAAAGAGACCTCCTTTATGGAGGCAACAGGTCAGAAGTAGGGTGTGTGTGAGCGTGATACAAGAGGAAGGGAAATATGTGAGATAGGAGGGAGACAGATCAGAGAAGTAGAAAGAGAGTCACAAAATCCATGTTACAGATGCACAGAATATTAAAGCCAGAAGGAAACCTAGGAGATCAATTGGTTCAACCTCCCTCATTTTATGAATAGAGGCCCAAACAGAGAAGCAACTTATCTAAGGTAATAAACAGCAGGACTCAAATCTAGATCTTTTGACCCCAATTCTATTGCTCTTTTTACTACATCACACTGACTCCTGCATTTCATGGGCACCTCTGCTTCTCATGCTAAGGTCATGAGGAGGATGTCCTTAAGTGTAGGCAAGGAACTTACTTTTTTACTCTCTCCAGAGTGGGAAGAAGTAATGTCAGAGGTCTGAGACCCAGGATACTGGCCACTGACCCAGCTTCCAGAAGCAAGGTCTAACCAGATCAGAATTGGGGGCAGTAGCCCCTCCTTTCCCATCTTGAATACCAACCATTTCTGATGGCATTAATCCTCGGTAATGAGCAGGTACCAGCAGGTTCAACAGAGCCGGCAGGGGAGAGACGGTTTCCTACTTGCCCAACAAATTATCCTCCTCCCCAAGTGCTGACTAACCTTCTTAGACAAATAGTTCAGTTAATTGGGATTCAGACAGGGGCTTTGATCTGGGTATACTCAAAGGGGAGGAGAGGCAGCCTGTCTTGGTAGAAAGAGCCCTGCCCTTGAAGCAAAGATTGGATTTTGCTGTTAACTCACTGTATAACCCAGGGCAGGACAGTTCCTTGTTATGGACCTCAGTTCTTCAGTTTTTACCTTTACGTAAAATAAAGGGGCTGGACAAAGTGATCTCAGAAATACCTTTTGGTGTTGATTATAAGAGGAAGAAAGTTAAAGGGTCTAACTTCAATGTAGGCAGTCTGGTTTCAGGGAGGAAGAAGTTCCCGCATCATCATCCCTGTCACTTCACATGTTAAAGTGGGACCCCAAATCATACAGCAATCATGGTCCTTTCATAGAAGCAAGAACTTAGAAGGAATTTTCAGCCCAACACCTGCTGTGTATACATTTAACCTGGATACTGGGTGTGAGGCCAGAGTTAGTTCTCTAAGTTTCAGTTTCATCATTAGTGCTATGGGCAAAGTCCCCAACAGGTAGGAACTTCACCAGGAAGCAGCTTTGGAATAGTGAAAATTGCCTTGAGTCACACCTGAGTTTTATTCTTAGCTTCATTACCTTGGATATGCCAATTTACCTCTTAGAGACCCCATTTTCTCATCTATAAAATGAGGGTGTTTGATGAGATGAGGAGTTCCTTTTTTTGTTGGGGCCCCTACACTGGCAGTCTGGTGAAGCATATGGACCCATCTTAGAATAATGTTTTTTAAATGCATAAAACACATAGGATTACAAAGAGAAACAATTACATTGAAATGCAGTTATCAAAATATATAATATTTAAAAAGTTAATAGACCCCAGGTTAAAAATCCCTGGATTACACAGTCTCTAAGGTCTCTCAAAGCCCTGTGCAGTAGATAGAGCACCGGGTCTGGAGTCAGGAAGACCTGAGTTCAAGTCTGGCGTCAGATATTCACTAGCTGTGTGATGCTGGGCTTTGCTTCAGTTTCCTTAACCATAAAATGGTGATGACAGCACTGCCCCACCCCCCACCCCCCACCCCAGGGCTGCTGTGAGGGTCAAATGAGATGATAACTGTAAAGCACTCAGCACAATGCCAGGCACATAGGAAGGGCTATGTGTACTGGCTATGACTATTACATTCATTCTGTGCTCTATATTTCAGCACTCAATGTCCTAAAGTCTCTTCCAGTGCTGACATTCTATAAGGTCCTTCCAGCTCAACTTTTTATGTTGTATGTGCTAACATTTTATCTCCTCAACTCTGGGCTTGGGACAACCTGTACTCTCTCCTTGGAGAAGGGGAGGGAAAGCAAACTCTGGGTGATGACTGGCTTGTCTATGCATCTCGTGTGTGTGTGTGTGTGTGTGTGTGACACATATGTGCCTAGCTGGGACACAAAGGACATGCAGAGTCTAACTCGTACCTTTGCCTTCCCCGTGCTTTGCAGGATGTGCACCAGGGCTGATGCCATCTCCTCCTTGTTCTTGACGCTCAGCACAGGTTCCAGCGCAGAACACAGAGCCATATAGTTGTTGGTGATATACTCAGCAAATTCCTTATACATCTCCATAGGGAGGATGCTGACAGTCTGGTATCGGGACTTAATACGGATCATGGGGCCAGGACTCTTGCCCTTGGGGTTGGGTGTCACCACAGGGTACCATTTCTCCACAAACTGCCGCCCTGACACTGAGGCCACGGCCAAGTTTACCAGTCCCAGATAATTGTTCTTGTCCTTTTTCTTCTTCTTGTCAGTCTCCTTGTACAAGTGCACCGTGATATTCCTGAGCGGAGGCAGATTGTTGAACTCAAAGTGTTCCCCCCAGAAGACATTATCTGTCTTTAGCTTACATGTAGTCCGTGCATAAAGGACATCATCCAGGCACAGTTCACATAAATACTTCTTCTTGGCTGGGAGGTCCTTTGCTTCGATGACCCAGAGCTTCAGCATGTGCTCCACCCTCCGACTGTTGTCCTAGGGAGCATATGGACAGTCAGAAAGATTAGGCAAGGAGCAATGATTCCCATTCCTCTCCACTACACACTCCAACCAACCCACTGGCATATGTGGTCACCATCTTATATTTTTTTTAAATGATCCACCTAACTAGAGTTAATTTGAGTTATAAAATGTCAGAGCTGGAAAAAAACCTTAAGACACATTACATTAAAACAGGGAACTTAGAATTTTGTAGCTGAAAGAGACATTAGAAATAAGAACAAAGAACAGAGAATATTAGGCCTATAAATGACCTTAGAGGTCATCTTGTTCAACTTCTTCATTTTACAGATTGAGAAACTAAGGCAAATTCATTTGGTTTGGCTGTCTGAATTGTATGAAATTGAAATTGCCAAAATTGTACTATGAACTTGCTATCAAAAGAAGAGGAGGTTAATAGGTCCTCTATAAACCCCTCTTTCCTTCTAATTTCTGGATTGTCTTTAACCTCATGTCTTAAGTGAGAAACAAATTAACCTAAGAAGACACATGGCTAATAATAATATGTCTTGTGGAAAATTGGGACAGATAAGAAGCCATCTTTTTGGGGTCCTAAAACAATAAGGCAGACTGTGTTAAGAGTTGTATAAAAGGAGGTAGCAGGTCACTGTAAAAAGAAGAATGGACTGAGAATGAGGGGATTCAGGTTCTAATCTTTCCTTATGTCACAAACTAGACCTTGGTCAACTCACTTAACATCACTGGGCCTCAGGGTCCTCATTCACTCAATGAGAGAGTTGGATTAGATGATGGTTAAGGTCCCATCTGGTTCTCACATTTCATATTCTATGTTCTAAAGTGTCTTTCAGTTTTAACATGGTAATGTTTTCCATTTTCTTTTTTAAAAATCCCTTCTAACTCTAACTTTCCATAATTTTCTGATTTCTAATGAGGAGAGAGAGGCAGAGAGAGGCAGAGAGAGACAGAGAGAGAAGAGAGAGAGACAGAGAGACAGAGAGAGAGTGCAAAGAACCTGAACTGGAAAGTAGAGAGTTTTAGGGAGAATGGAGACATGGTAGAAAAAGTGTATGTTTGGAAAGGGCATACTCCCTTCACATCAGGTTTTTAAAACCTCTGCAAAGTACAATTGCTTCTGAGAGTCACTCTGGAGGTTTCAACCATAGCTGAAAAAACATTTCTCTCACCAACAAATGTGGGGATCTCTAGGATGAGATGGGGTAGATAGGTGGCACAGTGGATAGAGTGCTGGGTCTGGAGTCAGGAAGACTCATCCTTCTGAGTTAAAATCTGGCCCCAGACACTTATTAGCTGTGTTATCCTGGGCAAGTCACTTAACCCTGTGTGCCTCAGTTTCCTCATCTGCAAAAAAGAGCTGGAGAAGGAAATGGTAAACCATTCTAGTATATTTGCCAAGAAAACCCCAAATGGAGTCATAAAGAGCTGGACATGACTGAAATGATCAATCACAAAACTAGGATGAGATAGCAAGGATTATTTAATATCATTTTGGTTAATTTGATATTGTACCCCCAACCCTTTATGCCCAGGTCAAAGAGAACCATAGGCGACATAGCTGGAAAGAGACCTAGATGCCCAATAAAATGTCAAATTATGGGCCAGCATATGCCTCAGGAGAGTACATTTTATCATCCTATCCAGTCTTTTACCTCCACACAGAACTGCCCTTAACCCATTCCTGAGGTAATCACTTCCTTCCACATTCTTGTGTTCTCTTCTCTGGCATCTCCATCCTTCTGCACATCTAATTTCAATCTCCCCACCTGGGTGCAGATGACAAAGCCTGCCACCAGGGTGGAAGTCTGACCAAAGCATGGTGTTTCTTAGGAATGGCACTGTGGTCCCAAGATGGGGGGAGATTCAGGGACCAAACCACCCACCAATCCCAGATTTTACCTTGTTTGGATGCACAGCTCGTCGAAGGTTCTCCATCCATTTATCCCGCTCAGCTGCAGATCGGCAGGAAAAGCACTTGCTTCCTGAGGAAGTTGTTACCTGTGTGGAAAGGAAGAGGGATGGTGTGATAACCAAACAGGTGACCTGTGTCTCCTGCTGGAGAGCTCCAAGGACATAGAATGCCTGGTGGATACACAGGGGCACACGCATATATGCACATACACACACACACACACACACACACACACACACGGGGAGGGGAGAGGAGGTCCTCTTCCATTCCTAAGGAATTCTTAATCAAACATTCTCAGAATATCAGAAAGGGAAATGACCTTAGAGACCACCTAATCATGCAGAGTTGGAAGGGACCTCTGAGATAGTTTAGTCTAACCCCCTTCATTTTATACATGGCAACAAAGGCTCAGGAAAGAGAAGGAAATCTGTGAAGGTAACACAGGTAGTCCCAGAACTCTGTCCCAGGTCTGATGACTCTGGGTCCAATACTCTTGTTGTCTCTCTCATTTAATACAAAACTTCTTTATTTTACAGGTTAAAAAAACTGAGAGGGTAGACCTGGGAATGAGTTCAAATCAGGTCTTCTGACTCTAAGACCACAATCCAATACCACCTGAAAGGATGTTTTCACCTAACTTTACCTTCTATCTCATTTTTATTCATAAATTGTTCACCTATCCATAAGTCTGCCAAATAATGTTTCATATTCTTCTAATTTTCTTGTAAAAATCTCTCTTTATATCTAGGTCACGTATACATTTGGACCTTATCCTGGCAAATGGTATAAGATATTGGTTCATGCCCAGTTTCTACCATACTGCTTCCTAGTTTTCCCAACAATTTTCTGGAGAGAGAAGGAAAAAAAATTGACAGGATAATTTTGTTGTATATTTGAAAGGAATAGCAAAAAGCATAGCAGATTTGCAGTTTCATATACATTCAGTTTATTATTATACTATGCTATGGAAATCCTTGTTTCATTTCATAAATTAAAAATGAAATAAAGAAAGGATATTTAGACTTTGGAGGTGTAAGGAGCTTAGAGTTCAGCCACCTCACTTTACAGATAAGGAAATGGAGGTTCAGAAATGGGAGGTGACCAGTTCAAGGTCACACAAATAAGTAGCAGAGTGAGAATGCAAACCTGGGTTTTCTGACTCCAAATCCAGGATGTTTTTCTCTGTAACATGCTGCCTATCTGAAGAATCATGAACAATTAGCATGGCTGCAGTAATAATAATTTACAATTATAGAGTGTTTTAAGGTTTGCAAAGTGCTTTTCTCACAACAATTCTGCAAAGTACTGGTACAAGGGTTATGAATCTGAAAGCTATTGGACATTTGCCTGGAAGGGACCTTAGAGATGCTCTTATCCAGGCCACTCATTTTACAGAGAGAGGGAGCTCCAAAAAGGAAAATGACTGGCCTCAGGTCACAAAGTTAATAAGTAAAAGAACCAAGACAAGAAGCCAGGTCTCCGGAGTCTAAATCTGTGCTACCATGGCACAACCCACCAGGGAAGGGAAAGCAGACAAGGGCCAGGAAGGAGCAGCAAACCAAAGACAGACAGACAGACAGACAGACACACACACACACACACACACACACACACACATCTCTCCCAGAGCCACAGCTCCTTAGAAGCTTCTGACTTGCTGTCCCATAAGAAAAGCTCTCTTCTTCTTCCTCCTTTCCTCCTCCACCAGGACCATCAACAGGCACCTGACTGGCAGAGGGCCAGTTGTATTCTGGGGGCCAAGCATCATGTCATGAGTTTGCAGGGACCAGAAAGGAAAATGCAGGACTCATTAATTTCCATGATGCAACTTATTTACACGAATACATCCGTCCCTCAGACGGATGGCTCCACTAATTAAGCATAATTATCAAGGGGGTTCATCTTTCGAGAAATGATCTCAAAGTGGAGGCTAAAGGAACTAATGGAGGAAAGAAGGACAGCTAACCACTGGCACCATTCCATCCTCAGCGCCTGAGATGTGGAACCTTTGGAGCTGCCCATAGACCACTACTATCTTCCTGAACATAGGCTCACTCTGAGAAAAATTCATCCAGCCTTCTGTGAAGCAGAGCTCAACAGAGATTTATTTTATTTTATCTTATTTTTTCTCAGAGTAAAGAAGGTTATATTACTCTCTCAGGGTTCTGGAGTCATTCCCTTTTTAAAAAAAATATTTATTTTTAATTTATGGAATAAAACAAGAATTTCCATAACATGGTATAATAAAAAAAGGTGATTGCACAGGAAACTGCAAAGCTACTATGTACAACTTGCTATTCCTTCTAAATATATAATAAAGTTATCATGTAAAATTCCCCCATCCCTTTTTTTCTTCCACCAAGCCCCAAGTTGGTTGGAATAATAATGAGGAATATGATGATGACAGTAGCTCACCTTTCCACGGTGCTTTAGAGTTTACAAAGCATTTTCCCCCTCCCTGTTACCATACCTATACTATTGTCCCCAATTACTATGGGAAAACTGGTCCTTTTATAGGTCAAACAAGATGCCCAAATGAGAAGTGCTTTGTTAGCCTTAAAGTGCTATGTAAATGTCACTAGTAGTAGCAGTTATTATTGTTGCTCTACATCTGTGATTTCAGTGGTGTAGGCGAGTCTTTCTACTAATGGTGATCAGCAACTATTCTGCAGGTTATAGTCTTAGAGAATGTGCTGTAGCAATAAGAGGTTAAATAACTTGTCCAGGATCATAGAGTTAATGTATCAGAGGTAGAATGTGAACCTTGGTCTAACTAACTCCAAAGTCAGACCTCTATACCAGGGGTGCCAAACTCAAATAGAAGTGGGGCCACTAAACTATATATCAGGATCCCTGTAGACTTAGAAAACTACACTATTTATGTCCTATCGTGGGGAAGCTAGGTGGCCCTGCGGATCAAATGCTGAGCCTAGAGACAGGCAGATAAGAGTTCAAATCCATCCTCAAATACTTAGCAGGCAGTGACCCTGGGCAAGTCACTATTTGTCTGTTTCCTCATCTGTAAAATGAGCTGGAGAAGGAAATGGCCAACCACTCCAGCATCTCTGCCAAGAAAACCCCAAACGGGGTCACAAAGAGTTGGATGATGAACAACGACAAATGTTCTATTACATTTTTATTTATTTTGTTAAATATTGCATTTTAATCTGGTTCAGTGGGCAGTATGTTTGCCAACTCTGTGCTGTCCTTCATAATTACTCCTGAGTTACTAGTTACTTATACAAGATGAAAAAGATACTAAGTGAAGAAGTTAGGATTTCAACCAAGGTCTCCTGATTCCACATCCAGGATTCATCCTCTTTTTCCCAGATTGCCTCCCTTAGAGGCCAGCCCTAATACGCTGTTCTACCAGAGCGCTTACATGGATTATCTCATTTGGTCCTTAAAACATCTTTATGAAGCAGGCCAAGAATTAAAATTTCTACTTCACAGATGAAGAAAACAAGTTCAAAGACAGAATACAAATGGCTCCTGAGCACTTATACAGCTAGGAGGCAGCAGATTTCTCCCAAGGGATCAATAACCCTCTCCTTCTCCCACGTTCCCTGTCCTGTCCCAAGCCACAGGGAGCTTTATGGGGAAAAGGAAGGTTCTGGGTCTGAGCATCCCAGAGGGATCCAGCATCTTGGCCAAAGGAGAAGCAGCTCTCTCTTCCCACTCCAGGTTGGGCAGGGCAGAAATAAGTTAGATTCTGCCTCTTCTTCCACTTCAGCTGGAAGCAGTTTCTTCTGGATTATTTTCTGCTGTCCCAATGGCATCAACTATTTTTAAGTGATGGGTGTGAGAGAAGAGACTCTTCTGTTTTCTGTTTTCCTTTGATGCTCTGCCACTAACCATAAATTAATGCTTTTCTGCCCCCCCCCTTCCCACCAACTCTTATTATATGACAGATGTATAGACAAGAATCTCACAGGAAGAGATGGCATGCAGCGGGTAGACTATACCTGCATGGGAGGACCAGCCCAGATGCAATCATGTACAAAGCACACGTATTGACATATGAAAAGCATTGTGCTGGGCACCAGAGGACACTAAATTTTGACAGGGCCATGGTAGGGGATATGACACATATTTTAATTACTATGATATGAAACAGAGTATCCCTAACCACCAAAGGGAGGAAGGTGCACAATGGTGTCAGAGTTAGAAAAGGGAAAGGGTTGTTATGGATTTGCAGAGGGGCGCTATCATGGATGGTTTCTTAGAAGAGGCATCATCTGTGCTGGGTGGGAGTTCAGCAAGTATGGGGGAAGGGAGATTTCATGTGTTGGCAACAACATGGGCAAAAGCACAATTCAGACAAGTTGCGATATAGAATGAGGAGGGTAATACAGTTTGTCAGAGCACAGAAAATCATGGGTCATAGGATATTAAAACCTTAGAAACCACCTCATCCAACTTCTTTATTTTGCAGACAAAGAAAGTGTGCCACAGAGAAGGGAATTAATATACCAGAAACTACACAAAATAGTGAGTAGCAAGGCCAGGATTTTAATCCCAGGTCTGCTAACTCTAAATCCAGTCTTCTTCCATGACTATGCAGCTGCCTCTTCATGCCTGTATTGAGTATAAGATAAATTTAGGAAGACAGAGTAGAGTTGGATTGTTGGCACAGGAGTGGGGAAGCCCTGAATGCCAGGCTAAGGAGCCTGACCTTTATTCAGTAGGCAATAGGGAGACTTGCAGGTTTTGGGGGCAGCTAAATGGCATAATGGATAGAGTGCCAGCAGGGAGTCAGGAAGACCTGATTTTAAATCTGACTTCAGGCAATTATTAGCCATGTGACCCTGGGCAAGTCATTTAAGCCGTTTGCCTCAGTTTCTTTGACTGTAAAATGAGGATAATAATAGAACCTACCTCCATGTTGTATGGAGGATCAAATGAGAGAATCATTGTAAAGTGCTTAGCATAGCACCTGGCACATGGCACTAAAAAATGCTCGCTATTATTAGAGTAGGAGCATGTATAAGAGAGTCCATTGGCATAAGAGGAAGTCTGGACAGGAAAGAAGACAGCACCCCGGGGATCTTCTACCCTCCCCTCCCTCCCCCCCCCCCAAGCTGGGGTAGCTCCTCCCATCCCAGGATCTCACCTCAAAGCAATAGTCCTGGCCCAAGATGCTGCTATGAACAGGCTTGATTACAACTTCCTCCTCCATGCTGAGATCCAGCGCCTCTACTGCGCTACTCGGACTGAGCAAGGACTCGTGGGATCTCGATTCCTTCAGCCTCGGCATCAGATGGGATCTGGGTAGGCACAGACGGGAAGGGAAAGGCTATTAATTAATCAGATCCAGGGATATCCTAGCCTCTTTTCCCCAAATGTCTCCACCCTCACCCCCTTCACTCCTACTTTCCTGTAGCTTTCTGTGAGAAAAGCTGCTTCCATTTCTAGTGGAAAGAATACCTGAATCAGAAAGATGGGGGATATAGAATGGACTCCCCATGGATTCACCCAATGATGCAGTTGGCCAATGACACAGGTAGCAAGGACTGATTCTAATTTGGGAAGCTTATCCATACTTCATCAGATTTGGGACTGGAAGGGATGTTAAAGCTTATCCACCATTTCCCAAAATTTTCAGACACAGACTTTTTAACATTAAAAAATTAATAAACATCCACAATAGTAACTGTATAGATCAGATGACTGAGAAAATACACTACAAGGCTTGGACATATTACGGCAACTCAGTGCTCCACATTTCCCTTGTGCTCTGACCCCTTCCTCAAACCCCATCATTGCTCTGCTGCCCGTAGGATGTAAACGACTTGATCTAGTCCAGGCTTGGGGAACCTGCAGCCTCGAGGTCACATGTGGCCCTCTAGGTCCTGAAGTGCAGCCCTTTGAATACAAACTTCACAGAACAAATCCCCTCAATAAAAGGATTTGCTTTGTAAAACTTGGACTTAATCAAAAGGTGGCACCCAAGGTTAGGTAGAATGCCACATGTGGCCTCAAGACTGCAGGTTCCCCACCCCTTTAGTCTAAACCAGTGGTTCTCAACCTGTGGGTCGCAAACCCCTTTGGAGGGTCAAACAACCCTTTCACAGGGGTCATAGGGGTCGCCTAACACCATTGGAAAACACATATTTCCAATGGCCTTAGGAACCAAGACACCGAGTTCCTCTATCCATCTCCAGGTGGGTCGGCCCACATGCAGATACACCCACATATGAGTATTAAAGGGTCGAAGCATTAGGAAGGTTGAGAACCACTGGTCTAAACCCTTAATTCCTTAATTTTGTAGTGGGGCTCAGAGAAGTTAGGCAAACTGCCCAAGGCCACCCAGCTATCAGCAAGCAGAGCTGGGATCTGAACCCAAGTGTTCTGTTTCAAAATCAATTTGTGGGCTACTACATTATTTGTAGGAAAGGCTGCTGGGGAAGGAATTGGGTGTGGCCCTTGGTGTGGGTGGGTGGGTAGAAGGAACAAGTCATCTCATGCGCATGTAAACAAACACACACACCTGGCAATAGGTAAGAAATGATGCCATCTAATCAATCAGGCAGAGTTCTTCCTCTAATACTTTCACATTATCTTTGCTGGGAATTTCCACTTCAGGTTCCCTTCCATAGAGTCCCTCTATAACTTGTCTGTACCTAGTTCTTTACACTTTGTCTCCCCATTAGAATGTGAACTCCTTAAGAGCAGGGACTCTCTTGCCTTTCTTTGAAGTCCTAAGTGCTTAGCACAGGCCCTGGCAAATAGGAAGCCTTTAATAAAATACTTGTTGACCTGACTAAACTAAAGGGCTTGTCATCTAGTGATGATCTCTAATGCCTAGCTCTGACGTGGTGAGATTTTAAATGGCTCAGCAGGCTGGGCTCCTGCCCCTGTCTTTCCCAGGAGGTGGGGCCAACAAGACAGAA
Organism: Pseudochirops cupreus; assembly: GCA_028627135.1. Lineage (NCBI taxonomy): Eukaryota > Metazoa > Chordata > Mammalia > Diprotodontia > Pseudocheiridae > Pseudochirops > Pseudochirops cupreus. The sequence goes on from CM053581.1 coordinate 258,938,670, forward strand.
TCATGGAACAACCACATAGAACCTTTGTAGCTGGAAAAAAACCTTAGAACATAGGATATTAGAGACCATCTAATCATTTCTATGTTAAAGGTGAGGAATCAGAGCTTGTCAGGAAAAGTGACTAGACATAAAGTGAATTTTAGTGGCAGATTCAGGAACTGAATCCAGCCTGCCTATCAGCCTAGTGCCCTTTCCACTATATTTACTCAGCCTTGCTGGGCAGGAATTCTAGGCTTAGGATCTGCTTTCTATTTCACACATAAGTCCCATCACCCTCTGAGAGAAGGGCATGAAGAGAAAGTTCCAGTCTGTGCCTTCCACCCATACTTCCATACTGGGAAGGAACTTGGAGAGGTCATAGGTCTTCCTGTTTCTATCTTCTTTGCATGTAGTCTCCCCCATTGGACTGTGAGCTCCCTGAGGGAAGGGCCTGGCCCACACTAAGTGCTATATAAGACCTTGTTCACTTGATTAAGTGAGAAACTACATTTATGAGTTCTTGCTACTTCTAGCTCTAAAACCTTCAGAAAGTCCACATCCTAGAGAAACTCCAGTCCAGACCCCCTCTCACAACATGCACCTGCTCTGTAAGACACATGTGACCATCCCATGCCAGACCAACCCAGGACACTAGGGAGCACTGGAATCTTCTCTAGTTTTGGTTGGCCCAGGGGTCCCTCAGAGGCCAGAGGGTATGGCTCTCCCTGAGATCCAGGAGAACCCACAGGAGTTTCTGAACCAACGGTCTGGGGATGTAAACTACCACTACAGCCTTATTTTAGCCTGTTTGGTTTGGCCCATCCCAGACCACCAGCCCACAATGGCAGGAGACAGAAGGGCTGACACAGCCCAGGATGGACGAGAGTTCTTTTTTCTTACAAGTGTTTCACATCTGTCCCTTCACTGCTGCCACCCTCTATCCTACTCAAACCCTCACCACCTCCCACAAGGATTATCGTAATAATAGCATGTTTACATAGTAATTTCCTTACAGCAACCTGGGGAGGTGAGTAGTGCCAATTATCACCACCCTCTTTTAATAGATGAGGAAAGTGAAGCTCAGACAGGATCATTGGGTTGTCCATTTAGAGCTGGAAGAGAGACCTTAGATAGTTTCCAGCCTATCCTCTAGCCCTCCTTCTACAGAAAGGGACAGGGATTTGACTAGGATCATGCAGGCAGGAAGCAAAAGAGCCAGGCATCAAACACAGGTCCCTCTTCCTTCCAAATGGTGCTCTTCCCATTACATCACAGCTGAACTTACCCAGTCTCATGCCTTTCCTGAACTAGACAGACAAGGTGATCGATTCTTCTCTCTGAGGCCCGTTGGTCAAAGGAACCTGTCATCCCCCATCTACAACCAGCTCCTTAGCTCTGTGTTGATGGCCCTGAGCACAGGTCCCCAAGTGTTTACAGAGAGACAATGATAAATAAGGCCCCGATGGCTTCATTGATTCCTAGAAATTCATTTGCCCCCTAAGATCTCCAAACTCCTACACAAGGGAACCCACTGGGGCAAGGGGGTGGGGTTGGGGCAATTGGCTGGGGCAGTGCACCTGGAGAATGGAAAGGTCATAGGGAGGAGGAAGACAAGTGTGTCTGTCTCCAAATGTCACTGGCAGTGAATGAGCCATTTGTCATTCATGCACAGCAAGTCCTCACTTCTGAGCTTTCACCCTGAGATACCAGTTCCTGGGTCTATCAGAAGTCATAGAATCAAAGGATTTAAGATTAGAAAAGACCTTAGAGATCACCTAGTTTACCTCTTTTATTTTACTAAGGGGAAACCTGAAGCCCAGGGAAGAAGGAAGGAAAAGTGGGAGAAAAGGAAGAAAAGAGGGAGGGTAGGGAGGGAGGGAAGGAAGGACCATTACCCAAGCAGGTTGATGCTAATAATACCAGCCCTATCATTAAATCCCTGTGTGAACCTGGGCAAAATTGTTTCCTTTCTTCTCTGAGTCTCACTTTCTTTCTCTGTAAAATGATGGAGTTAGATTAGATGACCTCTCACTGAGTAAAGACAATATGAGCTCTAAGGGTAGAACTCTAAAATGGGAAGATTCCTATGATCAACAGCCACATTGGGCCCAATTCATGGTTGATTCCTCCCCCAACTCTATTCTTGATAGCGGCCAACACAGAGCAGGATCTGTTAAGAGAACTCACTTGTCTCTCTCTGAATACCATGTAGGAAGAATCAGAGCACAAATCCATGAGGCCCCTCCCTAAACCTATTCTAGAATTCTATACTTATAATCAACACATATGTAAGAGACAGCATGGAACAATAGAGAATTGATCTAATGTTCAGGAAGTTCTGGGTTTAAGACATCTACATCCTGTGGCTGTGACAGCAACTCCTCAAAAGTCTCATCTTGTTGCCCCAGGTAACTTTAATACCCTCGGCTCCAGAGAAAGCGGCCAGCTATCTGCACTGGTAGACGAAGTACTTCTACCTCAAAAATGAATTTAAAAATAAATCTATAGATGAGCACTGGTTTTGGAATCAGAGAACCCATTTTCAAACCCTGGCTCTGTTTTCCTCATCTGTAGAATGATGGGATTAAGACTTAATTTCTGACTTTAAATGCTCTGTGACATTAGGAACCTTTTGGTTTTTACTCCATGCGACCGATATGGCCAATGTTGGTTAATGGCAATATACTTTTCAAAGTGTACAGAAAAGGAGAAGAATGTTGCCCATCATTGCAAAATGAAAACAGGCCCAATTTCAAGTTTTAACGGGGTTTTCCCAGTCACCCCGGTTACGTGATGCCTACCCCTTTATGTAAACATATGGCTCTCTACTCTGGGTCTGCCAGTCATTTCCACTCGAATCCACAGAATTGAATTCCTACAAGGTGTGGCTCCAGGTCTCCCCTCCTACTAGCATTTAGTTCATAGCACATTCCAGCCCTGGGATAGACACCAAATTGGTGAGCATTTATTGACTTGATGATTGATTGATAGAAAGCTGTGGTAGTAGGCTGGGGGCAGTTACTTGCAATCTCTTCCAGGAACAGAGTGATAGAAGAGATGACCTCCAAGGCTGATTCTCTGCCCAGGATCTCATCTGACCCTCAGACCATTCCTGGAGGTTGCTGTACCCATTTTAAAAACAAAAACTGAGACCTGACCTAGAAAGTTCATACACTACCTTAGAGACAGTGTAATCTAATTTCCTTCATTAGGAAATGGAGGCCGAAAAAAGGTCACACAGATAGTAAACAGCAGAGTTGGGATAGAACCCAAGTCTTCTGACTTCAGATTCAGTGTTCTTTCTATGACGCTGTGCAATTGCCTGGAACCTGGATTCCTGACTCCCCACCCAGTACCGCAAACTTGAACATTGTTCTTTATTTTAAAATTCTTAAGAAGCCTAGGACAAATCTCTTCTTTTCTCCTGGCATAGGCTCCTCTCCATTCAGCAAGCAGTTTTTCTAAAAAGGCTTTCACCCAAAACAACTTATTGTCTTCCCACCTTGGGATGCTAGGTCACGATCAGAATAAACTCCCTTTTTTCTTTAGGTTGGAAAATGTCTTTATCCTGAACCTGGACCTAACTAGCCAGAGCCAGCTATTCCACAGAACCTCAGAATGGGAAAGGACCCCAGATGTTATCTCATTCGACCTTGAGCAAGCCCAGTTGTAAACTGGGGGTGGTGGGATTGAACAAGGATGATTTCTAAGGTTCCGTCCAGCTCTAAGATTCTGCATCTAAACAAGAATGCCCTCTACATCATCCCTGAAAAATGGTCATGGAAATTTCTACTTGAACACCTTAACTTAAGGTCTATTAACTCAGCCTGTTCTACTTGGTTATAATTATTTTTTTATAATTATAATTTATAACTTATAAGTTATAATTGTTAGGAAGTTTTTCTTAATATTGTGACAAAATTTGCTTCTCTGAAACTCCCTTCCCCCTAGTACTCCTAGTTCTGTTCCTCAGGGCAAGCAGAATAATGAAAAGAGTACTAGATCTTGAGTAAGACCTGGGTTCAAATCCTACCTCTGCTACTTTCTAGCTGTATGATCTTAGGCAAATAATTTAACTTTTCTGGGCCTCAGTTTCCTCATCTGTAAAATGAGGGAATTGAACTAGATGACTTCTGCATTGTCTTCTAGATCAGAACCTGTGATTCTGGATCATTGTCTAATTGTCCTCTCATTGGACAGCCATTCAAATACTTAAGACATAATACTTAAGTTATCATATTATGGGTTCTCTAGTCTCAACACCTCTACCTTCTTCAGCTAATCTCTCCAGGCACTTCACCATCCCAATCATCCTCCTCCGGATGCCCTCTAATGGATCAATTCCATCTGTGAGCTGTCCCCTAGTCACATGATGCTCACCCCAGGAGCACAGGCCTTGATGTAAACATATGGCTTTCTGCTCTGGGCCTGCCAGTCATTCCCACAGAATCCCTGCTCTGGCTCTCTGCGACTCAGATTCAAGGACTGTTGTGAACATTTTAACAAACATGGCAAATGGTTCCCCCTCTCAGAAGACAGCCCATCGATCCTGAGGGGAAATAACCTTGTTATCCATGTGGGTTCTGTTCCGGGGACTCCAGCGGAGAGGCCGCTGCAGCCTGGTTATTAAAGCAAGATGTTTGCCACTTGAAAGCACAGAGGAAAGATCCCATTCCTGGCACCAATTGGACACAACATTTCCACCCGACATTCCAAAGCATCTTTCTGGCAGTCCTTCCTCTCCCCTCCCTCCAAACAGGGGACAAGCTGAGGAAACAGCAGTAGTCAAACAGTAACAGACATAAATGGGGCTGTTCAGATTGAGTGGGTAGCAAAGACCCCGGCCCAAAACTGACTGGATTTTCAGGGATGGAAGGAGAGGCTCCTAGGCTTCATGCCAAATTTAGTCATAGAATTTAGAGATGGAAGGGCCCTTAGAACAAAGAATTTTTTTTTAAGTCCACAGACTATCAGAGCTGTAAGAGACCTTGGAACATAAAATGTCACAGCTGGAAGGGACCTTAGACCATATGACAGTAAAATGGAGAAAATGGAATATTAGAACTGAAAGAAACCTTAGAACACAGAACATCTGAATTTAAAGGATCTTTAGAGTACAGAATGTCAGAATTAACAGAGACTACAGAGATTATCTTGTTTGAACCCCTTATTTTACAGACAAGGAAACTGAGGTCCAGAGACATCCAAAGAATCTTGCCCGTGACCATACAGTGAAGTCAACCCAGGTCATCTGACTTCAAGTCCACATCTTTCTCCACATAGCAGACTATGCTACTAAAAATGCCCAATTATTTCTTTCTCCCCAAATTTAAACATGTAGATTATGGATAGAAGCATGAAATATGTTCCCTGGGGACCATTTAGCTTTGCTCAGATGAAGTCTCAGGCTCAGGGAGAAGGCAACATTAATTGCATTTACCAGAAGCTGCCTTCCTCCATAAACTTTAGAAGAGAATCATTCCATTTGGCAAAAGTGAGGTTACAGAACCACAATGCCACTGTACCCATACACAGGATAAGATAATGAGGTTGAAAACACCCTTTGAATGAACAGATGAGGAAGTTTCTGAATTTCCAAAGTGCCCAGCCCAGGGAAATTCCCAAACCTTCCTTGCTGGATCATACAGGAGACAAGGGGCGGTGACAGGAAGATAAGAGAAGCCAGGAGCTATTTGAGAGAGAAAGCCTGGGAAGTGTTTGGGGCCAGGGGACATTGAACCAAGGAGAAGAACAGCAGGGTTTCAGTCCTGGCCCCTCCCAATGCTTGCTGTGTGACCTGGAGGAAGTCACTCTACCACCTGTTGAAGCTCTATCAAACATTTTCTACTCTACATTCTAAAATGCTACGTTTGAAGGCTTTAACATTTTACATTTTAAGGTTCTTTACTGCTTCTAGGTCCAGAAACTCTTTCCAAGAGTGATTTCCATAGCTGTGCCTCCTTATTTCACTCACAGAACCCTACTACAGGTGGTAGAGGCAGCAATTTCAGGATGAGGATCATAACAACAGTAACTCACCTTTACATAGTACTTCAAGGTTAGTAAAGTACCTTGTGAGGATGGGGATGTGAAAGGAGGAATAAGCATTTAAATGTGTGGGTATAGTCCTAAGCACTTGTACAAGTACCTCATTTGATCTTTACAATGACCCTGGAAGGTAAGTGCTATTATTATCTCCATTTTACAGCTGAGGAAACTGAGGTAGAGGTTAAGTGACTTGTCCAGAGTCACACAGCTAGTGTCTGAGACTTCATTTGAATTCAGGTCTTCCTAATTGCAGACCTGGTGCTCTCTTCACCTAGCCACCAGCTGTCTTTATTTACACTATCTCATCTGATCCTCACAACCACTTTGTGAAACAGGTATCATCCCCCTCATTCCCCAAGTATTATCCCCATTTTACAGATGAGCACAATGCCTTGCCCATAGCAGGGGCTCAGTGAAGAGGAATTGAATTTAATTAGGGGAACTGGGGCTCAGACTCAGTTCAGGTGTTAATCTGGTAAGTGGCAAAGTTAGGTCAGAAGGTCAGGTGTCCCAACTCCAAGACCTTTATAACATCACTGCTCTGTTAAATTACTTAGGCATGGGACAGCTAGGTGGCTCAATGCATGGGGCACCAGCCCTGGAGTAGGAAGTACCTGGGTTTGAATATGGCCTCAAACACTTACCTTGGGCAAGTCGCTTACTCCCAATTGCCTCCTTCCCCCCTAAAAAAAAAACAACCCACCAACTTAAATAAAGAAATTATGTAGGCAAGCACAGAGCCTCTATGCTCCAGAGAGAAATGGAATCTTCCAGGGTAAGCAGACTTTCTAGTAAAGGCAATAGCAATCAGTCTAGTTCTGGGGATGAAAGCCATTGTGCCTCACTAAGCCTGTGCCTTCGGTATAAGCCCTGTCTCTACTAGAGACAAGCAGCCAGATCAGGTCAAGAAAAATGCAAATAACAAACTGTCAATAATTTCTTTACTTGGGCTAGTTTAAGTCTGTAATCTCACAAAAGGAGAAGATGATAAAGTGGAAGAGAAAGCAATGGGTTTGAGGCTGGAGGACCTGTGTTCAAATCCTGCTGTTATTACTTGTGCTCTTAGGAGGAAGTCATTTAATCTCTCTGGGCCTATGTTTCCTCCTGAGTTAGATTAGCTGATGCATATGGTGCCTTCTGACTCTAAATCTAAAATCCTAGGACTGCCATTGTGTGGTAATGAGGGAGGGCAAGTATCATTACCCCCATTTAAAAAAACACCGCAGGAGCAGAAGTCATATGGTGACATATGGTAACATAATGAGTGTCAATTGAGAACCCTGGTCTCCAAAATCCCAGTCTAATGGTTTTTTTTTCTGCCACAACACACTGCTTCTCATGTCAAATATTTCCCCAAATTCAAGCTGTGCAGCAACATTTGCATATAACTGCTTCCCCACTCAGTCCCTATCCCCGGGGTCACTTGGCTAAGAGCTCCTAATAAGCTTTTCTCGAAGAGAAATCCAGCAATGTCCAGACCATCAGTGACCTTGAAACACAGAAGACAGTTATCCCTGCCCACCTAAAAGAATACAAATGGGCCACCATAGTTAGGAGGTCTAACTCTGCCAGGGTCTCAGAAGGGCTGCCAGACCCTGGAACCACCAGAGGTGGTTCTCAGGACCAGACCTCTGCTCTGCTATGACAACTCCAAACAGGACACGGGACCCCTTCCTCACCTCTCCCACACCTCCCTAGAATCATCCTCTACATCAGTAAGGAGCCCCAGAAGTCAGAGCCCCCAGTTGTTCAGAGGTTCTTGTCATCCAATGTTCTAAGATCCCTCCCAAGTCTTGGGATCCTGCATTTTATTTTTTAATATTTGAGGCTCTATTCCTCCCAGCTTCACACTGTTTTAACATTGCAGTTGGGTTCAAACATTCTACACCCTAGGACTCCTCCCAGCTCTTTTCCAATAGCCTATTCCCAATGTTTCATTTTAGCTCTTCCAGTCATTGCCTATGTTCTAAGGTCCCTTTCCAGCCCTAAAATTCTGTGTTCTGTTGCCCCTTCCAGCTCTGACAGCCTGCAATCCTCTAACACAAACCTGGAATATTATAAAGGAGATGGAGGAACCAAAACCTTTTCCCTAGAGCTTATCTTTCAGTCTTGTCATGCCGTCACACAGATTGGAGGCCATCCCTGAGCTGCCTGGGGTGTGGCTCTTCCCTTCCACACAGTACTCTCAAGCAAGTCCTTAGACCCCATTTCTTCCCCCATTCCTATTTCTCTAGCAAAGGCTTTAAAAACTAAACAAACAAAACCCCCCCAAACTTCTTTACTAGGTCCTGCCCCTAACACATCCAAATTGCATCTTGCTCAGATCCATGTTCCTTAATCTCACCCTCCTTAACCTCTAACACCTAGTCCCAGTCCTACTGACCAAGTTCACTCCTTTGAGCTCAAGCTCACAGGGTCTTCAGACTTCTTCCCCTCCTCCTTCCCTCATTCTCTCTCACTATCCCTTTCTCTCGCTTGAGCAGCTCCTGGCTGCCAGGCAGAGCCCACAATACACTCACAGCTTAGCTCAGCTCCAGCCCCACCATTGGCTGCTCCTGTAGCTGGGTAGGAGAGGCAGCAATTCCCAGGCAAGGGGCTGTGACAGCTGCTGCTTATAGCCACTGTGCAGGACACACACGTACACAGAAACACATGCACAGGATGATGCCCTCTAGACTCATGAATATATAACACAGACACACACAGATTCAAACATATCCTGCCACCTGCCCTTCCCGCAGACACACAAACATGCAGTTACATAGGAATATACTCATATTCCACCCACCCTACCACAGATACATAAAGATATAACACACACACACACACACACACACACACAACCCATAAAATATATTTCACAATCATCACAGAGACCCAAAAAGAAAAAATAACACCCCTTCACACACACACAGACTCACCACAGATACACAACTATACATCTATTTAAGCCCCTCCCCCATAAAAACATCACCACCACCCTGCATACACACAGTGCAAGCATCCTTTCCACCTCGCTTCCAGAAAACAACTATTAAAAAACTCTCCCAGGCTTCCTGACAGTTCCAGGTTTTAGCTAGCTAATCCCCCAAGCTATCCTGGTCCATTCCTCTGGGGAAGGAGAACTCCCCCAAAAAGCTGTGCTTAGAGGCTATGGAGAAGGTCTCACTTTTGCAACCCCTAAGAGACCTCAACCCATCTTCACCACCAGAAATCCTGAGGGAGATGGGCAAGAGAAAAGTGAGGCAGCCCCATCTTGCTGCTCTGGGGTTTGGCCAGGGGAAGGGGCTGGACTTCAACACCTAGAAGCAGCTGGTCAAGTCTAAGTGCTTACCTCACAGTTTGCCCATTCAGGTCTTCCCTTGGAAACATCTCTCGGCTCTCACTGCCATCACCCTGGTACAATTCCTCATAATCACTTGCCAGGGTCTTCCCATCCTCACTCTGATCCATCCTTTCCCTGATGCTAGACTAATCTTCTTTACAAAAACAAGAGATCTGATTCTGGTACTCCAATGCTCAAGAATTTCTGTGGCTCTGAGACAGCCTCCTGAGGCAAGTTCAAACTCTTCTGCTTGGCATTCAAAGCTCTCTACCATCTGCCACTACTGTACTTTAACAACCCTATCTCACATTGCTCTGCTGGGCAGCTCTAGATTCCCAACAGGCTAGACTCCCCCTACTGTGAACACCTCTACACCTTTGCTCATGCTATTCCCTATGCCTAGAACACCCTCCTCCTCTGTCTCTTTGTTGAATAATGGAAAGGAAGCTAGATCTTGGAACACATAATGTTAGAAGGGAAAGGAAACATCAAGATCTTGTAGTTCAATCCATTTACTCAGTGGATGGAGAAACTGAGGTCAGAGATTGGATATGACCTACCCAAGGTCACACTGCCAGTTAGTGACAAAATCAGGATTAAAATTTAGTCTTCTGGCTCCTAGTTCAGTATTCTCTCCACTACAAACAACAGATTGTTCTCCAATGCCCAGCCGTCACTCATTCCCACCTGACCTAGAGTTGGCCTTCCTCCAGGGGCTGCCTGTACTGCCTGGCGTCACCCCATTGTATCCAGCTATTTCCTTTCCCACTTTCTCCAGCCTGGCTGCCACCTCTGGGCTAGGCAGGCAGCCCAGTGGAGGTCAGCTAGCGGGCTTGGGATCTGGCTCATTCAGCTCAGCCTGCTGCTTATTGTTCCTGAGCCTGGGCAGGAGGGGGGTAGGGAGAACTAAGACTTGACAGAACAGTACTAGAGCCAGTTACTTCTCCCTCCTCTCCCCTCCACACCTCCTTATCTATACTGTCTGGCCCTCTCAGAGCTGGATACTGGGCTTTAATGAACAAGTCTAGGCTCTCTCCCTCAACTCCTCTTTCATAATATTGCAGATTTGGGTTATACAATCATCAGACACAGAATAATCAGTTGAAAGGGGTTGTCTTTAACATAAAATGTTGAAGCTCCATCACTGCCCCCAGTCTCTCTAGGCTAACAAACTGAGCACCCTAATTCTGAACACTGAGCAGCTCCCTCCCCCCAGGTTCTGGTCATTTTCCCTCTGCTCCCTTCCCAACCAACTTGCCTATGTAAGTACACTTCACACACACAACCAAAGTGGCTTTTAAAACCCCAGTTCCTCCTTACAGCCCTCCAGAATGGGCTAGAGTGGGCTGGCCCTTTGTCTTACCCAGTGTGTATCTGGAAGTTGTGTTTTTCACCTCTATCTCCATCCTGTACTTAAGCATTTACTAATTGATTACTATGTGTCAGGCACTGGTGAGACAAATAAAAAACAAAAGTCCCTGCCCTCAAGAAACTTAGATTCTAATGGGAGAGACAATATGTATACAATATGCATATAAATAGACACATTCAAGAACCATGAGAAGTCGATATAAAGTAACTTTGGAAGGGGCAAATCTTCCTGTGAAAATAAAGTGATTGCTGCCACAAAGCCCACCTCCCACAGGAGGCCTTCCAGGTTCAACCAAAGAGTTGATCACATCCTTCACCCTGCTCAGACTGGACTTGTACCTCCCCTGCTGTGGAAGTAATAGAAATATCTGTTGGCTCATTGTTTTTAGCTTGCCGTCTATACATCTTTTCATGTATGTCAGTTTGTCAAAAATGGTAAGAGCCAAGTGGGGACATAATCTGGAAGATTATTTTAATACTGACACCCATAAGCAAGTTCTTGCTATCAGTCACCTAATACTGTTTCTTCTTTTGAAATATCTCTCAAATACCTGTTAGTCTTTCTAAATTCCCACCACTAAGCCCTCCACCTTTCACAGATTCCTAAATGATCCCTCATCTCTGGTCTCCATTCCTGTAAGTAATGCCTACAAAGGGTCACGAGATTAACCTTCATGAAGGACAGCTTTGATCAGGTCAATTCCCTGCTCAAACATCCTCCATAACTACTGACTGCCAAACATCTTTCAGTTGAAATGCCCTAGATTTAGAGCCCTCCACGTTCTCAACACACCTTATCGATGTCTACCTACCAGTACACAATCTCTGCTCTAGGCAGGCAAATATGCTTACAGCTCCATGAACACCCCAACACTGGGCGCATCAAATTATAGACTGTCAGAGCTTGAAGGGACCTTAGAGTATAGAATGTCAGAGCTGGAAGGGATCCTACCGTAAGATCAAAGATAAAAGCTACAGGGGACCTCAGAGGCCATCTAGTCCAACCCCCTCATTTAACTAACAGATGAGTAAACTGAGGCCATAGGAATTTAAACTAGCCCAAAGTCACAAAGGTAGAAAATGTCAGAGAAGGGATGTGAATGCAGTTCCTCTGATTCCAAAGTCACAATTTTTATCATGGTAGCATTAACATGTTTTCCACACCTTCATTTTACAAAGAAAGAAACAGATCTAAAGACTTAGGGGCAGCTAAATGGCACAGTGGATAGTGTTGGGTCTGAAATCTCAGGGAAGAGAATTAGGCCCAGAAAATTTAGGAAGACTTGAGTTCCAATCCAACCTCATATACTTACTAGCTGTGTGACCATGGCCAATGCTCAACTTCTGTTGCCTCAGTTTTACTAATCTGTAAAATGGGGATGATAATAGCACCTACCTGCCAGGTTGTTGTGACAATCGAATGAGATAAATATTTGTTAAGTGCTTAGAATGGTGCCTGGCACATAAATGCTATAAAAATATTAGTTACTATCCTTATTTTTATTACAGAACTGACTAACCCAATGTCACACAATGTTGTTGCTGAGTCATTTCAATTGTGCTGGACTCTTCATGACTCCATTTGGGATTTTCTTGGCAAAGAGAGTAGAGTGATTTGACATTTCCTTCTCCAGCTCATTTTGCAAATGAAACTGAGAAAAACAGGGTTAAGTGACTTGCCCAGGGTCATACAGCTAGGAAGTGTCTGAGCCTAAATGTGAACTCAGGTCTTCCTGACCACCCCAGGTCCAGGTGCTCTATCCACTGCACCATCTAAGTGCCCTCACATAGCTAATAGTTAGTGAACTAGAACCCAGATCTCCTGAGTACAAAGTCATTCCTGCTGACTTTGACATTCCTGCCTTCTGCCTGCTTTCTATTTCTATTCTCCACAGGAAAGAAAAGGCAAACGGGATGTGTAGCCCTCCCACCCCCCAGAGAGCTAGGGAGGGTTAGAAATTCTGGATCTGTTGTCCAAAGGGGCAAACAGTCCCACTGGCTTAGGCAGCCATAGGCAGGGACCTGACTGGCAGGCAGATTTAGCCATCATATGCTTGGCTCCTCTAATTAATCTGGACTTATTAGCACAACCTGTCAAGGCCAGAGAAAAAGCTGGATGGGCTGTCCTTGTCTCTGAGGCCTGCAGTGACGCATGCCCAGACACCAAGCCGCCCTTGGCCCACTAACGAGGAGACAAACAGAGCAGGGGGCTCTGCATCACATTCATCATAAAATCCTAAGGCTAAAAGGAACTACAAAGGTCATCTAGTCTATAGTACCTCTACTTGAAGGCCCCCAGTGATGGAGAACTCACTACCTCCTGATCTAGCTCATTCCATTAACAAAATTCTTCCTGATACTGAACTGAAGTCAGCCTTCCTATAATCAGATATCAATAGGTGTCATCTCAATGGAATAAACATTGACTCTAGAATCCAAAACCTGGGCTCATAAATCCCACTTTGGGCAAGAGGCACTTAACCTCCCTGGACTTCAGTTTCCTCATCTGCAAAAATGAAGAGATTAGATGGTCTGAGTTCATTTGGACCTTTTAAGACCATGATCCTCTAAGCCTGGGTACAAAACTGGGCTCTGGCATGAAGATGACTGACCTGGGAAAAGACGGGCAGGACAATCAGCTGGATACCGAAGAGTAAATAACCTCCTCTTCTCTGCCCTCTCTAGTTATACCTACCAGTGGCCGCCAGTGACGCTGTGAAGTCACTTCATTTCCCTGAGCCATCTGTAAAATGAAGAAGCTGGACTAGATTATTGCTAAGACTCCTTCCTGCTCCAAGGTCTCTGACCTTTTGACATTCCAAGTCAGTGGCACAGCCAAGACTCAAACCTGTATCTCCTGATTCTTTATATCCAATGTTCTTGCCATTGCAACACAGCCCCTCCACTACCCTCCTCACTTTATACAATGTAGAAATAAGGATCAGGGAGGGGAAGTCATCCCACAGGGTTACAGGTAGAGAGTCAGGATTAAAACCCATGCCTCTGGCTCTCCTGCTCAGTGCTCCTCCCACCAGCCCACCCTTTCCCCGGAATTTTGTGTTCTTTACAACAGTAAGAGGATTTACAGCCTAGAATCCTATAACCACAGAGCTGAAAGGAACCCCAGAGGCCAGACAGATTCATTAAAGTGATAACTCTGTCTCAGGCGTAGGTCCTTAGGACACTCCCAGCTCGGGTTGGGAAGTCATGTGGCTATTCAGAAAGAGTCAGAACTCTTAAGTTTACACTTCTAAGTTCATATCACACATATTCCTCTACTGTCCTTGCAACAAGTCATTAATCTCTCTCTCAGCCTCAATGTACTTATCTGTAAAATGGGCATTATTTGTCATCTGAAGTATCTCCTAGGTGAACAAATGAGATAGCGTACATAAAGCCTTCTGTAAATCTTGATGTGCCGTAAAAATGTATGTTATTACTTCCCCTGTTATACACATGAAGAAATCAAGGTCTAGAAAGATAAAAATGATTTGTTCAAGAAGACACAGCTATCCAAGGGCTGGGCTGGGATTGGAAAACAGGTCTTTTGATTCCAGACCCAGTGTTTTTCCCACTACATCACAGTTATCTGATCCTCAACAAAAACGTTTTCCAGACTTGTCCCTATCCTAGTCCCACCAAGAGAACATATTCTTGGGCCTCATCTGGCCTCCAGGGAGCCGAATCTAGGAGCTGACATGAGATTGGGGGACCAGGACCTAAGAGAAGGATGGGTCAGCCCCAGGAGAAGACTGACTACACTTATCTGTAGTTTTACAAAGTCCTTTAATATATTACTCCTATAGGATCCTGTGGGTTAAGATTTAGAGGAACACAGGATGACAGCCAGAGCTGAAAAGGACCTTACAGATTACTCTTTATTTCACCCTCTTCCGTTTTTATAGGAAAGGAAACCGAGGTGCAGAGGGTGGTTAAGTGACACAGGAAATTAGTGGCAAAGCTGAGATTTGTATCTAGGCCCCCTGACTCCAAATCCAGTGTTCTTCTGTTCCCTGGGAATCTGGGGAAAGGAGGGAGGATCATAGGACTCAGAGGTGAAAAAACTCAGGGAGATCCTGCCTACTGATACTGTCCAACTGGACTCTGGACCAGAGAGGCCTGTCCCCAGTGCACCAAAGCTCCTATCACCTACATTCCAGTCAGATTGTACTATTAACCTGTAACCTGATTTCATCCTGCTCTCTTGGGTCACTGTATATTTATGCAAAGCATTTCCCATGCCTAGAAAATACTCCCTTCTGGTCCACTGAAACTCTTCTCATCTTTCAAGGCTGAGTTCAAGTCCCACTTCCTCCATGAAGCCTTCCTTGATTCCTCACCCAGAAAAAAAAAATCTCTCTTTGCCTCCACCACAATTTACTTTATATTCTGTTTATGAGAGTGTATGTTGTCCTTCCCCTCACGACTCCTCCAAGAAGACTGTGAGCTCCTCCAGGGCAGGGCTGACTTGTTTTTCATATTTATATCTTTTTCACGAGTGCTCCAACATGAAGCACGGGGCTGAGCACACAGTAGGTATTTAAAATATATTTGTATTTAATGGGATTCTAGCAGGGCCAGTTCACCCAGCCCCAACTGACAACAAGACAGATTCCTTGTTCTTATTCCTTGGAAGGGAAAGCTCAATTCCCCCAAGGAAATACAGCAATTGGCTGGGATATCAGTCCTTTGACCAACAGTGATCTCTATGGTTTTAAGCATGCACTGTATTCCTTTTTACAATTTTCTAACAAGTCATCTATTGTTCTGACTCCAGGAAGGGACTGGCCCATACAGACATCACTCTCACCACCCTATCATTTAGTTTTCAAGTCCAATTTCTTTTTCTATAAGGGCACATGTATAGACCCAATCAAATTTCCACCGATCTGTACACAGTGGCACAGATAATGCTAAACCATAGAGAATCCAAAAACCAGTTTATTTGACTTTATAATGTAAGATACGACTTTTCTCTAATTTTATTTTTCTCAGGCCAGTCTTAGTGAAGTGAATTTACCTTCCCTGAGCTCCCGACAGTGGATAGTCACCTTCAGGGAGAGGGGTTTAACACTGACTTACAAAACAACTAGGAATTCTATTTTCTCTGAGAAGAGACTTCTAACTATTCCTACCTCCCACTCATGGCATGAACTCCAACTGTTCACGTTGCTGATCAAGCTATCCAGTGTCTGCTTCAGCACCTCCAGGGACAGAGAATTTACTACCTTATGAGACAGCCTGGTTCCACTGTTGGCCAGTTACTATTGTTAAAGATGTCTATTCTTAAACTGAGTCAAACAAAATCTTCCTCCATCTAACTCCCCTCTATCTGCCATGGTCCTAGCTATGCCTTTTACAGACACGAAGTCCAAGTCTAATCATCCCAGTTTCCTGGGACAACCCTGAAAATAGATACCATGTCTTCCCATACTCCCTGAGTCTTCTATTCTCCAGACTGAACATCCTCAGTCTCTTCACATATGACATGGTTTCGAATCACCATGCTTGTCTTCCTCCTCTGGATCTAGTCCAGCTTGTCAACATTCTTCTTAAAAGCAATGCCTAGAACTAAACACACCACTTCAGCTGGGGTCTGACCAGGGCAGATGACAGAAAGAATGCCCCTTCCCTTCTCTGGGACAATATGCTCTTATTACTGCTGCCTGAGACTGAATTAGCTGTGATAATAGCTGCATCACACTGTTGACTCATTTCAAACTTTCAGTCCACAAAGGAGTCTTTATAGCCATGTTTACATGTATATTATTGTTGTTATTATTCAGTTGTATCTGACTCCTTGTGAGCCCATGCACCGTACTGTCCGTGTAGTTTTCTTGGCAAAGATACTTGAGTGGTTTGCCATTTTCTTCTCCAGTGAATTAAAGCAAATAGAGATTAAGTAACTTGCCTAAGGTCATACAACTAGTAAGTGCCTGTGTCAGAATTTTAACTCAGATCTTCCTGACTCCAGGCCCAGCACCCTATCCACTGAGTCATCTATTGACCATGTATATTATAGAAGAATGTAAACGCAGAATGTTCAAAGACAGCTAAGAGCAGAGAATATCGGCACACAGAATGTCAGACCAGGAGTGGCCCTTAGAACACAGACAGTTCAAACATAAGACACACAATGTCAGAGCTGGAAGGAACCTTAAATAGCCTTTCATCCAATCTCCTCATTTTCAATTCAATTCAATAAACATTTATGAAGCGCCTGCTCTGAGGAAACTGAAGCCGGAGGATGTCTAGTGGCTTGCTCAGGATTCCTCTGCAATAACTGACACATGATTCCAAATATGTATTTCAGCTAAAGCCTGAATTCTGAATAACCTTGAGAGAAAATGAACAATAATCAAGGCTGATCATATACATTTAATATATACCATATGAGTGTCCTGTTCCAACTGTCTACTCTAATCATGTGACATTCCTTAGAGGATTTTGAATTACTCCCTTTCTCAGATCCCACCCAACAAAGGCTGAAATAAGGGGCACAGGTTGAATGCTAGGAAGCCTGGGGTCCACTCTGCCAATGATTCGTTGTGTGATGTTAAACAAGTCATCTTACCTGACCCAAGCTGTAGAATGCTACAGCAAGAAATTCACTATCCTGGAGGATACACTATGGGGAGATGGTTGGTCATTCTATTCCTCTGCCTGTGAGCATCTCTAGGGCACCCAGAGAACAGGTCCTCATCATCCCTGCACATAGTATTTATTGGCAGAAACTCAGCTAAAACCAGATACTCATTCATTTCAGTCCCTTTATGTACAGGCACACAGTTCTACACCTGGATTTTAAGATTCAGGAAAGGAAGGAGACAATCTAGACAAAGTTCATCAACTGCCCCTGAAGACACACATCAAAACTGTTGAGACCTTTTTTCCCACCTGAATCAAGTTTCCCTTCAGTTTCACCAGGAAGAACCTTTCCTCTAGTCTGGGGGAACAGTAGAATTGAACCCCCAAGCCCCCTGAAACATCTATATTACTTGAAAATAGAATTTACTTCAAAGACAGACAAAACTGGGAAGAATTTTTCAAGAAAAATCACAAAAAAGGGGTTCCTACAAGAAAGGAACCTATGTTAGTTAGATAAGCCAGTCTCCACAGTCACTGGGCACTTACCTTGTTTTCAACCTTTTATCATCAATAATGCTGCTATGAACTTTATATTTGCTTTGTATAAACAGGGCTGATTCTGCCCATCCCTTCCTGCTTCTAGAGCCAGAGATGTGAGGAAAAGTATGATGCAGAAGGAAGAAGAATGCAATAGAAGCCAGGACAGCAGGGTTCTAGTTTCAGGTCTGCCCCTAATTTGCTCTGTGACTGGTGGGCAAGTCAATCCTTTTCTCCCCGCCTCAGTTTTCCCATCTATATAACTGGAATAATGTCTTTCCCTACCTATTTCACAGTGGTGAAATATGAGGCTCAAATGAACCAAATGTGATTGAAAGCTATTTGCAAAAGTATCCCAAGTTTCACCAATGGAAGAGAGCTGTTATTAACCAGTTCTTGATGGTAAAGGAATCTTGGAGGAAAAGATTATAATTTAGCATGGGTGGAATGGAGAGGATGGGAAGGGGAGAATGACAGCACCATGCCTGGCATATAATGGGCAGGTAAGGGGTGTGTGCTTGTGTGTGTGTGTGTGTGTGTGTGTGTGTGTGTGTGTGTGTGTGTGTGTGTGTGTGAATGTGAAACACAAACAAAAATACGCCATTTGGTCAAACGCCAGCTGTGCTCCCCAACACCCGATGATATATTACCTCCTGCCTCCACCACCTTGAGACCTGCTTCCCAAGCAAGCTCTCACAAACAAATCCCAGACTTCCCAAATGGGCAGAGAGAGAACCTGGATCTGCCCCAAGAGGCTCCATTCCTGGCTGAGGTCCAAGATCTGCTACTGCTTAGCTGTGTCCCCATGCACAGATTGCTTCCCATTGCTGAGCCTCAGTTTCCTCATCTATCATATAGGAATAATAAAAGCAATTTTAATGACAAAAAGCTGTGCTTTGAAATTTCCTTTCAGTCAATCAGTCTTGCTATGTGACCTTAGGTAAGTCATTTCTCTGGGCCTTAGTTTGCTCATCCGTAAAACGAAGAAGATGGACAAAGGGATCTCTATGGTTTCTTTCAGCTCTGACACTCAGGATTTCTAAGGTTGTTCTCAGCCTTAATGGTCAGCGATTTTAATTCAAGCCAGATTACTTCATACTTCTGTGGGGTGGCCTTGATTGTAAGTAAAGATGGACAAGTCTGGGGGAATACACACTACTTAAGACTTTCCTTCCTTATCGGTTCTCCCTACCCCCAACTTCCTTATTTTTTAAATATGTGGTCAAGCCCAAGCATGGTGGAATAGAAAGGGCCCTGGACCTATCTCACAGAGCTGTCATGGACAAAGCATTTTATAAACCTTAAAGTGCTCTTAAAACAGGAGCTGTTATTATTCCTAATGTCTTTCCTCCTGTCCTGCCTTCCCTCTGCCACACACACTGCTCCATCTGGCCTAGTCTCTGCATGCTCCAGCCTCTTCCCCTCAGGGGGCTGCTGCCTTCATTCAGGAAGCCCACAGTTCCCACACATGTTTCTCCCTTAGATCTCAAAGTGGTGAGGAGGAAGGACAAAGCCCAGATCTACTATAGGCTAATGGGCCTGGGGAGCCAAAGGGATCTACCTCATCTGCACTCACAGTTCACTTACAGAAGTGATAAAAATGGATAGTATGGGAAGAGGAACTGAAGGATGCAAGGAGAGACTAGCCACTGTGCTGCCTGCCCTTAGGCAAAGGCCTTCTTTCTGACTTCTTTTCCTCAAGAAGGGGGAACAAACGTGGGGAAATGGACAAAGGACTAAATCTTCAGACAGAGGACTTGGATTTGAATACTGTCTCAGCTGTTATGACTTACGTAAGCCATGGCCAAGGCATTTCCCTTCTCTAACTTTTTCCTGCTCTCCAAAAGGAAGAGTTAGACCAGATCTTTAAGGCAAGTTCCAATTTTAAATTCTACTATTAGGGACCTCTGACATTCCTTTTTGTCCAAATCTTCTGTGTGGCCTTGGAACTCTATAATGATGAATAGATTGAGGTGTAAGCTCATGGACACTGGAGGTGGAGAGGAGAACCAGGGAAACTCAGACGGTTGTGGAGAGGGAGGTTGGGTTCTCAAACAATCCTCTTCCCTTCAAAGCCACAGCCCATGGGAACAGAGGGAATGGATAAAAATAGCTATGAGCTATGCTTTGTGAATCCCAAACAGACTCATCTCCTCTAACCCCACCATCCTCCTGGCCTGAGAGAAGGGAATGGGCAGTGGAAGCAGCTTGGGAAAGGGCCAGAGGGCACAGCCAAACCCTCTAACGATGGTCTGTCCCCTTCCCAACCCCAAAACCACTAGGGACAGAGGAATGCTGCCTGTCCCTCCAGGGACAAGCAAAGAATGGGGGTGGAATGTTCAGGCTGATATTTTCCTTAAAAGGACAAGAACCCTTGATGGGCTCTGAAATTATCATCCAGAAAGACTTACTTTACCTCTCTAGGCTTCAGCTTCCTCATCTGTAAAAAGATGGAGCTAGAGGAGATGATCTTTAATGATCCATTGACATTCTATGTCTTAAGGTCACTTCTAGCTGTAACACTCCCTGTTCTAGCATTGTAAATTCTACTGTAAGGAAGCAACATTGTATACTGGAGAGAATGGTTAGGCTTGGAGTCAAAAGACTTAGGGTGAAACCCCAGCTCCCAAATTTATTGTGACAATGTGCATGAAACACTTTACCTTTCTGATGTCAGTTTCCTCATCTATAAAATGGAAATAATAACACTTGCATTAACTTCCTCAAAGAACTAATTTGAAGAAAGTATTTTCCAAAATCAAAAATGCCATAGAAACATAAGCTAATAGTAGCCCCCAACAATAATACTAACATATCTTACAGCTGTAACAATCTATGTATGAGTAATTCTTAGGAGATGGATTCTTAATGCACTTATTCCTGACACTCTTAAGACTGAAACAATGGGGACAGCAGGAGTGGAGACTTGGGCTTCAGACCCAACTCTACCACTCACTTATCCTGCAACCTTGGGCCAATCACCTTCCCTTTATGGGCCTCTATATTCACCATCATATTGACTGAGGTAAATAAACCTGGCCTACCTTCTTCACAGGAACAATATGAAGCTCAAATGAGATACATTGGAAAACACTTTGAAAAAGGTTTTATGCTTTTTCCAAAATAGAAGACAGTGTAATTATGAATCAATTCTTGGTGTCAAGGGAGCCTTTGAAGGAAGGGGAGGGGATGGAAGAGGGTGTTGCAAAGCTTGAGGGCTCCAGGTATATAAGATATACCCCATACCCTAGGTTACTAAAACTAGCCAGAGGCAATACAGGGTACAGAGTAGAGCTCTGGACTTCAAGTCCAGAGACTAAGGGCCATTTACTACCTCAATGACCTTGGGTAAGTCATTCACCTCAATGGGCTTTGGTTTCCCCATTGGTAAAACAGGGGTGATAATATCTGTACTACCTACCTCACAGGCCTGCTATGAGGAGCAAATGAGTTAATGGATGGTTAAGTACTTTGCAGACTTTAGGAAAGCACTACATAAATTCATTCACTCATTCAGCCATTCATTCAGCATTCCTCACCAAGTATTTCATCATTCTAGCTGTATTTCACAACTAGAATGGGCTTTTCAAAAAACATTCAGGACCACATTTACTTTCCTACATCTACTTTCCTTTCGCATTCTGGAGAGAAAATATACATAGCAAAAAACTTTCCATCTCATCCCCCCAGTCATCCTGCAGTCTGAATAATTTCAAGTTTTTAATCAATAGCTGTCAGACTTGTCAAATTACTTTAGGGACCGCAAAGCAATTTTTAAACATTCATAAACCTCGGTAGAACCAGTTAAGTGCCCTGAATTTTAAGAGGAAGAGGCGCCCAAAAACACTGATCAAACAGGATTATATTCCAGCAAATTAGAAATTAGCTTTTCATGAATCCCCTCCCCAACACTTATTTGGCAGTGAGTTCCCAGGTAGTGGAAGATATTCAGCCAGGGAGGTGGGGAAGTGACAGTGATGAGAAGGAAAGAAAACTTTCCTACTATGGGGATGTGAAGGAGGGGCTTCAGGTGGGTTTGGAAAGGGGTCAGCTGTAGGCCTTGGATGTGACATTTTATCTTGATCTCTAACCCTAAGCAAAACACCTTGCACATAGTAGGTACTTAACAAATATTAGTTGTACTAAATTAGGTGTGACCTTACCCTTCCATCTCTGCCATATTATCCCTAATTAGTCCAAGCATCATTTCTTCTTGGCCACCATCCTGATATAGACCCTTTACCACTGACAAAAACAATTGCATTAACCTTCTAACAGCTCCTTAGGTCTCATGCTACCTACTTCTCCCCCACCCCTCAAATCACCCTTCATCCTGCTGTCAGAATGATCTTTCCTTTCTATAAGTTTGGTCACCTCTCTTGAAAATTCAAACTCCTTTACTTGACATTCAATGTCCTCTGCAATCTGGAGCCACTTTACCTTGTCTCGAATTACTCACTTCCATGCACTTTACCCCTGACCAAACTCATTTATTTATTTTTTTATTTTCCAAACGTACTGTGTGCCTTTCAACCTTTGCTCTGACTATTCTCTAGGCTGGGATGGATGCCCTCAAATTCTCTCATCTGGAAAACGGGGAATTTGGGCTTGATGATGTTTAAGGTCCCTTTCTAGCTCTAAATCCTATGATCCCTCCCCATCTTTGCCTATTGAATTCCTATTCATCTTTTAAAGTTCAACTTAAATGCCAACTTGATATCTTCTCTCTTAACCCTTTAGACAATAATGATTTTTCCCTTAAGACTTCACAAGGTGGTTTTGTTTCATAAGGCTCTAATATACTTACTTAACACTTGCTATTTGTTTCTTAGCCTTTGTTTAGACTATGAGTTTCTTGAAGGGAGGGCCAATCTCTTATTTATACTCTGTATTTCTCCCACTAGTGAATGAACTGCTTTGTAAACTACAGATGCTTAATGTATTATTATTTTGGGCAATCTAAAAGTCTGTTTTCTTTCTGGATAAATCCATTCTGGTCCTCTTAGCTCTATTTTTCTCTTCATATTCATATTTATATTCTCTCTCTTTCCCCTCTCCCCCCCATTAATCCATTAAATTTAGCAACCACTCCCCCCAAATCCAGTCTGGGTTATCCAATCCAATTCACCACTCCCCTCCTTTCAAGGATTCCCAATGTACAGTTCTAAACTACTTCTTGAAATCCCCACATTTACACTTTACCAGATCAATCCATAGGTCTCCCTCTATTAACGATCAGTTTGTCAGCTACACGGAGGATACACTGAAAGGGGTGAGACTGGTGGCAAGTATATCAATTAGGAGGCTGTTGTAAAGGCCAGAGGCCTGAACAAGTCAGACTTGATAGTCCTTCCAGTGGAGAGAAGGGAATGGATATAAGAAGTGTTGTAAAGACAAAATTCATAAGATTTGACAACTGACTGATTATTGGGGATGGGGGGGGGGGGGGTGTGTGATAAAGAAGAGTAAACAATAAAGGATAACCTTAAGATTGGAACTTGAATGTCCGCAAGAATGGTTAGTGTCCTTGACAGAAATGTAGATGTTGGGAAGAAAAGTGCATTTAGGGAAAATGATGATGAGTTCCATATTGGATGCAATGACTTTGAGGTGCCTACAGGATATCCAGCTGAAGATCTCCAGCCAGCAGTGGATGATGCAGAACTAGAGCTAAGGGGAGAGATCAAAGCTAGAATCACAGAATAGAATTTGAGAATTTATAAGTGGTCCTTGGAACTGTGTAACCTTAGGCAAGTTAATCAGTGCCTCTGCCCTCCATTTCCTCATTTGTAAAGTGAGCGGGTTAGATTGGATGACTTTTATGAACATACAAAGTACAGAGAGTCTAGTCTAACGACCATCATTTTACACAGGAGGAAAGTGACTTATTCAAGGTCACAAAACCCATATTATCAAGCAAATCTCCCTCTTACCAAACTTACTCACTGATAAAGATGGAGAAAGTTGTAACTCTCCCTGAATTGCCATATTATAAGCTCTAAGAGCAATGCTAAAACAGAAAGTGAAGGAATATTGGGTTCTTGGGGATATATCTTTTCCTATATGATTCCAACTCTTAGAGAGGTGGATCTTCCTTTTCTAAATCACAACAAACAAATGATCTACATGTAGCAGGCAAACATCTGTGGAGGAAGGAGCAGGGAAAACAATTCAAAATATTATTCATGGGTAAACTGGCAAAGCTGAGAAACTTAAGGGAAACGAAATCAGTGATCCAACAATCAGAAGAAAGGTTGGTGTAATGTGGTCTCAATGCTTGGTTTCTACTCTCTTTTGCTGTTTTCTACTCTCTTTAAGACCTAGTTTTTAAAGTATGGTAGGAGACAAGGAAGAATGTCCAGGGCTGGTGGGGCTGTTTGAAAGATACAATTGGTTCCTCAGCCAGGTGACCTTTTGAAGTCCTGACAAGGAGCTTTTTCAATTGTTTCTCCCAGGCTTTGGGAGGGAAAGCAAAGGAACTGTCCTCCAAGGTGGCCTATATCCACTAAAAGATTGAGGTGATGGTCCGAGGTGAGTGGCATGATGAAAATTCAAAGGTGATTTTGCAACCATGTGAACTGTCCAAGTGGTTTCCTATCATTGGAAGTCTTCAAGCTTAGGCTGAATCACATGTCAGGGATGTTACAAAGGGTATCACTGCTCAAATTAGGAGCTTAAATAGATGACTTCTAAGTTCACCTTTGGGTTTTAAGGAATACTGGATTTAGGGTCAGAAGACCTGAGTTTGGGGCCCCAGGTGGGGAAACAAACCTATGTCTGGAGTGGTGGACAGAACTCTAGACTGAAAGTCAGGTGAGAACTGAGGTCAAATCCTAGCTCTGTCACTTAGTGGCTGAGTGACCCCATGGACAAGTCTCATCATTTTCCTTAACCTTAGTCTCTTCACATGTAAAACGGAAATTCACCAGTTATATAATGGATTTAGAGCAGAAGAGACCTTTAGAGATAATGTCTTCCAACCCACTTATTTCAAAGGCAAGGAAACAAGAAGTACAAGAAAGGTTGTAATCTGCCCAAAGCTTAGCCAGGTCAAGATTTGAGCCCTTCTTCCACTACCTTCCTTCCAGGGCAATAGTGAAAAAATCAAATGGCGTAATCAATGTAAATGCATTTTGTATAAAGTACTATAGAAATGGGAATTACTCATTATTATTGTTATTATTGTTAAGTAATGTTGACTTTCCAGTTACCTGGAAGCTATTGGTCACACAGTTATTAAATACTGGAGCTAGCTTTTTCCAGTCCAGTGTGGGGTCTCCCAAATGTTTCTTTTAAATCAGGTAATTCCTTAATTGGGAGCATTCTAGGCAAAAGTTAGTAGACCTTGCAAACATCTGCATCAACGCACAGCTGGGACAGAACAAGCAAGCACCTCGAATGGGCTCAACCTCTATCTCAGTGTTAGGCTATTTCCTCTAACAAAGATTCAACAACATCACAGTGACCTAGTTTTTGACAGTTGTTTCAAATACTTAAACCGCGGTTCACAGACCTGGAGAAACCGCCTTCCCAGAGGCCCCCCCCCCCCCCCCCCCCCCCCCCCCCCCCCCCCCCCCGCCAGCATCTGTCCACATCACTTCCTCAGCCTCTTCCAGCCAGGAGTTCTGGGGACAGACAAGAAGGGGGGTGGGGTGGAAATTGGGATTTGGGGGAGTGAAGGCTGAGGAAGAGGGATAAATAATTAGTCAATGTCTAGCTGGAAATCTGCCTTCTTTGTGCCTTCGGGGCAGCTCTGTCTGTGGGCTTGGCTGGAGACAAATGTTAGCCTGTGTGGTAGAAGGAGTCCTGGACAGTCAGGAGACTTGGGTTCAAAAGCTAATTCACTGTGGGCTCTCAGGTAAGTCACTCACCTCTCTGGGTCTATAAAATGTGAGGGTGAATATGAAATGAGACTCAATCTCTAAAGTCTTTTCCAATTCTAACATTCCATGTCTTAGCATTCTATGAACTTAGTCTTAAAATTCCAACTTCTAAGGTCGTTCCAGTGCTCATAATCTATGTTTTAAGACCCTTTCTAGCTCTGACATTCTATGACTCCCTGGAAAAACAAACACCCCCAAAAAACCACTTAATGAGGTGCTGTTTTTTTTACTCAGTGAATAATGAGGTAAGCAAGACTTTCAGAACCAGACACTTAGAACTGAGTCTTTAGAGCTCATCCAGGCCCTTCGAATAAGTATCCCCCACCCATCCGGGTGGTGTTTTTCTCTCTTTAAAAATTCCACACACCCCCTTTCAGTTAGCCGATTTCTAACGATTTCCACATTTTGGGCTGGGTCACTGCTATTATCATTATTTCTCCTTCACTATGAAGATCTAGGAAATACAATGTCCAGGCCTTGCCCCTCCAACTAAAAATTAGTGGGCAGAACTTCTGGCCTTCAGTACTTTAAGTCAGGACTGGGAAAACCAAGAATTCCAAACCTTTCTTTATAAAGGGAATGAGGAAAGGCCAGAGTAGTGCTGATTTTACAGTGCCCTGCCACTAACTTGATATGTGACTTTGGACAAGTCACTGGTTCTCCCTGTAACTCAGTTTCCCCATCTGTAAAATGAGAAAGTCACACTACATGATCTTTTCCAGTTCAAATATTCTTAGTGGATGGTTCCAACATTTTATGGTTCTAAGGTTTATTTCTAGCTTTGACAGGCTATGATTCTCTTTTCAAAGGCCATGGAAGCACAGGTGGAATGGTTTTGCCCTGGGGCAATGGCCAAGTTGTCTTCCACCCTAAATGCTAATTCTTGGAGACCCTGGAGTCAGGGACTGCATCCCTTCTCCATCTGGCTGCAAAACATCTGGCTGTGCCCAGCCCTTTGATTCTATTGACAAAATCAATGCAGAGCCTTAGATGATGGATTTTAGGTACCAAATAAGGACAGGGTCCAGCTGAGGGTGATGCTCCACCAAGATAAGGGGTCAGCAAATCCACTGACAGTCCCCCTTTTCTTGCATACACCTAACATAAACACACGTTAACCCCAGTCTCTGTGCAGAGACAGCCTTTGCTACTCACCATCACCATCGCTACACTCTGGCTTCCTCTGGCCGGCCCCAGGAGCTGAAGAAACCCAGGCAAAACCATGAGCTAGCCAAGGCGGGGAAGGAGGGGAGTCGTTCCCAAGCCCCCAGTCTGTTGCCTCTCGGTATGGTACGAGCTGCTATGGGCCGGCCAGGAGCTACCCACTGGCCCTTACTAAGCCTTCTCTCCCTCCGGTTCTCAGCAAACCATTCCAGCCCTGTCCACTGGGAACAATCATCGCTAGTTAAACAAAGGCTATATTCTAACTCTATGTAATGTGCTTTTAAAGGGACAGTGTCCCATTCTGGGCTGCTAGGGATTTAAAGGTACAGAGACCCTTTTCCAAGCAAAAGACTGGAGAAAATACAAAACATGAAGATCAACACAGAAGGAACTGAAGTCTATGTTCTTCATTACAAGTCTTTAAAAATAAATTTTTAAAGATAATTAAAATCAAAATTTTCATGAGTTCTGAAGGTCCAAAAATGAAACTTTAGGGTTTAAATTGGCTATGGATATCTAAGAGGGCCGACAAAATAATTAGCTTCAATTTATATGTTAGAAACATTCAGCTGGGTTTACCTCAGGATAAGCCAAACCTCTTCCACTGGAGGCAGCCATACTCCCTTACACTTTTTCCATGGGGGATGGCGAGAAAAAGAGGAGGGGAAAAGGTTAGGTATATGATGTGAGGAAGAGGGGCAGGGGAGTTCTGGAGGAAAAAAGAGGGAAGAGGAAGAGACTAGAAGAAGGAAGTTGTGAGAGCTGAGACAAGAAATGCGAGAAAACAAATAAGAGAAAGAAAAGGAGAAAGAGAGGAAGAAGGGAAGTAAGAACCAGGAGAAGAAAGGAGCACCAGAAAGAGAAAAACATGCGAGGAAGGGCAGAGAAGCCTCAAGTCTGTGTCATATATGGATCGTTTGAAGCAACTGTGCGTGTCTAATCAATAACAGTCAATAAATATTGATTGAGCATCAGTGCTAGGCACTGTGCTAAGCATGAGAACACAAATATAAATAAAAACAAAGAAGGTCCCTGGCCTCGAAGAGATTCCAATCTAACGGGAGAAGAAAGGGAGATGATGCAGAGACTTAGGAAGGACATGATAGCTAAGAGTATCAGGTGGCAACACCAAGAACTGCAAAACTGGTAACAGGAAGAACTTCCAAACAATTGGAAGTCTTCCACTAGAGTCTAGATTACTCACGGGGTATGTTAGAGGAGAGAGTCCTTTTGTGTAAGAAATTGGATTAGATGGCCCCTGAGGTCCTTTCCAACTCCCAAATACTGTGATTCTATGAAGTAAGAGGAAGAGAGAGAACAGGAAGAAGAGGACAAAGGGAGAGTTATGAGAAGAAATGAGGATGTAGAAGGCCCAGCTTGCATGGAATCACACAACAAGTCTACTACAGGAGGGACCAGGAATTTTGACTTCAAACCCAGCACCTTCCCCTCTGGTCTGCACTCTTGCTGTTTCTTCATGGCTCATACTGGCCCCAAAGCCCCACAGGATGGCTGGATCTAAGTTCGATCACCTCAATGACTATCCCCAAGAAGTAAAAATGTTCATGGATTTTCTCTGGACACAGTGACAACTGGGGCTACAAAAGTAGTTAATGTGGATTATCAGAGAAAAATTCTCCAGTCCTCAGAGGAGCCAGGCTAGTACCTCACAAACTTTGTGGACCTTTTTTTTAAAGGCCAAAGACTAGTGTGTTAAGGCTTTCTGGGCTGGCTGACAATGCACAGCTGGTGACAACATCCAGTTCAGGGTGATAAATGCCTTCAAACTCTGTATAAATATCCGATTGAATTTTCTATTTCCAAAAGTTTTTGAAAACATTCTGCTCTAATTTTGCATTTGTCAAAGATGTCAGAAAGCCATGAGAAAAATTAGTAATACCCAACAACTATTATTACTACCCTTATCACCACCAACAGCTCTCATTTCTCTAATACTGTAAGGTTGACAAAACACTTTTCTAAAAACAACCTTTTGGGGTAGGTAGAACAGAGAGATGACTGTATACCTATTACTGATGAGAAAAGTGAGCCAAAGGAAGACAGGTAGATTTGTGCCCAAGGTCACACAGCTACTTAGTTTCAAAGCATAGATTTGAACTGAGATCTCTTAACAGCAAAATGCAGCTATTTTTCTATACAACCCCAGTAGTTAAGAGGAGTATGAGTATATTTAAATTAAGAGTAATAACTAGGGGGGCAGCTAGGTGGTGCAGTGAATAGAGCACCGGCCCTGGAGTCAGGAGAACCTGAGTTCAAATCTGGCCTCAGACACTTAACAACTAGCCATGTGACCTTGGGCAAGTCACTTAACCCCAATTGCCCTGCTTCCCCCCTTCCAAAAAGCAAAAACAAGGCAAACAAACAAAAAAGAATAATAACTAGGGAGGTCTCCTGGATCCAGCCAGCTCCTGGTGGTTTTCTAGGCTCTTGTGTACAGCCTTTTGATTGTGTCCAAGTTTTACAAAACAAAGAGAATTTGTTCCCTCATGTTTGGATTCTGTCAAAGGGCCGAACCTAAGGACCTAAAGAACCACAGGTTCCCCACTCCTACCCTAATTAAAAGTTGAGCAGCTTCCAAGGAGAGAATTAACCCTTTGAAAGTTCAATCTACAAGTTCAAACATCATCAAACTACTGATTGAATTCATTTTCCAGCCAGAGTCTTCAGGTGAGAAGACTTTCTCATATCTCTTATCTATAACTACTATTAGAATCCTAAAACAGCATTTTTATAGAGTAGGAAACTGGAGCCCAGAGAGATATGCCTTTCTCACCATCACATAGGGACTAAGTGGTAGATAGAGCTCACCCCTAAGTCCCTTGACTCTGACACCCAATGTCCTTGCCATCATGCCACTCTATCTCAGGCAAGTCCCAACTCTCTCATCCCAGTGTTGCTTTCCTCAGAAATTCCTTTAGCTGCATAAGCCAGGATTGGGGATTCACCCATTCTGGAGTCTCTGAGGGTTATCAGCCCGGTAAAGGCTACAAGCCTAACTCCCAACCCAGCCAGTTTCCCCTGTGTATTGTGTTTACAACCCAGACAGGAAAGGGCTGTGACTGGGCCAGCTGAGTCAAGAGGAAGCAACGGGCTCTCCCACCTGAGATGAATGAAGAAATGCTTCAATCTGAGGAAGGATCAGCCTCTAAAAATCAGAAATATGGGTGTAATTATTGGGGGGGAGATAAACATGGCAATAAGGGGAGTGTTTGTTTTGGAGAGCAGTCTACTTCATTTGCTGTCTTAATTTCTTCATCTGCAGCACATCTTCCCACCAAATCTCTCTTCAACCCTTTGCAGTCTGGTTTCTGACCCCATCACTAACCTGAAACTGCTCTCTCAAAAGTTGCCAGTGATCTATTCATCGCTAAACTTGATGGCCTTTACTAGTTTCCAGTCTCCTTGACCTCTCTATAGCTTTGAACAGTGTTAAACATTTCCCCATCCCTACCCAACCTCCTTGGTATTCTCTCCATCAGTTGGCTTCTGTGGCATTGTTCCCTCTTGGTTCTCCTTATTTATCATATTCCTTTGTGAACTCCTTTGATCAGTAGTTCTCAACCTTCCTAATGCCGAGACCCTTTAATACTCATATGTGGGCATATGTGCATGTGGGCGGACCTGCCTGGAGATGGATAGAGGAGCAGTGTCTCGGTTCCTAAGACCACTGGAAATATGTGTTTTCCAATGGTCTTAGGTGACCCCTGTGACAGGGTCATTCGATCTCCAAAGAGGTTGCGACCCACAGGTGGAGAACAACTGCCTTTGATGGTTCATCCTTTCTCCTCTTACTTCCTACAAAAAGCTCTGATCTAGGCCTTCTTCTCTATTTGTATTCTCTCCCTAGACCCTATGACCTGTTCCCTAGGGTTCTATGATAACCCTACAGAGATGACTCCCATGGCTATATATCCAAACCAAATATTTCCCCCAAGCTCCAGTCTTCCAACTCCTAACACCTGTTGAACATCTCCATCTGGATGGCCTACAAGCACTTCTAATTTCTTATGTCCCAAACTAACTTTACCTGTAGGCCTGCCCTACCTTCTAACATCCCAATTTCTGTTTATGGTTCCATCATCTTCTTTTGAACTCACATTAAAAACCTTGTTTTCTCTCAATTCCCTCCTCCCACCTGACTGTGTTCAGTCATTTTTTTTCAGTCCTGTCCAACTCTTTGTGACCTACTTGGGATTTTCTGCAAGCCTAGTGCTCTATCCACCTAGCTGCCCTTCCAACTAACTAGATGACCAATATCTTTTCCAGTCCTAACTCAATGATTCTGTGAAGGACATAGGACAGTCTTCTAGACTTGGGTTCTGGTCTATCACCTTGCCACTAACTTGGATGACCTAAAATACTTAATCTCCCTGGGCCTCAGTCTCGTCATCTGTTCTAAAAGGTGGGGGAGGGGAGACATAAAACTAAAGACTAAGAGATCTTTGAATTCTAAAGCTCTGACAGTTTAGATTTTGATTATATGAATTTTTCCGTGAAGGCCCTCTCTGTCACCATCCCTTTGCCCTCCACCCCCAATTCTGGTTCTCTGTGAGCCCATCTCTTACCCCACCCCTGTTCCCCAGCTCCACCTCCCTCTAAGCAAAAACAGCCCTACCTACTTCCTGGCCCTGAGCTAGCTTTTCCCTTTCCCAGCAGAAGGCCTTGATGAATTAGATAAGGCTCTGGGTTTGGCCTGACCATGCCAGTGGCTCATTCGTCTTTGGAGTAGACAAACAAAACTCCATGGGCTTTTACATATAGCATCTGAGGACACAGGACTGTGATGTGCTGTCTCAATCTAAGTCAAGGGGTGGCTCTATCTTAAGAGACTTGATGCTGGCAGATCAGTGAGTTTCTGGGTCCCATTTGAACTCTTAGTGTTTGGAAAGGGGAGTACTAAAAGAGAAGCATGCAGGGAAAGGCAACTTCTAGTGCTGAGTTTTGACAAGGGCTCTTGGCCCTGGAGACAATCTTTGCCCTCCCTGGGACCCATACTCAAGTCTCCTCAAAAATAACCACAGTTCAACCCAATAGGCACTATCAAAGTGGAAAGAAGTCAAGCATTAGATTTTGAGTCTATGGACGTAGGTTAGAGTCCTACTTCTGCCAATTATTATACGTTTTTATCTTGGGCAAGTGACTTGGCAGCCACAAACATTATTCTACTCTTAAGCTGCATTAAGAGAGAACTCGGGTTCAGAACGTAGGGGGTGTGTTCTGTCCTGGTCAGACCACATTTGGAAAACTGTATTCAATTCTGGGTGCCACATTTTAAGAATAACATGAATAAACTACAGTGTGCCAAGAAGTGAGTGACTAGAAATATGAGGATCAGCAGAAAGAAGGGGGACGGATAGAGCCAGAGAAGAGAAGACTTGGGGGGGGTGGAGTGGGACATGATAATGTTTTCAAATATGTCAAGTAGGTTTAGACTCATTCTGCTTAGACCCAGAAGGCAGAATTAGGAACCAGCAAAAAAGGCATACCAAAGTTCAATACAACTTGCTATCAGAGCCATTTAAAAAGGAAAAAGCATTGCCTCTGGAAGAAATGATTTTTCTGTCCCTGAATATCTTCATGGGATTATAAATTTAGAGCTAGAAAGGACCAAAGAAGACATCATATCCAATTTCCTAATTTTCCAGATGAGGAAGCTGAGGCACAAAACAGTCAAGAGACTTGTCCAGGGTCACATAGTTATTCAAGTGTCTAAAGTGAGTTCTGAGGGTCTGGACCCCAAATCTAGTACCATTTGGTGGCTGAACACTTTACAGGCATGTTACAGATAGGAACACTGGTTCAAGCACATGACTTTTGAGGTCTTCTGAAACTCTAGGATTTGAAGTCATCTTGTTCCTCTGGGGTGTGTGTGTGTGTGTGTGTGTGTGTGTGTGTTTGTGTGTGCATGTGCATGTGTGTGTATCACAGACAGAGTTTACTAGACAACTTCTATGGTCTCTTCCAGTTTTTAATACCTTTTTCTTTTTTAATTCCTCTAGGAATTGAGCAGCTTTTCCTCCAAGGACCTCTAACCCTATAGCTCTAACCCATACTAACCTCAGAAATTCAGGGAAATTCAAAAGCTAAAGGAGACTGGGATGAGGAGTATGGAAGGATTGAACTAGGGGGCCAAACTATCTGACAGTGCCAGTCTTTTAAGAAGATAGTGGTCCTGGGGGCTGGTTGGGGTGGAGTGCACAGGAAAGTCTTTAGAAACAAATTCAATCCTGTGCTTTCTCTAGTCTTTAAGGAAAGATTAGGCTGTGATCCTTTGAGTAAACTCAGCTCTCTGGGAAGCTAATTTTTATGGGTGTTAGACTCAGTCACATAGAGACACAGGAATAGAAAAAGGAGAAAATGCCGAAAGAAATGAAGAAACATATAAAGACAAGAAAAGACAAAAGATGACAGCTAGAAACACCAAGGGAAAGAAACATCTGAGACAGCCAGACAGAGATAGAAACATTCACTGAAAGAGTGAAGGAGAGGGATACAGACAGAGAAATAGGACAGAAAAGCCAGGCTTGGTCTCCCTGCTCCTCCCATCAGGAATGACAAGCCTGGGCAAGAAACCCAGCAAGCACTAACTCCTCTTTTCTTCCACCAGGGCTAGCCCCCCTGGGGCTCAGGACCTGTCTTTCCCAAAAGGCTGGCCAGGTACAGCTTGAATGGGGCCATAGTAACCTGAGAATGAAAAAATGGAGGGGAAGAATCCTGTGGCCAAGAGAAGTCTTTCTTATTGACCTCCTAACCCCAAATAAACACCCTCCTGGTCAGTAGCCTTTGAAAGACACTGAGATCATAATAGTCAAAATTAAGATAATCTATTCATAAGTGGAAGGTACTTTTGAGATTATCCAGCCCAACCTCCTAATTTTACAGATCGAGAAATTAAGGCCCTGAGAGGGAAACACCTTACTCAAAATCACAAAGGGAGTAATTGGCACAGTCAGTATTAGTACCCAAATCTTCTACAACCTTGAATCTAATTCCCCAGATGTAGTCCCCACCCCTCCTCTCAAACGACTTTGTATTTACTTTGCCTATATTTTCTATTTACCTGTAAGTATACGTGACGTTTCCCATGCAGACAGCAAGGACTAATTTTTGTCTTTATAACCTTAGTACCAGGTATAGTGACTGGCATACAGTAAGCACTTAAATTCTCATCACTTGATTCATTCTAACTCCAAATCTGATACTCTTTCCAGTGCACCACACTGACTCTTTATTGAATCAAGTGTTGATCTGAGTGTAAGGCTTCCTGAAGGGAGTGGCACTTATATAACCAGAAAAATCTACCTGCATCAGGAAGAAGCAAAACCAAATCAACTATAGGACTTTGATGTTCTCAGTCCCAGAGGAAAAAAAATCCTGGCTCCAACCCACCTCCTCCCCACCCCTTGAACTTTTATTAGTATCTCAATCGATAACGTTTTAGGAGTAAACTTTCACTCCTGCAAAACTAAACACAAGAGACAGGCTCAGATTATTAAATCTGTCACTGAGAGTTGGCAACTGGGAAAGTCAAAAAGAATACCAAAAAAAGCGCCTTTAGATGTGGGATTCTGGGCAGACTGAGCAAAATGACAACCAAAAGGAAAATTTATTCATTTTAAAATATAGCAAGCACTTATTATGTGCTATTTGGAAAGAAGGGAGCAACAAGGATCGATAGGACATGGTTTAAGGAGGCATAGAATGTCAGAACTGAAGGAATCTGGGAACATAGAATGCTAGAAAGCAGCATAGGGAATGTTAGCCCTAGAAGGAACAATAGACCAATGATACAAAATGTTCAAACACAGTATAGAAGGGCTGGAGAGGACCTAAGGTAATACAGTTCAATTCCATCATTTATATATAAAGAAACTGAAGCCAAAAGAAGGGATGAAGTCACTTCCCAACCAAAAGTAGTTAGTGGCAAAACAAGACAAGAAAGAAGCCAGTACTTTTGAACTCTTTAACTCAACCCCCAAGTCCAAGGTTACCCTGTAACTATTTAATTTTTCACAATCTCCTTGCAGTTTCCCTCACTCATCAAACACTGCTACCTTGTTCTAGCTGGTGAGAGAATGTGGTTGGGAGAGAGTAGCATTCAGTCCTAGCTAAGTGGGGAAAAAAAAATCTTTGGGCACATGATGCCACAACCAGCTGTCAAATCAATTTACTCTTGTAGACATTAATTACCACCTAGACCCCTGGAAATGAAGCATTTGAATCTATGTGGTAATAGGAACATATTAAAGTACAGGCAAGAAGTGACCCCCTCCTTTCTTCCTCCCTCCTTCAGCTTTTTGCTAGTACAAATCTCTCTGGAAGGTGTTCACAGATCAGACTATTAGAGCTAAAAGGAGCTAGACCTTCCACTTTTCAAGTGACCAGAAAACTGAGGCCTAAACTGAGGAAGGGACTTATCCAAGGTCACACTAGGAGTCAAATGCCAAAGTCAAGGTTAGAATATAGGTCCCCTAACACTTTGCTTAATACTATTTCCCTATATCATGTTGCTTCCTTTCACAATGTCATGGGCTCCTGATAATTATCCTGTGAGTCAGTCAGGGCAGGTATTACTATTTTCAAAAATAATTTCATTATAAACAATTTCAACAAATGTGAAAAATCAAACAAAATGAGGTACAAAATCACAAAGCTGAACTCAACTTAAATAGTTTAACATTTTGATAAAAGGAAAACATAAGCTTCAATTATAACTGCTGTTTTGCTCTTTTTCATCTATGTATTCACAAAGTTTCGTTGCTATTGTCAGGGCAAGATGTTAACTCAATTTTGCAAGTGAAGAAAATGGAAAGTGATTTTATAGAAAATTACTGAATCACAGAGCTATCTTAGAACAGTTTCAGAGTTACAAGGAAACTTAGAAAATAGGATCATCATAGGATCCTAGATTTAAAGCTAGAAGGGGACTATCAACATCCAATTCCTCGACTTTATGAAGAAGGAAATTGTGGCCCAGAGCACCGAGAGTCAAATTAAAGTCTATCAGCAGAACCAGAATGGGGGCTTTGACTCTTAGTCCACCATACTACTCTTGACACTCTACCCAATAAACAACGGAAGGCAAGCTAATGGGACCATTTATAAGTCCTGACATTCTCTTGCTTTCACCTCTGCCCCCTTATCCCTCAGAGACTCTACAATATGCCTCAAAAAGTGTGTTACCCTAGATTAGGTTCAGAACCAGCAGGTGGCACAGATTTTTCGCCTATCTGCAAATACTTGATTAGGGTGATGTTTACATATTTGAAAAACAAAAATAAAACAAACAAATAAAACCTTCCCACTACATGGCCATGAAAATATTAAAAGATTCCTAAGTCACAGTTGGAAATGAGTGGAAAATTACAATGGCCCCCCCAGCACAGGTAATACACTCAGGGCATCCTGAGAGGGAAAGGAGGAAAAATCAGTAGGAACAGATTGACCCTTCTGGTCTCAGATTCTATTCTCAGCTCAGAAGGAATTTTAGCAATCACCAATCCAACCTTTTCACTTTCCAGATGGTGATAATGACCACACCTATAGCTTTAACATTTGTAAAGCACTTCGTCTATGATAATATCTTAATTCAATTGATCCTCACAAAAACTCAGGGAAGTAGGTGCTACTATCTCCATTTTACAGATGAGGAAACAAACATTAAAAATTTAAGCGACTAGATTAGGGTCACAGAGGTTGTCTGAGACAGAATTTGAACTCAGGTCCAGAAGGTGCAAAGAAACTTGCTCAGGCATGAGTGGCATAACTTGAATTGGAATTCTCAGGTCTCCCGATTAGGAGTCAAGCGCTCTTTCCTCCCACCATACAAAACTCTGGAGAGCTCAAATTCCTTCTAACCTCTTGCCACATTTCCAGCCTGAGGGAGCCTCAAAGAGCTAGTTCTAGCTGGAACTAGCCTTGACCCTACTTTCAATAATGTTATCTCAATCACAAAGAAATAGCAGGAGATAAAATCCTCCCAAACCCTTACTTCTCCTGGCAGTTCTACAAGCTGAGTTTTGAAGGCTGCTAGCTTTTTTTTTTTCTCTTTCTTTGCTGGTCAGTTCTCTCTTTTGGTGGGGTGGAGGGGGGAAGACAGAGATCTTGTAGCACAAGATCCTCATGTTAGGATCAAAGAATACTATAGTCAGAAGGTATGTTGAAAGTGAAACCTATCTAGTATATGGAACGTTAGGACTGAAAAGGACCTTAAAACACGGATAGTCAAGGAATCTTAGCCAGATAAGGAAAGTGAAGATCAGAGAGGATAAAAGACCAATTTAAAGACAACATAGCTAGTAATGGCAGAGCCTACACTGATGCCTCCTGATAGTCTTCCATCATCAGACTTCCAACAAGACAGCCTAGCTTTCCCTTTCTTCCATTTGTCTTCAGCCAACTCTTTCCAACCCCCCATCTTTTTCCAACCCACGATGTATGGCCTGAAGGGTTCTCTCCCTCTCTATATCCTCTCCCCTCCCAGCTGGAACATCAGGCAGGACCCCTAACTTGTCTCTACAAGGGTGGGAGTGGAGAGTGACATTCCAGAGCTGATTTTCTATCCATAATCACCACTTCCGCCTTCCATCCCTTCAGGGGCATAGAAGCTGGGGAAATCCTTTGGATTCTGAAGAAGCAAATACCCTCTGGGTTCATCTGAATAGAGTATTTCTGGGGTGTAGGGAAATGGAATCGCTTTATAGGAAAGGCACGAGGATGGGCTGCGGTTGAAAGGAACTGAATAGAACGCTCGGGGAGTCCAAGAAAAAGGAACAATTACGAATGAAACCGAACACACTTCCACACCCCGGGATGGAAGGGTTGGGGGCAGGAAATACAGCTGAAGTCCCTTAAACGGCAACCTCCTGCCAATTGCCCAAACCCAGACTTATTTCGTTTGCAGTAGCCTTCCCTCCCCAACGGAAACCGGTTTTTGCCAAGGGGCTAGCCATAACTGCCCAGCCCTCAGACGGCTGTCCAGACTCCCGCAATCCGGTTTGCTCTGATCCAAACTCCCGGCCGCGGGGCTCCGAGGGACTCCTTGGGGACCTCGTCCAAACTTAGTGGAAATAAGGTGGGGAATTTTCTTTAGCCTGGCCGCAGTGAACCCGGCGATCTCCTCTCCCAGCCCCGCCCTGCTCCTCCTTCCAGACCCCCGGGAGGCGGACGGGTGGGGGGGGGGGAGAAGGTGCTGAACGATCCCCCAACCCTGGCCACTCACCCGGCTCCCAGATCCAGGCCTCGGAGAAAGGGCCGGACCAGCCAGCGACGCGCCCATGCCGAGGCCGGCACCCGGGGCCCCGCCACGCGCTCCGCTCTCCGCAGCCGTACCGCTCCGGAGTCGGGCCAGCTGCCGGGGCTCAGGCCCTACCTGGGCTATGCGCGCTCCTGAAGGGCTGCCCCAGAGGCCCGGCCGGCCTCCTCAGTAGCGGGAGCGCGCACGGGGGCGGGGCAGGACCAGGAGTCCCAAACAAACCCAGTTCCTAAAGAATACTGCCACCCACTCAAATGCAAGCCCACGCCGGGTTTTACTCCCAAAGGAGTAATTCAAGGATTTGAATTTGCCTCCTGGCAAATCCAGGTCTACCAGCTTAAACCGTAAATCAGCCATCCCCCTTCCCCACGAAAATCTCCGGCTTCTCACAATCGCTCGAAAGCTAGGCCTTCAGAATGAAATTCAAGTTCAGATAGGAGTCACAGAAACTTGGAACAAAGAACACTAGAGCTGGACGGAAACCTTAAACAATAGCAACAATGTACATTTCTATAGCACTGTTATGTTTACAAAGGCTGTCCACACAACTTCCCCGATAAGGGGGCGCAAGGAATTATATTTTTTTCGGGGAGGAAAAACAGGCATGGAGAGACAGTGATTTGACCCACATAATTCTCAAGATAGCTCCGAGGAAAAACTTGAAGCTAGCTCCTTAGGTCCATACATCTTTCAACCACAGTCCTATTTTCATTATATCACTTTAGAACACACAATGTTGGGACACAGAACTTGGTGACTATCTCTTTAGCGACCCCCCAGTTCTTTACCTAGGGTTTCTGAACTTTAAAAAAAATATTGTTGTAACTTTATTTCAATATCATAGATTCTTTTGTAATGCTAAATATTCATTTTAAACATTTTGAGAAGGGATCCATAGGCTTCATCAGACTACCAAAGGGAACCATTACACACACATAAAAAGGTCAATTCATAATTCTAGTCAAATCTCATTTAACAGATGAAATTGAGGTTGGGGGTGAGGAGGAGGAGGAGGGTGACACGACTAGCCCCATATCCCACGGTAAGCCAATGGCAGGCCTTGATTTAGAACCTTGGCCAGGATTCTTTCCACTCCCACACACTCCCCACCATAGTATTGTTGACACCAGTGCATTCCTGGTTTTTCTTGCCACCGGCCAGGAAGGCCCAGGGAGGAGTGGGATGTTTGGGGCAGCTGCAGCTGTGGGATGTGGATATACAGACATTCAACCTCTTGGATGCTTGTAACTTAATTTATACCACGGGTCACTTCACCTCCCCCCCCCCCCATGCCCAAGCACCTCCCCTCCTCCTGACCCAAACTACCTGAGCCACATGTACGTAGGGGACCCACCTTGGCTACTCCATGAAGCAATATTATTCAAGTCCAAAGAGTTTGAAAATGTGACCTTAACCAATCTTGTCATTGTTGCCCCCCCCTTAAAGAAATCTATAATTGAAAGGTCACACTGGCACATCTGCACACATCTGGAGCAAACTAGCTCTTAGCTCTGAACCCTGCTGGTCCCTTTCCTTCTGAGTCAATGTTTTCCTTTGCAGTTTTCCTCTCTGTTTATCTAACATCTTAATAAAACTTCCAAATGGGAGAGAGGGTGAGAAACATTTGGTATGGCCATGCAGACCCATTCCTGAAGGAGTCTTCCTCCCACCTCCCAATATCTCTGGCAGATG
The DNA here is from genome assembly GCA_028627135.1 of Pseudochirops cupreus. Classification (NCBI taxonomy): domain Eukaryota; kingdom Metazoa; phylum Chordata; class Mammalia; order Diprotodontia; family Pseudocheiridae; genus Pseudochirops; species Pseudochirops cupreus. The sequence goes on from CM053581.1 coordinate 258,978,532, forward strand.
GAAGCTTAACAATCTTTCCTGCCTCCCAAGGCATCTAGGGCAACAGCTAATAGCATACTGCTATTTTCACCCACCTCCTCTAATCCTCCCCTCCCCTCCAAAAATATGTCTAGTAGGGAATCCAGAGAAACTGTTATAACACTTCCTTTTTATTCTAGAGCTGGAAGGGATGTTCGAATTTAGAGTGTTAGAGCTGGGAAGGATATTAGAATACCGAATCTTAGAGCTGAGCACAATTTTTGAGACCACTTAGTTATTTTACAGGTGAGAAAACTGAAATTGAGGTGAAATAACTTGTCCATCATATATATTGATTGGGGAAGGGGACATAAAACTCAGATCTTCTGATTCCCCAGTACAAAGTCCTGTTCCCTACTTCCTCAGCCTCTCAACTGTCTCATACAAACTTGAAGACTCACAGTTTGATCCATTTCCTATATATCTATTTTTACCTATTGCTGTTTTGTTAGAATTTTTGTTGATAATTTTTGTTTTCACTTTGCCTTTATTTTCAAAGACATCCCTCTTTCCTATTCCTCCCCAGCAAGCCACCCCTTGTAACAAAGCATTAAAAACAGGTGAAGGGTTCAGAAAAACCAACCATTTCAACCAGATCCGACAGTATATGGAATACTTTGGTTATGATAATTACAGTGTTCAATTTTGTTTAGTTTCTGCTAGATGTTTTTCCATTTATATTGTTGTAGACACCATGAACATTGTTTTTCTGGTTTTCTAGCTTTGTTCCATATCAGTTCATATAAATTTTTTCATGCTTCTTTGAATTCTTCATATTCATTCTTTCTTATGATGCAGTAATAATCCAATAAAAACATGCACCACAATTTAGTTAGCCATTCCCCCATCAGGAAATATCCAGTCTGTTTCCAGTCCTTTGCTGCCACAAAATGTGCTACTATGTATATTTTTGTGAATATAGTGCCTTTCTTTATTTGACCCCCTTAGGGCATAAGCCGGGAATTCAACAACTGATACAGTATCCTTGTGTGAGCAACTGAGTTATCCTGAGTTGGCAACAATTTCTCACATGCAAGTCTACTCTAAAAAGATTTAAAGGCACCCTTCTTATTAGTGACCCACTCTGGGCTAGACTGTTTGGAAGAAATCCTAAGGGCTTCAATTTATGGTAAGTCTAATACAGATAGACATTTACAACATTGAAAAAGGGGTAAGTGAAGAAAAAAAAAAAAGGACTCCCCTGGAGTGTAAAGACCTGGGCTGGATTCACAGATCTTCTCTTTACTGATTAACTGTACAAATCACTTTCTCTCAGTTTCCATATCTGTACAACGAAGAAATTGGATTCATTTCTAAGGATCCTGGAAGCCATAAATATATGTTCTATAAGACTCCTTGGGACAGCTAGGTGGCTCAATGAATAGAGCACTGACCCTGGAGAGAGAAGGACCAGAGTTCAAATCAGACCTTAGACTGTATGACCCTGGGCAAGTCATTTAACCATGTGTGTCTCAGTTTCCTCATCTGCAAAATGACCTGGAGAAAGAAATGGCAAACCACTCCATTATCTTTGCCAAGAAAACCCCAAAGGGGGTCACAAGAAGTCAGACATGTCTGAAATAACTGAACAGCAGCAGAGCATAAGACCCCTTAAATCTAGCCCCTCTCTGCTAACCCTTCTGTGACCACACAGTTTGGAGTAATGATTATCTCTCCCTTCTCTGAATTGTCATGTAGTTTATTGCCTTAACTATGCATTTGGCAACTAAACAGATACTGTATTGCATTATGGCATCTTTCTCCCTTGTCCTCTTGAAATTTTATATACTTCTTTTATTATTGCTTTAAACTTTGTGGTGTTTCTGTATTGTCTCCCCAGTGAAATTGCAATATTGTGGCACTGACAAGTTAGCCAGAAGATTTTTTTTTTATTGTTCCTATATTATTTTCCCAGTAAGTCTCTAAACTCCACAAGGGCAGAAACAACACCTTATTCATCTTTGCATCCTGCTGGGCCAGGCCCAGCAACACGGCCTTACCCACAGTGGCAAAATCAGCACAGTTCTCATTTCTATAATGCTTTCCAGTTTACATAGCTATTTCCCTACAGCAGCATTATGAGGTGAGGAGCACAGGGATTGTTATTCCTATTTTACAGAGAAGAAAGCTGGGGCTTAAGGAGGTTTTAACTGATTTGCCAAGGTTATACACCATTAGAGTCAGGAGTCAAACTCAAATTCCAGAATCACAAAATGGAAAGAAACTTGAAATATCACCTAGTACAAGAGGGAACCAGGTAGTGCAGTCAATACAGTATTGGACATTGGACTTAAAGGGGATAAAGACCTGAGTTCAAATTCTGCCTAAGAATAGGTAAAGAGAAAACAAAATTAACTTTTTTTTCCAGATGGTTTTACTTACAGCAGGGCTTCTTAAACTTTTTCCACTTGCAACTCCTTTTTGCCCAAGAAATTTTTACACAACCCAAAGCATACAGGTATGTAAAATAAGCATACAAATCAAACATTTACTGATCATAAATCATAAAGAAATTTATTTTTAAATAATTATTTGGCATACATATAATCTTACCATTTATTAAAAATGAAGGTGAATTTGCATACTAATGAGATGGATGTGCTTATTCATTTTTACATAAAGAATTAAATCTTGGTGGAATATTTGATACTGCAGGACACAGAGCATCTTCAATGATTTTCAGAGTTGATCAATATTTTCATTTTATAATCATCAATTCTGAGGACACTGTTTCACATAAATACATAGCACAAAATAGCAGAAGAAGGTTTAGGGCTATTTCAGAAATTGGTAGAAATTCTGTCCTAATCCCAAGTCAAAATTCATCAAGCAATTTTGTACGTACAATAAAAACATTACAATTTATAACATACAACAGTTTCAAATCTGAGCCAAGGTGTTTCTGAGAGTATTCACTGGTGTTGCATGGCATAACATCCTGGGCAGTACAAAGAGGGCATATTAGATGTTCAGAACCAAGGCTACAGTGAAGTTATACCTTGGATCCATTATGCATTTGGTTTTGAATTAATTTTTGATCATTGCATGTTCAGAAACCTTTTACTGTTGCCAAATTTTTCAGGACCCCAATATTCAGTTATGTGACCACATATGGAGTTGAGACCCACAGTTTATAAGGCACTGACTTAGAGAACCCCAAGAGTCAAGTAAAAATTAAATGAAACAACAGCCCCAGCACAGTTGTAGGATATAAGACAAACCCACATAAATCATCAGTATTTCTATATATTACCTGCAAAACCCAGCAGGAAGAGAGAATGAAAAATTCCATTTAAAATAACTACAAAATATGTAAAATACTTAGGTATTTATCTGCCAACACACACACAGGTACTACCTGAATACAGCTACAAAACACCCTTACACAAATAAAGACAGATACACATAATTGGAGAAATGTAAAATGCTCATGGATAGGCCAAGCTGTTATGATTTTAAAAAAAAACTAACAATTATGCAGCTCCCACACCAATCAAACCACCAAAGGATTACCTTATAGAGTTAGAAAAAAATAAAAATGAAATTCATTTGGAAGAGCAATAGATCAAGAATATCAAGAATTCAGGGGGTGGGGTGGGGACTAGGAGGGGGGTAGAGAGTGAAGTGGGAGAACAAGTCTCCAGCAGTGTTACTGTTGTTGTGTCCAATTCTTCATGACCCCACAGACCATACTGTTCATGGGGTTTTCTTGGCAAAGCTACTGGAGTGGTTTGCAATTTCCTTCTACAGTGTACTAAGGCAAATAAAGGTTAAGTAACTTGTCCCAGGTCACATAGCTAGTAAGTGTCTGAGGCTGGATTTGAACTCAAGTTTTCCTGACTCCAGATTCCGAGCTCTATCTACCTCCTCCTACTCCTCCTAGCAATAAAGGATCTCAAACCATACTACAAAGCAGTAATAATCGAAGTGATTTGGTACCACTTAAGAAACACAATTGGTCAATGCAACAGATCTGGTATACAATATAAAGAAGCAAATGAGCACAGTGATCTTAAGGCTTGATAACTAACTCCCAGCTATTGGAGCAAGAACTATCCAACAAAAACTGCAGAGAAAACCAAGCAGCAGTTTGGCAGAAAATAGGCATACAGCAAGGGATCACACTACACACCAAAAGAAGCTTAGACATCCTAAGCAAATTAGAGGAGCATGGAAATTACCTGTCAGAACTATGAATGGGGAAAGTTCATGACCAAACAAGGAATAAAAAGGATCATGGAAGGGAAAAGGGGTAATTTTGATTATATAAAATTAAAAAGATCTGTACAAACAAGACCAATACAGCTAAGATTAGAAGAAAAAATCTCTGCAGCAAGTTTCTCTGACAAAGTTCTCATTTCTGGGGTGGCTTAGGTGGCACAGTGAATAGAGCACTGGCCCTGGAGTCAGGAGGACCTGAGTTCAAATCCAGCCTTAGACACTTAACACAAAAACTAGCCTTGGGCAAGTCACTTAACCCCAATTGCCCTCCAAAAAGCAAAAAATGAAATAAAATAAAGATTGCCTGTATCTTTTAAAAAAAAAGATAAAGTTCTCATTTCTAAGACATATAGGAAACTGAGGGAATTTTATAAGAGTAAGAGCCATTTCCCAATCGATAATTAGTCAAAGGACACAAACAAGGAATTTTCTGAGGAAAATATCAAAGTTTCAATAGCCACATAAAAATGCTCCAAATCATTAGTAATTGGAAGAATGCAAACTAAAATATCTCTGAGGTTCCACCTCACATACCTCACACCCCTCACATTGGCAAAAATGACAAGAAAGGGAAATGACAAATGCTTGTGGGGTGGTAGAAACAGATATATTAAAGCATTAATAGTGGAGCTATGAAATGTTTTGCCCATTTTTAAATATTTTTACTTATTTCATTAAATATTTCCCAATTACATGTAAAAAAATTAAGTTCCAAATTCTTTCCACCCTTTCCATCCCACACTCCCTTGAGAAGGTAAGCAATTTGATATTGATTATACATGTGAAGTGATGCAAAACATTTCCACATTAGTCATATTGCCAAAGAAAGTACAGATCAAAAATAAATAAAAATAAAAAACAAGAAAAACAAAAGAAAGTTTTAAAAAATGCTTCAATCTGAATTCAGAGTTCATCAGTTTTCTCTGTAGAGATGGATAACATTTTTTATCATGGGTCTTTTGGAATTATATTGGATCATTTTCCTGACCAGAGTAGCTAAGTCTTTCACAGTTGATCAACCTTACAGTATTTCTTGTGTTGTGTATAGTGTCCTGCTAGTTCTGCTTACTTCACTTTATATCAGTTAAGATAAGTCTTCCCAAGTTTTTCTGAAACCATCCAGCTCACCATTTTTTATTCCACAATAGTATTTCAGGATAATCATATACCACAACTTATTCAACCATTCTCCAACTGATGAGCATCCCCTTGATTTTTTATTCTTTGTCACCACAAAAAAGAGCCACTGTAAATATTTTTGTACAAATAGGTCCTTTTCCATTTTCTCTGATTTCTTTGGGATACAGACCTAGTGATGGTATTTCTGGGTCAAAGGGTATGTATGCAGTTTTATAACTCTCTTGGCAAGTGTATTTACAAATTTACAATTCACAAATTACAAATTTACAAGTCCAGAATGGTTGGACTAGTTCACAATGCTACCAAAGGTGCATTAATGTCCCAATTTTTTCATACCCCACTCAGCCTTTGTCATTTTCTTTTTATGTCATGTTAGTGAATCTGATAAGTTGGAGATGGTATTGTTTGAAGTGAGAATTATTTCAATTTTCATTTCTCTAATCAGTATTGATTTAGAGTATTTTTCTTCATAATGACTATTGATAGCTTTGGTTTCTTCTTCTGAAAACTGCCTGTTCATATCTTTTGACCATTTACCAACTGAGGAATGGCTCTTATTTTTATAAACTTTGCTCAGTTCTTTATATATTTGAGAAATGAAGCCTTATAAAAGAAATTTAATATAAACTTCCTTCCCCCCTGCTCAGTTTCCTATTTTCATCTTAATTTTGGCTGCATTAAGTTTTGTTTGTGCAAAGCTTTTTAATTTCATATGGTCCAAATGATCTATTTTATTTCCCATGATCTCTTCTCTATCTCTTGTTTGGTCACAGATCCTTCTCTTATCCATAGATCTTATAGGTACATTATTCCATGCTCCTCTAATTTACTGATGATATCACCCTTTGTGTTTAAATCATTTATCCATTTTGACTATTTTGGTATACAGTATAAGATCTTGATTGGTCTAGCCATTCTTGAGAGCAATTTTGATTTACACCCCCAAAATTAATAAACTGTGCTTAACCTTTGACCACTACTAAATCTCCACTCCAAAGATGAGAGAGAGAAAGAGAGAGAGAGAGAGAGAGACAGAGAGAGAAAGAGAGAGAGAGAAAGAGAGAGAGAGGAGACTATTTGTACAAAAAACATTTATAGGAACTTTTGGTAGCTGGACATTAAGGGAGTGCCCATCAATTATGGAATGGCTAAAGAAATTATGGCATATAAATATGATGGAATACTATTATGTCCTAAGAAATGATGGAGGATATTGTCTCAGAGAAAACTGGGAAGACTTGTGTGACCTGATGCACAATGAAACAAGAAGAAGCGGAACAATTTCTACAATAACAATATTATAAAGACAAGCAACTCTGAAAACTCTGATCAACACAAAGATCAATTGCAATTCCAGAGGACTCATGATGAAACACGGTACCCAAGTCCTGAGAGGTAACACTCTCAGAGCAAAAACCGCATATACGTAAGTACGTGTGTGTGCGTGTGTGTATGTGTGTGTGTGTGTGTGCGCGTGTGCATGTGTGTATGTGTGTGTGCGTGTGCATGTGTGTGTGTGCATTGCATGTGTGTATGTGTGTGCGTGTGTGTGAGTGTGTGTATGTGTGTGTGTGCGTGCATGTGCATGTGTGCGCGCGTGTGTGTATGTGTATGTGTGTGTGCGTGTATGTGTGTGTATGTGTGCGTGTGTGCATTGCATGTGCATGTGTGTATGTGTCTGTGTGTGCGTGTGTGTATGTGTGTGTATGTGTGTGCATATGTGTGTGTGTGCGTGTGTGTGTATGTGTGTGTGTGCATGTGCATGTGTGCGCGCGTGTGTGTATGTGTATGTGTGTGTGCGTGCATGTGTGTGTTTGTGCGCGGGTGTGTGTATGTGTGCGTGTGTGTGTATGTGTGCGTGTGTGTGCGTGTGCATGTGTGCATGTATGTGTGCGTGTGTGCATGTGTGTGCGTGTGTGTGTGTGTGTGTATTTGGAGATGTCTGGAGATGAATGTTTTGATTGACAAAAGGTTTATCACAAGTGATTTCTTTCCTTTCTTCTTTTTCTTTCTTTCTTATTATTGTGTTGTTTTTTTTGAGGCAATGGGGTTTAAGTGACTTGCCCAGAGTCACACTGCTAGTAAGTGTCTGAGGATGGATTTGAGCTCAGGTTTTCCTTACTCCAGAGCCAGCACTCCATTCACTGTACCACCTAACTGCCCCTTTTCTTTCTTTTTTCAATAGGGGTGAGAGTAGGAAGGAGAGAAGGTAAACTTTTGTTACTGAAAAAAATAAAATTAAATGAAAATAAATTCTGTTTGAGACACCTATGTGATCCTAGGCGTCACTTAATCTCTCTGAGTCTCAATTTCCTCATTTGTAAAATGTGGAAGATAATAGTATCTACCTCACTGGGTTGGTGAGGGGATCACATTAGATAATATATACAAGATGCTTTACAAACCTTAAAGTGCTATATAAATATTATTATTATTATTAATAGATAGGGAGATTGAATCTAATGAAGATGAAGATTCACTCTTGCTTCTCATAGGGGTGGATATCCACGAAAGGACAAGATATGAAGGATGAGACTAGGATAAACCTAGCAGTCCAGTTTGACTGGAATATAGCATGAATGAAGGGGACTGCCAAAGGGCTTGAATGTTAGGATAGAGGAGTCTCTGGGTTTTTTTTTAAAAAATAGTAATGTTATTACAGTACCAGTTACGATAATTATAATAGTTCACATTTAAGGTTTATTTAAAAAAAACTTTCTTCAAGAACCTTGAGAGGTTGTTGTAAATATTATAGTGCCCAATAAAACTAAAGCTCAAAGAGACAGAAATGATTTGACCATGTTCACACAGCTAGGAAGTTTAAGAAGCATGATTCAAGATCAGAACTAATTCAAAGCCCAGTATTTTTTTCAACTCTACTATGTTTCTTACCTCTCTGACTACTCCCTCCCACCCCACTTCCAAAAACTCATTTCATATACTATTCTTAAGGTTTATAATATTCTTTTATCATGACTACCTAGTGAGGCAAAGGTGATTATCTCCATTTTAAAGACAGAAAGCAAAGTCTCAGAAGTTAAGTGACATGCCCAAGCAAATATCAAGTAGCAGAACTGGGATTTGACCAAGTTCTCTTAATTTCTGGTAATATTCTGTTGGGGGATATAGGATGAAAAGAACTAGGTAATATACTATGAATACAGAATAGATGGAAGGTAAACTCAAACGGGAAGGCACTAGCAACTGGGAGGAGAGGAAGGGACCAGAAAGGCACATAATTCCAAATGGTTTGCTAAAATGGTCATGCCAATTCACAGCTCTACCAAAAATGTAATAGTATGACTATTTCATAGCCACTTCCACATTAACTAATCCTGCCTTTGTCTCATCTTTGACAGGATGCCTTTCCCCATTCCTCTTAATTCTAATGCCATCCCTCTGTTAATTATTTCTTACTCATTCTGTATATAGCTTGCTTTATATGTATTTGTTTGCATGCTGTATCCTCCATTAGACCGTAAACTCCCTGAGGCCAGGGATTGTCTCATCTTTTTTGTATTCCCAGCAATTAGCACAGTGCCTGGCACATAGTAGAACTTGACAAATGTTTATTGATTGGTCATCTTTGCCAATTTGCTGGGTATGAAGCAAAACATTCCAGTTTCAATTTTGCATTTCGTTTAACATTAGTGATTTGGAACATGCATTTGTATGGTTGTTGATAGTTTGAGAAGACTTTCGGGAATCTTTTGACCATTTATCTACTGGACAACAGCTTTTGGTATCATATATTCCAGTTAGTTATCTATATATTTCAGATACCAAATCCTTATCCAAGTGATTTGATACAGAGATCAACAGGTCCTTATTAAGTTCTTACTGTATGCCAGACAGTATGCTAAACTCTGGGGATACAGAGAAAATAAAAAACGGTCTTGAATATTAGGTCAAATGCTCGTTCTATTACCCCACAATTATCCCCTCTCCCCCAATAAATGCTTGTTGAATTAAATCCACTTATCCACTCAGAAGGACAAAACTATGTTTCCCACAAAGGTGGCCTCACTGACTGTAGGAACCATGACAGATGGAGAGATGTGGGAGGGATAAAGGGAGGGAGTTATCCAAGCTTATTAAATCTACCTCTTAGAAACTGAATTTACTGTAATTACTTCTTTACTTCTCTTACCCACCTCCTATTCTTTTCTCTGCAGCACACTTCTCTATGACCACTACCAGTTATAACTTTATTCCCTGTCCTAAGTCTCAGCAACAGAGTTCAAAGAACCCCATGGGAATTTCACCAACAGAAACAGTGGGGACAACTCCAGCCCACATGTGTGGGGATAAAAATGAACAGAGAGAGAGGGTGGTTAGAACAAATGAATAAGAATCTACACTTACTTTGCCTGGGAAGAATGAAGAGCAATTGGAAGGAATTGATGGGGAGACACATTTTGGCTCAGTATAAAGGACGTTCTAACAATCACTACTACCCATCAATGAAATGGGCTACCTTACAAGATAGTGAGCCCCTTTTCACTTGAAGTGTCTAAGCAGAGGCAGTTGACTACTTATCAGAGATGGTATCAATTGAATTTTCTACACAAAGGGGGTAGTTGGACTAGATGCCCTTTTAAGTTATATGAATGTCTAAGGAAAAGTGTTGATGGCAGGTAATGGAACCTGCAGCAGTGAAGTCAGCAGTTTGTAGGCAAGAGCATTCAGATATTCCCTTTGGGAGGGGGCAGGGTCAGCGCTTTGCCTGTTAGATAACTGGATGTGTTGGTAACTACGTAGGAAGAAACCTGTGCCAGTTGCTACTGTAGCAGGATGTAAAGTGAGACAAGGACAGACATATTTCTCTACTTTCTTCTCCATTTCAGGGCAGCCATCATCATTTAGCAGAGGGTAGAGTTAATTTACAGTCATTTGGTATCAAGAAAGCATTTTAAAAATCCTCCTGAGGACTTCCTAGGAGCCTTTCCCCAGCTGATGCTGAGCTTCATGGCATCAGGAAAATGGCAGCCAAGATATTTCCATCATGACCTCAGCCAGTTCTCATTTTAGAGTCATATTTTCTAGGTATTTGCAGTGGTTATGGGGAGAGCTCACACAGTTTTCCCACTTCTATGCCACCATCTTGACTCCCTTCCTCTCCAATTCTCATTTTAGAAAAAAGAAGACTAAAACACAGAGAGGAGATGGAGTGGAAAGAATCAGACTGGGAGGCAGGAGACCTGGGTTCTAGTTCTACTTCCACAACTTATTACATATATTATTGTGATTAATCTGCTTAATATTCCGAGTTTCAGTTTGCTTGTTTGTAAAATGAAAAAAAAAACACCTGCCATATCTATCTCACAGGAAGAGTGTGAATGCACATTGTAAACCATAAAGCAATATAAGAATTATTGCTAACTACTGTCCAAAGGAGCTGGAGTAGATGATTGCTAAGGTCATATAAGAATAATATTTTAAACCTCAAAGTTTTAAGAGGCCTTTTAGCTTTAACATTTCATGACCTTAACTCCTGTCTAGCTTAGACATTTTACATTTTAAGGTTTTTTCTATCTCTAACATTCTATGTATCAAGGTACCTTCTAGTTCTAACATTTTGTGTTCTAAGTTTCCTTCCAGTTCTAACATTCTGGGTTCTATTTCTCACATTCTTTGTTCTAAAATTCTTTCTAGTTCTCACATAGTATAATCTGTAAAATCTTCCTGTTCCTGTTAGTGCTAGAAGAAAGCAGGTGCTCCACTAACCAGTGGAGCTGTTTCCCAAGATTGGCCTCCTCTAGCATCCTGGATAGAACCACTTTCTAAACACTAAAGAAGAAAGACCTGACCCTCAATCTCACGAAGACAATATCAAAAACACATCTGACCCACTTGCCATCTCTGCAGCAATCCCCAGCTGTCTTTAAGACCCAGCGCTGGGCTTGTCAGTGTTGGTGGACATCTCCAAAGCCCATCTGTGCCTCACCTGGTACATTCTAAGGCCACATTGGTTGAATGTTTACCAGCAGAATGTGCTGTCAAAAAGGCTTTCTTGGCTTCCAGATGGATGATAGGGCTTTGGCAATGACAGATTTCACTCCAGTGGCAGTTAGCATTAGGCCCCTTGTGACTCTGGGTACCATGTTTACCCAGAGAGTAGGTACCGATACGGAATTAATTGGTGGGCTTGGCAGCACAGTGCCTGGAGAGAGACAGTGGGTGATGGTGTTGGGAGAAAAACAGCTGAGCACAGCAAATATATCCCAGTGACCCAATTCCATTCCATTCTGTCTTCTTAAAAATAATTGAATTTAAATGAATAGATTTCACATGTTCCCTCCGGCTTGGAGTGGGGAGGGGGAAGTTAGCAGGAGGATAGGGAGAGGGGGGAATTTCCTGGGTTTAGTATTGGCAGATATTTTAAAAAGTCATTTTGCTCAGAAAAGCTTCATTCTTCTTTTTTTTTTTCTTCCTCCTGTGGCCAGTGGGATGGAAGACAGAAAAGTGGTAATGGGGGATGTACAGTGAATTTTGTTGCTGATACCAGAGAAACCCAGGTTCCTGGACTGTTTGTTTTCTCATAGGAATAAGGAAAAAGAGGGAGAGAGATGAATACAAAGGAAAGGAGAGAGGGAGAAGAGAGGAAGAGGTTAATAGCTAATAGGGATATCAATCTACTTGGCCTCTCCCTCTTTCAGAAAGCTTGGATAGAACATAGTCTGACTCAACAGATTTAGAACTAAGGGTTTCTATGAGGTGGAGATTAAAGACAGCATGCTTTTTAGGCATGGGTGATGGCCAGTGCAAAGGCCCAGAGATAGAAGTTAGAACACCACGTGTGAGGAATAGTAAGAATGCTAGCTGGCCACACTGGAGAGTGCACGATGGAGAATAATATATGATCAGGCTTGAAAAGTTATTTCAGGCCAGGTTGTGGAAGACTTTAAAAGCCATCTAGAAGAGTTTCTATTTGATCCTAGAGGCAATAGGGAGCCACTGAATTTTATTAAGTAGGGGAATAAAATCTTCAGACCTGTGGTTAAAGAAATTGGCAGTGATATGGAGGATGTATTGGGATGAAGAGATACTTTAGAAAGGGAGACAAGTTGGGGGCCATTGCAAAAGTCCTGGTAAAAGGTGATGAGAACTTGAACTAAGATAGCAGCCGTGTTAGTAGTAGGGAGATGGATATGAGACTTTCGTAGAAATGTAAATGGAAAAATTTGTCAAGGGCTGATGAGAAGTCAAAAATAACACCAAAGTCACAGACCTGGGAGATTTGAAGGATGGGATGCCTTCAATGGAAACTGGGAAGTGAAAAAAGGGTTGAGTTTTGGACATGTTGAATTTAAGATGTCTATGAGATGTCAAATTTTTAATATCCAATAGGTAGTTGGTGATGTGAGCTTGGGGCTCAGGAGATTGGGAGTTTGGTATATAGATCTAAGTATCATCTGCATAGAAATAATAGGTAAACCTTTAGGAATTGATGAGGTCACCAAGAAAGACAGTATAGAGAGAAATGAGAAAAAGGCTCACGCCAGAGTCGTGAGTTCTACCAAGATTTAGGAGGCATGACACCGATGATATAATAACACAAGAGACTGAGAAAAAGCAGTCGGACAGGTAGGAGGAGAACCAGGAGAAAATAATGCTACAAAAACTCAGAGAAAAGAGAATATCTAGGAATATAGAGTGGTGGTCAACATTAGAAAATGCTGCAGAAAAGTCAAGGAGAAGGATAAAAAAAAAGGCCATCACTTTTGATGATCACTGGTATCGATGGAGGGAGAAATTTCAGTTATGAGGTTGGAAACCAAGTTGCAAAGGGCTGAAAAGAGACTGAAAGGAGAGGAAGAGAAAGCAAAGAGTATAGGAGTTTACCTGAAAAAAGAGAGGAAAGGTATAGAACAATAGCTTGAGGGGATGGTAATACCTAGTAAGTGGTTTTTAAGGATGGGAAAGACTTGGGTACATTTGTAGGCTGAAGGAAGGAATCAGTAAATCAAAAGAGACTGAACATTGGAAAGAAGGAAAGGATTGCCTTGCTGTAGTGAGGGAATGACCGAGGTTAGCCAACATAAATTAGTAACAAGAGGACCTCTAGTTCTGTTCAGTAGCAATTGAAGTGGAAGTGGAGGAGGCAAATGGTGGGCGTAACCTGGGGTTGGGATTTGGAGAGGCATTAGAGAACAAAGGGGTAAAGAATTTGAGAGCAGGAGAGAGAACCGAGTTGAACTGATTTACTATAAAATTGAGTAGGAACAGAGGAATATGAATAGTACATGAATGTAATGGAATATTTTTGTGCCATAAGAAACGGTGACTATAAAACATTCAGAAAAGCATGGGAAGAAGTATATGAGCTGATGAAAAATGACGTCAGCAATCTGGAAGAATAATAGAAGAAATGACTATAACAATGTAAATGAAAAGAACAACAAAATCTGAAAGTGAATAATATAATTATAATGACGAAGCTTGACCAACCTTTGCAAAGGTGGGGGACTGTGCAGAGGTGGGGTATAGAATATTACATAAATTGTCATACTTAGTCGATACGTTGGTAAAGTTTGCTATTGTGCTTTTTAAAAATCTTTTTTATTCTTTATTATAAGGGATAGCTTGTTGGGTAGGGGATGGGACATAAAGATGACATAAAAACAAAAGGTAGCAATAAAAAAAAAATTTACAAAAGGAAAGAAAAGAACCCTTGATTTGGCAGGAGACTTGGGTTCCAGGCCTGACTCTGTATAAGTTTAGGCAGCTCACTCCTCTCCTGTAAAATGAGAAAGTTAAATTCAATGATTTTTAAAGTCCCTTCTAGTCCAGATATTCCATGATTCTATAAAGGTCAAAATGATATAATAATAATAATTCATATTTCCATGAGTATTTTAAGTGTTAAAAAACACTTTCTTCACTACAGTGAATATTGTTATTCCTGCCTTACAGATGTAGAAACTTAGACTCATAAAGGAGTAATTAACTGGCCAACATCCTACACTTAATTAGTGGGAGGGGAAGGAATTAATCCCAGATTTTCTGATATCCAGTCCAGGATTCCTTCCACTTTAACACTTTGTCTCCCTACGGTAGGAGGCAGGATCTTAGCATACATGTTCAGGAACTAACTTTATGTGACCTTGAGCTAAAGTTTACCTCTTTAGGCCTCAGTTCACTCATCTTTCAAATGGGGATGATAACCCTTGCCCTAACTATTTCACAGGAGTGTTGGAGCTATTATTAAATGAGATAATAGATGGAAAGCACTTGGTAATTGTAAAGTGATAAGTAACAGTGAGCTGGGGAAAAAAAACAACTGGAATTGCTTTGAGGCCTTCAGGAAAAGCAATAACTATAAAATGACAAGACTCATAACAGCTGAGATAATGACACATGTAATTTAATAAAAGTTCCCCCAGGAGAGGAAAAGAGAGACTATGTCAAGAGCCTAAGGCTCCCTCAATAGCACCACAGACTCAGGCTCTTAACTGATGCACAGAGTTGCGATAGAATGAGCGCTGACCTAAATGTCAGGAGATCTAATTCCCCAGTTTCCAGCTCTACTATTATTAGTTGTCTGATTCTGAGCAAGTAATTTTCTCTCATTGGACCTTATTTTCCTCATCTGTGAAATGGAGACAATAATGACACTGTCAGTTTCACAGAATAGTTGTAAAATTCCGCTGAGACAATGTCCATAAAGGGTTTTGTAACCATAAAATAGTGCAAAAATGCAAATTGTTATTCTTGTTCAAGAACCACATCTATGGTCTGGTCCCTGAAGATTTATCTGGGCTAATTTTGCTCTTGGAAATGAGGGTGGAGGAGCCAGGTTGGGCCTGGGCTCCTCCACACAAGCCACCAAAGGACAAAAAAAGTTGAATCAACATTGGAGAAAAGACCAACAATACAGTTAATCCCCACCCCCCACCCCCCAGTTAAAGTGGAGGGGGGAAAAAAAACCCTGAGAACAATCTAAAAGAAAAAATCTCCCCAAATTATAGACAGTCCTAAGGTCATTTTATTACTAATATTCCTTCTAAGCAAGTTACTTGCCTTTTCTAGTTTAGTTACCTAAATTTATACACACACACACACACACACACACACACACACACACACACACACACACACACACACATACACACACACACACATCTATAGGTATCTATAAAATGGGTATATTGAACCACTTGATCTCTCAGGCTTCTTGCCATCTCTGCCAATTCATGTTTTAGTAGACACTAAATAAATGTTAGCTGATTGATTGTTTCCAATATTCTACATTCCAAATGTTCTTCTAGTTCTAGCACCCTATAATACCTCTATCTCGTAACAGTCTGTTGTTGTGAGGCTCCCTTCAAAGCTCTAACTTATTATGTGCTCTCTGTTCTAGCCTTTAATGCTCTAAGGTCCCTTCCAACTCTAACACTGTGTGTTATAACATTCTATGTTTTATGTTGTAGCATTCAGTGTTCTAAGGCTCCTTCAAGCTCCAACATGCTAGGATTCTAAGTAGGCTCCTATCTCTCTCCCCTGGGGTTTTCTAGTTGAGAGATGCTGCTGCATACAGAGTAGGCATCTCCAAACCAGCTTGCTGTTGAGGGCACAATATGGTTCCAGCAGAGGGCCTTTTGGTCTTGGGAAGAATGTCTGTAACTGTCTCCTTGATAGTGTTTAGAAAACCTGAACACAGGGCACATGGGGAGAAGCTCCCCCGTTGCCTCTCTGCCTCAGCACTGGCACTTCAATCAAGCTGTCAATAGGGCATGCTTTGAATAATTCAAGCTCTGAGCTACAGTGGGTAGAGGGAGAGAATATAAAAAGGGCTGGTAGCTGTCTACTGTGACAGGAACTACTTCCCTGCTGAACTTCATCATCCCTAGAGGAGCCACTGGAGCCTGCCCAGGTAAACCAAGCTGGAGGGGGCAGGGGGGAGGGGGGGAAGAACGCTTGCGGCAGGGCAGGATGGAGAAGGAGGTTGGGGAAAGGAACTCCGAGACAGTGGCTGTGTGCCAACAGTTTATGAGATTGGAGAATACAGAGAAAAGAGCATGGGAGCAGATGTCAACAGGCTTCAGTTCCACTTCCAGTTCTGCCACTTACTAGGTGAATCTGGGCAGGTCATTTGTTTCTTCTAGGCCTCAGTTTCTCCATTTTTAAAATGGAATTAGTGACCTCTTTTTATTTGCCTTAGTTTCTCCATCTTTAAAATGGAATTAATGATGTCTCTTTTCATTTACCTTATGGGGTCACTACGGAGATTAGATTCGACTGTCAAGAGTTCATTATGACTTTCTAATGTCAAATACTAGAAAATAAAAGGAAGATAGATCCACATGCATAGTTCACAAAGTCTCAGAGTCGAACAGGACCTCAATAGCTACCTAGACCAACTCTTGTTCAAACAAAAATCCCCTCTACAACACACCAACAGCCTTTGCCTGTAGTGATCTAGCGAATGAGGGAGCCTACTCCCAAGGGAAACAGCCTGTTCCACTTTTAAATGGCTATAAGATGATTTCTGTAGCTATGTAGAGGAAAGGGAAGAATTGAAAACAAGGAGATCAATGAAGAAGCTATAGCAAGAGTCCAGGCAAGAGATGAAAAGCACCTGAAATAAGGTGGTGGCTGTGAATATAGAGGAGATTAATGAGAGAGATGTTACAGAAATAGGATCAACAAAACTTGCTACCCACAGGGTAAGGAAGAGGGAAGAATCAAGAATGGTGGTGAGACTGTTAACCTGGGTAACTGGATGTATGGTGGTGCCCATGGAAGAAGTAAGGTAAGTTTGGAGAAAGGGCAGATTAGAGGGGCAAAGGTAATGAATTTAATTTGGGACATGTTAATTTTGAGATGCCAAAGGGGATATCCAGGTAGAGATGTCCCGCAGGCTGTTGGTGATATGTGACGGAGCTCAGGAGACATGAAGCTATGTTATACAGATCTGGGAGTCATTTGTGGAGAGATAATAATTGAAGTCAGGGGAATTTATGACCAAGAGAAAGAGTGGAATGAGAGAAGAGAAAAGTGTTCAACAGAGCCCTGGGATATTCCTATGCTTAGGAGGCAGGGCACAGATGATAATCCCAGAGAGAAGACTGAGAAGGACCAATCAGATAAGGAAAACTATGTGAGAGTAGTGTCCTGAGAACCAAGGGAGGAGAGAGTATCCTAGAGAAGAAGATGATCAGTCAATCAAAAATATTTTTTAAGCATTCAGTATGCACTGGACCCTGTACTAGGTATTGAGGATACAAGCACAAACAGTGAAACAATTCCCACTTATGTTCTGGATACTGGGCTAAGTGTTCCCCTCACACACAAATATTATCTCATTTGATCCCCAAAACAACTCTGGAAGGTAAGTGCTGTTATTATCCCTATTTCACAGTTGACAAAATTGAGGTAAATAAAGGTTCAGGGTCACACAGCTAGGAAGTATCTGATACTGGATTTGAACTCAAGTCTTCCTGACTCCAGGCCTAGGACTCTATCCAATGAGCCAATAGCTGTCCCAATAAGGATGGAGACAAGAAAAAAAAGACTATTAATTAGATTTAGCAACTAAGAGATCACTGGATCATTTTACTACTAGGTATACATCTATGTTGGTCAAAGACAGAGGGAGAGATCTCATATATGCCATAATATCTATAGCAGTTCTTACTGTAGCAGCAAAGAACTGAAAAGAAAGTGGGTGATCATCTATTGGGGATTGACCAAATAAATTGTAGTATATGGAGTTACAACAGGGATGGGGGCTGGACTTGTGGTTTCATTGGTATATGGAACTCCCAGGTGAGGAAACTCCCTTTACTGAAGCAAGTCAGTGCCTTGTCTACAACTTTTAGTCTTAGAAAGTTGCCTAGATCCCTGAGGAGTAAAGTGACTTATTTAGGGTCACATAGCCAGTATGTGTCTGAAATGGGATTAGACTTCAGGTCTTCCTGACTTTGAGAGCTGGCTTCCTATCTTCTATGCCACACTGCTTCTCAGATAAATGCAATAAAATATTATTGTACTGTAAGAAACAAGTACGAAGAATTCAGAGAAACTGAGGATGATCTGTGTGAACTGATGCAGAACAAGGCAGAGAGAATGAACAAATTCTGTAAGGAAAACAATCCTGAAATATTTTAGAACTTTGATCAATGTAGTGTCCAACTGCAATTTCAAAGAACTGATGTCTCCTGTTCCTTAGGCAGAGAGGTGGCAGACCAAGCATGCAGAATAAGGCATACATTTTCATGTATGACCAATGTGTTGATTTATGTTGCTTGACTGTACTTATTTGCTGCAAATGGGGGTTTTGTAGGAGTAGGAGGAGTGATTGAGATGTGATAATGATATTAAAAATAAAAATAAAACATGGTGTTTTTTTTTAAAAGAGGGAGCATGAGAATTCTTTGAGAAATTGGTTTCATTTGAGGAGTACTACTGGGAGACAGTACAAAGGGTTGTGAGTTGTGAAATGAAGTGGAGGTAGGACATGTGCCTCACTTAAGGAAGAAGAGATTGAGGCCAATGGCACGAAGAGATAGCAGGGTCAAATGAAGCCTTTGGGGAATGCTTGTTTTTAAGGAGAGGGGTGATCTGGGCAGTTCTGCAGACAACAGACAAGCAATCAGCAGAGCCCTTTCCCACAAAATAGCCCTTTAAATAATTAAAGTTGGTAATCATGTTCTACTTGAGTCTTCTCTTCTCCGTGTCAAAATTCTCCATTTCTTTAGACCAATCCTCATATAGCATGAATTCTATCCCCTTTGCCATTTGTACTGTCCTACTCTGGACACTATACAGTTTATTATTTCCTTTCTAAAATGTGACATAGATAGCCGAGCATGACATTCAAGATTTGGTCTGATTAGTATAAAGAACTCTTCAGTCTTGGACACTAGGCAACATTTACTGCAGCAAAAGATCACATTAGCTTCCATAGACACCATGTCATCCTGTTGACTGATACTGAGTTTGTAGTTCACTAAGACCCCCAGGTCTTTTTCAGAGGGACTTCTGTCCAGAGACTCCTTACCCATCTCATGCTTGTGAAGCCGATTTGTTGTTTGGGTTTGTTTTTTTTTTTAAAGACCCAAGTGCATGATCTTACATTTATTCATATTAAATTTCATCTTATTATTTTGGACCAGTGCTCTCGCCTGTCAAGCTCTTTTAAAATCCTTTCATCCAGTTAGTTCATGTCATCTGCAAAAAGTGATACACATGCCATTTATATCTTTATCCAATTCACTGATAAAAATGGTAAATGCCACAGAGCCAGGCACAGATCCCTGGGGTTCTCAGTTGAAGACTTCCTTCCAAGCTGACACTGAGCCATTAACAACTATTCTTTGGATTCGGTTATTTAACTGGTTAAGTTCTAACCATGTCATTTGTCTGCTCATGAAGCTGCAGTAACTCCCTATTACCGACAGGATAAAATACAATCTAGTAACATCTAGTCCTAAAACCTATGATCCAGTGACCTCATCGTAAGTGAATTTATCATACAGAATTCCTATGTCATCCCCGCAGGGGTTGGACTGAGTGGTCTCTAAGCTCCTCTCCAGCTTTAAGATTCCAAGATTCTAACTTGATTACTACTGACAGTAGTTTATAATGCTAATGGACCTTACAGCTTATAAAGTATTTTCTTCACAAGTACCCTGTGAGGTAGGTAGTACAAAGTTATTCTTCAGAGCCATTTTACAAATGGGGAAATTGAGGTGACATTTAGGGTTAGAATGGTCTTTGCTCTGCTGAGTGGGATTCTTTAGAGAGAATAAGTGGATGGCTAGGCAAAAAAAAAAAATTAAACCTTTTCCTTCTAAAGGTACCTGATAATGGCTGCCTCTATTATCATAGGCAATGAAGTCAGCACACCCAGAAATAGATTAAGAATGAAGGTCTGTGGACACTGAGATGTGAAGGCAACACAGACAGTCTCTGTCTCTCCACCCCCCACCCCATTTCTCTCTATTTGTCTCCCTGTCTCTCTGTACCTCTGTCTATCTCTCTGTCTTTGCCTCTCTTTCTCTGTCTCCGTCTCTCCTCTCTCCCTCCCTTTCAGTCCCTCTCTGTCTCTCTATCCTCCATATACATATGCATACCCTCCCTCTACAACACACCCAGATTTTGCCTGTTTGGAAAATGAATCCACATTCTTCACTTCTGGCAACTACAGGCTAATTTCAAGAACTGGAGTGATCTGACAGGCTTGGGAGAGACACCAACCACCATCCGGCTCTAGGAGCTCACAAAGAGAAGTCTAGGAGAAGGTTGAGAATGCAGAGAAGCTACTCTGTTTGGGGCCCTGTGGGACTATGGAAAGGAGACTGGCTATGGTGTCAGAGCACCTGAGTACAAAGTCACACTTTGCTGCTTATGACCCAAGTGACTTTGGTCCAAATACTTCCTCTCTCTGGGCCTCAGTTTCCTCAACTTAAATAAAGGAATTGGACCCAGATCAAAGATTCTTAAACTTTTTTGTGTCCTGGACTTTTTGGGAAGTCTGATGAAGACTATGAATCTCTTCTCAAAGTAATTTTTTAAAATGTGAAGATTACCAAGGAAATCAATTATTTTGAAATCATTTATCATCACAAACAAAAATAAGTTAATATACTCCAAGTTAACTGCCAGATTAGATGATCTCTAAGGTACCTTCTAGATCCAAATTAATGAGCCTATGATCTTAAACAACCACCTAATATGCATACTGGTCTTCTGACTCTCCAAAATGCTATCCTACCCATCATTCACAAGGCACTCCATAATCCAGTCTTCTTTCTAGTTCCTCTTTATCTAGCAGAATCCTTCCCTGTTGGTGCAATCTCTCTTCACACCCTTCCCTCTACTATCAATTCTCCTTAAATTTGTCCTGATTGGAACTCGAGGGTAGAATTAATAATAATAGGGAGTAGTTTCAAAGAGACTGATTGAAGCTCTTTATATAGACCAAATGATTGACAATTAAACCTGTCTAAAAGAAGAATGTGCTGTCTTTTGGGGCTGGGGGGCAGGTAGGGAGCAGTGAGTTCCCCATCCCTGGAGATATTTGGGCAGATTCTGGAGGACTGCCTGTAGGAAGTGTTGTAGAAGGGATTCATGGTCAGATATAGGTTGGACTAGGGTGATCTCTGAAGTTCCTTCTGAGTTTGAGATTTCACAGTCTTCTTCCCTCAAGGTTCAATCTAAGTCCCATCTCCTCCATGAAATCATCTTAGATTTTTCCAGTCTATAGCAACTTGTCCCTTCTCTTAATTCTCATAACATCAACTAAGAGAAACAAAATTTTTAAAAAAACATTCCACATTGTTTCAATTGTTTTATGTGTGAGTGCCTTGTCTCTCTCAGACTGTGCTCAGACTTGCTCAACAGAGATTCCACCTACTTTTCTTATATCCCCCATAGTACACAAGCAAAGGAATGACAACATAGTTCTCAATCAAATAGAATCAAATAATTGTTGTTGTTGTTTAATCACTTTCAGTCACTTCTGACTCTTTCTGACCCCTTTTTTGGGGATTTCTTGACAAAGATACTGGAGTAGTTTGCCATTTCCTTCTCTAGCTCATTTTGCAGATGAGGAAACCGAGGCAAAGAGGGTTAAGTGACTGGCTCAGGGTCATAAACCGAATAAGTGTCTGAGGCCAGATTTAAAGTCAGAAAGAGGAATCTTCCTGATTCCAAGCCCAGTATTCTATACACTGTGTCACCTACCTGCTAAATAGTTATTAATAACAACAATAATAATACTTCCCATTAACATGGTACTTTAACATTTGCAAAGTTCATTCCTCATAGCTACCCTGTGAAATAGAAACTCTTAATTATTATTATCCCAGTTCATAGACAAAAAAAGGAGGCAGTGAGAAGTAAATTAATTTGCCTCAGGTCATATAACTAAGAAGTGGAAAAGCCTAGATTTGAATCCAGGTCTCCAGTCTCCAAGTCCAGAGCTCTTCCCATAGTACCACATTGCCTCCACAGAATCCCAGCACTAAGAAATACTTGAGTTTGTCTAGTCCAGTCCCCAGCCTGATGCATAAACTCTGTCTTCAACATGCCCAGTTTATGTTCATCTAGTCTTTGCTTGAAGACCTCCTGTTGTTACTCAATAAATATGTAATTGAGTTGGAATATTAGATATTTGGAGGGATACTTTCTGATAGCTCAGAAGAGGCAGCACTGAGGGAAAAGGAATCAAATATGGGGAGATGGGGGAAGAGAATATATAATTGTCAACTATAGAGTAACGATGGAAAATGATACTCTTGGGGGGAAGGGTGTAGAATAAGCAAAAACAACCACTTAATCTAGGATATTGTAGAAGAGATTCCTGAATTGGGCAGGAAGCTGGGCTAGAAAGGGATTTAAGAAGCCCCTTCCTGCTCTGAGTAAGAGCTGGGCTGAATGACCTTTAAGGTCCCTTCTAACCCTAATGATCTGTGTTCCAAGCTCCTGCACTGTGATGTAGTTCTGTGATGTGCTCAGTGCTTAGTGGTTACATTTTGTTGCTGCTGTGCTTCTAATATCTAAATCTTCAATCTAGCTCATGATGACATCCCATCCAGAAGGTCATGTCCCCTCCCCTATCCAACCCCCACTTGATTGGCCAAGATCTACTCATCAGAGTTGACTTGAACAACTAGCCAAAAATATGAATATTCTACAAGCTCGGTCTAAACTGTGTCAACAAATGGGGACTTTTTTGTGAGAGCAAACAATTAGAAACAGAGTAGATCAATGTCCATTGATTGGGAATAGCAAAACAAATTATGGTATGTGAATGTAATGGGATATCACTGTACTGTAAGAAATGATGAATATAGAAAAGCATGGAAAGACTCATATGAACTGATATAAAGTAAAGCAGACCAAGAAAATGACATAAACCAGTGGTTCTTAACCTGTGGGTCGTGACCCCTTTGGGGTCGAACGACCATTTCACAGGGGACACAGGGGTCACCTAAGACCATTGGAAAACACAGATTTCCGATGGTCTTAGGAACCTCCTCTATCCATCTCCAAGATGGTCTGCCCACATGCAGACACGCCCACATACGACTTTAAAGGGTGGAAGCATTAGGAAGGTTGAGAACCACTGACATAGACAATGACTAGAACAACATAAATGGAAAGAATAACCATTATAAAACAAGTGAAAATGGATGGTGAGAAATTATGAAGAACAACTTTGGTCCCAGAGATGAGCTATTAGAAGTTATCTCCCAGCCCTGCTCTTTTGCAGGAGGGGAGAGGAAGGGGGGCATGGAGGAGGGGCGGGGCAACTTCACATAAAACGTCAAAGTTTTTCAATGCATTGATCAATTTTCCTGAATTTATTTTTGTATTCCTCTTCTTCTTTTGTAAATTATTTATTATAATGAATGGCACATAGATAGGAGGGAGAGCAATACAGGGGAAAATTTAGGTGACATAAAAACAAACATTATCCACAAAAATCTATTTGAAAAGAAAGGCATTAATTGAGAATTCAGCTCCATGGGGGAAGAGTCAAAACTTTTTAGCCACTGGTCATGAGCTTGTTAGATGGATGTGGCCTTGCTCCATGTAGCATGTGAGCAGTATCCTTTCAGCACTGTGGGAGTGGTAATGGCACCTGAGCATCCTGAGCTATGCATCAATTCTAAGCCACAGGAGCAGCATTGATGCATAAATGATCTACTTTTCTGAGTCCCTAATGAATGCATTTGGTACTTGAAGGTGAATCTACTTCTTACTTTTGATATCTGGAAACCTAAATAAGATGATAAAATTCTATGAATGGGATTCTTTATTTCATATGAGGATTGGACTGGATGACTTCTTTCAGGTGGCAACATTCTCCGATTTCCTGAGTAGTCAGGTCTCCAACAAAACCCTGAGGTGACTGGAGGAGGAAAAGAACAAGAATTGTCCTGTAGGACAAGACCCTCCCCGCAAAAGGAGGTGGCTGGAGGCCTTTCTGAAGCTCCAAGCATCCAATTTTCTAGGATTCTCTGGCAGAGGGGTCTCCAAGCACATCTGTTCATGAATCATGAGACTTAGAGCTGAAAAGGCCCTTAGAGCTCACATAGTATACTTAATAAACAGATAAGGAAATTGAGCTCCAGAGAAAGGAAATGTTTTCAGAGGCACCTCTAACCCAAGAAGTTCTTCGTTGGCTGGGGAGCTAAGGTGGGTGAGTGGGCACAGGGTCTAGACTAATGCTCTTTTAGCCCTCAAATCCAACAAAGGCTACACTGCCTTCCATTCTATAATAGCCAGGGAGTAGACACCCGGGTAGATATAGCCCTAGATGTGTGGTCAGATGATATGAGTTCTAATTCTTTGCTACTTTCAACCTATTATACCCTAAACAACTTACAATCTTTCTGGGATGCAATGTGTCCTAGATTATAGAGCCCTAGTTCTGGAATCAGGCAAAACTGGATTCAAATATTGCCTTAGATAACAACTAACTGTGTGACTGGGGCAAATCCTTTCATCTCTCTTAGCCTCAGTTTTCACACATGCAAAATGGACTATCTCATGGGCTTCTAGTAAGGATCAAATGGGATAATGGACACAAAGGACTTATAAAACCTTAGGTGCGATATTAATGTGAATTTACTGTGGTGTTGTTTCTCTACCTCTGAATCCAAGAAACCATCTAAGCTAAGAACACCCCCTTATTTTACAGATGAAAAACATGAAGTGTGGAAAATGAAGATGACTTGTCCTAAGTCCCACAGGTTTTAAAAGGCTGATTGGGATCTGATGCTACCAGATGAAAGTACTCTGTCTCTCTCTGTCTCTGTCTCTTTCTCTGTCTCTCTCTGTCTCTGTCTCTCTCTGTCTCTTTCTCTCTGTCTCTGACTCTCTCTGTCTCTCTCTCCCTGTCTCTGTCTCTCTCTGTCTCTCTCTCTCTCTCTGTCTCTCTCCTCTCCAATCTTTCACCATTGACATTTTTATTGTGCATCTTACTTAAATAAAGATTGAGTTGAAAACTCAGTTTGAAAACTAAAGTTGGAAACTTTAAAAGACTCTCTCTATCCCCCCTCCCCACTTCTCTATTTAGAATATAATCTCCTTGAGAGCAGGAACTCCATCTTTCTTTTTGTCTTTTTATTCCCTAGTATGGGCAGCTAGGTGGCACAGTGGATAGACAGGCAGGCCTGGAATCAGGCAGACTCATCTTCCTGAGTTCAAATACAGTCTCAGATGCTTCCTAGCTGTGTGATCCTGGGTAAACCCTGTTTGCCTCAGTTTCTCCTCTGTAAAATGAGCTTGAGAAGGAAATGGCAAACTACTCCAGTATCTTTTACAAGAAAACCCAAATGAGGTCATGAAGTATCTGACAACTGAAATGAGTGAATGGCAACATCCCTGGTCCTTCCTTACACAATCTGCTTTATAATAGCCTCTCCTCTCTAAGAACCCAAATCTAGAACAGAGAGCTCAAGAAATGGGGCCTTACTACTCCTTTTCTTCTAAGCATACAGGAAAGGTTCCTCCAGGGCACAGATGTTTGTTGTTTTTGATGAGAAAGAAAAAAAATTCTTTTGTTAACAGCTTTCTCTACTCCCTTGTGCCTGTTTTAACTAGGGTCCCTAGGGCACATGTTAGCCAAACCACAGAGCTGTCTCACCTTCATTGATCCCTTTATTGGTCTCTGGGGGTGGTGGCAGGTCAGCGAAGGGCCAGGATCTCCTGTGAAACTAAACCACCTGCTTCCTAGAAATGACAGCCCAATGGTCCCATGTCATCCTGGAAGCTAGGGAGGATGGCCAAGCACAGGGTCCCAGTGCAATGTTCTCTCATCCTTCTCCTTTGAGGCTACACTATGTCCTGCTCTACAATGGATAAAAGACAGGCTAGGCTAGCTCCCAACATTATAAAAAGAGAACTAGATTTAGAGTCAGAAGACATGCGTTCAGTGGCTCTTTCTGCTATCAACTACCCATGTGATTTTCAGCAAGTAATCTCAATCATGGGCCTCAGTTTCTTCAGGGCTGTAAATAGATGGGATGGAACTAGATGGCCTCCAAGGTCTCTTCCAGTTCCAGGACCTTAATCGTATAACTAGTCCATTTTACCTTGAAATCCTATGCCCCTGTGACCATAGAGTTCAAATACACCAACAACCATCCTGAGGAACAAAGTGAGGTCCAGACAGAAGTGACTTGTTCAAGCTTATATATGGCTAGTGAATGTTAGAATAAGAAATAGAACCTAGGTCTCCTGACAAGCAGGTCAATACTCTTCCCACTACACCACACTGCTCACAACAGGACACACTATTCCTCAGCTGGGGCAGGGATGGGGAGAATTAAAAGAGAAAGCTCACTCCTGTTTCTTGCAAAGCCCTATTATGAATCAAAGGCTCATAAGATTTAGGACTGGAAAGGATCATTAGGATAATGAAGTAGTCCAATCCAGACCAACAGGATGATTCATAGAACAAAGACTGAAATGGAAGGGGCCTTGGAATATAGAGTGTCACAGCTGGAAAGAAGCTTAGAACAGAGAATTATTGGAGATGGAAAGAATATCATCCTCATGACAATACACATATTTCTGTAGTCTTTTCAGGGTTTTAAAAATGCTATCCTCAAAAGAATATTCTGAAGTAGCAAGAACATGCATTTATTAAGTGCCTAACACGGGCCAGGCTCTCCGCTAAGAGCTTTACAAATATCACCTCATTTGATCCCCATGACAACCCTGGGAGGTAGGTGATATTATGGTCCCCATTTTAAAGTTGAGGAAACAAGAATTTGGAGGTTAAGTGACTTGCCCAGAGTCATACAGCTGGTAAAAGCCTAAATCTCAGGTCTTTCTGACCCCAGGCCCAGTGCTCAGTTCACTGCTGCCATAAGCATTAGTTATCTCCACTTTACAAATGAATATGTTAAGACTCAGAGCTCACACAGCTATATGACAGAGCTAGGACCCAATCTCTAGAACCCCAAATTCTTTCCTACAATGGCCATTGTTCTTTTCCCTATCCCTGATGAACCAGAAGGGATCTTAAGAACACAGGATGCTAGAGCCAGGCTTTAGAGAGTGTGCAATCTAACCCTCTCATTTGACAGATGAGAAAATTGAGCCACAGGGAGTTTGCTCAG
Source organism: Pseudochirops cupreus (assembly GCA_028627135.1). NCBI lineage: Eukaryota > Metazoa > Chordata > Mammalia > Diprotodontia > Pseudocheiridae > Pseudochirops > Pseudochirops cupreus. The sequence goes on from CM053581.1 coordinate 259,005,996, forward strand.
AATCATACAGCTAGCAAGTAGGAGAGCTGGGTCTTGAACCTAGGCCACACTTGACTCCGGATCCAGTGACCTTTTCACCACACAGGCCTCTACCCCCCACACCAGCATCTCTCTCTATGCTTGTGGAACCAAACTGTGATGTATCCACTCATCTCTGTGTATTGTATCCTGTGAAAAGTCATCAGAAGCCCGACAGGCCTGTAGCTGCAGGCACCCAGGGCCCTCCAACAGAGGTACTTTCATTCTATTGCAAAGGGAAGGTTTGGCAGAGGAACTTAAAAGGCCTTACAGAATCCTTAATGGCTGCATTCCAGAGGCAGCTGCATCTAACCAGGGCTCTGGGTACCTCTTTGAAGAAGTTAACTAACTTTTCCCCTTTTTGTTATTCAGTGAAATCCCACTCACTTGCTTTTCAAGGTCAGAGTCACATTGAATGAAGTACATCCTTTCTTTGTTCCTGTGACTTTGACTTTCTCCAAATACAGGGGGAAAAAACATTTGCTGGGGACCCAGATACATGCATACCAGACACACTCAGAAGAAGGGAAACATGGTAATCCAAAATTCAAATGAGGATAATAATATCCCCATCACCAACAACAATAAATGACATGTATACAGCTCGTTAAAGCTGGCAAACCATTTCACATACATTCCATCTCCTAGAAGCTGCATGTCCTGTAGGTAGGAGGCATCTTATATTCAACTTGTCCAAAAGAGGATTAATTATCATTCCTCCCCCAAACCCACTCCTCTTCCCACTTTCCCTATTTCTGTCAAGGGTACCTTCACCCTCCCATATCTCTAATCAGCTGCCAAAACTTGTTGCCTCTACTTCCACATATCACCCTCCAAACCCTTCTCTTTACTCATGTGGCCATCATCCAAGTTCAGGCCCTCATCATCTATTATCCAGATGATTACAGTAACTTCCTAATTGGTCTCTCTAACTCTATCTTTCTTCTTTTCAAATATATCTTCCACTCAGTTACAAGAATTATTCATAAAACACAGGTCTAGCAATGTCACTACCCTGCTCAAGAAACCTCAATATCTTCCTGTTGCCTCCAGGATCAAATAGGATCATAGATTTAGAGTCAGAAAGGACTTCCCCTTGTGAGGTCACCTAGTGCAACTCCCCACCCCATTCACCCCATTTTATAGGTGAAGAAGCTGAAGTCCAGTGAGGTTAAGTGATTTGCCTAAGGTCAAAGAGGTACAAAATTAATAGGGAAAGGCAGGATTCAAACCCAGGTTCTTTGACTGCAGACCCACTGCTCTTTCCTTTCTTTACTGTTTGGCATTTAAAGTCCTTTGTAACTTGTCTCCAACCTACCTTTCCAGGTTTATTCCGTATCACTTCTCTCTTTTATGCACTCTACAGCTTAGAACAGGGCTTTTCGCTCTTCCTCCCACATAACACCCCCTCTCTTATCTTTCTTCCTTTGCAAAAACTGTCTGCCCCTCATGCCTAGAATGTACTCCCTCCTCAGCTCTACTTCTCACAATTCCCAGTTTTCTTCAAAATTTAGCTCACTTGCTACCTCCAAAGAAGCCTCTCCTGATCTCTCTAGCTATGAACGCTTCCCCTATAAATGAGCCTGTATTAGGGAAGGTATATTTTTATATACTTATTTCATATACAGATACACAGAGCTTAAAACTGTACTAACACTGTGGTGACACTGTGTGTGTAGGTGTGAGCTTATATATGTTGTCACCTGACAGATCCTGCAATCATGAAACTCACATTGCTGTTGATTTCTGTCTTTGTACTCCTAATGCCTATTACGGTGTCTGGAATATAGTAGGTGCTTAATAATTCTCATTGTTTGAACTTCACAAGAAAGCTTCTAAGTACAGCTGTCCTTATCTTACACATTAAGATGGGGAAATGTTTGGACCAAGAATCACAAAACTCATATTTCTAGAATACTTTAAAGACTCACAAAACAGTTTCCTCACAATATATTCCTCCAGACCTCACTTTTTTTCATCTGTAAAATGGGAGGGTTGAACATGACATGACTTTTTCCCTTCTTTTTCCTATGATACATAATTATTATTATTTTCCCGAAGTGGAAACTGCAGCTCAGAGATCATAAGGGACTTGCTAAGGGCCACACAGTTAGGAAATGTCAGAGCCTGTGTTCACAAACACTTTCCACCATCGCAAAGCACGACATCACGTTAGAGAGCCTTTGAGGATATGTCCACTTCCCAAGGGTTCTCCTGGGCAAAGCTCCAGCAATGCTGGGGGGTTTAGAGAAGTATAGATTTGTCACTCTGAGGGCACCTTTTAGTCTCTTCTCTTATGCTTCAGCTCCATTTCCTGTGTCCCACTACCACAGGGGCTTGCTCTTAGCAGGCCACTATACCACCAATTAATAACAACAGAAGCTTGGTTCTCTGTCTGCAATCTTGGGCAAATCACTTACCCTATCCCAGGCCTTAATTTCCTCATCTGTAAAATAAGCATTTGGATTAAAGATCTTAAAGGTTCCTTCACTTTGAATAGTCCATGTTTCTAGTAATTACTTACATTTCTATGATGCCTTATAATCAAAAGACACTTTCAGATATGTCTGGTCATTTCAACATGTCTTTGAGATAGGTCATGCAAGTATTATTATACCCATTTCACAGGTGAAGAAACTTATCCAAAGAAACACAGTTAATCAGTAATAAGGCTACAACTTAAACCCAGATTTTTCACTCCTTCAAAGAATGCACCATACTGAGGTGGTTTAGAATATTACTTCTCCCTGGATCATCTTGCAGTTTTTCTAACTGCTACCTCACTTACCTAATTCTGTGAAAGCAGTCCTGTTTGAGGTGATATAGTGAATATAAGAGATGGTGAAGTTATAACCCTTACCCTTAAGGAGCTTATAATCAAGAAATTGAAACAAAGTAGACACAAAGCAACCAGAAAATCTTTATAACAATAACTTTTAATGATAATTATTACTATTCATATTCAATAGTGCTTTCAAGTTTATAGACAGACAGATAGATATGGATGGAAGAATGGATAGATATAGATAGATAGATAGGGATGGATAAATGTATGGATACATGGACAGACAGAAAGACAGATGGGGTGGATGAATGGATAGATGGACAGACAGATAGAAACTTGTTAAAGGTTATATGCCAGGCACTGGGTGAAGTACTAAGAACATAAATACAAACAAGACAGTTTTGCCATAAAGGATTTTATATTCTAACAGTGGAAGGCAGCATAAAAGGGAGCAGGCAAAGAGGGGCCTGGGGAAGGTGGCATGGTGCAGAAATGACTGGGAAGTGGCATGGAAGCCCAGTTCTGGACAAGATATGGCAATTTCTCCCATCAGAGCCCAGTCTTCCAAAGGCTGAAGCCAAGGTTTCAATGTGGGAGGAAGGAGAATGGCAATGATGTCATGACAGAAATGAATGGAGCAACTATGGATGGGCTACAAACTCTATAGTTGGTAGGAGTACATCAATGAGATCATGGATTCATTGATTTCTCTAGCAAAACCAATTGTAAGAAGATGACTATACAGGATTAAAATTTAATTTACTGGAATAAGAAAGCATCTGATAAAGATCTGATATTCAAGAAAAAGAGAATTGATATAAATATATTACAAGAGTTATTTCCCAATAGTTAGTCAACGAAGATCAGTAAGAAGTTTCTAAATCATGAAATACAAGCAATAAGCAACCTTGTGAAAAATGTTTCAAATTAATAAAAGAAACCTGAATCTAAAAAACTCTTGGAGTTCCATCTCATACCCATCAGATTGGCAAAAATGACAAAATGTGAAAATGGTGATTGTTGGAAATGGTACAGGAGGGCAGGCATATTGATACATTGCTGCTGGAGTTCTAAATTGGTCCAACCATTTTTGAAGCAATTTGCAGCAACATCCAACATGTCATTAAACTGTGCATATCCTTTGATCAAGTGATATCATTCCTAGAATGCACCCCCAAAGAGATCAAAAAGAGGAAAAAAACTAATATTTACTAAAAATGTTTATGGCAGCACTTTTCGTTGTAGCAAAAAACTGAAAATAAAAGTAGTTGTGCATGAATTAGGGAATGGCCAAACAAATTATGATATATGAAAGGAAGGGTTATTATACAGTAAAAAATTACAAATATGATGGATTCAGAGAAACCTGCATAAACTAATGCAGAGTAAAATGAGCAGAACAGGAGAAGTGCCTTCCTCACAAGTTTGATTATACCCATTTTTAAGATGAACAAATTGAGGTCCAAAGAATAAAGTGATTTAGTCAAGGTTGTAAAAGTAGTAAGTAAAGAAACTTTTAATTTAAACTAAGATTGTAGGATTATCCAATTTAGAGCTAAAAAAGACTTTTAAAATTCATGTAGCCCTATCTCTTCATTTAAAAATGAGGAATCAAAGTTGAAATGACTTGCCCAAGGTCACAAAAGTAATAAATGGCAAAGTGGAGATCTGAACCAAGGTACTCAGTCTTCAAATCCAATTACTCCTTCCACCATAACATAGTAACTTTATATTGAACTGAAATACTAAACAGAGCTAAATGAAGAAGCATATGGTAACTAAGGAAAATAGGTATACAGAGAAAGGTAGGAACCAGTGATGGAATAGGACAGGAGGGCTTGCTGAGGGAGACAGGACCTAGGTTACTTGGTTTATTTCATCTCCTAAAAATCCTGCTTGGCCAAAACTTCTGATGTGGCAGGCGTGACCTCTGCTCTTCCTTCTTCCCAGTTACTCATTGTCCCCCAGGGGTAGTCAAAAATGCAAGTTAAAATATGAAGAGAGAATAGCCATTTATTGGCAGAAAGGAATTCTTGCCTGTTATTAGGCAAAGAAAGAGCATTCTATCACTGAGAGCCTTTGAGGCCAAGCACACATTCCAACACTCTCTTGTTGCAGCGGAACCTGGTCATCTGGTCACTTTGCCAAACAGCTAGGTAGTCCAAAGAACATTTGACATAGTGACCCAGAGGAGCTGGGCTTCAGTCTTGGTATGCAAGAACCAGTAATTATGCACTTATATTATCATGGCATCTCAGAGCTGGAATGGACCACAGAAGTCATCTGGTCCAACTTGTACCTTCACAAGAATTCATTCTCAAGAATACCTGATAAGTGCTCACAAAATTATGGGTCTTGACCTGCCACCCTGTCACCTAATGCCCCACCATTTATGTTCCCTGACCCATTTCCCATTTGGAATTTTCAAATTGCCCAGATTAAGGTGTCAATGTGTCATGTTTTATACCCCAATTCTGTGAACTAGTTTCTTTTGAGGATACATATTATCCTCACAGTTTTTGCCTGAAGGTCCCTAATCAAAAGAACCTCCCATTTCCCAAGGCAGCCCACTCAAATTCTTGATATTTCTAATTCTTACATTTCCCCCTTATATCAAGTCTAAATCTGTGTCTTTTCAGTTCTCAATGCAATTTGCATTTGCATGGCTTCTAGTTTTGTTCTCTGGAAGAACATGTCTATTAACTCTTCTATATGTCAGATTTCACATAATTGAAGACAGCTATGATATCCCTCCATAAGTAGTCTCTTCACCAAGCTAAACACTCCCATTTCCTTTATGCAATCCTAACAGGTTATGATTTACTCTGTTACCTCTCCTTCTGATACGTTCAAACTCTGTGGGACAATAGAAAGAGAGCTGAATTTAGAAAGAGAGAGATGACCAAGGCTCAAACCCCAGCTATGACACTTTACTTGTGTGATCTTGGGCAAATTACAACCTCAATGGGCCTCAGTTTCATCCTCTGTAAAATGGGGAGAGGAGTAGAGGATTGGATTGGATTGGTTTCCCTTTAAGGTTTTTTTCTGGCTCTAAATGTATGATTCTGTGATCAATTTCCTTCATAAAATGTGGTATCCAGAATTAGATACACTACAGTCTAGATGAGCTTTGACCAGGGTAGTATACAGTGAGACCATTATTTCTCTAGCACAGGACATCATACGTTTCTTTTCTAATGAAACTTTTATTTTACTTTCTTTTAATTAGCAAGTATATATTTTCTCTCCCTTCTTTTACCCCCCCATAAAAAAGAAAAAGAAAACCTGTATAAATATGAGTAGTCAAGCAAATCAAGTTTCCACATTTAGTCATACTGGAAAATGTATGTGACGGGTTGGCTAGGTGGCGCAGTGAATAGAGCACTGGCCCTGGAATCAGGAGGACCTGAGTTCAAATTCAGCCTCAGACACTTAATACAAAACTAGCTGTGTGACCTTGGGCAAGTCACTTAACCCCAAATGCCCTACCTTCCCCCCTCCAAAAAAAAAAAAGGAAAAATGTATATGACATTTGGTATCTTGAGTCCATTACCTCTTTGTCAAGAGCTCAAGTAGCATGCTCCACATTCAGTCCTTGGAAATCACAGTTGGTCATTGCACTGATCAGAGATCTTAATACTTCCAAGGTTGTCTCTATGAGCTTGTTATTATATAAATTGTTCTCCTGCTTCTGAAGCTCACTTTACTCTGTGTCAGTCCATAAAAGCCTTCCCAAGTTTCTTAGAACTCATTCCTTTCATCATGTCTTATGGCCCAAGAACATTCCATTCCATTCATGGATTTGTGAAGTTGATATTTTGAACCCAAGTGTAAGATTTAAACTTGTAAGTAGACATTGCTATAGAGGTAGAAGAGTTTGGTGGATTTAGAGTCTGGAAGATCTGGGTTGGAAGATCTTCCTCTGAGGTTTGTGACCATGCACAAGTTACTCCAACTTTGAGCCTCTTGTCTATGAAATACTTGTAGTGTAACTTCCAGGGTTATTGTGAGACTCACATGAAACAATGTATGTAAAGTGTTTTGTAAATCTCTAAGTGCTAGATAAATTTCAACTGTTATTATTATTCATCCCTATTCAATATCTTATAAGAACTGGCCCAAAGTTCTACCATATTACAATGTTTACATCCCAGCTCTGTCACATAATGCATTTTAGCTAACCCTCCTGGATTTGTTGTTATCATCTACAAATACAAGCTGATAAAAATACTAAACAATACAGGTAAGCAAAGATCCCCAGACATTCTAGTAGAAACCTCCTTCTATAGGATCCTGTACTCAAGAGCTAAAAAGGACTTTAGAGAGACTCTAGTAGTCAGTGCCTCTTCCCCTCCACATTTTATAGATAAGGATACTGAGGCCCAGGAAGGTTAAATGATGAGTCCAAGACCATACAGACAATGCATCAGAATCACCATTTGAATCTAGGAACTCTGACTCTGGATTAGACATCAAACCATTAAAAATATTCTTTGAGTTTGACCATTATTTCTCTAGTGCATGACATCATATGTCTCTTTTCCAATGTAAATTTTATTTCACTTTTTAAATTAGCAATTATATATTTTCTCTCCCTTCTTCCACCCCCCATAAAAAAAAGAAAAAGAAAACCTATTCAGTAATTGAACAAGTTTCAGTAATTCAACAACTACCCAAGTTGTAGTACTACTGAGTCTACAATTTTCCTTCTTATCAACAAAAGTACTATGAGATATTTGATCAGAAGCTTTACTAAACACCATTGTTCTCATCTACCAAACTAAAAACTCCTTCATGGAAAGAAAATGGAGTTAGGTTAACGTGACTTGATTTTGAGGAAGACATGCTAGTACTTTAGATTAGTGCTTCCTTTTCTATATAGACGGTCACTAACTATCCTTTTAATAAGAGACCATAGAATCTTCTAGGAATTGAGATTAAACTCATTGGCTAACTGAAGGCAGACCTGAGTTCAAGTTTGACCTTGCATACGTACTAGCTATGTGACCCTGAGCAAGTCATTTAACCTATTTGCCTCCGTTTCCTTATCTACAAAATGGGAATAATAATAGCATTTACTTCCCAGAGCTGCGGTGAGGATCAAATAAGATAATATTTGTAAACCACTTAGCATAGTGCCTAGCATATATTAAGTGCTATATAAATGTATGCCATTACCATTTTCATCATCATCATCATCATCATCTCTGATAATCATAACCACCAATTTTTTTAATACTCTGATGACTTGAACTCTTAAGGGCAGGTGGGTGTTCTCTTGTTGTTGTTTAGTCAATTAGTTGTGTCTGAGTCTTCATGACCCCATTTGGGCTTTTCATGGCAAAGATACTGGAGTGGTTTGCCATTCCTTCTCCAGTTCATTTCACCAATAAGGAAACTGAAGCAAACAAAGTTAAGTGACTTGCCCAGGGTCACACAGCTAGTGGCTGAGGCTGGACTTCAATTCAAGTCTTCCTGACTCCATGGCCAGCACTGTATCCTATATACCATCTAGCTGCCTGAATTCTCTTGCTATCTCTCTACTAATCTTAGGCATCAACTCCATTAGACCTTTCTGGGCAAGGATCATTTTCTTGTCAGAGAAAACAGAAACAAAATGAGTTGAATAGTTCTCTTTCTTCTGTGTTGCCAGTAATCATTTTCGTATCTACATCAAATAGCAGTCCTATCCTTTTTTTAATCCTTCTCTTTCCCTCAATATAGTTTTAAAACTTTTTTGTTGTCTTTTGTTTTCCCAAGTTCATCCTAAACTTTAGTCCTCCTGACATTATTCTTATAGAATTTAGAAATGCTTCCATTATCTGCCCTTGTACTTCCATTGAAAAAAAAAAACAACATAAGTTGGTAAATGCTCTCTTGTGCCTCTTTAGTACTCCCTACCTCTTTCCTTTTTATAGGAATATTTTTTTTCTTTTTTACTTCAAGATATAATTCTTGAGAGATTTCTCTTTTCTGGGCTGACTTCCCCTATTGAATTCAGTCCACGGGATCCTACTTATCCTTTCTCTAAATCCTTTTAAATTTGTTTTCCTGAAATTTCAGGTGCTTGTCAGACTGTGCCTGCCTCCTTCTCTGTAACAAATTCTAAGATTCTATAACTTCTATTTCATGGTTCCCATCATTCCCACCAAAGTATTTGCTCTGCTTTTGGGAGGGAGGAAAAGAAGGAGAGGGAGTGAAGAGAGGGAGAGGGAAAGAGACAGAGAGATAAGAGAAGAGAGGAGAGGAGAGGAATGGAGAGGAGAGAAGAAGGGAGGGGAAGGGAGGGGAGGGAAGGGAAGAGAAGAGAAGAGAGATGTCCAAATAGCTAAAGTCTGCCATCAGCACTATATCATGTCCTCATGACAGGCTTGTGACATCTGTCTCTTTCTCCTCATCTAGTTCCTCCTTCTATCCAGGTGGTCTGTAGTATACTCCAAAGACAATATCACATCTGTTTCTACTTCTAATAAAGTTCACCAAATGTTCTCCACCATGTTTCTCAGTTCTGGTTTTTAGTTCCTTCACATGAATGCATCTTCTGAACATACAATGCTACTTGATACTAACCTACTTTTATCTCTGCTATAACTTCTGAAAAAGGTCTACCCACCAGAACCATATTGTAGTCAGAAGTACTCTATCCCTTCAAGTCTCATCAGTATTCATAATGTTAAATCTGTTTTGTCAAATGAGAAGCTCTAGTTTACTTTTCTTGTTACTCATACCATATTTTTATATGTATATATATATATATATATACACATACATACATACACATGTATATATATGTATGTGTGTGTGTATATATATACATATATATACATATATAGATATAGATATAGATATAGATATAGATATAGATATAGATATAAAATACATAAATCTCATGTGTACAGAAAAAGGTAGAAACCAATAATGGAGCAGTACAAGAGGGCTTCCTGAGGGAGACAGCATCTTGGTTACTTTGTTTATTTCATCTCCTAAAAATTCTGCTTAACCAAAACTTCTGATGTGGCAGGCATGACCTTGCTCCTCCTTCCTCCCAGTTACTCATTGTCCCCAAGGTCTAGTCAAAAATGTAGGTCAAGATATGAAGACAGAATAGTCATTCGCTAGCAGAAAGGAATTCTTAACCATTATTAGGCAAAGACCAATCCAGTATCTTGGCTATGAAAAGCCCAAACGGGGTCATGAAGACTCAGACATGACTGACTAAAACAACAACAGTAAGAGAATATCCATCTTCCCTTAGGAGTTCAAGTCATTGGGGTGTGTATATATGTATGTATGTATATTTATTTATTTGTGTATAGACTCCTAAGGCCACAAGTGTTACTAGAGAATGTGAAGGTGTATATAAGAGCAACAATGAACCACTGTCCACCTACACTTAAAGGTTAGGTTGTCAATCTTTGGACAATTAATCCCTCTGATATTCCCCCTAAAGGTTATTTAACTTAGGAAATAACAGAACATATAATGTTTGAGACAGAAAGAATCTTAGAAAATAGAAATGAAGAACATAGAACCTAGATCAAGAAGTAGCCTTAAAACACAAAATGTTAAAGACAGAATGTTAGTTTTAGGAAGAACTTTAGTGGTCATACAGTCTAACCCCCTCAATTTACAGGTTAAGAAATTGAGGCTTAGTGAAAAATCACTTGTCTGAATTAAGGTCTAGATGGGTCTTCCTAGCTTTATTCTTTCCTTTCTATCCTCAGGTTCTTTCTCCTATACTATACTGTCCCATAAATATGGTCCTGTGACCCAAGTAAGGGAAGACAATAGAAGAAGAGGAATCTGGGGAGGGCTGGTGATGTTTAATAGACTCTACTCACAGGAAAGATGCATATTATAAGCATATGAATGATAGCATAGCAGGGGCAGGCTAAGTCCCTGGCCTTTAATTTGGCCTCTGTGTGTGCATATGTGAAATATTACTTTCTTTTAAGTCGCTTGTACTCAGCACCTTTCTCCTGAATTATATTGCTATAGTCTCTGAATTAGTAGCCTTTGAATCCATCCTACACAGAGTCAACAGATTGATTTGCCTAACATATCTGACATTGTCGTCCTCTACCCCCACTCCCTCCCCAATTCCAACTCAATAAACCCCATGGTGACCTATTAGCTCTAGGACTGAATGTAAACTCTTTTGTCTGGAGCTTAAAACTCTTCACAACCAGGCCTCTTCTTATGAGACGGTATGATGCAGCTGCTGCTCCTCACACCTGATATTCCATCTTTCATCTCCTGGCTTTTACAGTGGCTATCCTTCCCCTCCCCCTTTTCTTTTTTCCCAAATTTTCTGTTTGTAGCAAATCTTTTTTGGTGCTGCCAGCTACTGGTACCTTCCTTGTATGGATCTGAATATATCTTATATGTCTCCATATCTTTATGTTTTCTCCCCGTTAGAATGTAAGTTTCTTGAGAGTAAATACTGTTTTGTCTTTCTACTTCTAGTATTTAGTACAGTGCCCAATATGGAGTAGGCCCTTCATAAATAAATACTTTGTGATTATCCCCCCAAAACATTAAAATATAGACCAAGAAGTTCCTGTTCCCATCTCTGAGCGTCATCTCTGAATTGATAGTAGAAAGCAATCATAATAATGGTAGGAATAACAGTATTTCTATAATACTTAAGTAAATTCCAAAGTATTTACTCAACAGCAGGCCTGTGAAGTAGGCAGGGCAAATAATATTAAATCCATTTTACAGAGAAGGAAACTGAGGCTCATGGAAGGAAAATGGTTCATCTACGATCATTGAGCTAGTAAGTATCAGAGCTAGGATTACAACTCAAGATTTCTGACTCAAGTCTAAAGTTCTGAGATGAAGAGGGCAGAGCTACAAAAAGGAGCTACCCAATGGACACCAGAAGTCAAGCAAGAGAATTACAGAATCAGAGAATGTTAGATTTGCAGGAGACCTTAGATCACAGAATATCAGAACAAAGGCTATTAGAGCTGGAGGGAAATTTCAATCATAGAATGTTTGAACATAGGACATAGAGTGATCAAGCTGGAAGAGCTTAGAATGTTTGAAGTTAAGAAATGGAACATGGAATTTGAGGATTAAAGGGACCTTTCAGGCCCCTTCATTTCAGGGGCAATGAAACTGAGGCCCAAAGATGGAAAGTGACTTGCTCCAGGTCATGAAGCAAAATAGGAAGGAGAACAAGGATTCAAAGAAATAATTCCTGACTCCAAGTTCACTGCTCTTTCTATAACACAAAGCTTCTTCCTTTAAATTACCAGGTAACAGGAAATATAGCCCTTTACAAACAGCAACAGTCAGTCCCTGAGGAACCAGAGACCAGTCTAGGAAGCCATGTTGTGAAGGACGACTCGTGAGATGTTCTTCTTTTCTTAGGCAGTGTCATTAAAAATGAATTTCTCGCTCCTTTGACAAGGGACCACAGGGCCTGATTTCATCTGCCTTTTAAGGGAGGTCAACAAAGTGTATCTCAGACATGAAATGTCACAGGTACCATGGGAGACCCATCAGCATGAAAAGTAGATCTTTTCCTCAATGGAGATGGAGGGGGAAGAGCCTGGGGGTCAAATGTGCCTGGCCTAGCATGGCATAATGGATAGATCATTGGATGTAGAGTCAGGAAGACCTGACTTCAAATTCCACCTCAGACAATTATTACCTATATGACTTCTCTTTGTCTCAATTTCCTTATCTGAAAAATTGAGTTGGACCAGATGGCCTCAAAGGTTACAGTTCCAAAACCTATGATCCTATGATCTTTGGTTCAATCAAAGGTTGCTTTAATTAAATACAGGCACAAATCATAGGATTTGAGGATTTAGAGCTTGAAGGGACTTCTAAGATCATCTAATCCACCTTTTAAAACACTCCCCCCCCATTTCAGAAATTAAGAAACTAAGGTCAAGCTAGGAAAGTGATCTGTCTGAGGTCACACACAAGTCATAATATCATTTCTATAGTACATTACAGTCTCCCTACGACTCTATGAGTAGGTAATTTTTTTTTCAAATGTGGAGACATCAGCTCAGAGATGTTAAGTGGCTTGTCTGTGGTTATACAGCCAGGATTAGACTCAGGGATTCTGTTTCTAAATTCAGTGCCCCTTCCCACACACCAGAGCTAGAAGGTCTCTTCAGCAGATTCAAGGCCTGGCAGTAAGAAGGAAGAAATACAGTCTATCCAGTGATAGCCAGAGTGGCCACAGCCTGTATTGAGTTTAATATCCTATGTCCACACGTGGGGTAGAGGGAAGAGATTCTGATGATGCAAAGGCTGGCATCATAGGACCATAGTTTCATGATACCCACCTCTGCTGAAAGATGTTTTTCAGAAGGGCTTGGCAATGTTCCCATTCCTTTCCCAATTATCAGAGGAAAAGAGTTTCTTCCCTATCCTAGAAGGATCATAGGATCAAAGAAACAGAGTCTCAGAGTTCAAAGGTTTCTGGTCTAGTCTATATGTAACTTGTGGTCCAGCACCCCAAACTCTGAGCTTCCATGGTCTGCATTCAATGGGTGGGGGAGGTGACAGAATTCTCCAAAAGCTCTCCACAGATGTGGGTAAAAGGGCCCAACTCCTGTGCAATCACTCAAGCTAATAATACCATGATGCTTTATTTCATTCCACAGACAAAATGCAGAAAATACAAAAGATTCACAGGAACACACCACAATCAAAATACTCTTTTTTCAGTGAATTTCAATTGATATAATTATGTCAGAGAACCTGACAGACCCCCACCCCTACTAATTTATGGATCTGGAATCTCCCCTGGAAGTTCAGAAATGGACTTGGATTTGCTAAAGAGATAACTTGCAGATAATATACATTCCAATAAGTACCACTTTCCATCTCAGGGATCAACACAGACATTCAGACTTGGAGCATTATACTAACAGGTTGGAATTAATTTTAACTCAAAGGCAGTAACTGTTTTCCTATCAGATGAGCATGGCTGGGAGAATTTAACAGTGATCTTAGAAGGCAAAGCTCAGGTTTTCCTTGAAGTGAAACTTGATCATTCTCAATGAAGTGTGAAGCCTAGAAAGAGGAAATTACTTGTCCAAGGTGATACAGTTAGTAGGCAGCAGGCCCAGAATTTGAACCTAGGCCCCCAGCTCTAAATCAAACTCCTTCATGTCCCAATAATGCCACTTTTAGGATTATATAATTGGAGCCAGAAGGTTGGTCAAACATTCAGTCAATAAGCATTGATTAAGCACTAACTATGGGTCAGGCCCTATGCTAAACGCCGGTGATGTTAAAAGGGGAGCATTAAGAATCGTAAACCCAACTTCTTCATTTTGCAGTTGAGGAAACTGAAGCCCAAAGTCATTGTGACTAGCCCAAGGTCACATAAATAACAATAGCAACTTGTACTGATGCTGTGTTTTAAGATTAAAATGCTCTTTCTAGCAACAAAGCATGAGGTAGGCGCCCCTATTCTTTGATTCAAAGTCCAGGGATCTTTTCACTCCCCCTTACTTGGGCTCAACCACAAAAAAATGCAGAACAACTAGGAGGTTCAAGGCGGAAGAACTCAAGTTTGTCCTCCAGACCTGTCAACCCCAACTCATAGCCAAGTCCCATCCCAGAAAAAGTATGGGGTTATCTGGTTTGATTTGGAATCACTGGCAGTGAACAACTGGAAGTCAGAATTGTAAGAAATCTCTGACCTAATTTTGTCTAACCTCTTAACTGTACCAGTGGGAAAGCTAAGACCTAGAGAGGGTCTCTAGATCATGTAGGGCCCAAGATTTATACAGGGATTTATTGGCAGAGCTGGAACTTAGAACACAGTTATCACTATTCCCACTCAGTCTAATGTTTTCTTCACAGTACCCCATTCATCAGCCTAGAAGAACTCTGACATGTAACATGTGGCTACCTGGTCTCCAGGTGCTCTGACACCTCTAGATTAAAAAAAAAAAAAGATGTCTCATCCCTTGCTTTTTCTTCCTTGAACTGAGAAACCTGTACTCCCAGGGACCACTAGAGGTTTTCCTGACTCTCCTGTTTTCTTCAGGGGCTTCGTTCCCAGTTGCCTCTCAGTCCTACACTGGGCCATTCAGCAAACAGCCTGGTGGGCTCTGAAAATGATAGGCCCACAAGGATGAATGACAGAGTATAAATCAATTCCCTTCACGCCGGGAGAACGTGTTTGATCTGACTGAGTTTTTGCAAAGAGGAGTAATTAGTTGATCTGGCATTTTAATCATCAGAAAATTACCAAAGTCATTTTGCTTCTCAGAAGCACCGAAAACAGCAATAAAGGTGGTACTTTTTTTTTTCTCTTGTTACTGTTGGAGAGATTTCAGTTCCAGGGAGCTCAGCATGAGTGTGGATCTCTATCATACCAGCTCCAGCTGGCTCATCTCCGGAGAAAAATGACTCTTCCTACCCTCTCCTAGGATCATAGGGCTTTAAACTGCTATAGAAAGGACCTTAGAGTGTAAGAAAAATGTAGAGCTGAAAGAGCCTTCAGAACACAGAATGTTAACTATACAATGTGAGGACTGAAAGGAACCCCAGAACACAAAATGTTGGCACTCCAAGAGACCTTAGAAAACAAAATGTTAGAACTGAAAGGGACCTTGGATCAAAGACTTTGAATGTTAGAATGAAAACTTTGAATGTTAGAACTGATGCAGTTCTTGAAATATAGAATGTTAGAATGTATAATATTAAAGCTGAAAGGAACCTTAAAACAATGAGCATGAGATTAGGATGAGACCCGAGACTCATCTACTCCAACCATCTTTTGCAAAAGAGAAAACTGGAGTGTGAATATGGAAAAAGGTGCCCAAGGTGCACTCCCAAACCATGCCCTCCTTCCCAGATTTTTGCCTATGTAATTTATTGCATTTATCAACTCTGAAAATTCCTGATAACCTAAGGCCCCCCCTTCCAGAAAATCTGGACATGCCCAGGTCAGTCATGGGAGATGAAGCTTCTGGGTGGGTAGCAACAAGGAAAGTTCTTAAAAGTCCCTGATATCTGGGCCTTGTCTCTGAGGAAGAATTAAGGGAGGAACTACACTTAACCCGCAAATAGAATTCATTCATTAATTCAACAAACATTTATTAAGGGACTACCATGTGCAAAGGAACTAGAGTGATATAAAAATAAATGAGTGAGTTGGCCTGGTTGGTCCATAACGTTTCATCTGATTCTAATATATTCTGTTCTAAGTTCCTACCAGTTCTTACATTCTATAAGTCCAGAATATAGCTAGCATCCTCAAGGATATCTATAGAAGAGAGAGACGTTGTTTCCCAAATGTATTGGAACTTCTTTTTTCCTTGGTCCTAAACCCATCAATGGGAATAGTAGACAAAGAGGGAATCCACCTTTGGTGCTGACTAGACCTGGTGGCATCTCATGTCTTCTGCACACTATCTACTGTTGTTCTAGCTAGGCAGATGCATTCCTAAATCTTGCAGTGAATCTCCCCCCCACTCCCTATCCCCAAAGCACAATGAAAAGGTCAATTCTTTGTCTGAATTCCCTTCTTCCCTTCCATCTTCAGGCAAAGCTGATCCAAAGTGACATACATACCTCTCTATCTCAACTGGCTCAGGGGCTTAGCAAGAAACAGGCCAACCCTTATAGCTGGCTGACCAGGGGTGGGGGGTGGGGAGTTGTGGGAGGGAGAATCTTGTTCATTGTTTGGGAAACTGATGATTTCAAGTTTTGGAGGGTCCCAGGCAGGAATGGCTAAAGGCAAAATCAGTGCTAGTCCCCAAGTTCTAATAACTTTTTAATGACCTTGTTCAGGGCTTCCCTACCCCAATGATCTAACATGCCTATTTTGTGCCTCACTCTTTCTTTAGTACATGGGGAAGATCACAGAATCAAGGGAATATTAAAATTAAGTAATTAAAATTTTTTTAAATATTACCTTAGGCTAATAAAAAGATTTGAAAACCATAAAATCCTAGAATGAGAAAATCATAGAATACCATAACCATAGAATCAGAGAACTCTTTAATTATGGAATCTTAGAACCATGAATTATAAAATCTTAGAATTTTGGAACTTTAAACTCATATACGCTTAGACTAATAGAATCAGAGACTTTAAGAATCATAAAATCTTGAATATTAGCGTCTTAGACTCTAATCACAGGATTTGGAATTGTAGGTTCAGATTCAAAGAACTGCCAAATCTTGAATTCAAATAGTATCACAGTGCTTTAGAAATATAAACAATTTTAGTTGGCATCTTAGCCTCACAGAGGAGCCCAATGCCTCTCTGAAACATGAATTCCCTCTGATAGATACTCTCAGACTAAGGTGGTGGGGACTAAATGTGGTCCCCGATAGAGTGTGTAACTGCTATGTTTTCAGAGTTTGACTAGGGCACTGCTTAATCCAGGTGCTGTGGTCATAGGCCAGTGTGGTGCAGATGATTAATCAGGGTAGACACCCAGGTGGCATTCACATCACACTATTTGGAAGGGTGCCCACTTGGCCTATGAGTAGGGTCATCCCTGGTTGTTAGCATGGGGAAGTGTTTGCTGGGAGGCCGTGAAGTAGGCCAGAGGATCCACCTTAAACTCTTACTCCTGGTATTTCACACATTGAACCCTTTCTTTCTGAGGCAAAGGAAAGTCATTTGCCAACTATTTCCTCCAATCAATCTCACAATGCATTTGCTATTTTCCCCTCCATAATGACTCATTTAACAGCAACAGAGCAATTAGGCAGACCACGGAATATTGATCTTCTAAGTGAAAGAAATGTCAACAGAAACATCATTGTGTTTCTACTAAGACTGAAAGGCTAATAATGCTAGTAGCCTTCTGCCTTCCTGGGATGGGCTGGAGCCATCTGAGGGCTGGGCTGGGTATTGAGGTTGGACATTAGGTCACTTGCACCAAACCTGAGACACAAAAATATACTCTGTGACCCTGAAGAAATATCTGTATTTGTGATTTTTCCAGTGTGTGTGTGTCTGTGTGTGTTGCTATAAGCCATGACTGTATTACATAAGCTGCATATGTGTGTCCTTCATACAGCTGCCAAAACAATCTTTCTAAGACACAAATCTTGCTTAAAAACAAACAAACCCTAAAAATTCAGCAGCAGCTCCTTTTTTTGGTATAGAGGGCAAACAACAAACTCCCCAGTCTGACATTTAAGGTCTTCTGCAATCTCAATCCAACACATCATTCAAAGCTTATTTCATATTTCTCCCCTAAATACACTCTACAGTCCAGATAAACTAGCTAATTTTTGGCTGGCCACTGATCTCACACTGTCCTCAGGCAGCCCATCTTCCAGTTCCCCCAGACCTGAAATGCGCTGCTCCCTCCTCATCCCTGCAAATCAAAATCTTTCTCTTCCTCCATGTCTCGACTCAGGTGCTGCCTGCTTCATGAAGTTTTCCCTGCTTCTCCAGCTGGAAATGCTCTCCCTTCCTCAAATTTTTCTAGAAGATTTTATGTGGATCAGCTAGGCGGTGTAGCAGACAGAGCACTGGACTTGTAGTCTGGAAGACTCTTACTCAAAACCGTCCTCAAATACTTACGACCTAGTTGTATGACCTTGGGAAAGTCACTGAACTGCTGTCTGCCTCTGTTTCCTCATTTGTAAAACAGCACCTGCCTTCCAGGGTCGTCATGACAATGAAATAATACTTGTAAAGTGTTTTGCAAACTTTAACGTGCTACGTAAATGCTAATCATTGTTATAAGGATCATCCGTCCTTTATTCGTCTTCTCTGTGAGTCTCACGCTGTATATTTCACAGGGCAGGGACTGTTGTTTTTCATCATTGTGTCTCCAGCTCACAGAAGAGCAGCAGGTCTTCGATTTATTTATCTACATTCATTTATTTATTATTTACGTTCTTTATTATATATTTTATATTTATACAAGTTCTCAAATCTTTTTATTAGCCTAAGGTAATATTGTATATTTATTATAAATTATATACATTTGTTTATTTATTAACATTTATTAAATTTGTGCCTTTTTGCACCTATATTATAAGTCTTCCATATGCATGCAGCGTTTCTACATGTGGTTGAGGCTGGTGTGTGCTGTAACCTGTGTGTGCGATGGGGCAGATGGTATAACTTATGTGAAGGTGGTATAAGGTGGTATATGTATCTGGGTTGTAAATTCTCTGTGTACTTGTGGTATAACCTGTGTGCATATGGGTATAGACAAAAGGGAAGAAGCAAGATTCCATGGAAACTCTGGCTACTTTATGGTTTGACACTTATTATTCACTGAAGGAAAGAAGTACTTAACTCATGTCCTGAGTTATTACCTTAGGAAGGCAAAGACTGACAATATCTGCGGGGTGGGCACTGATCTCACATATTCCTGCCATGGCAAACTCATCTGTAGCTAAAAGATGGACCCTCTTTGATAAACTGTTGGCCCCTTCAGCAGGAGGGAGCAGAGACTGTCACAGGATCTGAAGGCTTAGGTAACAGGCCTGCCTTTCCCATGGACTCGTTAAGTAACTTTAAGCAAGTCACTTTCCCACTCTGGGCTTTAATTTCCTTATCTGTTAAATGGGAACAAAAATCTGTATCCCGTATTCCTGACAGAGCTGCCTGAGACGGATTCTGTTCACTCTGAGCTTTGAGTGAACAGGTCTGGGTAACAAAAAGTTTAAGAGGGATTATAATGGTCCCAAAACAAAGACATCTGGTATTGTTACGACCTCATCTCTGCATCATTCCAAACCCAAACCCTGTGACAGGGAGATCATTAAACCAGTATGTGGCTGGCCTCCTGAAGGACGTTCCAAAGCCCTCTCCTTCCACGTACAGGGTGGTTTTGTATAAACTGATCAGCCGGGAGACACCAACCCCAGACTGCTTGTCCCTAGCTGTCAGTCAGTCAACACCTATTTTACCAGACATCCACAGAAGACTTAGCTTTATAAGAAGCATCTGTGGGGGAATGCAAATCATAGATTCCTAGAGCTGGAAGGGAAGATCTTAAAACATGGATTGCAAGAAAACAGAACAAGAACCCAGGCTCTCTGAAACCCAGGTTAAGGTACTAACTGATGGTCTCCCTTAATGTGAATGAAGTTATCAGAGCCTGTTCCTTAGAACTGAGATGGGCCCAGGCCTTGGGGGAAGCAGTGACAGAGGATGGCCCGGACACAGACCTCAATTTCTGCCCAAAGGAGAGAACTACATCTCCTCTCCAACAGCCTGGCTTCCTAACAGTAGTAGCAGCCTGGTCACAACTCCCCATCTCAGCCCCAACCAGGGCCTCGTCCTGGTGGACCCCGTTCCCAGTCAGGCTCCTCAACCTTTTTCTCTGAGAGCTTCTTGATTGGAAAAACCAGTAAGTCCAGGAAAGGGGAGAGATGGGAAAAAGAGGGAGACAAAAAAATTCCCATGAAAAGAACTCTTGACAGAGCACAGCTGTAATGGAGCAGCACTCAGCTCGCTCCTAAGCAAGGACAGAGCTCTATTAATTATTCAAGGGACATGGTGATTATGCAAATCGGTGGGTAACCATTGCTGGGCTGCTCTGCTCTCTTCTGCAGAGGGGAGGAAAGAAGCAGAGAACCTACATATTGTGTCCAACAAGAAAAAAAGGTAAACTCAAGATGGGTTTGAACAGAGATAAGTCTTTCAAATGAATTCTTTCCCAAAAAGCCCAGCTTGCATTAGAAGGCCATGCGACATGTGCAATAGAAAGCCTGAATTTAGAGTCAGAGGACATGGGTCTGAATCACAGATCTTTATCAGCTGTGTGACCTTGGGTAAGTCAAGCTCTCCCTCTCTGGACTTGTTTACTCCTCTGCAAAATTAAGGGATTAGAATAAATGATCTCAAGCTGTTTTTGTTTTGGTTTGGTTTAAAGGATGAAAAAAAAAAAAGGAAATCATGCGATTACAACAAAGCCCGCCCCCTTTCCTTCTGGTTTGATGGATGAACTTGACACACTTATTCTGCATTTGCCTACTGCCAACATCATTACATCCTGAGCTGTAGCCCTGGAGCAGCCGGCTTCAAGCTTTCTGCACATGCTGCCTTGCAGCTACAATCGGTGGAGTCCTCTGTGTGGGCATTCCAACAGGAAACTGGATAACTAGGTCTACATGTCAGCTTATGCATCTTCCTGTAGAACGCTGAATAACACTTGAAAACACCAGCCAGGCAGGGCGGTTCTACTCTGATGACTCCATTCCCTCCCTCCTCCTCCACCAAGCGGGACATCTGCTGAGTTTAGAGAGAAGGGAGCAGGATTAGCATTAGGGTACAAGGCTAAAAGTCCTGGGTTCTAGTCCCGTCTTTGACACTTATTAACTGTGTGACTACACAGAAACCATTTCGGCTTCTTAATCTGCAAAACAGGGACAGAAAATATAATATGTGCCTAATAGGACTGAAGTGTTTACTAAAGTGCTTCATAGGCAGTGTGTATGTGTATATATCTATATCTATATGTTGTCTGTATATACATATATGAACATGAAATATTTTCTAGTTAGCCTGAAACTAACCTGAAATTAGGCAGCTAGGTTGCTCAGTGGATCATGAACTGAGTTCAAATTTGACGTTAAATACTTACTAGCTGTGTGACCCTGGACAAATCAATTAATCTCTGTTTGCCTTAATCTGTCAGAGAAGAAAATGGCAAACTATTCCAATATTTCTGTCAAGAAAACCCCATGGAGTCCACAGGGTCAGGAAGAGTTGAACACACTAAATAACTGAACAACAAACCTGAAATTCCTATTTTCCCTGATCATTCCTCATCTACCAGGCCTGCCCATCCACGTGGAGAAAGGCAGTGTGGTAAAGGAAAAAATATACTGGAAAACTGAGCTCAACTTCCAGCTGTGCTATCTACTACGTTTGTGACTTGGGCTCATTGTGGGCCTGTTTTTTAAGATGTAAATTGGGAATCGTGACTCCCATTTCCATAGCACTTAAGGGTTTACAAAGCACTTCCCTCAATCAACCATGAGAGGTAGGTAAATGCAAGGATTATCCCTACTTTACAGTTAAAGATAATATAATACTTGGCACTAGGAACCTCTCATTATTGTTATGAAGAAATCCTGACTGCTAAAGAAATGGGATCAGCTGTCATTTTCACTGTTATGATAATCAGAAGGAGGGAGAAATTGGTCCAGCAGAGGGTAGATGGGCTAAGAGAAGGAAGATGGGGGTGGAGGTGGGTGAGGAATGAGAGACAGCCTTTGGACAGGGTTCTTGACATTTGGGGCAGAGTGGACAAATAGATTTATTATATGAAAGACTGCAGGAGTGGCCAAGACAAACTTTTCCCATTCCCTCTTTACAATTTTTCCAAGTTAGAGACTTGGGCACAAAACTGGAGCCCTAATGGTGGACATTTGGTTTTGCTTAGGATGAGTAAGGTTTGTGGGGTCCAAGAAGTATAGGACCTAAATATAATATAACCCCAAAAGACAATGGCCCACAGAACAGGAAGACACTCCTCTCCCTTCCCCCCAGAATTTCAGAGCTTGAAAACAGTACAAGTGATTCAAACAGAGGTCTCAAGGCACAGCCCAAACCTCTAGTGAATTAGTATTTTCAGAACCTCTCTCCTTTCATTCCCTTCTCTCCTTTCCCCCTTTTCCTTCTTCCTCTTCTTTTTCTGTGGAATCATGGAACTCCAGAGTTTGAAGAGCCCTCAGAGGTCAATGAATCCTGAATGAGTATTTGAATAGGAAATCCACTTCTCATCCCCTTTTCCCCTCAATGTATATCAGGCCTCCATTTGAACAACTTCAATGAAGAAGAATTCAGTAGCTCCTGAGGAGGCCTATGTCACTGTGGGATCACTCTAATAGCTTTGCCTGATACTGAGCCCCAATCTCCTTCTCTGTAATTTAGCCCCATTGCTCGTGGGACTGAGCAGAACAAGGCTAATCCTCCTTCCACATGACGGCCCTTCAAAGGCAGCTATAATTTCCTCCATAAGTTTTCTCTTCTCCAGGCTAATCATAACCAGTTCTTTCAAACTGATCCTCCAATAGCCTGGTTTCCAGTCCCCTAACCATCCTACCCTGGCTTCACTCTAGGTCTGGTGAGGAAATTGAGGGGATTAGGACAGCAAGTGGTTAATTTTGGGAATTGAGTGAACAACACTGACTCCATTTTGTGACTCAATTTTGGAGCTAGCTCAGCTCCCTTTCTATTCATTTATGGGTCTAGTCTATTTTCTGTCCTGTGAGGAAACTTTATTCAATTGTGGAAATTAGAGGGAAAAAACTTTATTGCACTGTTTGAACCTAGCCCTGGATGGCTGGGAAGTTGGACCATTTCTACCTGCTGCTTAGAGACCCTTAACTAAGGACCTAGGTTATGCTGACCAGAAACCCAGTCAGATCCAAAGACGGATGCAAGGAGTCTTCTCACAATTTTACACCTCAAGCAACATGTATGTCTTATCTTATGGCCCCATGATGATCATTGATTGTTTCCATGTTCCTTTGGTTGTTTACAGAAATTTGAGGGGAGGACACCTCTTTTTCTGATTTCAGGGAATTGCACCTGTTTACTTTTCCCCTCTGAACTTGGAAAGTTCCTAATCTTCCATCCACTTAGAAATCAGACTACCCAATGTTGTATTGTTTCCTTTTAATAAATTGGCCTTAATGCACAAAAGTCTGTCTTCCCCTGTATTCAGGGTCCAGTGCCAAAGTTGAGGAAGGCAATTGGTCCCAATTTGTTGGGCAATTGGCATGCATTGCTTAATAAATGGATATGCTGCTTGGAAATTTAAACCTTTATTTCCGCAGTCATTTCATCTTTCATTTGCCACCCTGGTGCAACCAAGGCAGACTATATACCATGTGAGACTGTCTACCATTTCCTTATACTGGACAATATGTTTATATTAATTGCAACCCACTTGCCTCTTTGGTTGTCAACTCACACTGAATTTGCAGTCCACTAAACTCCCCCAGATCACCTTCAGAGGAACTATCTAGCCACACTACTCATTTTCTCCTTTTACTTCTCATTTTCACCTTTATTTCTTCTCATCCTTCTTCCCTTCCTTCTTTTCCTTTCCCATATCCCTACCTTCCTCCTCCCTTATTCTCTTCATCATTTCTTTAAGATGATCATATCATATCATCCCCCACACATATACCTCAAAAATCCTCATGGCTCCCTGTTACCTTCAGGATAAAATACAAAATCCTTAGTCTGACATTTAAAGCTCTTCACAACCTGGCTTCCACTTACCTTTCTGGTCTTAGTTAATATTATTTTCCTTTACCCACTCTCTGAGGTTCAAGTCCAACTGTCTTACTAAGTAGTATAGTAACTCCCCCCATACATGCTATTCC
This sequence comes from Pseudochirops cupreus, assembly GCA_028627135.1. Taxonomy (NCBI): domain Eukaryota; kingdom Metazoa; phylum Chordata; class Mammalia; order Diprotodontia; family Pseudocheiridae; genus Pseudochirops; species Pseudochirops cupreus. The sequence continues at coordinate 259,030,113 of CM053581.1, forward strand.
ATCTCCCACTTCCTGGCATTTGTATGTAGTCTCCTATATTGGGAATACTCTCCCTCTTCACCTCCATCTCTTAGAACCCTGGACTTCTTTCAAAACACAGCTCAAGTAGCACCTCCTCTCAATTTCCGCATTGGTACTCTCTTCCTCTGGAAATTACTTTGTATATACTTTGAATTTACTGATTGGTGCCTATGTTGTATCCCCAAGCAGACTGTAAACTCCCTGAGGGCAGGGATTGTTATGTTTTTATCTTTGTAACCAGAGTACCCCTATAGGGTCTTGAACCATTGGTAGGTATTTAATAAATTTTTCCTGAATGGTTAAGTTCCTGCCCTGAGGGCAGAGAATGTGCTGGGCGGGGAGGGGGTTCATCATTTACATACCCTGGGTACTTAAAAAATATTTAGCGAATTGAATTCCTTCCCTAATTCCTTTTCTTGTCCATCCTTCTCTCCTTCCTTACTTTATTCTTTCTGACTTCCATAACCTTCTCTCTCTCTTCTCCACTACTTCAACAGAGAGTTCGTGACAACTGCTCTCCACGAAGCCACATGCCTAGTGATATGGAAGACAGAGCAATGAGCAAAGAAGGGACGGCTGCCTCCAGTGGTTTACAGATTATTCTTTCACCTTCCTAAACCGCCCATAGAGAGTTTTCTGATTTCAATGGATCTTCCTACACAGGAAATCAAGGAATTACATTTCTCTTTTCCACACACGAATCCATCCATTTCCCATAGGGAAACAGTGAGTAAGGAAGCATTTTAAGGGATACATTCAATTTATTATTCATATTCCTAGAATCACAGAATGATAGAGCAAAAAAGACTCCTTAGAGATACCTACATTCAGAGAAAGATCTAGAAAGAACAGAGTCTAAATGGAGACTGAAGCAATCTACATGCAATCGCTCTTTTCCATGTTTGGTTTTGTTTCCTTTTTCCCCATTGTCCACTCCATTAGTTACAACCTTTCTATACAACCAGACTAATGTCCAACGTGAAAGTATTTGCAGATTCTATACTTGTATGATGCCATAGGGTGGGGGGAGAGGGAGGAGAGAAAACTTGAAACTCAAGGGACTCTGGAACTGAATCTTGTAAACTAAAAGTAAATAAATCAATTAAAAAAGAAAAAAGAAAGACTCCTTAGGAAATAGAATACTGGAGGTCATCTAATCCAATGCCTTCATTTTTTTTTTGGAGGGGGGAAGGCAAGACAATTGGGGTTGTGACTTGCCCAAGGTCAAACAGCTGGTAAGTGTGATCGAGTGTCTGAGGCCAGATTTGTACTCAGATGCTCCTAACTCCAGAGCCGGTGCTCTGTTCACTGCGCCACCTAGCCGTCCCTAATGCCTTTATTTTTACAGATGAGGCTTAGAGAGGGAAAATTGCTTGGTCAAGGTCATATAGCTTTGTATGAACTTACACTTATTAGTATCAGCTATTAAATAGTGAGTCAATGGTAGAAACCTAGGGTCTTCTTATTCCCAACTTAGTGGCTTTGTTTTCCTATAGCACTATATTTGCAACCAATTGATCACATAGCCATATAGTCTTTACCAAAATCTGCATTTAGACCTTTTGTGAATGCAGTCAAGTGTGGGATACAGAGAAAAAGGGTGTGCTAGAGTGGAAAGAACGCTGGAATTGGAGTCAGAGAACCTGTTTTTAAAATCTGGCTCTGTAGCCATAGGCAAATCATTTCCTTCTTAAGGTCTGTTTCCTAATCTGTAAGGTGGGAGGTTAGTGGGAATGGGGTGCCCAAGATGGCCCCTATGGTCTCTTTGAACTCTAAATCCACAGTCTAATGAAAACCAGAACCATCAAATGCACAATCTCTTTCCTAGAGAATCCAAGGATTCCAATGATGGAGACATAGTCAGTTTACCCGGGAGCTATGCTCTCTCGTGGCAATAGATTCAAGAAAGGCAAAAGTCTGGAGAGTAAACTCCCCTCCCCTTTACTCCCTCCTTCCCCTAGAGTCATCTGCCTAAGAGGTTCAGGATGGCATTTCTCTGACAATATAAGGCATCTATAGTATCTCTTCTTCCCTTGCTTGCTTATTGAAGCCATGATTCCTGAGCCCTCAGATATAAGACAAAGTCAACCTGGCAGCATTGACCAGTTCCTGCTGGACCTTAGGGCCTGTGCACGAACCAGGCTGGCCTGTTATTCTTCCTGTTCTTCAGCTCCCCACCTCCATCCCTTTTCCCCACTTACTGTTTTCCTTCCTGATGTGCCAAGCCAAGGAAACCTCTGTGCCTCCTCAAGCACGATAAATTTCCAGGGGAGGAGAGATGCTAGTCCAAGTCAATGCACTAATCCCAGTAAGGACAAGTGGTGTCACTCATTCTTTATGAGGCAATTGAGATGGAAAAGACTCTCAGAAGCAAATGCTAAGTGATTCTTTGGCTCCCTACTTTTTCCCTTTCAGGGTCCTTTACCCTACTCCCTGGGCACCTACGTCTTTATGTCTCCTCCTAGTATTTATGGATTAAAACTTGTTTTAGCTTGGACAGCTTGTGATCTGTGTACTACTTACTGTTCTGTCTGCTAAGATTCCTTTGAGCTTCAATACTCTGTTCTATTTTCTGACCCTCTATGTATTTATGAAAGGGCTCCCAGGCTGCCAATCCACACATCCTGTGTGCTGATCCTGGGCTTTCAGACTGGGCAACACCAGGCTCACCCCACGGTTATTAAAACCATGGATTCCTCAGAAAAGACCTCCCATTTCTAAGTCTTTTCCCCTTCCCCTACTCTATAGCCAACTGGTACTTTCATTTTCTGCCTCTCCCCTTACCAGCTACAAGCCTTTATTCACTCACAGGTGTACGGGATAAATAGCAGCTTACATTACAATGATAACAAGAACTCCCATTTATATGTGGCTTTGTTTATATACTTTATCTCATCTGAATGTCAAGACAACCTGAAAAGGCAGACAATAGAGGTATTATTATACTTGTTTTACAGAAGACAAAACTTAGGTACAGAAAAGGAAAGTGACCTACCCAAGGTTACTAAGGAAGAACCAGACCGAGACCAGTGGCCTATAGGACCCTACACACTTATACTTTCACTTTAACTCCTATAGTGATCTGTGACTGAAACAAAGTCAAAGACTTAATTGGAAGAATTAAGAATGATGGAACTTCATAGGCAGCTAGGTGATGCAGTGGATAGAGTGCCAGTACTGGAATCAGGAGGACCTGCATTCAAATCCAGCCTCCAGGCCCTAGGCAAGTAATTTAACCTCTGTTTGCCTAGGTTTCCTCAACTGTAAAGTGGGGATAATAAAAGCAATGTGATAATCTTTGTAAAGTGTTCAGCACAGTGCCTGGCCCTAGGCCCTTAATAAATGCTTATTTACTTCCTTCAGGGCATCTTTGGGGAAGATACTTGGTACAAGGAGGGACCCATTGTCCCTTTTCTCAAACAGAAAGAACTTAGGTCTTCAGAAGTCATCTCTAACAATCCTCACTATCTTTGGGGTGAGGAAACTTTGACTCTGGGTCTGAAAGAAACACAGGTCAGGTTCATAACAGTGTATTTTAGAAAACTGAATCCAATCTATGAAGCAAGCTCCCCATTTTCTCCCTCCCCCCACAGATAGGATACAATAACTGTTAGAGCTCTCAAACATCCTTCAAATGCTAACAATCCATGGCTGTAATACAAGGCTATGATTACAAATGTCAAAAAGACAGAACATGAAATTAACTTCCCCACAGTTAGCGGCTACAGGGGCACGAAGCTTCACACCATGCTGATCTGCTACCCTCCACCCACCAGTGGCCTTCGAGAAAAATGCCCCCTGCAATGGTGACTACTAGGACTATTAGGGTGACAACTGTATCTTTCCATGACACTCTACTCAATAATTAAGCAGGCTCCCAAATACCAGCCTGGCCTTCTCTATGGGGAAAAAAACCAGGAAGGGGGCAGCCATGCTTGTTTAACAGGCTAGTAAGATGATACAAGAAGAGTCAACAATGCCACAGGATTGGGAAGGAAAGGCTCCTCTCTTCTCTGTCCAGTCTGGAGGAGAAGGAGCAGGGAGCTCAGAGACTCCTTTAGATGTCAGCCCAACGTATTATTCTCCTTCCAGTGCTTAATTCAACTAATATTTTTCAAACACTTAAGATATGTAAGGCACTGATGACAGGAGCTTGTGTCATGAAGCTTATAATCTAATGGGGCAAAGGATGAGTACATAAATAACTATTAAGCCACAATTAGACCATTTCTCACCTATGTATCTCCAACACTAAGCTCAGACAGGCGACTTTCACACAGTAAGAACTTAACAAATGTTTGTTAAAATGAAAGGAAGCTATGACATATGGATCAATGAGATAAATACAAGAGAGAGGCCCATGTCAAGCTCAGTGAGAGAAATCCGAGGAAGGAAAAAAACCTTTCACCTGGAGACACAGGAAGGGTTTCATGGAGTACACAGAATCCGAGCTGGACCTTGAAGGAAAGGAGAAAGGCACTCCAACAAAATGAGATAAAGAAAAAGGAAGAGACCATTCTAGGAGTGGGGATGGGGAGGGGGTGGGGCAGGATGAACAAAAGCACAGAGACAGAGGAGGAGAAGAAAGGCAGACAGAAAGTAATCTAGTTCCACTGGAACATGGAGTACCTGAAGAAGAGTAATAATAAAAGATAGGACTCAGAACATGGAGGGCCTTGAATGTCAGGGTCAGAAGCTTGCACATTATTGAACAGGTAATGGGGAGCTACTAAAAATTTCTTAGTAGAGGAAGAACACAATACATAACACACATACATAATACAACCCAGCTATGGCTTGGAATCTGCTAGAAAATGCAGAGAATGAAGCGAGGTTGCATAGAGAGGGAAACATTAAATTGAAAAATACCACCCTATGTTTATATGGTTCACTGTAAATTTTAATTTAAAAAAAATTTAAGTATTTCTTTTTCCTGCACGGTCCACCTCCCCCTCTAAAGAAACAAAGGAAAAAAAATGCTTGTAACACATGAACATAGTCAAGCAAAACAAATTTCAATCACTGAAATTTCCAAGGGCTTTTATATCCATTATCCCCTTGAATCCCTGCAACTCTTTAGTGAAGTGGATAGCATCAATATTACCACTCACACTTTACTGATATGAAAACTGATATCCAGAGAAGGGGAATAATTTGTCCAAGGTAGCACAGCAGCAGTGGCAGAGCTAAGATCGAAATCCAGGACTGCTTGTATGTTTTCCATCATATCACATGATGTCTCCTCTTCCAGCAGATATGTGAGGAAAGAAGACAAGGGGCTATATTCCCATTTTAGAAATGAATCTCTTAGGAGAACAATACTTGGATTCAGAAGACCTGAGTCTGAATCCCAGCTCTCTTACTATTTGTGTGACCCTGGTCAAGTCCTTTCCTCTATGTTTCTTCATCCTTAAAATGCATTACCAAAGAAACCACTTCAGATAATGAATAGCTTCAGTAAGATAACAGGAGACAAAAGAAATCCATAAAATTCATCAGCATTTCTATTCAGCAACAATAAAATCCAGGAGGAAGTGATAGAAAGAGAAGTATTATTCAAAATAATCATAAAATGAACAAACTATCTGGGAGTCAAGTACCAAGACATGCTCTAAATTTATACAAATAAAATTATAAACACTCTGTATAGAAATAAGGGTAGACTTAAATCAGTGAAGGAATATTCATTGCTTGTAGTAGGCCCATACCAATATAATAAAAATCACAAGATTATGTAAGCTAACATATAGAGTTAGTGACCTACCAATAAACCACTAGGGATTACTTTACAAAGCTAGAAAAAATAATAACAAAATTCATTTAAAGTCACAAAAGGTCTAGAATTCCAAGGAAAATAATTTTTATAAAGTAGGAATGAAGAAAGATTAGCACTTCCATATTTCTAATTATATTATTAAACAGAAATTATAAAAACTATTTGGAGATGGTTAAAAAAAAGAAAAGCAGATGACTGGAACCAAAAACCCAGCACGACCAACAAAGAAAAATCAGCAATAATCTAACTCAATGACCCAGTCTGCAATAAACCCAACCACGTAAACTATTTGGAGGACTATCTATTCGACAAGAACTTCTGGGGAAACTGAGAAAGTAGTCTAGTAAAGAAAAAACAAACCAACAAAAACCCCAAAACTGCTTTAGACCAGGAAATTACGTTCTTGATTCAAAATGGCTATTCAACCTACATATAAAAGTTCCTAACATGATAGAGTTAGAGGAATTAGAAGGAAGTTCCTTTCATAACTATGATGGAGAGAGTAAGATAGAGGAAATCACAAATGATGAAACATACAATCTGAACGACAAAAAAATGAAAAGCTTTTTCAGGAACAAGATCAATACAGTTAGGATAAGAGGGGAAACTGTAGTTTGGGAGAAAGAAAAGAAACGCCTGTGTATTGCTTATCTCTGCTAAAGGTCTACTGTCCAAGATGAACCATCTAGGGATTCAACACAAATGTTTGAGACCAAGAGCCATTCTCCAAAAGGTAAGTGGCCGAAGTATATGAATTATTCTCAAAAGTATTACAAATTATTACAATATGAAAGATTGCTTTCCAAAGCTTTCTTCAACAACAAAAAAACAGCAAATTAAAACAACTTTAAGGTTTCATTTCATACTGAGCAAATTAGGAAAGATATTTTAAAATGGAAATAAACAGTCTCAATTGGATGAGCTATGGTGCATTGGATTTTTTTTCCATTTAAAGAATTATTTTTTAAAAACTCTAAATTTTGCCAACATAAACAAGAACAATTCTATATACAAAGTAGAACAGAAGAGGACATATGAAACCATGAATGTACAGCTTGTTTAAAAAAAAAGTATGTAATTTAACATGTTACTTTCAAAGCTGCCTTGCTTGTGGATGTTACCTTTTGAACTTCATTTGCTGTCTTCTATGCATTTTTTACATCGATACATTTATTATCAGAATTGTAAATTAGTCCAACCATTCCAGAAAATTGTTTGGAAGTATACATAAGGAAAAAAATAATTTAAATGCCCAAAGTCTTTGACCCAGGAATAACACTGCTAGCTTTATACTTTATGGGTGTTAAATCCAGAAAGAAAGCTCTCATAAATAACAAAATATTCTCAGGAATTCCTTTTGCAGCAGTCAAATGGGTTCCCATTGAGATGGCTAAACAAACTGTGATACATGGCTGTGATGGAATATTACTGCGCTTTAAGAAGCGATGTATGTGAAGAATTCAGAGCAATATGGGAAAACATAAATGATCAGATGCAGAGATTGAAGGTCTTCAAGGAAAGGCTGAACAATCACTTGTCAAGCATTCTATGGTGGGGATTCCTTTTGGGAATGAGTTATGACTAGCTGGCTGCTAAATTCTGTGAATCTGTGAGAGTTATATTAGCAGAACCAAGAAAACAACACGCCCAATGACTACAACACTGTGAACAGAAAGACAGTAGAGCAAAGCTGAATTTTGTGCAATTATAATAACCAAGCTTGTCCCCAAGGAGCAATGAGAAAATATATCTCCTTGCTTTCATTGGAAAGTTAGGAAACTATGGGTGTAAAATGTTGCCTATGCCATCAAATGTGGTCAATATGAAAGTTGGTTTTGCTGAACATTTTTCCTTTTCCTTTTTTTTAAAAATCTCTTTTTATAAGGGAAGGTTCACTGAGGGTAGTGGAAGGAGGAAGAGTACATTTAGAAATGAATGTGATGTTTTAAAAACAAAAGGCACCAATAAAACTTTGAAAATGAAAACAAAATAAAGGGACAGGTTTCTACAGTCTCTAGGATTTCTTTTAGCTCTAACTCTTGACAGCTCCCAGACCCATGATGATGGATGAGGGCAGAGCTTCCAAATTCAACCTCAGGGCTGCGGTTGTGGCTAGGAGGATTATCCAGAGCCTGTGACCCAGGGCAGAAACAGGAAGGAAATTTTGAACTAGGATGATATCTTTGCACTGGAAAGAACAATTTTAATCTTTCTATCTTATATGGCAGGTGACAGTCCTGCTATGTTCTGCCTTACATGTGGAATATAGTGTTCAATTCTGGGTACCATAATTTAGGGAGGATACTGATGAAATAGAGAAGTCCAGAATAGGGCAATCAGAAGAGTGAAGCCCCTTGAGTTTTTGCCACAGATGGAAGGGTTGAAGAAAAAGGAAATGTTTAGCTTGGAGAAGAGGAGACAGAGGGAATGTGACAGCTGGCTCCAAGTATTTGAAAAGTTGTCATGTGAAAGAGCAATTAGACTAGTTCCTGCTTAGCTTCAGAGGGAGGAACCAAGAAGGGTTGGACATTACAAATAAGTAGATTTAAGCCTGACGCAAGAAAAAAAACTTCCTATGAGCTAGAGCTCAATACGTCCCTTCAGTTGAGAGTCAATTCCCTGTCATTTGAGGTACTCAAGCATTGATTAGATGCTCATTTTATCAGGTATCTTGCAGAAGGGATTCATGATCAGGTAGGGACTGAATTAGATCCTCTCTGAGATCCTTTACAGCCCAGAGATTCTCTGAGTGTACCAATTGAAACAGCATTGTGGGAATGAGCAAAGTTCAAAAATAATCCACTGGCAAAGAGCAAGCTTCATTTTCCCTTCTTCCCTTTTCAGGCTCCCCCTAATCTCTTCTCACTTTCCTCTGTGGCCTTCTAAACTAGCCATTAATTAGAGACTGGTAATTAACTTTCTGGTTCAAGTAATATTTTGCAAAGGAATTCCATTAAAGAGGTGATTTGCATATTCTCAGACAATGTTGCCTGGAAATAAATGCATGTCCTTTTGGAGAGCAGCGGTCCTAAGATTGTCCTTTAATCTTAGGGAGACATTATCGTTGAATGCATGCCACAGAGAAAGGATAAGATACAGTCTAGTACCCAGCAAAATGGATCTTAGGAAATTCCACTCAGGCTTCCTTTGTCCCTCTTCTAAAATGCTGGAATCCCCTCATCCCTGTCCAATAATGTCAGGTTTCCTTCCTCCCTATACGAAACCCTCACTGGCTTGCCACTCAAACCTACTGAGATTTGGCCACTTCTGTATTATAACAATAACAGTACCCCATGTGTTATAAATGCTTTACACTTTACGAAGCAAAGATAATCATACAGGTGTTGTTATTTCCATTTTACAGATGAGAAAACTGGAGCTTGAAGAGGTTACACGATATGTCCAAAGGCCATACAACACATCATAGTATTGGAATCAAAATTTGAACCCAGGCTCCTTATTTCAAGTTCAGGGTTCTTCTCACTGTATCCTGCACTGCCTTAAACAGTTTTAGAAGCCAGCAAAAGATTTCTAATCTACTCTCTGTAGCTAGCATTTAGGCCTGGCTTGACCTTATGGTCTCCCAGCATCTCAAGACAATTCCCAGCTTCTTCTTCTTATTAGCATTATTCATAAGAAAGATCATTTAGACTTCTCTAACAAATTCAGAGCTTGTAGCTTCTGGTAGCCATTAGTCTGCCACATTAGCAAGAATCTATGTGTTTTTTCAGGTCAAATTAGAAAGGTAGCCAGAGTGTGGCAGAAAGAGCCTTGGGTCTGAATTCTGGTTTTCTCTACTTCTACTTGGTGTGACCTTTTAGTAAAACACTCTGCCTCTTGGGGGTTCAGTTTGCTCTTTTATAAAATGGGTGCAACAATACTTCCCACCATCTTAGAGTATCATTGTGAGGAAAGCACTTTGAAAACTGTTAAGTGCTATGGAAATGAGCTATCCACAGATCATAGGATTTAGAATCAGAAGGGACCTTAGAGATTATCTGATCCAACCCTTTCCTTTTAAGGAAAGGAAATGACTTATGCAAAGTCACACGGGTATTACGTAGGAAAGCTAGGATTCAAACCCATGTCTTCAGACTCCAAAGCCAATACTCTGTACATATTACCAAGTCACCCTTCTACCATCATCTTCTTCATCATTACAGTTTGATAAGACTATGATCATAACAATCAGCTATTGTTCACCTTTACAACATTAAGGAAGTGGCTCCCCACATGCCCTTCGAGTCTGCAATGCTCTTTATGAATCACATCTTCAGGTCTACAGTTATAACCATATTCGATCCCCACCAATAGCAAAGGGAAGAACAGTTGGGGAGGAGAGCACTTGAAGTCTTTTTCCAAAAGGATGAATCTCCTGGTATTATATTTGTGTGCATTAAAGTAAAGAAATCCCTCTCAGCAACACACACACACACACACACACACACACACACACACACACACACACACACACACACACACACACACACACATATTCAGACTTCCCTTGTAATTGGAATTCCATCCCGAGCTGGCCATATTCTCAGCAGACTGGCTAATTTCCATGATTACTAAAAATACTGTCCAGCTCAGATCTCTAGAAGATACACAAGGGAACCACAGATATAAAAGGAAAGAGATAAAAATAAAAAGGCAGAAAATAAATTGGTTCTTTTAAATGTCCAGTGATCATTTGGTGGCCACTTCATCCCTTCCTATCATTGAAAGGTACGATGCCTAACACTTCCTCCCAGAAGCCCTGAAGGTTTTACAGTCTTAGCCAGACAACTTAGACAAGTATTAAGAGTCAAATATGTCAGAGCTCCCAGCATTGACTGTATCACCATCCCCTTTTCTCTCCCCATCTTCCCCTTCCTCCCCATTCCTGTATCCTGCCAGTCCTAGTTCTACCACTTAACTTGCTGTATGATCTTAAGGGAGTCACCCCCTCAGTGCCTGTTTTCCCCATCTATAAAATGGGAATAAAAATCCCTACTCCAGTGACCTTACAAGGTTGTTATGAGGACTACATGAGCAAATGTGTGAGGGAAATCCTGGGAAAAGCAGACAAGCATTATAAAAATACAGGGTGTTTTGTTATTATTAAGTCTTCCAGGCCTGAATTTGGTTCCAATTGAAGGCAGGGGGGTTAGAGTGGGGGTGGAGAATGGAGGGAGGGATGAAGAGCCTTTCCTGCTAGTAATTAATTCATGACTGTATTTTTTCCAAGGCAGAGGCTCGTTTAACAAACATCCATATGTTTGGGGCTTCTCAGTGCCAGGAAAAAGCTGAACTGGGACATTATATAGGGAATGCCTACATAGGAACTTCCAAAAGCAAGGGGAAGGGAACTCCTGGAAGAGGTCAAAGCAATTTCTTGATCTCTTACCACCCCAGGAAGCATGATAAATGTGACAGTACTGAGGAAGGAAGCAGGGGGTCTTTGGCAGATCTGTTCCTTACCTTTGTTTCAGGGTGACCAGTCTTTATGCTCTGGACACTGCCTGAGAGAAAGGTAAAGGGCCTCTGCTGAACCTTCCGTTCTAGAAGGTTGGGTCTGTTCTCCCCCTCCCCCCCCCATTCTAGAATCCTGGGCCTCCTGGATCCCCTTTCCTCTCTAGAATGTTGTGTTACACATTCCAGTCTTGTTTATTGATAGAAGTCTGTTTTAGGTAAGAGGTAAGGGCTTAGTGGTAGGGTACCCTCAAGAAGGTGCCTTGTCATTGGTAAATGGAAAGAAGGGCCATCCATCTAGCCTAGCAAAAGATGTGGCTCTGAGCCAGGGAGGCCAGGGAGCTTGCAGAGCAGTCAACCATGTCTAAATTGCATGATCATTCCCTTGGCTCTTGGCTTAAAATACTACTGACATCAATGCTTCCAGACAGACCCACATAATGGACAAGGATGTCATATGATAATTGGTGAGGGAAGAGATACAGGGCAGAGGCCAGATACTAACTAGCTGTGTGACCTTGAACAAAACATATCCCCTTCCTCAGCCTTGCTTTTCTTGTCTGCAAAATGAAAAGGCTATAACACTTAATGAATGCTAGAGTTCTTTCTAGCTCTCACATTTTCTGTTCTTGGGTCCCTCCCACCTCTAACATTGTATGTTCTAACACTCTACGTTCCAAGGTCTCCTCCAACTCTAGAATTCTGTTTTCTAAGGTCTTTGCTACCTTTGATTTCTCAGTCTCCAAAAGCTGTGGAGAAATACAGAAATGAGTGGAGATCATTCAGGAGGTGTTAATTTCTTATTGGTTTAAATTAGAATAAATCATTGACTACACCCCATGATAGATGATGGGTAAGAGTTTCATCATTTTATGAATTACTGAGGTTGGAAGGGACCTTAGAGAGGAAACTGATGGCCAGAGAGAGGAAAGGACTTATCCAAGTCCACATGGCTAGTAAGTGACAGTCAGGATTTTGAACCCAGGCCTTCTGACCTAAATCCATCTTTCTTTTCACTACTTCATCTTGCTTCAGCATTCAGAATAAACTTGGTCTATATAAGATTGTTTTAAAAACCAGTCCTATTATTTTACACTATTACTAATAAGTGTTTTTTAGAAATCATGTTAAATAAGATTTTACTTCAAATTTTGGGTCCAAATTTTGTGTACAATAAAGGGTTCCACTGCTTCAATGAGTCTGAGAAGATGCGCTCTGCCCGATGTCACACAGCTAATCAGTGAAGGTGAAATGGAAACCCAGGTGTTCTGATGTCCAGCCAAACAATAATAATCAGAAGGCCAAGGCACATTTTTATAGGGTTTATATGGTTTACAAAGCAATTTCCTCAGAACAGTCTTTTGAGAGGGCTAGTATAAGCATTACTCTCTCCATTTCCTAGAGGAAGAAATCGAGCCTCATGGCCTGTCCTAGGCCATAGCTAGTAAATGTCAGCAGGAGGGACTCTAACTTAGGACTCCTGACTTACTCCAAGTGTTTTAGAGAAGAAATTCACAACACTACACCAGAACCAGATCACAATGTAACTGGTAAATATTAACAAAATAAATAAAAATCCAACGAAATGTAGATAACATTAATATAGGGTTTTCTAAGCCCCCCCCCAGGAGTCTTATGGAGGTTGAGTGGCCCCCGTTTCCATTTGAGTTTAACTCTGTTGTTTTTTTTCTTTTTGCTTTATGGAGGGCAACTGGGGGTAAGTGACTTGCCCAAGGTCACATGGCTAGTAAGTGTTAAGTGTCTGAGGTTGGTTTTGAACTCAGGTCCTCCTGACTCCAGGGCCAGCGCTCTATTCACTGAGCTCCCTAGCCACCGGACTCTTCTGTATTCAAAAATTGTAAGCAAAGTAAGTTAACAATGTTCAATAGCAACCCAAAAAGCCAGTGGGATCTTAAACTACAATGAGAGGCATGGCTAGGGATTTGAGAGGCATTGATCAGACCAGACTTGGAGCATGGTATTCATTCTGGGTGCCTCACTTTAAGAAAGAAACTAGGGAGGATCTGGAGGAAAAAGACTAGGATAGTAGAGGGGCTCGGGAATGGGTTGAAGGATCTGGGGATGCATAATCTGGAAAAGAGATGACTCAGGGTCTGGGGAGGAGCAGGGAACATGATTTGTTGCTGTTGTTTAGTCAGTCAGTTGTATCCAACTCATTATGGCTCCATTCGGGGTTTTCTTGGCAGAGATGCTTGAGTCATTTGCCAATTCCTTCTCTAGATCATTTTTACAGGTGAAGAAACTGAGGCAAACAGGGTTAAATGACTTGCTTAGGGTCACACAGCTAGTAAGTGTCTGAGTCTGGATTTGAACTCAGGTCTTTCTGACTCTAACCCTGGTGCTCTATCCACTGCACCACCTAGCTACCTCTTCAAACATTTAAAGTACTATACCTATGTGTATGTGTTTGTTTAAGGCAGTGGTTCTCAACCTTCCTAATGCTGTGACCCTTTAATACTTGCATGTGGGCATATCTGCATGTGGGCGGACCCACCTGGAGATGGATAGAAAAGCAGTGTCTCAGTTCCTAAGACCATTGGAAATATGTGTTTTCAGATGGTCTTAGGTGACCTCCCCCCCAAAAACGGTCGTGACCCACAGGTTGAGAACTGCTAGTTTAAGGGATTATACTTATTCTGTTTGGTTGCAGAGGACAGAAAAAGGAGTTACCCATGGCAGGTGTAAAGAGGCACATATAAGCTTATAAAGAAAATCTTCATAATATTAGGAAAATCCAAAAATGAAAGGGGATTTAGGGGGTTTCTTCCTACTAACAGTCTATATAGCCACTTGTCAGGCAGGTTTGTGAGGTGACCTCTGAGGCCCCTTCAACCTCAGTGACTCAGTGAAGTCCCCGACTCTTTCTATTCCATTGCCAGAGATAGATCAGTGGTGCAACGTTTAGAGCGTTGTGCCTCGAGTTATAAAGATCTGAGTTCAAATCCAGTCTTAGACACTTAGTAGCTATTTGACCCTGGACAAGTCATGTAACCTGTTTGCCTCTGTTTGCTCAACTGGAAACAGCACCTACTTCACCAGGTTATTATGGGAATCAAATGAGATGATATTTGAAGAGAACTTAGCACAGTGCTTGGCACAAAGTGGGCTCTATATAAATGCTTATTCCTTTCTCCTTCCTTTCTTCCCTTCCTCACTGTCCTGTCTCTGAAAAATGAATTGACTTCATTAATGATAGTGGATTGTAGTAACCTCTTAGACTAACCTAAGGTTATTTTAGCTCTGGCTTTGGGGGTATTTGAAATGAGACAAATAATACCCCCAAAGCCAGAGCTAAAATGACCTGCTTTTTTTCTTTCCAGCCTTGGCCCACTGAGTGGTCATACTTCGCTTCTAAAGTTTGATCTCATTCACAGACCTTGGTTCCTATGCCTAAGGAAGAAATGTCCAGTGCCCACCCAGATTTAGCCTCAGGAATGGAACAAGGCATTTGACAGCTGAAGTTCCCTTAATACCACTCCCACCCCTTCTTGAGTGATTTGTCCAGTTCCTTCAAACGACAGCCATCTTCTCATTTTATAACACTTATTTAGGCTGGCCGAGTTGAAGGATGACTGCACGAGACAGATCTCTGAAAGCCTTCTATGTCAGAAAAAGCTGGGGATTAATCTCTTCCTCATGGCTGGCCACCACTCCCAGCTCTTTGACTACAAACCCTTTTGCCTCTTTTCTTTCCACAGTGGCAAGATGGGGTGAGTTCAGCAGCAAAGAAGCAGTAGCTTCTCTGTTTCAGGGCTGGGCTACAACATGCCTTCCTTGGTCAGGACACTTTGGTCCTAAGATCATAGAATTCAGAGCAAGAAGCTGCCTTAGATATCATCTGGAGCACCAGCTCCCCTATTTTAAGTAAAAGTGACTTATGGTGTCATGAAAAGGATAATGAAATGAGAGTCAAAAGACCTAAGTTCTCAACCTGCCTCTGCCAGTAGCTAATTACATGCTTAAGATCAGAGGTATATAGACCCCACCTTGGAGGGAGGGGTCCATGGATAGATTTTAGGGAGATCTGAGGTGACTTCTTTATTTTCACTAACCTCTGACTCCCTTACTAATCCTATTTACTAAAAACATTATTCTGAGAAAGGGTCCGTAGGTTTTGCTAAACCGCCTAAGGATCCAATTACACACACAAAAAGGTTAAAAATCCCTGGACTAGACGTTTTCTAAAGTACCTTTCAACTCGGGGAGGTTCAAGCTTTACGGTTTAACATTCATTCCATAATTCTTACCCAGAGCCTTTCTTTCACTGTTCTTGGGAAATATGAGCTTTCTCTAAGCCAGAGAATGCCACAGAACCAGATTTTGTTGACATAAAATTAATAATCCAATGCTGCACCAATGCCAGTCTGACATCCGGTTAACACTGCTAATGTTTAGTATCATTTCAGGAAACGGAACCAGAGCCTGACTGTAGGTAGGTACTCTCCTACCTCATCGCCCTCCACCCTCCTCAATACCCTTAAGATTTGCTACTATAAAGCCCAGGGCAGGAAGTGACCCAGAGAGGTCATCTTCATCATCCCTCTGTCCGACTCTGTCCACATACAAGCCACAACTGAGGTGTCTGTCCACTTTTCTGGGCTGCCTGATTCCTCTTGTCAGAAGGTAAACATTATATATACACTATGAGCTCACCAATGTGGATCCACATACAGAGGCTGGGCCTCCATCTGTGCTGGCCCACTCCTTCGATATGCCATATGACAGACCCAGAGCCAAACAAGGCCTTATAGCCAGAGTACGTACATGAACGCTTGCATGCGGGTGCAGAGACTCCTGACGCTCCAAGTATATTGGTGAGTAAAGGAAAACGTGGAAATGGGCATGGTCCTCGGTCACAGAGGCAGAGCAGCTGAAAATGTTGCCAGGTTATAACAAAGCCACGAGTACCTAAAACTGTCTGGTCTCTCTATCCCAAAATATGGGGCTCTCTGTCCCAGGGAGAGCCTAGGTCTTCACTGGAGGGTCCTCAGGTCAGAGAGGGCTTGGCTGTGGGCTTGGAATAAATGGAAATGTATTTGGAGATAGCAGCTTCCAGGTTGAGTGAGAGAGAGGCTGAATGGGTTAGCGAGACTCCACAGCGGAAGGCAGAATCACAGGAAGATTGGATGCAGCCTGAGAAAGCTCTTAGGTCACTTAAATGCCCATTCAATCTCTAGAGGAGCTGGTCTATAATATGGGACTTACACGTCTTGGCCTGCTGTGGGGGATTGGCTGGAGGAGTGAGAAATCTGACTTGTTCTGCCTATGTATGTCTTGTTTCTGTATTTGGGAGCTTATCTGGGTCTTAGGCAAGGAAGCAGGGTTTGGGGAAGGGAAGCAGGTGGAAAGGAGGGTCAGTCTGGCTGAAAGGCTTCAGGAGACAAAATGCTCTATCCCTTCACCTCTCAGGGAAGCAGCATCCTAACTGGGAACTGACATGAGCACTTCCAGCAGAGCTTAAGCATTAAGGGGATGGCATATGTCACAGAAAAAAAGGACCCTAGAGAGGCAGTGCCCACTGGGTCAACCAAAGGTCATAAGAAGGCATGCCTTTGCCTAGAAAGATCTGCTCTGAAACTCCCGTTGCTACCATCAGCTTTCTTTCCCTCCTAAACCTGTCATGTCAGTCACCCAGCCCCTCTACCCCCCAATCTCCAACACATTCCCAGCCATGCTCAGATCATCCATAAGAGACATCAGGAAGGAGGGGGAAGGGAACAGCTTTCTTGACTGGTCTATAGAGGTACTGCCAACCCGGGAAGGATTCTGGTTTAGGCAATTCTCCCATCTGCCTCCCGTCATAAGAAGAAACATGACCAGGAGGCTCAGAGGTAGAAAGGACTAGCCACATACCTTGAGCTGACTTCTCTTCTCCCTGGCAACTCAGCATCCTACTTAGAGCAGATGTGACCCCAAGAACATAGGCATTTTCCCCCCTGCTGCTTTTGCCTTCCTCTTCCTCCCCCACCCGGTCCCAGAGGGTGAGCCACTTCATCATTTTATGTCACTATTCTCCAAGTTTCCCTCAAGGACCAATATGACAAATACCCCTAGGTTAGATACCAAATGTACTTCTGAAAGATTGGTCACTAGTGTGTGTAATGGAGGCAAGGCACTCAGAAGCATTAAAATACCACCCAATGAAGCAAAAAGAAGTCCCTGCTCAAGATCCAGGGTAACACAAACAGCAGAGTGAATACTAGGATCCTGACTCTGGATGTTCCTAAGAAGAGAAGGCTTCTCCCTGGTGAAGTCACACTCTTCTGGATCTACCAGTGTCCTTGCCCCCAGTGTCCCTATCTCTCTAGGGTCCCGGAAGTTTGTGGCATGTTCTCTCTATCCACTGAGATTAAGGGAAGGTGAAGGCACTCCCCCTTTTCCCCCACCACCAAAAAGACAACAAAACACTCTACCACTCATTGTGTGTATATATATGGGTGGACTTCCAGTCTGAGCCCAATAACCCCAGCTTTTAAGAACTTGGATAGCCAGGGCTCTTAATGGCAAGGAGAGAGTGAAACAACACCTCTCCACATCCCACACCCCTACACACACACACACACACACACACACACACACACACACACACACACACACACCGCATTTTTTAAAAAGCTATACAGGTCTTACCATCTACAATTCAGCCAACTATCTATCTGGATCTTCAAAGGATAAAATGATTATAACAAGGGAATTCCTTTCAACCTTTGTTCTCTTCCACCACCTGGTCTTGCCCCTTCCCCCTTCATCTCTGTGCTAAGCCCCCCCTTGAACCAAACCCTAAAACCCTTTTCTCACTCTAGTCTCTGCCCCCGTACCTATCAGAGACATTCTAGGTAGCAGAGAAGGGCTGGAGGGTGGGGTAGCTAGCAAAGGGTCAACCCAGACTTTCTCACAACCCCTCGGGGGCCAGGGGGGAAGAGGGGCTGGTGTCAGAAGGGTACAAGAGAGAAAAATGAAAAGGGGCTGTTAATTCTGTTTCCCACTCCAATCACGGAGCTTTCTCTGTGCTAGTCCTGCAAACCAAAGCCCAAAATTCCAAACATTAAAAGGGCCCAAAAAGTCCCCTGCTTTTCCCCCTATCTCCAATACCATTCAGGGGTCAGACTTGTAAGGGGGAAGGGACGGGATAGAGAGACATCAGAGGTTCTGCCATTCCCATCTCGGGATGGACCATGACCCAAGGAAAACAGGAAGGGAAGCAGGACTGAGAAGGGGGAAGGGGAGGCTAATCTTTGTACCCTCCTGGCCAAGTCACCCATTACTAGTCTTTCTCTGTGCTACTTCTCCCCAAGCTTCAGCCAAAGGCCCCTTTCCTGCCTAGTGTCCCCCAACACAGGTACCACTGGTGACTGTGCTGGACCAGGCATGGGGCAGGAGGTCAGCAGAAACTCCAGATGCCTCTTTCCAGCCAGGCTGTGACCCCAGAAAGATAGACTGGAAAAGAGGAACAAAGAAGGTGGGACCAAACACACTCTCGAGGTCTGGGTCCCTTTCACCTAGACCCTCTACACCACCTTCTCTGAAACCAAACCAAAAGCCTTCCTATTCCTCGACCTCCCTCCATCCCCTTACAACATCAGTGTCAGGCTGGAGGTGGGGGCTAGTGCCCATCCAATCACCTACCCCCCCTCACACATAGTGCCCCCCTTCACCCTGTCCTCCCCCAGACACCGCCCCCTGGCCACTGACTGGGCTTACCTACCTCTCATTGTCCGCGCTCCGGAACCCAGGGAGGATGTGGCGGAAGCTGTTGTTGCGATCGAGCCTGGGTTGACTCTTTGTCCGTTTGATGGAGCCTTTGAGCCGGCGGCTGAGGAATCCCTGCGGGCAGGAGATGAGGAGAGCACGTTAGCCCCCAGCCCTCCCGGACAAGAAGGGCAGCCCCGGGGGAGGGGGCCCGGAGGGAGGGTACTCCCGGCTCCCAGGCTCCCTGGCTCCCGCCCAGCCCGGGCCAATGCGCATTGCTGTCAGCAAGGCTTGCTCCGGCTCTAGCTCCAGCTCCGGGCTCCAGCTCCCTCGGAGGGCTGGATCCAGCCCACATCTGCTCCAGCCGACGGCCAGCCGGGCGACGTAGACGGGAGACTCCCCTAAGCCTCTGTTGCCATGGCAACCACCAGCCTGAATAGCAGATTGCAACTAGGAGGGGAGAGGAGGGGGTGGTCTCTGGGTGGGGCAAGGGGAATCTGGTACCCCCTGCCTCTGAATCCCCAACTAGTATCTACGTGTGTGAGATGGGGGGAGAAAGGCCATAAGAACCTATAGCATAGTGGGGACCATATTGTAGCCCCCATTCCTTACTTCTGAACCATTTCATCAAATCTTGCTGAAATGAGGTCATGGCCATTCAAGGAGGCTCAGTGGACAACAGGCTCCCACCTCATGAAAACTCAGAGGTGTTTTCCTTCTTCTCCTAAGAACTGGAAGATCCTCTCACTATTTAGATGGTGGCTCTGAAGGGTAGGTGGGAACTTTTAACAGCTGAAATCCTGGTTATACAGACAAAGCAAGGAGTTAATTCTAAATTTGCCACTAATTCACTGTATGACCTTGGGCCGGTCGTTGAGTTCTATAGGTTCTCAGTTTCACGTGTCAGATGAGGGGGTTGGACTAACATTCTATGTTCTTAAGATCTCTTCAATCTGTGATTCCATGATTCCAAAAGGGCTATGAAATTTGAAAACACAAAAATTGGGGGAGAGAGAGTGGAGAGGACAGCCTTCTTACTGTAGCCATACTAGAATGGCAAAGTGTGACCAGGGTGAGCCTAAGAATGTCACCTCCACTCCGTGATCCGGCCCAGCTATAAATATTCCATTTTCTCTGCACAACAACCTTAAGAGTTAGGTGCTATTATTATCCCCATTTTACAGATGATTAAGTGATGTGCCCAGGATTACATGGCTAAGAAGTATCTGAGGCAGGATTTGAACTCAGGTCTTCCTAATTCCCCGTCTAGTACTCTATCCACTACATTCACAGCTAAGATGTTAATTGGTATCTATGGGGTCTGCCAGCTAAGGTTAAAAGTGGGATCCTTTTCCTCTCCACATTCCTTTAAGACTTGAGCGTCTTCCCTTTGTAAGGAAAGATCTAGTCAAATGTCACTTCCTATAGGAAGCCCTCATTGGTCATTCTCTCCTCCTCCCTTAACCATGGAAATGCTCTCTCCTTTCCCTAAACTCCATAATAATAACAACAACTAGCATTTATATAATATTTGAAGATTCACTAAGCACTTTACATTCTCTTTATATAACTAATTTTTACCCTCACAACAACCAGGAGGCAGCTACAATTATGATGAGGAAACTGAGGCAAACAGGGTTAAGTGATTAGTTCAAAGACACAGCTAGTAAGTATCTGAGGCTGGATTTGAACTCAGGTCTTCCTACTTCTAGGTACAGAGCGCTATCCAATGTTCCTCTTAGAGGGCTGCCATACTAGTTTGAGCCTATCTAATTGCACTTTCATAGATTGTCTTGTATCATCAGAGGATCATGGGACTTAAAGCTGAAGAGATCTAAAAAAATCTAGTCTAATCCCTTCCTTTTATAAGAGAGGAAGTTAATCCAAAACTGTTCAGTTATTTGTTTAAGGTCACACATAGTAGAGATTCAAACCAAGCCCCTCCAGGGCTCTTTTTACACTGTTCATCCTCTATACTTTTCTCTAAGGTGAGTTTTATTTCCCCAACAAAACTGTGAACCCAATGAGAATAGGGACTGTGGCATCATGTTGTGTCCCCTACCACACCTAAATAAATATTTGTTAAATGATCACCTGTCCCAAATGAAAGACTTATGAGGATTGGGGCTGGGGATGTTGCAGCTGTCTACTCAATCAAACCTGGGTCATCTCCCATCAGTTTCCCAGGTAAGTTCCCCTGAACCTGATGAATCTGCTTTGAGCTGCCAACGTTTCACTGGGCTGACACATAAATTTTCAATTATCAAGGGATACCTGACCAAGATGCTGGTGAGAAGCCAAGAGGAGATGGAGACAAACTCCAAGACGGATCCAAATATTAGATGTTATCTGTGCACTGTTATGTGGATCACATACTACCCCACAAGCCAAGGAGATAATGGCACCACTCCAATGGGCTATTTGTTTATTCTGAAGAGTTAATGTTCTACATAATCTGAACATTAAATTTCCTCTAGATGAGTAACACAATAAGAAATATGAGGTTTATGATGGTCCTTATGATGGCCCCTGCTGCTGAATTGCTAACAAAACTCAGGCAGGCACAAGGCATGGCAGATTTGGGGGAAAGATAACCATGGTTCTGGGGCAGCTAGATGGCTCAGTAGATAGAGCACTGGGGCTGGAGTCAAGATGACCTGAGTTCAAATCCAGACTCAGACACTTTCTAACTATGTGACTCTGGGCAAATTCCTTAACCCTTTCTCCCTAGGAGGCAGTTAGGTGGCTCAGTGGATAGAGTTCTGAGTCTAGAATCATGAAAACTCATTTTCCTGAGTTCAAATCTAGCCTCAGAGACTTACTAGCTATGTGACCCTAAATAAGTCATTTAACTCTGTTTTCCTCAGTTTCCTCATCTGTAAAATGAACTGGAAAAGGAAATGGCAAACCACTCTGTATTTTTGCCAACAAAATCTGAAATGAGGTCATGAAGAGTCAGACATAACTAAACAACAATATGTGTGTGTGTGTGTATGCAGAAATGTGCATATATTTCCCTTCTCATTCTATAGGTTAGGAAAAGTAGATCTGCAAGAGATGAGTCACTTGTACCACTTATCCAAGGTCACACAGCTAATGAATGGCAAAGTCAGAAATAGAATTCAGGTCTTCCGACTCCCAGGCCAGTGGTCTTTTCTAGACTGTTTTGGTCAAACTTAATTATCAATTCTAACATAGACAAAAGAGGCAGATGTCTTTATGCCATATTTACAGGAAACCACATATATCCCTAACACTCATTTTCCTTTCCTCCTACCTCTTTCAATTTAGATTCTCCCAGGAAAGGCAAAGGCTGGCAGAGAGTTTGCATACTGGAAAAGACAAGAGGGTAGCAGGCCACAGAAAGTGTAGGGGGTGGGGGTGATGGGAAGTCCCCTGACCTGTCTGGAAATGTGATTCCTACAACTCCTGCCCTAATGGGAGCCTAGGCCAAACGAGCAGCTATAGCTGTCTTGGGAATCTACTCCGTGGAGGGAAGTCACATTCCATCCCCAGATTTCCCAGCCCTAGCTCAGTATACCAAGGATCTACTATTTGGTTGATGAATATGTGCCCAGGACAGAGGATCCTCCAGTCAGCCTGGGTTAAAGCTCTGGGGATCCAAAAGCCTCTTTATCAAGTAAAGAGGCAGTGGGTGCAGGGAGGTAGTGGAAAGAACACTGGATTTGAATCAGGAGACCTAGCTAGGAAACTTACTATGTGACCTTGGGCAAGTCATTTCCCTTTCTTTGCCCTTCCTTTTCTTCACCTGTAAAACATGTGGAGTAGGCCTGGATGATCTTTAAAATCTGTTTCACCTTTGAATCCTTAGATACTGTTCCCCATCCTGAGAGGAAATGCAACCAGTGCTCTCAAAGGTATTCCACAAAAACAAGGCAAGACCTGATAGTCCAGAAAACAAGAAGGGTTGAATTTTCATGAGGGACCTGATCATAATGAACTTAATTGCCTTTAGTTAGGCACTTTTATGAAGTGCACGGGGTCTCCCTTTAGGAAAATCCATTAGACATAAACTCACATTTACTAGCCAGATAAATTAGGAACTAAGTAACCACATGACAGAAGAGACCCATGTATAGTTCTGTTAAATCAGGAGTTCTTAACATGTTTTGTGTAACAAGGACCTCTTTGGCTGTCCGGTGGAACCTACAGTCCCTTCTGCAGAATACTGCAGGTTTACAAAGGAAACCAATTATATTGAAATATAGTTATCAAAGTATTAAAAGAGAACAAACTCATGTGTGTCAGGTTAAGACCTTCTGCTTTAAACAGACAAACAAGTCAGTGTTTAGGAGTTAAGTGCTATTCAAAGGTTCACCTGTACAAACTAGAAAGCCTTCCTACTACCCACCTGTTCTCTTATGTGGAATGTTTCCCTCCTCTCTGCATATTTCTAAATACATGTTACATATACTTAATATATTTTAATAATACATTAAATACATAATATATAGGTTAGCGAAAAGAATGATATATATTTATAAACATATGATATATTTAACATATGCTATTTTAGCACATGACTAACATATAGGTTAATAAAAAGAAATATACAGTACATAATAATTTAATATATGTATTATGTATTTGACATATATAATATACACATATATTTTATATCCAAGTGTAGTGTCCCTGAAATCTTTCCATGGATCCCTTGGTGGGGAGGGGCGACTATTGACCCCAGGTTAAGAAGCACTGCATTAAAATATAAAATGTTAGGGATGGAAAGGACCTAAAAACACAATTAAAGCTGGAAGCAAGTTTTTGACATAGATTATTCTCTTTATTTCTGCCTCTTAAAATCCCTAGTTCCCTTCAAAGCTCATCTCAATTATCTGCTCTTAAAAGGAACCTTTCTTGATTTTCCCAGTTGTTTTCTCCTTAATAAAAAAAGAATGACTACATACTGACTTCGTATAAAAATGCTGCATTTATTGAGCTGTACTTGAAGCCTTTCAAGCCTAGTCTGACTGGCTGCCATTCTCTTTGAAATTCTAGAGTCATGACCCCCACTACAGGGGGAAATATTTACTGTTCTACCCAAAGTGCTTGGAAAAACTGGAAAACAGTCTGGCAGAAATCAAGTTTAGACCAATACCTTACACCATATAATAAGATTAATTCTAAATGGATACATGATAAATAAAAAACATAAAAAACAAATTAGAGGAAAAAAAGGATGAAGTTTCCTTTCAGATCAATGTACAGAATTCATGACCAAGCAAAGGACAAAAAGGATCACAGAAGATAAAATGGACAATTTTGATTATGTAAAATTTTAAAGGTTTTGCACAGATATTACCAATGTTGTTCAAATTAGAAGGGAAACAATAAAGTGAGGAAAAAAATCTATAGGAAATTTCTCCAATAAATGACTCATTTCCTTAAAAAGCTGATTCAAATCTGTAAGAATAAGAGTCATTCTCCAATTGATACATTTGTTCAAATGATAGGAACAGGAAGTTTTCAAAGGACTAAATCCAAGCTATCAATAGCTACATGAAAAAAAAACCACGCTCCAAATAACTAATAATTAAAGAAATACATTTAAACCAAATCTGAAGTTGTTTATTCCACCCATTTGGTTGGCAAAGACGATCCAAAAAGTATAATGGCAAATGCTAAAGGAGTTGTGGGAAAATAGACATTTTAAGGAACTGCTGGTAACGATCTGTGAATCGGTATTCTGGAAATCAATTTAGAACAATATCCGAAATGATGAAAGGGATGGTTTCAAGAAACCTGGGAAGACTTGTATGAACTGATACAGCCTAAAATGAGCAAAACCACAAGAATAATGTATGTAACAAAACTGAAGAACTTTGATGAATGTAATGACTAATCATGATTCTAGAAAACTGATGAGGAAGCATGCTACCCACCTCCTGATGGAAAACTGATGGATATAAAATGCAAAAGGAGACATACATTTGGACATGGCCAGCGTAAGAATGTTTTGCCTAACTATGCATTATTTGTTACAAAGGTTTTGTTTTCCTTATTGTTGTTGTTGCTGTTTTTTAAATCAGGGGATAGGGTAAAGGGAGGAAATAAATGCTTGTTAATTGAAAAAAACTTTAAATAAATGAAATGGAAAAAAACCCTCACAATCCAGGATAACCCTCATACCACAATGAGGTATCACAGTAGGATTTTAATATAATGTAAATATCAGTGATTATCATTATCACTGAAATATATTCTATTCCTTTTTCATTCCATCTCCTGATTCAATGCTTGTAGCTCTCAAAATTGAACTTCCTTCCTTCTATGGTCTGGGTAGTTACCATGACAATTAGAGTTGAATGGCAATTTTATAGTTGTCCTATAGGTATTGCTATCTAGAACAGGATATATTTAATCAAGCATACAAATGATGCAACATATGATTCTACATTGAATTAAGTGATTCAAACAATATGTGATATAAGAGCAAAGTCAAAGGAAGGAGAGAGCAGTGTGAGCTTGGGCAGTTGGGAAAGGCTTCCTAGAAGAAGACACATTTAAGATGGTCTTTGAAAGCATAGGTAAGGCTGAAGAAAAGGAGAGGCAAGAAGAAGGTAGAGTGACTTGATTACCATGTGCCATGGGGGTAGTGACAGAGATGGTAGCCAGAGAAAAGAAGCATCATCATCATCATCATCATCAAAGATGATCACAGATCCTCCTGCAATGGAGTACTTCAAAGCTGAACAATGAAGGTATAGGGCACAGGTAGTAAAGGATCTAAGAGTTAAGATCACAATGAAACATTGCTTTCTTTCTGTTTCCCATTGTTTTTACAATTCTTGTTGCCAGAAGGAACCAGCACAGCTCTCATTACCAGCTTGGTGAGAAGAAATGAGACTTTTGAGGATTGTGAATACTTACTTGGCAGAGCTAATGAGTTGTAGGGACTTTGGGGGGAATAGAAACAGACCCTCCAGGGGGCATTAGCTGTCTTGGGTATACCCAGGGATCCCCATCAAAGGCAAGGAAGATGTCTGGAGAAGCTATGGCCCTGAGCCAGTCAGACAAAAGCCCATTTCTCCCAGGGCTCAAAACAAACAGTTCCCCTGGAATCTCTTGCTCTTGATTGTCATAGGAGGGTTAGACTAGAAATGTTGGCAATGCCAACAATGTCCTCTGTCCTCATGGAATTCTTTTAAAGAAGTACATTCTAAAAAAAAAATCTCACAATATAAACAACAAATGTGTGTGGGCCCTGCTATAATTTTTTAAAAAACCACAACCACTACAAATAACTGAACTCAGGATCACATAGGGTTACAGTTAGAAGGGCATGTGGAAATTGTCACACTGTTCCAAACATAGAAGTCTTTGCTTTACAAACAGGCAAGTACTTATGATAGGAATCATGGTATAATGGATAACTCAGAATCAGGAAAATTTGGGTTCAAATTCTAGCTATGACAACATCCTAGCTATGTGACCACAGGCAAATCACTTAACCTCTCCGAACCCTGGTTTCTTTATGAGGACAATGCCTCTGCTACCTACTTCATAGGGTTGCTGTGAGACTCAAGTGATACCATGTACAAAGAGTACTTCGTAAACTTTAACAAACTTAATAAATGCCAGCTGTTACTGTTACCATCCAGTCTAATCCCTCCATTTTACAAAGACAGAAGCTAAAGCTGAGTAACAAGAACGGCTTGCCCAGTGATGAAGCTGGAATTCAAACCCACATCTCCTGACTCTCATTCCACCATCTTTAAAAAATATGGGTTCTTTTTTTGTTCTTGTTGTTGAAGTGGAGCAGGGAAGAAAGAGTGAATTAACAAATCTAATAGTCAAAAAAGCTCTGAAACTGGACATAAATAAAAAAGATTGTTTTGCATATTTTACGGAAACAAGATACATAGAAACACCAATAATGAATGCATGATAGGGCCTGCAATAGTAACAGAAGTCAGTCAGCAAACTGACCCTAGAAGAAGTAGGAAGTGAATGGCTAGGCTGGGGTGGAGGGGAGCTGCTGCTCCCTACTTTCATCTTTTCTCATTTGGTCCCAGAATCTCAGGGCAAAGGCTGAGACAGATCCTTGTTTTACCATCTTTCTCACTGAAATAGACTTTGAGATAATTTCATCCAAATCCCTCAATTTACAGATGAAAATAATTAGCCCCAGAGAATGGAAAAACCTGGATCCAGGTCACACAACTACTAGTTATAAACAGATTTAGGACTAGCACCTCTTGGTCTTGACACCAAGTCTAGATCTCTTTCCCCTATACTGAGTTATCAACATAGCTAAAACTGGTTATCCTACTAGGGATAGTAGGGCTTTAAGAGAAAGCTGGGTCACTATTTACTGGGAAAACTGCAGAGGGGTTCTTGTTCTGATTTGGCTTAGACAGGATGTCCTTTGGATGTTGACTTCAGCTCTCAGATATCCATTTCTTACTGTTCCTCAACTAAGACACTCCATCTCAGCACTCAGGACATTTCCATTGGCTATCCCAGACACACAGAATGTGCTTTTCCTCTTCCTGGTCTCTGCCTCCTGGCTTCTCTGCCTTCCTTCAAGTTCCAGCAAAAATATTACCTTCTATGAGAAGCCACATCCTCCCCAATTCCAGCACCTTCCCTCTGTTGATTATTTCCAATTTATCCTATATTTAGCTTGTTTGTACATAGTTATTTGTATGTGTCCATCCCCCCCATTAGACTGTCAGCTCCTTGAGGGCAGCCTTTTTTTTGTATCGCCAGCACCTAGCAACATGCCTAACATATAGCAGGCTCTTAATAAATGTTTATTAACTAACTATATATGCATATATTAATAACACAGATAAACACATAAGGTTTTCCAGACTAAGACTATACACATATAAATAAACACACATGAGGCTTTACCTCTGACTGGACTTCCCTCTATAAAGCTCAGTAATGGGGGAACTAGGTAGTGAGTACCAGGTTATGTTGATATAGTCTAAAATTAGCCCTTTTGACCGCCAAACCACATCAAAGGTTCAAATTATATTTGTAGACTACTGAGGCTCCCAGACTCTTTATAAAAAATGAATTGTATTATAGCAACATCTGCCTCAGATTTCACTGAATATAAAATAGAATAAATAATGTTTGAGCTCTTAAAGAAAGAACCCCACCCAGTCACTGCCAACAAGTACTGCCAACAAGTGTGTACAGAATTTTCCTGTTGTTTTGCTGTTAAGACGGGTAGCAGTTTACAGTGATGAATGTGCTAGGTTCTCTCACACCCTGAAATCTTGTCTTCACAGCTTTAAAAGAAAGGCTTCCAGGGCCTGAGCAGCCTAGATTGCATACTGCTCCCTCATTTCTCCCAATCCCTAACTAGTATACATTTCATGTGTAAGAGGAGAAAGAAGCCAACTAAATTTGCCCTTTAAGGAGTAGAGATCTGCCCCCACTTAAAAAAAAAAAACAACAAAACTCTTCCATAAGTCTATCACCTTGTTTGAAATTCCACTATTAGAGATTCATTCCTTTGAGCATATAGGCTTTCTGTTCTCTAAAAATACTTTATTAAAATGCAAAGATCCCATAATTGGGATATGCCAGGATCCATAAATACTTTGGTGGGGATGATCTAGCAGCCTGCTAAGAGTAGGGTCCCATGGGATCAAAGGGGTCATCTATTTAATCCAATCCCAAACAGAAACCCAGAGAGGAGTCATACCAACTATAAATAGCAGAGATAAGATCCAAAGTCAGGTTTTCTGACTGTAGATACATGATGAAATGAGAGGCTTGTCGTGGTCCCTGCCTCTGCTCAGAGTTTATAAAGCTCGATGTAGAAGGAGGTGGCCATATGGAGTGATTGATCCTCCCCTTATGTTGAATGGGAGTAAACAGGGCGAGAAAACCTCCAGGTTGCTGTCCTCCTCCCTCTTCTCTCTGCATACTATTTTGCATGGTGATTTTATTAGCTCTAAAGGATTCAATTACCATCTCTATGTAGAAATATTTGTCAGATCTATTCCAGCCTTAACCACTCTGCTGAACTCTAATCTTGAATTTCCAACTGCCTATTGGACATCTTGAACTGGCTATATTGTAGACATCTTAAACTCAACTTGTCCAAAACCGAACTCATCTTTTCCCTCTCCCAACCTTCCCTTCTTCCTAAATTCCCCACCACATCTTCCCAGTCACCAGGCTCACATCCTTGGTGTCACTTGTCACTTCTCTCTCTCTCTAACCCCTCATATACAATCAGTTCCCAAGTTCTATCATTTCTACCTTCATAACATTTCCTGTATATGCCCCTTCTCTTCTCTGACACTGACATCATCCTGGTAAAGGCCCCATCACTTTAGTCATGGACTATTGAAGAAGTTTTCTGAATGGTCTTCCTGGCTCAAGTATCTTCCCAATCCAGCCCATCCTCCACTCAGCTGTCAAATTGATCTTCTTAAAGTCCAGGTCTAACCCTGTCACCACCCTATTCAACAAACTCCAATGGCTTCTAGGATCACACATAAAATCCTCCATTAGGCTTTTAAAACCCTTCATAACCTGGTTCCTTCCTACCTTCTTCTTCCTCCTCTTCCTCCCCCTACATGATGACTGAAACTCTCCCTCCTCATCTTTGCCTCCTGGCTTTCCTGGCTTCCTTCAAGTCTCAGTTAAAGTCTCACCTTCTTCAAGAAATTTTCCCTGGTCCTCCATAATCTCAGTGCCTTCCTTCTAAGATTCTCTCCAATTTATCCTGATTATGTTGTTTGCATGTTGTCTCCTTCATTAGATTATGAGCAACTTGAGAGCAAGAACTGGCTTTTTTTTTTCATTTATTTTTGGTTTTTTGCCTTTCTTTACATTCGCAGTGACTGTTATATAGAAGGCACTTAGTAAATACTTGTTGATTGACTCAACTTTTTTTTTAATAATTAATTTGTTTATTTACTTTTAGTTTACATCATTCAGTTCCACAATCCCTTGAATTTCAGATTTTCTCCCCTTCCCTCTCTTACCCCACCATGGCGGCATGCAGTCAAACATAGGATCTACAAAAACCTTCACATTAAACATTTGACTTGACTTCTCAATGGTAGAATGCAGTGTTAGAGCTGGAAAGCACCTTATAGATTACCTAGTTCAAGCTCATTTTGCAGATGAGGAAACTGAGACCCACATACGTTAAGTCACTTGCCCAAGGTCATACACAGATAGTTAATGAAGGAGCCAGGAGCCAGAACTTGAACTCAGATGTTCTGACTTTTAATCTAGTACTCATTGAGGTTGTTTTTTTTTTTCCTTTGAAACACTCAGAAGTCATGATGACTCTTTGGAAACTGTATTTGATGTCTACCACCCACCAGATTTGGTCTGCTCCAACTCTAAAGGATATGGATCACATTACTGTCACCTGACACTTCAGACTAAGAGCCTTCAGGACAAGGAGCAAGCAACCTGCTTTCAGTCTCATTTGCTAATGAGTGGGACAGACTAAGTGAAGGGTCAAATGCACTCAACAAATTTTGTTGAATTACTCAGGAGGTAATTTTCACTAAAAAGGAAGGAGCATCAATGCAGTGGTTTTCAAACTTCTCAAATATGAGGATCCATTTTTTTAAGGTTAAAAAAATGCACAAACCCTTGGCCTAAACAGTACTTAAGGCCCATAGCTTGGGAATGATTACACCAAGGAACAGAGACAACAGAGCATAAAAGTTGCAAGCTAGCACTCCTGGTTTCTTCAGAGAATCTGAGTTCTAACTCTGATTCTGCCACTATTTTGCTACATGACTTTAGGAAAGGGACTTTCCCCCTCTGGGCCTCATTTTCTATCATTGTGACATGCGAAGGTTGGATTGGATGATCACCAACTTCCTTTCTGGCTCTAAATCATGACAAAATAGAAAAAACATTGATATGGAACTGGAAAACTTGTATTCAAATCCTTACAACCTTCTGATTTGGGGGAAGCCTTAATCTCCTCATGTCACAAGAATATTAGACTAGGTGATCTCTAAGGCCCCTTTCATCTCTAAAGTCCATGATCCTATTTTAAAAAAAAGTAACAACTTCTGCTTCCTCATCAAACTGAATTAAGACACATATTATTACCACATCATACTCTGAATGATTTGGGTCATCTGAGGGGAAGGTAGTTCACCTGGATAAGGCATATTTTATCTAGAATGGATATCAGAAATGGTACACCACCAGGAGTCTTATAACTTGCTTTTCTTGCCCCTCACCACAAACATCTTTCCAGTCTTGTTATACCTTGAATTCTTTCACATAGTCTGTGTTCTAGTGACACTGGCCTCTCTGCTGTTCCTTGAGGAAGATACTTTGTCTCCCAACTCCAGGAATTTTTGCTGGCTGTTCTCCATGTATTTAAGTCCTGAAAAAAAGCCAGGCATTCTAAGAGGTATAGATGAATAAGGAGAGCATTCTTGGTATGAGGTACATAACCAATGTAAAGACATGGAGGTGGGAAATGGAGCATCTTGTGTGAGAAATTCTCTGTGTTTCCATCTCCGGGCCTCCCTGGCTTCCTTCAAGTCTCAGTTTCAGTAAGAATCTCCACCTTAATGCTAATGCCTTACATCTGAGATTGCCGACAAACATCTTGTTTGTACTGAGTTGTTTGCATGTTGTTTCTCCCGTTAGATTTTAAGCTCCTTGAGGGCAGGGAGTATTTTTGCCCTTCTTTGTATCCCCAATACTTAACACTGTTCCTGAAACATAGGTATTTATTTAATAAATGCTTGTTGACTTGTTGTTGACTTGACAGTATGGATGAGCCATAAATATATCAGCAGATTGGAAAGAAGGGACAAGGCCAGGTTATAAAGAGCTCTACATGTCAAACAGAAGAATTTCTAGTTTATCCTAGAGCTAATAGGAAGCTACTGGAGTTTATTTAGTTGGGTGGAGAGGTCACATAATAGGACCATGGACTTAGTACTTGATGGAATTAAGTTGGTCATTATGTTCAACTGTCATCACATTCAGCCTCCTCTTTTTACAGATGAAAAAACCTGAGGTTCAAAGAAAACTGAACTCAAGTTTTCTGGACATCAAGTCTTGCATTCTACCCACTACTGCCATACTTCTGCTACTGGTCAAAGCAACTGGACTTGTTTTAGGAAAATCACTTTGACAGCAATGTGAAAGACGAACTGAAGCAGAGAAAAGGGAAAGACTTGATTCAGGGAAACCAAATGAAAATGGTAGCTTTATACGAATTTACTGGGAAACAGGTTTCTGTCCCCTACCCTTTGAGGCTATCAGGAAGAGCATCCTTGGATTCCCCCAAGTTGACCAGCCATATAACGTCATCAGGCTCAGACTTTCAACAGGAAAGATCTTACTCATAATGATGCTGCTATCCTTGGAGTTAGAAGTGGAAGAAACCCTAGAAAATATCTAGGCCCAACTGCTTCATTTTATAGATGAGGAAACTGAGGGCCAGAGAACTCAAGGTCATACAACAACCAGAATTTGAACCTTATTCCTCCGCTTTACATGTGGTGATGTGTCAACTGTACCACACTCCTTAGGCTCTGTCTCTCATTAGGAATTAATATGCTTCCCCTGTTAGAATTCTCCTCTCCCTCCTCCTTTCATCAAGGAGGATTGAGATGTTTATGGTGCTAAGAGTTTGGAATATGAGACTTTCAATAAATCTCCTAAGTTTCACATTTCCCATCCCTGGTTCTCTGTATGTAGAGGAGATTTATTTGACAACAGAGAGCAATGGATTGCAATCAGACAAATGTTTTTGAAAGCTTAGATAGAGAGGGAATGAGTGCCTTTGAGATTAAATGAGATAATCCCAAGTTGACAGAAAATTATTCACAGCCCGGATAAATTTAAACTTCAACAACACTTTCTTTAGCATAATAATGACTTAAGGCCCAATATTGGCTGGGAATTACCACATCAAGTACAATTTACCAAGGGGAGTTGGGACAGGTTTGCTACTATCTGGGTCCTTTTAAGCAGTGATTCTTACCTGAGGACCGGCCCTCAGAAATCATGCTCTAATACCTTAGCAGGTGAAAGGACTTGCTCAGAGCAGGCTCTGCCTGTTAGGAAGCTGGGTTGTACTCCCCAATATGTGCTTTTCTGGGAGGAAAGATCATAAGGATTAGACTTGAAACCAGAAAACTGGTGTTCGAATTTCACATCTGAGACTAGTTAGCCATGTAACCTGAGGCAAGACACTTTTCCTAGTCAAATCTCAGTTTCCTAATTTGTAAAATGAGTCATCATGCTCTTGGGACCCATGGAATATACTCCAGCTCTACTTCACTGAATCAAATGGTGTTTAATGTTTCCTCTAGCTTGGAAAGCCCATGTTCTAATGTTCTATTCTAAGATCATATCAAGTAGGAGGTAAGCTCCTTGAGGGCAGGGCCATTTGTTTTTTACTTTAAATTCTCAGCACCAGCACAATGCCTTACACATAGCAGGGGAAAAGATTTGTGTTGAATTAAACTGAATTCTAGCTCTAACCCTCTATGATTCCCTCAGGTCTGAGTTTCATTCTCCCTGCAGAAGGCAGACCAGTCCTGAACTTTCTGATGGGCAAGGGGCTTCCAAACCTTGATGGGCAAATTTAGCCTCCATTTTCTTAGGGATTTTCAGCACAGAATAATGAATGAAAGCAGAAATATGTAATTAATTGGTCTCCTGGCTCGCTTTTCCCTTAGGTGGCCCTTTCTGCATTATCCTACAGTGCCCCCTCCTGGTCAGGGTGAGGCTTTTAATAACAATGCAAATTTTTACCCCCATCCATATTACTAAGAGAGTAAAATAATAATGAATTATTAGAATAGCACCCATTGCTGTAGATAATTCACAAATAATTTTCCCCATAATTAACCCATGAGGTAGGTGATCAGTCTCCATATAAGGAAACCAAGGCTCAGAGAGACAAAAATGACTTGCCCAAGTAACATGGCGAGTACTTCTTACTTACAGTCCTATGATCCTTCCATTAAAGGAAGAGGATGCTCAGAAGATACTCCAGAGGAGAACAGAAAGGATGATGAAGTCTTTGGAAACCCTATAACACAGGAAGGGGCTGACAGAGAAGAAGTTCAAGCTGGAGAAAAGATTAAGGGGGCATGACCCTTGTCTTCAAATATTTGAAATGGTGGTTCGGTAAAAGTCTTGTTCTATGGGTCTCTAGCCAACAAAATTAGGACCCAGCCCACCAAGCTTGCTTATGTAATGTTTGTTTGACTCACAGAATGTCAGAGCTAGAATGAATCTTAGATATTAACTGACCCAATGCCTTCATTTTACGAATGAGACAAAGAAGAGAAGAGATTAATTCAAGGTCATTTGGTTAGAATAACCAACGGAGGTGGAGGTGTGGGTTGGGGATTTTAGAAGAAATGCGATTTCAATGCAACATAAGGAAGAGATCTCTCTCAATTCGAGCTAACAGTAGAGCTGCCTTATGTGGTAGTGCGATTTCTGACAATAAAGATGCTCTAGCAGGGGTCAGACAACTACTTTCCAGGGACACCATAGATAGGATTTCTACACTTAATAGGAGACTGGATTAGATGACCCTTCAAGTCCTTCCAATGCTCTGATTATATGATTATTTGTAAAGGTAAAACAATGGTTCTCTGGCCTTATCACCAGCCATGTAAGGCAGACACCAAAGAGAGTTGCGGTGTTGCCTGAAAAGGGCCATGTTTATCATGTGGTTGAGGTAGGTCTGTTCCATCAGAACGTCTCCATACTTGCCTCTAATCCTCCTGGTTAATAAAGCTTTTGTTTAAAGGAGTTTGAACGGCTCTCAGAATGACACCTCCTAATGCTATCTCCCAGGGTCTGGTGACAAGATGAAAATCTGCTGACTGCACAGTATACCCTTGGCACAGTGGGGAGGGGAAGGGAGGTGGGGTGAGATGGACAGGTATAGAATCATCTTTTAACTGCATTCATACAGATGTGCACAGCATGGGGTAGAAAGAGGGCAGGAGGAGTATTTGCTGACTTTACTCCTAAAGATGGTAATTCCCCGCTCTTCAGCAGGGGTCGGGAGGGGAGAGAAGGAAGATGGACTGGTGTGGGATTGTCTTCTGACCTTTATGCAGATGTACAAAGTGAAATTGGGGGAAGAGGAATCAGGAGTATCTGCTGACTATGCTCTTAAAGGTATATACCTCTTTATATTGAGATGTATGGACATGTGTGCAGAGGTAGACAGATGTAGTATTACCTTTTGAATTCAGTCAAGTAGATATGAACCTCTTCACAGAAGGAGAACAGGAAGAACACCTGCTGACTCTACTCATATATAAGTATGTAATTGTATACTTGTGAAGGGGGGAGGGTCAGTAAAAGGATGATGAGAAATAGTGTCTACTTTTTGCACTCAGACTATTGTACCCATCTTGGTGGGGGAGGGTAGATAGGTATAAGGTTATATTCTGACTGCATTTACAGTGACATACAACTCTGCTATGATGGGAGGAAATGAGGAACAGGAGCAAGAAGATGCTGGCTTTACTCATATGGATACTGACCTCTACATAATACAACTGAGGAAGAAAACCTCTAACTGCATTCATGCATATGGACATTATTGCATGGGTGTCAGGGGGGTGGGAGGCAGGCAGATGTTGAATTATTTGTGTGATATATAGAAAAAAGACTGGTCTTGGTTCTAGAATTTACTAGACTTGGGGACCTCACTCGAAGTCTTGGTTTCTCATCTGTAAAACTGATATTCAGGGTTGCTATGAGAAGTTTAAGGAAAGTGCTTTATAAATTAAAAAGAGTTATAGAAAATCATTATTCTGCCTGTATTCATACACATGTACCTCTGCATATGAGAGTAGGGTATGAAAAAGGGAAGGAAGGAAAGCTACATAGCTAAGTCCATGTCATACTACCAGCCCACCTCCCCCAATCTAAGGAGCAGACAGGGTCCAATGAGAGCACATTTGCTATGTGAACAGAGAAACATCTAAGAGAGCAGGAAGAGGAATTTATGGGTCCATAACACTGCAATGAAACCTATCCACTTTTTATACTCTTTAGACACCGATACAGACAACTGTAGACAGATAGAAAGTGGCTTCAGGTACAGAGTTAGACCAGGGCCTAGCACACACACTTGGGGAAGAGCTGGACCCCAGGTGGCCGACAGCCATACGTGGCCCAGAGAAGCATCATGAAGAAGCCCTCAGCATAAAAGATCAACCAACAGGATTTGATCTTTGCATTATTCCACCACCTTATATTGGTAGCCCTTTAGGGTTTATGAAGTCCTTCCCCTTCCATTAGCTCCCTGATCCTCCCAATACCTTTGTAAGAGATGCTAGACAGGGGAAGGGAAGAACACAGCTTATCTTTACAGATGAGAAA
Organism: Pseudochirops cupreus; assembly: GCA_028627135.1. Classification (NCBI taxonomy): domain Eukaryota; kingdom Metazoa; phylum Chordata; class Mammalia; order Diprotodontia; family Pseudocheiridae; genus Pseudochirops; species Pseudochirops cupreus. The sequence continues at coordinate 259,066,432 of CM053581.1, forward strand.
CCAAGACTTCGAGTGAGGTCCCCAAGTCTAGTAAATTCTAGTCTTTTTTCTATATATCACACAAATAATTCAACATCTGCCTGCCTCCCATCCCCCTGACACCCATGCAATAATCACCATATGCATGAATGCAGTCAGAGGTTTTCTTCCTCACTTGTATTATATAGAGGTCAATATCTGTATGAGTAAAGCCAGCATCTTCTTGCTCCTCTGCCCTTGCTTCAAGTTACTTAACTCAGAAAAAAAAAAAACTACATCCCAGAATACTAGAGGAACTGGCAGATGTGATTGCTGAACCATTACCAGTGATTTCTGGAAGATCATGGACAGTGGGAAAGACACTACAGAACTGAAAAAGGGAAAATGTTCCCATTTTTTAATAAAGGGAAGAGAATAGAGCTAACAAACTACAGGTCAGTAAACTTGGCCTGGAATTCCTGGCGAAATTCTAGAACATCAAAGTCAACCTGGCTTTAAATGACCAAACTACCTAGTATAAAGATAGAGTCAGAAAGTCATAGGTTTGAATCCCACTTCTAGTACTTATTAGTTAGGTGAACAAGGTCCCATCACCTAATCTCTCTGAGCCTCGATTTCCTCACATATATAAAAATATCTAGGGTACGTACTTCATGAAGTTGTCAAATGAGATAATTTATATAAAGTACTTTGAAAACTCTAAAGCATTGTATAAATGTCAGTTGTTATTATCATCATCATTGTCTAGAAAAGGAAAGGGTGATGAGCCAGCACGGTTTCATCAAGAATAGGTCATGTCAGACTAACCTTATTTCCTTTTTTGACAGGGTTACTAAATTGAAGAGGAATGGTGTGGATATAGTTTACCTACATTTTGAGCAAAGCATTTCATAAAGTCCCTTGACTTTTTTTGGTGGAAAAAGAGAAAGAGATATATTCTAGATAATAATACAATTAAGTGAGTTTTAAAGAGTTGAAGAGATATGGGCTAGATAATAGAACAATTGGGTAGCTGAGTAACATGTTGAATGGTCAGACTCAAAGTCTGTTCAATGTTCAATGTCAACTTGAAAGGAGGACCACAGTGGAGTGTCCCAGGGATTGGATTCATCGTCATGTACTGTGTAACATTTTTATTAATGACTTAGATAAAGGCACAAGTGGTATGCTTATCAAATTTTCAGAAGACACAAAGATGAAAGGGATAGCTAATATACTGGAGGACAGAGTCAGAATTCAAAAAATTCTTGACAAAATAGAACACTAGGCTGAATCAAATAAGAAGAAAGGTAACATGAGTAAATATAAAGTCTTACATGTTGTTTGAAAAAAACCAATTTCATGAGTACAAAATGAAGAAACTAGAAATGTAAGCACAGCTAGGAAGCAGGTCATCTGAAAAATAGCAAAGGGTTCCCTCTAAACCTTTCTGCAGCCTTTTGCCACTGCCACTCATCCTGTTCTTTTTGATGTTCTCTTCTTTCTAGGCTTTTGTGACACTACTCTCTCCTGGTTCTCCTCCTACCTATCTGACCATTCCTTCTCAGTCTCCTTTGTAGGATCTTCATTTAGGTCATGCCCACTAACCATGGATGTCCCCCAGGGCTCTGTCCTTTCTTTTCCCTCTATACTATTTCACTTAGTGATTTATTTAGTCAGCTCCTGCAAATTTAGTTAGCATCTTTATCCTGGTGATTCTCAAATCTACTTATCTAAGCCTAATCTCTCTCCCAACAATCTTTTCTCTTTACCTGTCTACTGGACATCTCAAACTGGATGTCACGTAGTTGTCTTAAACCCCATATATTTAAAATTGAAGTCAGTATATTTCCACCTAAACCCTCCCCTCTTCTAATCTCTAATATTGTTGAGAGAACCAACACACTCCCAGTTATCCAGGCTCACAACCTAGGCTGTTAAACTCAATTTCTCACTCTCACCGCCCCCACTTTCCAATCTGTTGTCAAGGCCTGTCATAATATTTCTCACATATACCCCATTCTCTTCTCTCACACTGCTATCACCCTAATGCAGACCATCATCTCATACACAGAATATTGCAATAGCCTCCTGGTCTGTCTTTCCTCACTCCCACCTATCCTCCTGTCCAAATGATCTTCCTAAAGTTCAAGTCTGATCATGTCACCCCCCACTCAGTAATGTGCAGTGGCTCTCTATCATCTGTAGGATCAAATACAAAATCCTCTGTTTGGCATTCAAAGCCCTTTATAACCTTCCTCTCTTCCTCCTCTCCCCTTCCCAGTCTTCTTAAAACACATTCATCTTTACCTAATCTGCAATCCAAGTACACTGGTCTCCTTGTTGTTCTACCCACAAGGTCCTCAGACTCTATGCATTTTTACTGGCTATACCCCATGTATGGAATGTTCTCCTTCCTCACCTCTGCCTCTGGGCTTCTCTGGTTTCCTTCAAATCCCAGATAAAATTCCACCTTCTACAGGAAGACTTTCCTGATCCCCTTTAATGTTTTACCTCTGTTGATTATCTCCAGTTTGTGTGTGTATGTCTGTATATGTGTATATACACATATATTTTGTATGTATGCCTATTCACATATCAAATATATGTGTATGTGTATATATGCATACATGCATACATATGTGTGTATCTTGTTTATATAGTTGTTTGCATATTGTCTCCCATATGAAACTGAGAGCTCCTTGAGAGCAGGGACTGCCTTTTGCCTTTCTTTCTCTCCATAGCACTTAGAACACAGTGCCTAGTAAACAGAAAGTACTTAATAAATACTTGTTGACTGAATGACTTTTAACTCTGAGATTCTCTGATTCTGATTTACTTTCCCACTTGACAGATGAGGAAATTGAGACATGGAGATGTTGTCGGTCACTGCCAGTCTATAAACACTAGAGACCATGAATTCTTAAACTTTGTAACTTTCTTCCAACCAAGATCAACATTCTGTACACAGTAGGTGCTTAATAAATGTTAGCTAAATTCAACTGAAGAGTTACAGATTATTAAGAGGTGGAAAGAATTTCAGAAGCCAGAGTGTTTCGTGTAAGAGCTAAAAGAATCTTTACAAATCATATAGTATAGCCTCATTACATTAGGGATCACTCAAAGTTACACTAGAAATCATTGGCAGAACCAGAACCAAATCACTCTGCCTTCTGACAAGCAGAGCATGGGGAAAAAAAATAAGTCAGAAAAAAATCTTCAGTCCCTACTATGTGTCTGTGCTAGCCATGCCAGCTCCATGCAATATCATCAGTGCTCAAGAATTGCTCTTCTAGGGGTGGCTAGGTGGTGCAGTGAATAGAGCACCACCCTTGAAGTCAGGAGGACCTGAGTTCAAATCTGACCCCAGATGCTTAACACTTACTAGCCATGTGACCTTGGGCAAGTTACTTAACCCCAATTGCCTAGCCTTCCCCCTTCCAAAAAAAAAAAAGAAAAAAAAGAATTGCTCTTCAGCCACCATCCCTACATTGTCCCCTCCACCACCACTTTCTCCTCCAGCTGTCAAAAACAGCCATGCCTCAGTCATGAGCTGTCACTTGACTCCTCAGATAAATTCTTCCTGAAATTTACATGTAGTTTCTCACTACCACGTACACGCCCTTTCTAGACTGGACTGTGGCTGACGGTTTAATGATCTCGGCTTGCTGTTTATCTGTCATCTGTGATAATGCTCTTGTTCTCCTTAAAGTCCATTCAGAGGAAAAGTAATGCTCTCTTAGAGGCAGGCAGAGACCCAAATGATAGTAATTTTCCTCTTGGGTCTGAACGGTTTAGTAAACAATTACTTTTCAATTAAAGGCAGGGTGTTTGGTGGGAAGGAGAGTGAGTATCTGGCGCCTTCTCACTCAACCCTAATGGTAGAGAGAGAAATGTTCCCAAAGAAATCGAGGCCATTAGAGTGCAATTTTCACAGCTGAGTTCATAAGCAAAGGCATTTCAAGCTACCTGGAACATTCTCAGTATTATACTAGCAGGAAAAAAAAAATCAGCAAACTCTTTTACATACAATCCCCAATTGTCCCTCCTCCAACCTTGCACGTTCTGGGGTGTCCGGGGCATCCATGGTATGGGATAATGAAAGACTTCCCCAACTGTATATGGCTTGGAGACTATCCCCCCCACTTTTAGTTAAAGACAAAAGCTATCTATGTCTTCTATATGAATGAATAATTAGAGACATTGAAGACTATCAGAGCTAGAAGGACTCCAAAATACAAAATGCTTGAATGTGAAACAAAATTTTAAAGCTGAAAGGAGACAGAGACCATTTAGTACAACTCCTACAGAGTACAGGTAGGAAACTGAGGCCCACAGAGCAAAATGATAGAGCCAAGGTCATGCAGCTGCTTGGAAGCAGAGGTAGAACCAGTGTCCTAGTCTCCAAATTCCAGTCCAGTGTTCTCTTCATCTCTTCCTATCTTTTGCAACTGCTGACTTGGTCTTGGCCACTGAGAAGACTACCCAAGATAGAACAAGAGGTGAAAGAAAAATGACAGGAAAGTATGGCAAAGGAAAATCACTAGTAACTGAGTCAAATCAGTCACTGATTAAATTCAGTTCATGGGATCATGAGTTTGGAGCTGGAAAGTATCAAAGGATATGGGAAGATGTCTGAGTTGGAAGGAACTTTGGAACAGTATATTGAATCTCTAAGGTCTCTTCCAGTCTCAATGGTTCAAGTGATCTGGAAACTGATCCAAAGAAACAACTTACCCAAGGTCACACAGATAAACACAAGTAGCAAAGACAGAATTCAAAACCAGGTCTTTCTATTCCAACTGAATGCTCTATTCATTAAATTACACCTCTCAAGGCAAGGCTCATAGAATTACAGAACATTAGTGAAACATCCTGTTATAATAATTAGCTCATTCTAAGTCTCAAGGTAATAATGTGGCCCCTAAGGACACTGAGTTACTTCCTTTTGGTCTTTGGAGAGTTTGTTTTAGATGAAAAATTCTGAATTCAGCCACAATTGCCATGAACTCCTAGCTGGAAAAATGTCTAACCCTTAGGCAAAGGTTGGGCTTTCTGCTGAACCTTACGCTTCTTTCTATCTTTTTGTAGAGACAAAATTCAATTTACTGGAAACACTTGAATAACAAACAGCCTCCCTCAGACTGGTACTTCCCTCAGACTGAGTCCTCCTCTCTTAGATGCCTATTGCCTTTTACAGAGCCAAAGACTTACCTCATTAGCTCTCTTCACTGCCCTAGTTCAGTCCTCCCTTAGTTTCACATTTGCTTTAACCTTTAGAATCCATATATTCAAAATCTCTTCTCTTCTATCCCTTCATTTCTGAGATAGCCTCTCCTTTGTATACAAATTGCCTAGGGTATGACCCAGTCTCTTACACAATGACTTCATTTGATTTAAGGAAGTAGATAGACCCTGTTCACACTTGCTTCTGACTATTAGATTTAATCAAAAAGGGTTCTTCCTAGTTAGGCACCAGAAGTTAATGGGGGAGAGGGAGGTGTTCAACCCCACCCTTATATTAGCAATGTCTCCTTTATGAACTTCAGTTTCTTCATTTGTGAAGTGGGAGGATTAAAGTATATGATCTTTAAGAGTCTGTGATTCTTGAATTCTATAAGGAGACAATGTCAAAGGAGTTATAGCCTTAAGATAATGTAGGAGATGGACAGGTAGAGGAAGGAAATCATTGGACAGGCTACCTGCACTGGATCCTATACAAGGCTCTTCTGTATGCACAGTAGTTGCTATGCTCCAGCCCTATTACATCAAGCTGACCTAGATGACTGCTGCATCCAGCTGCCTACTCAGCACTGGTCGCTTGGAAAGCATTGGCCAATAGATGGCAGTACCCTAATGAGATGGGAATGGAATCATTAGAGTTTTGCCTGGGGTAGGAAACCACCTTACAAATTTCCTTGGAGCCTCAGAGAGATGTTGCTGGAGAAAGGATATTCCAGTGTATCATGTACAATGGAACTTTCTAATTTTAAAGTCTTTTTCTCCTCCTGCTTACATTTTACTTCTTCTAAGGATAAGTCCAGAAATTGCTGTTCTCCCTATTATGGGAAGGGAGGAAGGAAAAGAAAAGCATGGAATAATGGGAAGAACTTGAGAGATCCTAGCTTTAGCTCCTTTCTTTCTCCACTCCTTTTTCTCTCCTATAAAACAAGGAGGGGGTGGCTAGGTGGCACAGTGAATAGAGCACCGCCCCTGGAGTCAGGAGAACTTGAGTTCAAATCCGGCCTCAGACACTTGACACACTTACTAGGTGTGTGACCTTGGGCAAGTCACTTAACCCCAATTGCCCTCAAAAAAAAGCAAAAAAAATAATAACGAACAAGGAGGTTGGATCAGTTAGTTGATCTCTAGAAGCCCTTCTGATTCTAACATTCTATGTTTTATGTTCTATATTCTATGTTCTAAAGTTCATTTCTGCTCAAATATTCTATGTTGTAAGGTCCCTTTCTGCTATAACATTCTAAGGTTCCTTCCTAGCTCTAGCAATCTATGTTCTTATGTATGTTGCAGCTTGAACATTTTTTGTTCAAAAATCCCTTTTAGTTCTAACACATTTAACTCTATGATACTCATACTAGGTGACATACTGAGGGAAAAAAAGAATACTTTCTAGCCCAGGCTCAACAAATGGTCCAGGAACTGATCAGTCTGCTAAATCTTTCCAAAGGCTCAGGCAGAAAGAGAAAGAAACTCAGAATCTTTCTCTCCTTGTCAATTTCTCCTTTGCTTCCCATCCTAGGCACTGGACGAGCCAAGTCTGAGTCCCAAGGACAGGTCAGTTCTATGAAGATAACATTTAATGTCCAGTACATAGAAAGCACTTGATAAATGCTTATTGATGGACTATTTCAACAGCTTCTATTATGTACCTACTGTGTGCAAGCACTAAGCTATGTGCCAGCGATACAGGGACAAAAACAAAGCAACTTCTGCCTTCAAAGGAACTTATATTCTATTGGGAAAATCCAATGTGTAAACAAGGAAATAAGAGTATATAGAAAATAATTACAAGAGGAAGAGAGTATTAAAACCCCAGGAATTAGGAAAGGCTTCATGTATAAGGAAGGGCTACTTCACCTGTGTTTTGAAGGACTCAAGGGACAATATAATGCCGGAAAGGAATGTATTCTAGACATGCAACAACATGGAGGTGAGAACTGGAGAGTCATGTAAGGGGAACAGATAACAGCTGTCCTTTTTAACCAGGATGGAAGAAACAAAAACAGTAATAGTATGAAATAAGACCTAAAAAATAGGTGAGATCCAAATGGGGGGGTGGATGGGCTGGGGGGTAATGGGAGGCTTTAAACTCCAGGCTAAGAATTTTTTTAAAATTTTATCCTACAGGCAATAAGGAAACATTGAAGATTTCTGAGTATTGGGGGTGAGGTGGGGTGGTTTATAGTCCAGGTAAAATCATGAGACTGTCTCGGAGTCTCAGGTTCCTTATGTGTCAAATGGGCATAATTATGCTTCCCCTGACCTTTTCAAAGGATGTGCTTTAAAAAAAAATCAGTGAGCTAGTGGATGCCAAAATGCTTTCTAACATATTAAACTCTAACTCCATGTAAGGGATTGCTACTAATTGCTATTAGTCCAATTATAAGATTAAGTAGCATAGAAAGAAGTTTCTGCCATGGAGTTCCTAAAACAAGATTCGTCAATACCATGCATACCTTACCCTTCTGACACTATGTATGTCTGCTTCTCTACAGAGCAAAAAATAGCCCTGAGACCTAATTTCAGACAGCCCTTCAAACATGATTCTCTAGCTTTAAACTTTCTGTGAAGGAATCAGGTTGGATCAATGAGCTGTCTAATTTCAAAGCTTTGCAATCACTTCTGCTTCCCAGAGCTCCCCTCTGCAACTCCTTCCCCAACACCTGCTCCCCAAACCCACTAGACTCAACTTGTCTGAAAACAAGCTGAATAAAGGGGAAAGATGGTGAAAGGAAAGGGGGCAGGTGGCAACAGCCTGTCTCCATATCTCACACTCTGCTCCTACAAGCCAATTTAGAATCACAGAATATTACAGTGGCTGGGGGTGGCAAGAGGGGAGAACAGACATCAGAACATAAAACATTAGTGCATAGAGTATAGAATGTTCAGAGCCAGAAGGAACCTTAGACTACAGAATGTTAGAATATGTGATCTTTAAATATACAAAGTGGCTCCCTACTGCTTGCCTCATATTCAAGGAGTCACCCTACCTTTCATATGGTACCTTATTTTCATAGAGGAACATCAAACGGAACTATTCTCTCTGCCTCCCTTGACAGGTACACTGCATTCTTCCACTTCTGCATCTTTACTTCTCTTCTTCCTTATGCATCCTCTTTCCTTATTTACTTGTTGAAGTCCTACCAAGTCTTAAAAGCCCAACTCAAATGCTATTTCCACCCCTGGATGACTCGCCTTACAAAACTCAGGAATGACCTCCTGAACTTCTCCATTAAACCTTACCTAACACTTTATTCTGTACCCCTTTAATGTTTTTTACAATATATTATGTATTCTAACTATCTGTGTTTGTGCCTTATCTTTCCTACTAAACTACAAGCTTCAAGAGGGCAGGAATATATATATATATGTATATATATATGTGTGTGTGTATATATATATATATATATATATATATATATGGAGAGAGAGAGAAAAAGAGAGAGAGAGAGAAAGAGAGAGAGACTGTTAGAGCTGAAAGTCCACCTTTAGAGAATATATGGTCCACTTTGCTCAGACTCCAGGCAAAGGGATGGAAGCCTGGAAAAACGAAAAATAAAAAAATAAACTTCTCAAGATCACAGAGTTATTGCTAGAGCTGAGGTCAGATCCCAGGTTTCCTGACTGTCAGAGCAGTGATTTCACCAATTCCTCCCTTTTTCTGAACCAATAAAGGAAGTTAAGGATGATAAACCAACCAACCAGGTTGCACCTAGGATACCAGAAATGCTCATCTACAGGTCACCAGATCCTAAGGACTGGGTAAACCATGAAACAGAACATTATAGCCATGTCATCGGCTAAAGGGCTATGTCAAAATCATCATTTTAGTCAATTCAATAAGCATTTATTAAGTGTTTATCATGTGTAAAGAATTGTGCAAAGAATTGGAAATAAGAGATAGAACAAGAGATACAGAGAAAAGGAAGCTGATCAGTTTGGCTGGAATGTAGAATGCATGAAGAAAAGTAATATAAAATCAGTCTGGAAAAGACAAGTTGGAGTTAGCCTGTAAAGAGCTCAATGTCACTTCTAAGGCCACTGGTGCCATCACTCACACATTATAAAGATAGTCCGAAGCTCCAGGAAGGCTTCACAATGGAAATTCTTGGCAGCAGCCTACCTGACCCCAACAAGTTCCTTCTCCCAAACTGAATATTCCACCCTACTTTGACCATGATAGGCATATTACTTGGTAAAGACCTGCAGGTTCTCCTGTGAAAAATCAGAGGACAAAATAGTATGTTTAGGGATGGAAAAGACTTTCTCTTAGTTCAGTCCTGGCCTTACGACATGAACCTTCAGGTACAGGAGTCTCCCATTCTAAAGAAAATAGACTAACCAATAACACCCTATACTTGCAAAGTACTTCAGATACTCTAACTGATTTAATCATCATCCTGCTACTGCTAAAACTTAGGAAGTAGTAGAGAGAATGCTGGACTCCTTCGGGAAGACCTAGATTCAAATTCTGCCTTTTCTATTTATTAGATGTGAGACCCTAAACATAATCACTTAAACCGAGTCTCAATTTCTCCATACGTATTGGGGGATAAAGGGTGAGGAGGCAGGCGAGGTATGTGAATTATTATTAATAATTGCTGGGATTTACACAGCACTGTAAAGTTGACCAAGTGATTTACACATATTATCTCATTTGATCTTTATAACAAATCTGTTAGGCAAATGTTAATATTGAACCCATTTTTCGGATGAGGAAACTGAAGTTAGCGACAGCATCTGTCGTTGTTCAATTGTTCCAGTTGTGTCCAATTCTTTGTGACCCCGTTTGGGATTTCCTTGGCAAAGACAATGGAGTGGTTTGTCATTTCCTTCTTCAGGTTTATGTTACAGATGAGGAAACTGAGGCACACAGTTAAGTGATTTGCCCAGGGTCAGTAAGTGTCTGAGGTCAGATTTTAACTCAAGAAGTAGAGTCTTTCTAACTCCAGGCCCAGCACTCTATCCATTGTGCCACCTACCTATCCTATAATAGCATCCACCTCACAAGATCACACTGATGAATAAGAGAGATAAGGCATATGAAGTGCTTTGTAAACCTTAGAGTATCCCCAAACCAAAGGGTGTCCTCAAAGTCTTAGAGCAGTTTTAAGCTTTAATTAGTACAGTTTTCAGTTTAGTTCGATATCAAGCTAATAAAGCTTAATTTAGTTATTTAAAATATCAAAGCTTAAAACTACACTAAGACTTTTGGGACACCTTGTATAAACGTGAGCCACCATTATCATTATCATCCTCATAACCACCACCACCACCACCACCACCACTATTCCTAGTGGTAAAAGCAACAGGCTCCTCACTTTTCTTCCTGCCCAAGAAAAAAAAAAAGGTGGTGCTGGTATATTTTTCCTGCTCGAATTGGCTGGGATGAAGGCAGCAATGAAAGTCCCTTATAAAAACAAAAATAAGCTTCTCTGGGGCTGAGTAGACAGAGGAGGGAGAGAATTCCTCATAGCATAGGCCCAAACACCAAATGAACCCCCTTCCAATCACATTGATAATAACTTCCACTGGGTACAGTTTACAAAGCTGTCTCCCACATCATCTCACTTGAGGATCACATAGTCCCACACAACATGGGTAGCGAAAATATTATTTTTTCTTTTTCTCTTTTTATTCTTTCTCACTTAACCACTCTCGCTAACTTCAGTTTCCTCATCCGAAAAATGGGTTCAATATTAGCACTTGCCTAACAGATTTGTTATAAAGATTAAATGAGATAATATGTGTAAATCACTTTATCAACTTCACAGTGCCGTGTAAATCCCAGCAATTACTAATGATAATTCACATGCCTTGCCTGTCTCCTGACCCTTTATCCCCCAACCACTTTGCAGAAGTGAGAGGTCAACGGCTAGGTAATGATGCAGAGATTTTCAGATTTTTTTGATATATTGATCAGTTTTGCTAATAGCTTATTTCTCTTCTTTTTATTTTTTTTCTTTTAAGAAAATTCTTTGTTATCTGGACTGGCTCTCTATGAAGGGTAAGAGGAAAACAATGAAAACGTATGTTATGTGAGAACGAAAGATATTAATAAAACTTTATTTTTAAAAGACAGTCTTGGAAACCTCTCTGCCTGACATTCTAAAACCCTCAATTAACATCTAAGTATTTGGAAAAGACCTTAGAGAGCAGCAAAAGCAACATCCACATTTCACAAGTGGGGAAACAAAGTGTCAAACAAAGCAAATCGCTCAAATTATTATTATTTTTTCTTTAGGAAAGCCACAGTAGTTTGCTTCTCTGCAGCTAAACCTGAATGGAATGAAGCCAGAACATTATAGAATATGGATCATATTACTTCTGTGCTCCAGCAGAGAAGCACCCCTCCCCAATCCCCCTAAAACTCCCCACTTCTCTCCTCTCCTGATCAACACTGGGATGGAGGTGGAAGGGAACAGAAGATCACAGAGGCAAGAGTATTGACTAAGGGTGAAGCAGTACAAATTGGGCCTGTGGGATGGCCTTTAGAGAGCTTTAGCAAAAGGTAGCTAGGCTATGAATTCCAGGCTGCTCTGGGAACCCTGTGTATAGGTAGTAGAATTCTGGGAAGATTAAAGACAATATCTTCCCACCGGCCACAAACAAATGAACATTTTCTTTGCTTATCAGTGAGTCACTTGGGGACAGAATTTCTAGGCCTATTGCCACCCCCTTGCCCAGCCTGTTGAGCCAGTATTACCAGTTAGTTTGATGAGGCTAAGAAATGTCATCGACTCAGAGTATGCCTTCCTGTGGTAACTTCATAGAAAGCATTACAGAATAGGAGACCTGGTTTTGAGTCTCAATTCTGTTATTTTATGATTTGTGTGATCCTGGGCAAATCATTTAATTGTTCTGGGCCTCAGTTTCCAGCTTTGTAGGGTTGCCATGATCTCGCAATCCTGAGATTATCTTTCAAAGCACTTTCACAAGGAAAACAACAGCCTTGTGTAGTAAGAAGGGCTAGAAATGCCAACATAGAAATGATCTCAGACTCATAGCTGAGGGTTTCTACCTTCCCAGCCTCCTCCTTGAGGGAAATCCATGTCTCCCTTAGGTTTAGTCCTATGGTCCAGACTTCAAAACTTTTGTCCCTGGTAGATTATGGCTCCTCTTTTGTCCCTGAAGGGCACACGTTGGGATGTGGTGAAAGGGCTCTATTCTTTTTTTGAAAGGTGAACCAAGATCCCCACCCCCCAAAAAAATTCCCTTGGTCCTTTCTTTCTCCTCTCTGCCAATGACAAAAGTCAAATCAAGAAGAGTAAGGAAGAGACTATTGTAACCATACAACATAATTACTGAAAGGGATCTTGGAACATAGAATACTAGGCAGACCGTGAAAGCCCAGAACATAAAATGCTAGAACAGACCATGTCAGAGCTATAAGGGACCTTGAGAGAACATTTAACCCCTTCACTTAGCAGAGGAGGGGTCCCCTCTGCTCTTTCTGGTTACATCTTTTCACAGAACAAATCTTCCTATAGTGAGGCCAGTTCTTTAAATGTAAACACCAGATCCAGAGTGGGGGATATTGCATATTGCTTTTTTAAAATGAGCTTCAGGGGCTCAACTAGCCTAGAATATATAAATATTTGAAAATCAAACCTGTTTCCTTTTCTCCCCTTGCCATCTTTGCGGTGCAGCTCAGAATAGATCCCCCAGAGTCTGCTGGATCTGGACACTAGGCTACAGCTACAGGGCTTAGTGTCCAGGGAGTAACCCCTAGCATCCCCAGCTCTGGGAACAGGCCCATTGCCTGCTGGGAGCATTTTTTTCCTTTTTACTTCACTGCCAGTAGGACTTGGGGCTCAGCTCTGGGGAAACAATTGAATGGATACCTAAATGGAGGGAGGCCAGAAAAATTCCCTGTTATGTAAACTTGCACAAAGCAGTCCTGCAGGGACTGCAGTAACACAAAGATAGTTACCGTGACCCGGAATGGTGTAGTAGCTGAAGGCTCCATGCTGGGGCTCCTATCAGAGAGGTTGCTGGGCATGGTGCGCCGCTGCCCCGACCTTTCTTGGGGCGACTCTGCAAACAGAGAGTAAAAAATTAAGTGTAAACACAATGTGAAAAAGGCAACTTGGTATAACGGAAAAGAATGTTGAAGGGACAAAGGGTCAGAGTAGTTGGATTGGAATCCTAGCTCTGCCTATTACACACCTGTGTAAGCTCAGATTTAATGAGCCTAATTTCTCATCTATAAAATGGGGAAGATCATCTCCTGGGGGCAAGTAGCTTTTCTCTGTGAGCCTGTTTCACCATCTCCCCTTACTAGCTGCTGATTCTGAGCAAGTTACTTAGCATTTCTCAGGCTCAGTTGCCTCATCTGTAAAACAGGAATGAAAATAGCATCGACCTCACAGGGTTGTGTGAGGATAAAATGAGATGACATGAAAGTCTTTTGCAAACCTTAAAGCACTGTATCATTGTTAGCTATGATCTCTGAATCTGGCCCGATGGGATGGCCAGAAGCAGCATGGAGTAGGGGAAAGTGCATAGAACTAGGAGTTCAGATGTTTGCCACTGAACCTGAGCAAGTGGCTTCCTCTCAACAGGCTTCAATTTCCTTTGCTGTACAATGATGATAACAACGTTAGCACCACTTACCTCATAGGGCTGTCGTGAGGAAGAGATGAGTTAACAGACCCAGGAGCACTTTGGAAGGTGCCAGCATAATAAAAAAAACAACTCACATTTATAGAACCCTTTAAATTTAAGGCTTACCAAGTGCTTACCAAACACCTTTCCCACAATGCCTCTGTGATCTATGTGGTCCTAGTTAGATTCCACTTGCTCAGACCACTGGATTTAAGACTTTAAGGAAGGTGTCTTAAAGGACACTCAGTCTGTGTCTATAGTTTTACATATGTAGGCTCACAGAGGTAATGACCTTGTTCAGGATCACCCAGGGAGTAAGTGGCAGGGCCAATATTTGAATCCAAGTGTTTTAACTCTAAATCTGGTGTTCCTCCCACTACATTATCCTGTATAATTATCTTTATTTCACAGATGAAGAAACTGAGCTTCAGAAATTGTCCATAATTTGCCCAACATCACACAACTAGTACGTATGAGGGCAAGGATTTGAATTCAGTTCCTCTAGAATCTAGACCATCCACTGCACCTCTGTCTTCAATTACATTAATTTTTTCTCAAACCTAACCTGTGATTTCATCAAAACAGGGAGCTCCAGGTGAGGAACTCCCTCTGCCAATGCAGACTGGACACTTCTCTGAGATTTACAGTCTGAAGAGAGTTGCCTGGAACAATGAGAGGTTAAATGACTCATCCAGGTGACACAGCCAGAATGTGGCAGAGGAAAGGTTGCAACCCAGGGGTTTCTGACTCCAAGGCCCATCCTCCACTCACTTTTTCCCACTGCTTGTCCTGCCCTCCAAATACAAGTAATCTTCATAGGAATAAAGATTTTAAGCTTGACTAGAATAAAAAGACAAATGAGACTATTTCTTCCACCCAGACAGAAACACACACAAGTATATCCAATCACCACCTTACTCTACTCTGAGAGAAGCTTTTCAAGAGTCTAAGACAGGTTTATTTTGGGAGCTTTCCACACTTCTCGGTCTAATCTCCTGGAACCTGCCTGATGTGGGACTCTAATGACTGCAGAAACAACTGAGCCTGAGTTTCCAGTTCATAACAGTAACCCACATTTCTATCTTGCTTTGCAGTTTACAAGGCACCTTCCTCTCAACCACTCTGTGAAAGATAGGAAGTACAATCATCATTATACCCATGTTAATGGATGAGGAAACTGAGTCCAGGCTGATTCAGAGTCTGATCTTCTAAGACCAGAATTTGCCCCACTTTTCCATGCTCCTTTCCAAATCTTAACAATGATTCTCAAAGCTGAACTCTGAAAAGATTAATAATTTACATCAGCTTCCATTTTTACATTTTAAGGATTATGAAGCACTTTCCTGGCAACAACCCTATGACATAGGCAGTACTGGTATTACTCCCATTTTACAGGTAAGAAAACTGAGATTCAGAGACACAAAATAGCATTCCCAAAAACCCACACTAAATCAGTAGCACAATGTCAGAGATACAATTCAAACCCAGGGCTCTCCTGGTTCTAAATCTAACACTCTTACCACAATGCCTGTTGTTGTAACAGATGTTTCGAGGAGGTAAAAGCCACTGTCAGCAAAGATTTCTTTCCAGAGGATAAAAAGGATGAATGAATGGACTGAGTTGTGGCAGGAGGGAACTCCCTGAGGCCCAGTCCTGTGGGCTGTGGGGAACAGATGGCACTGAATGATAAAGTTAACAAGCCCCAGGTCACCTGTGTGGTCAAACCACCAAATGCCCCTGTCTTGAAGACGCTCACCCACAGTTCTGGTGCACCCTGACACTGAGGTCAATCACAACCAGGGACAACCACTACTGAGGACCAGGAGGCCACAGGTGATAAAAGTACTGGATCTGGGACCAGAGAACCTGGGTCCAAATTCTGTCTCAAATACTTATTAACTGTATGACTGTGAGCAGGCTTCTATTCTATTCTATGAGTATGACCTTGAGAGGCTTCTATTTTCACACACACATACGTATGTATATATACATATATACATATATATATATGTATATATATACATATATATGTATATATATGTGTGTGTGTATATCTATATATACATGCACATAAGCTAAAATAAGATAATCTATATAAACATAAAGTTCTTTGTGTGACCTTGACCAAGTGACTTTACTTCTCTGTATCTCAGTCTCCTCACCTGTATAAGTGAGGGTGGAGAAGGGTTGGGCTAGGTAATCTCTGAGGTTCTTTTCAGTTCTTGAGACTGTAATACAATAATATCTAGCCAATGTCAGCACAAGGCTGTTTCGGTGACATGAGAGAGTCAGAGTTTGGATTTCCAGGTGCTGCCCTTCTCCTATCCCATAATCATTTCCACAGTCTGTACAAAATGGCCCTTCCACCCCAACCATCCCCTAATGGCAGCTACAGTGATCCCTCTTAGGGTATGGTCTAGAGCAGGCTGTGGGCCACTTACAGCATGCCAAAGGATTTTGGGTGGCCTGTGAAAAATGTAGAGGATGTGGGCCACAGATTGTGCAGGCCTGAAAATAGAGGGCAGACCCATTATTCTGGATATGAAGTATGTGTCTGCCTACAAGATAAGCCCTAAGACCTTTCCCCTTGGCCCTTTGGTGCCACTTGTAATGCAGGTTTAGCCAAGGACACCAACCTGTCTTGCACTGTCCATCTTTTTTCTTTAGCATCCAATTCATATCAATTTAATAAGACATTTATTAAATCTATATTATATATGCCTCCTCTGATACACTGTTTTGGTGTCTTAGTGTAGCTTGGAGGTAACTCCAGGTTCTCTCTGACTATGTCAGTCCAGTGCAATCTTTGGCAGGTCCTTCCAAGCTATAAGGGTTTCATATATAGTCCTAGCAATGGGCAGGGTTTGTTTGTCAAATGAGGACTAGCCTATGTGACCTTAAGCCTACCTCCACAGGGCTGAGGTATCCTTTGTGTCACAGTAACTCATGAAGACCATCCGCAAAGGTATATAGTGACTGTAATCTGCAATAGTGGGGGGAAGATCCACAATGAAATCAGCCACCATCACAGGCTCTTACCACCCCTTGTAGAAGACTCCTAACTGATCATCCTTCTTCAAGTCTGTTCACTCCATGTGACTGCTGATACACAGATATGACCACATCAACTCCTCTCCTCCATGCTACCCTTCCCTCCTCAATCACTCCAAAAGCTCCAGTGACTCACTATTGTCCAGAGGATCAAAAAAACCCAAACCAAAAAACCTCTCCTGTGGGGCATTTAAAGGGCTTCACAATCTAGTTCCAACCTGGTTCCAGGCTTATTACAAGTTCCTGACTAGAACTAGCTGTCTTTCACAGAGCAGTGAAACCTTCAGCTGATCGGTCAACCAGTCAACAAGCATTTTATTCAGGGCTCTCTATAGACTAAGGACTGTGCTAAGCCCTCAGAAATGCAAAAACTGCACTAAAGAAATGCAAAACCAGTCCTTGTCCTCAAGCAGCACACATTCTAACAGGAGGAAACAACAAGGGAACATGTACGTGCACCATACATACAGAGCAGATGGAAGGTTATGTTTGAGGGGAAACACTGGCAGCTGGGGAAATGGAACAAGCTTCCTAAACAAAGTGGGATCAGAGCTGAGGCATGAAAGAAGACAGGGAATCTAAGGTGGAGATAAGGAAGGACAATATTTCAGACATAGAGAATAGTTGCAAAGGCATGGAGATGAGAGATGAAAATACTGTGCCTGAGGAACAGCAAGTGGGGTAGGGTAGCAAGCACATTGTGTGTGTGTGTGTGTGTGTGTGTGTGTGTGCATGTGTGTGTGGAAGGGAATAAAAGGTAAGAATACTAGAAAGGAAGGAAAGGGTCAGCTGATAAAGAAATTTAAATGCCAAACAGAGGAATTCCTCAAGCTCATCCCTCCCAGGCAGCCTCTGCTTAGTAAAAATCCCCAGAACATGATTAATCACTTAGAAGGGCCACAAACCTTCCAGATCTCTGAATGATGATATGGATGACCTAGAAATAAGCAAAGCCCCTGTCTTAACAAGAGGATTAATAGCATCTTCACAGATGGAATGGAGTCGTGATAGACACATCATCCCTATGATCCAATATGTCCAGATTAGCCCAGATAGGGCAGAAGGACAACAGTTTCAAATCAATGTCTACTGGCTCTCCCTTGGCAAAACACCAACTCTCACCCTAAAAGCTGGAAAACTCAGATCATTCCAGAGATCCAGGTTCATATTGGTGTCTCCCCTTCTTCTAATGGTGCCCATAGTAATCCCAGAATCCCAGAATGGACCTGGAAAGTAATTTAGTCCAACCCATTCTCCAATCAATTAATCCAGCATTTAGTAAACAATTACTATGTGGCAGGTACTATGGCAAGCACTGGAGATACAAAGAAAGTCAAAAACACAAACATAGTTCCTGCCTCCAAGAAGCTTACAAACTAATGGGGGAGAAATCATCTAAATTCAAAGATACATACAAGATATATGCTGAGCAGAAGGAAAGTGACTTAGATGGGAAGGAAGGCTCAAGTGACTGGGGAGATGCCAGAAGGCCTCCTGCACAAGGGGGTGTTTGAGCTGAGAATTGGAGAAGTCTGATATTAAGAGGTAGAGGTGAGGAGGGAGTGCATTCCAGGCACAGAGGAAAACTCCTGTTAAGGCAAGGAGATAGGAGATAGGAACATCACGTGTAAGGAACAAACAGGTTATTGTGGCTAGATCATAGAGTATGTTCAGGGCTTTATAGGCTAAGAAGACTAGAAGTGTAGAAAGGCTCCAGGTGTAAAGAACTGTAAACACACCCCAAAAGGGGGTTTTATATGTGATACTAGAAGAAGTTAGATGCTCCAGGAATTTATAGAGTTGAGAGAGGAGGGTAAAGATATGATCTACACGTTAGGAAAATCATTGTGGCATCTGTGTGGAGGATAGATTGGAGTAGGAAGAGATTTGAGGCAGTAAGACCAATGAGAAGTTATTGCAACAGTTCAAGTGAGAGGTGATAAGGCCTGAACTACGTAGCAGTTGTGTGAATAGGAGATCTATACATATATACATACATCTATATATGTCATATGCATACATATCTACATGTACATATACATATATACACACATACACGAGAGATGTTTTGATGTCCCAAATGACAAGATTTGGCAATGGACTAGAATGTGGCAATGGGTTCAAGTGAGGAGCTGAAAATGACACCAAGGTTACATGCCTGGTAGACTAGAAGAGTGCCCTCAGCAGGATGAGGGAAGTTCAGAAGAGAGGAGGCTTGAAGGGAAGGATAATGACTCTATTTTAGACATGTTGAGTTTGAGATGTCTATGGAACATCCAGTTATGTCCAATAGGCAGTTAGTGATATGGGACTAGAACTCAGTAGAGACTATGACTGGATAAATAGATTGGGGAATGAATTATCTGCATAGAAATGATAACGTAACCAGTGCGAATTGATAAGGGTACTAAAGGAGAAAGTATAGGCTGGTAAGCTAAGAATAATTTTTACAGTTTTAAATACAATAAAACTAAAATACAAACATAAAACAATACAAAAAAAAGAATTAATTAAGGACCTGCCTCTCTGCAGCGCAAAACTCCCAGCCACTGCACCTAGTTCTACTCTTTGGGCCCAAGCAGAACAGGTCTAATCCCTCTAATGGCTGTCACCAACCATTCAAATACTTGAAATCTTCCAAATGTCATCCTGAGCAATTCTCTGTATCTTAAGCATATACCCGATAGACTGGAAGCCTCCTTTTTTGTTTGTTTAATAGATCAAGTTTATCAATGTACCTTTCAAACTGACCATTGGATGTTTTTCTTTCTCATTCCATGACCAGTCTATGTCCTTTTGAAATCATATATGTCCCCAAATAATACTTTATATTATTTTCATGTGTATCATCACTGCATATATATGTGCATATATATGTACAGTGTATGGGTATCTATATATGTGCAAATATGTACATATTATATATGTACATTTAGAGGATGTGTGTATTTACACACAAAGATAGATAAGATAAGATAAGATAGATGGACAGATAATCTTTCCATGACCAGAAATATTTCAAAAGCTCACTTTGAACAAGTTACCATACTAACCTCCTTAAAGACAAGGACCATATGATTATCTATCTCCTGAGTTTAGCACAAGCTCTCACATACAGTAGGTGTTTTAAAATCAAATTGAAGTGACAATTCAAAGATATCTTTTCAAAGCTTCTCCATCTCCTGTCTCCTTTCCATTTTTCCATATCTCTTTCCTTTGAGGGTCTAGAGTCTTCCTATCAGGGAGGAAAGAGTCAAGACAAATTCTTTCAAATGGAAATAGTGGTTTCTCTTTGAGGTTCATAAAGGGTGAAGTAATGTACCCAATGTTACATGGTGACCATAGCAAAGGCAAGATTAGGGAAAGGACAATTTTCAACCCAAAGGAATGGAAAGCCAATGAAACAGTGGTAATACCACTAAATTAAAAGTCAGGAAACATGGATATAAAACCTGACCTTGCCAATAACTAGTAATGTGATCTTGAGAAAAGTCATTTTCCCCCTCTGGGGCACAATTTCCCCATCCGTAAATTGAAGGCATTAGAACAGATGATATCTTAGAATCCTCATTTTAGTCTTTCTAGCACTACTAAAGTGAAGAAGACAGAATTCTGAGCTTAATTACTGTATAGTTCAGTAACCTTCAAACAGAAGAAAATTTGGTTGCCTAGCAAAAAGTAGCACACATTGTCTTAGCTAGTCATCTAATTTAGATTGCTTAGGGCACTGGGGATGATTCAATGTGGCTTAACCTCACTCCTGGATAAATAAATGGCCCCGACAACATAGTCTTTGTAGAGGCTACAAAGTTTCTCTTTTTCATTTATGGGTAAGAACTTTACTAGGAGGGAGAAATCCAAATGAAAGCCTGGGAAGAAGCTGCTTTCATCAGCTCCTCCCTCAATGGGGCATTTTACAAATGTCTAGGCTAGTGAGGGGGTGGTAAAATAAGGAGGCCTTCATGACTGTGTGCATACACATATTTGCCTCATGAAGTCATAAATTTGAAGCTGGAAGGAGCTTTGGAGGTTATCTAGTCCGGTCCCCTCATTTTACAGATGAGGAAACTGCCATCAAGGGAATTGATGTTGCTTCTGCAAAGTCACACAGATAATAAGTGGCAGAGCTGGAATTCTAACCCAGGTCCACAGATGTCAAAACCAGCACTCTTTCCCCACCATACCTCTACACAATTAAAATGCTACCTCGCCTTTCCCCAGCCCAGAACTTACAGGAGTGGCTCTGTGTGCAGAAGAATTAATTTTCATGATCTCCCTAGTCAGTAATGAATTTGTACCTTGTAACTCACATAGCCCTTTATTTTCCACCTCTCTAATGTACAAGGGACTTAGAATGTAATATCACCTATTATGTTTATCTTTGTTTGTGTCTTACTCCCCTGCTAAACTATAAACTTCTCAAAGGCAAAACTATGTCATCCCTAAATCTTGAATTCTCCAGCACTCAGCACAGGTCTCTGCATACAATAAGCACTTAATATTCATTTGTGAATGAACGAATGAATGAATGGCAAGCACAATCGCCTGCCATAATTTGGGAGAGATGAAGCTCTTGTTTGGTGGATTTCATTGAAATAGATGCCACATTCCTTCATGAAGAGAAAGCTGTGTGGTCTCTGCCCGACAGCTCTGCTTCTATGACTATGTGGGGCAGACCCACTGCTCAGATTCAAAGCTTCCTGAGGGATACAAGGCTTTAAAAACCTTTTAAAGACTTAAGCAGGAATCAGCATTCTGATTCCTGAACCACCTGGACAGCCTTCCAGTGTTTACAAGGCAATGCAGCCCATATATTCTAGGGACTCGGGTACTAATAATTATAATGTGATAATAATACTTCGAAAGGTTTGTGATTTCATGAATGGGCCCCTTCCACCAATCAAATCTGAAGGGAACTCCCCATTACTCAATACCTGGTTATCCTGGGTTGGCATGGCCAAAAAGATTTATGTCCTAGTTGCCGATGGTGAAGAGCCTTGCTATAATAACTGGGCTCTTTGACAACAGATACACATGGTCCTTCCCTACCCAGCTTGACCTCAAGGCACAAAAGCACCAGTAGGACCAGCCAGGACTTGTGCTTCACCAATGTGGCCTTCAAAGAGGTATTCCAAGATGCCACATGATATTGGAAGGATGACTTTGGTGGAAGGTAACAAGGTAATTGTAATGAGGGTAGCTAGGTGGCTCAGTGGATAGAGTGCTGGGCCTGGAGTCAGGAAGACTTATCTTGCTGTGTTACACAGTGTAGCTGTGTTACACTGGGGAAGTCACTTAACTCCGTTCGCCTCAGTTTCTTCATCTGTAAAATGAGCTGGAGAAGAAAATGTAAAATCACTCTTTGCCAAGAAAACTCCAACTGCGGTCATAGAGTCAAGATAAGACTGAAAAGATGACTGAACGTCCACATCACCAATGTAATATCTGGGCAGCTAGGTAGAGCAGTGAATAGAGCACTGGCCCTGGAGTCAGGAGGACCTGAGTCCAAATTCCGCCTCAGACACTTAACACTTACTAGCTGTGTGACCTTGGGCAAGTCACTTAACCCCAAATGCCCTGCCTTCCACCCTCCAAAAACACCAACTCCCCCCCCCCCAAAAAAAACAAAATACCCCCAACAATGTAATGTCACCTCACATTTCCACAGTCATTCATAGTTCTGAGTTCTTACCTCACATCTGTCAAGGAAAACTGATATCATGGGAATAGCAGAAATCTTGGAGCCAAAAGACCTGGGTCCAAATGCTTACTTTGCTAATCACTCCATGTGCAACCTTGGGGCGAGTCTTTTAACCTCTCTAGACTTTAGTTTCCTCATCTGTCAAATCAAAGGACTGAACTGGATGATTTCTAAGGTACCTTCAACTTCTGAATCCTATGATCATCTCTTCCCAGTATCCCTATATCTGGGAATTACTCCCATGGCTTAGAATGAGTGTAAATAGCAATTGTTTTCTGTTCTAGTCAGAAACGGAGCTTCTTCCCCTCCCCGAATAATATTTTTGTGATGGTAAATTGGGCCATCTTTTGTCTCAGTTCTTACCTAGCCCTTAGTTATTAAAAGGGTATTACAGAAGACAAACTGAGGCCTGGGAAAAACTTTAATTTAGAAAAGCTGAGGTCATTGGGGCCATTACTAGTCCTCTTGACTCTGGAGGAGACAGTGAGGCTGAAGACTTTGTGCAGTTCTGCTTCACTTAAATCCAATTCAGGAGCAAGTCAAGACATTACCTGTGATATCGCTGGTCCTCTCCCAAAATGAAGGACCACCACTACCAATAACAACAACAAATCCCATCTCTCCCTAGTCCCCTTCATATTCTTTGAAGCTCCACTTAAGTGCTCCCTTCTCTAAAAAGACTTCTCTGATGCTGTTCCAGATGAAAGTGGCCATTCCTTCATCTGATCTCAAAGCCTTTTTGACATCTCATGCATTTTTCCTAGTCTAATTTGTGCTATTTATAAAACTGCCTCATCTCTCTCTTAGACTGCAATGTCCACATTGCAGGGAACTTCTTTCTATCTTCCCTAGTTTCTAATAGAATTCTAAATGTTGGGTCTTTTCTAGCCCACTGTATACTAGTTACAAAATCAAGGAATATCAGGATCCTAGAATTACAGAAGTTTAGAGCCAGAAAGGATCTTAGAAGTGATTTTTGCCCAAACTACTCATTTTACAGTGAGTAAACTGAGGCAAGGGATGTCTTGCCCAATGAGCTACTGGAAGAGGCATGTAGTATAGTGGAAGGAGCATTGAATTTGTAGCATCCAGAATATCCCCCAAAGTACCTGGGTTTAAGTTCCATCTCCGTCTACTGATTACCTTTAGTCTTAGGGCCTGTTATTAGTACTATTTCATCCATACACAGTGCTTCTACATTCCTGAGCCATTTGCATGCCTTCCAAGATACTCCCTGAGGAGATATCCTTCCCCCATTGCAGAGATAATTTCTCCTCGTGTGCCACCAACTTCATTTCGCACCCTCCACCCCCATCTTGCTCTGGCTGGCCACAGGTACCTTTCCTTTCATAGTATCATAGGATTTTGATCCAGAATTGGGGGCCAATATCAAGACATAATATAATATATTCCTCCCATTTTAAAGATAAATAAAACTGAGGTCCAAGGGGGGAGATGACCTGCCCAAGACCACAAAGCAAGGAGGATGTTCATTTGACTATTGAGCAAATTGAAGCCCAAGAGGATTAGAACCAGTCTCTCAGTTTTTCACCTAGTTTGTGGCAGGAACATTTAGAAACCAACATACAGCAGTCCCTTCATGCTTGTTGAAGGAAAAGAATAAATGAATGAGCTCATCAAGACCCTTGAGAGACAGGGTAAGGATTGCTAACTCCATTTGATGGATGAGAAAAATGAAGCAGTGTGTAGCCATATGCATCTGTCTTGGGTATATCTTACAACATGTTGCAGTTGACGGTCACTAATGGGCCAGGGTCCAACACGAGCCCGGGAGGCTAGCTAATGTTCCATGTAAAGTGAAATGCCAGGAGCACCTGTTTGAGGCTTATTTGCTTTTTGGACTGTGTCTTCTTCAATTGACCTGGGACATTAACCTCTTTGCCAAAGGACTCTCTGCTGTTTGGGATTATGCTGAGCTTCAGCCAGCACATCTGGCTAATGCTGGACAAAGGCCTATTGGGAAATGTTGGCCATAACATAATAGGAGTTTGGGCATGCCTGGTATGGGTGGATAGATTGTCTTCCCTGATCATACCAGCATGCCCTCATCTCCCTTTTGTCTCCCTTCTCTTATAGAATTTCTAGCCTATCTATGTGATTTAATAAGTAATTGTTCTCTGATTCATAGAATGCCAAGATGAAAGGGACCTTAGAGACCATCAAGTCTGCCTTCTCATTTTATAGATAAGGAAAATTGAAGCCTAAGGAGAAATGACTTACCCAAGGTTACACAACCAATTACTGTCAGAACCAGCTGGAAATTAAAAGAAAGAAAAAACACATTTCAACCTTCATCTGCCCAGAGACAGCCCCACCAAAAATAAATAAATAAAATAAAATAAACTCAGTTTCATGTAAATGCTGCTAGCTCCGTTGCCATGGATACCCCCTAATCATGAAGAATGACTGTTACCAGTTCCCATGGCAACCTGGAAGCCTCAGGAACATCCTGTAATTCCAAGCCAGACAACACATTTCAGTTCATGGACAGTGCCCACAGCTGAGGGTCTGAGAATAAGGGAAAAGGCTGCCCTTCTCTTCCTCCAACAGAAGTGCACCCTTAGGGTGCTGGCAGGAGAGGAGAGCATAAGGAGTACATGAGACAGAGGCTGGAGCCTAAGATGTCCAGAGGGTGAAGAATGGAGACAACGTTTAGCTGATTACCAGGAATCAGGGCAAAGTGAGGAGAGGAGGGCTGAACCACTGATTCACAATGTGCCTTTGTAAATACGCAAAATTTCTCAATATCACTGATCATAGAGGTTAAGAAAGATGACTTGGAAGTCAGGAAGACCAGGTTTAGCTTCCAACTGAGTTGCTAACTTGCTGTATGACTATGGCAAAAGCACTCCCCCTCTCTGAGTGGCGGTCTTCTCCTCTTGTCAAATGAAGGGATTAGTTAGATGGGTCACCTCCAGTTTTAAGAGTCTACGTTAGATGTATCTCAGGGATCTAGCCTGACCCTGTGCAATTCAACATTTTTATCAGTGATTTCAACGAACCTTAGAACTTGTTAAATCTGAAGGTGACTCCAAGGGTTTGCTAACACACTGGATGACAGTCAAGATTCTAAAGGATCTTAATAGACTACAGCCCCCGGGGCAGCTAGGTGGCATAATGAATAGAGCACCAGCCCTGGAATCAGGAGGATCTGAGTTCAAATCCAACCTCAGACATTTGACACTTACTAGCTGTGTGACCTTGGGCAAGTCACTTATCCCCAATTGCCTTGCCTTGCCCCCTCCAAAAAAAAAATACATTAGACTACAGCCCTCAACTAGGCAGCTTAGTGGCACAATGAATGGAGTGGCAACTTGGGGTCAGGAAGATCTGAGTTCAAATCTCTCCTCAAGTCTCTCCTTTTACTAGCTGTGGGACCTCAAGCAAGTCATTTAGCTTCCCTCAGCCTCAGTTTCCTCATCCATAAAATGGAGATAATAATAGCCTATATTGTCGTAACAATCAAATGATAAAATATTTCTAAAGCACTTAGCACAATACCTGACATGTAGTAGGAGCAATATAAATGTTTATCTCTTTTCTTCTTCCCTTAGCCAACTAAAACTGGATGAAACATAATGGGGATATCAACCACAACAGCAATAATAATAGTGAGCATTGATGGAGTACTTTCAGGTTTGCAAAGTGCTGTACAAATATCTCACAACACTCCAAAGTAAGTGCCCTTATTACCTCCACTTTACAGATGAGGAAACAGGCTGAGAGAAGTTCAGTGACTTGCCCACGGCCACACAATTCATAAATGAGTGAGGCAGGATTTGAACTCAGGTCCTCCTGACTCTAAATTCAGCAGTTTTTACCCATTGCACCACCTAGTAGTGTGGATTAAATGTAAAGCTTAATAGCAGGACCTACCTCATAGGGTTGTTGGGAGGTTCAAAAGAGATAAAATTTGTAAATCACTGAGCACCATGCCTGGCATGCTATAGGTACTATACATATGTTTATTCCATTCTATTCCATCCCGCTAGAAGGGGGAGAGGATTAGAATCACGCCACACAAGGATCGGCTCAAAGTAACCAGGTAGGCTCCAATTACGAGATTCTGTCATTTTCTGGTGTTCTTCGGCTCGAAGAGGAGCACGGAATGAAGCGCTTCTCTCAGTCCTCATTTGCAGAGAGACCTTCTAGGGGACACGGGGCGGGGCAGATTCATTTCACTTCCTATTCTCTGGGGATCCCCTGGTGCCTCCTTTGACGGAGCGAACAAGGATTCAGGGAAACAATCTTGAGTCACAGTCAGGGAATGGAACCCATCCCAGCTAGGAACTTGGCTCTCTTCAGGGATATTGCTCCTTCTTTCTCTCCCGCCTATATCCTAGTTCTCAGAATACTGGGTATGGATCTGGGAAGAGAAGGAGGGTAAGGACTCGGAAAAGCTGGTATTATCATTTCTAGACCTATCCTATCAGAATCAAGATAACACCCTGTGATTACCCCCCTCACACTCGGCGATGAACAGATAATAATAATAATTAATATTTATTATAATAATACCTTACATTTGTGTAGTATTTCTAACTTTGCAAAGCATCCTCATAGGTATTATGTCATTTGATCTTGTGGCACAGAGAGGTTGTGACTTGCCTAAAATCACACAGTATGCTGGGGACAGAGTTAAGAGCCAATCCTGGGCTCCTTTTCTGAGGACTTTTGACCTGGGCCACCAACTCCTGAGTTCTGTTTCTTCTTGTGGCTACAGAATAGAATAATAGGCTTTGAATTGAAAGGAACCATAGAGATCAACTGTAAACTGAGGCTCAAAGATGTAAAGAAATCAGCTCTACAACATCAGGAAAGACACTCTGCCCCTCTGGGCTTGTTTTCTCCTCCAATGAATATATTAGGTTAGATGGACCCTTTCCCCATCCAACTTCAACAGTCTTCATTCTACATGCTGCAGGGATCTAATCTCAGCCCTGTGCAACCACTGACATAACACTGATTCCCTTTCTGGAGGGTGAGAGAAAATATCTCTTACACCCATTCCCCCTGCTCCCTTCTATCCATGAAAACCTCCATTCCCAACGTCTTTCTTCTAGATTCCTCCTCCCTGCCTGTGGCTCCAAGACACCCCCTCCCCAGCTCCTCAATTCAGCCTTTTCAATTTCACAGGCATGTGTCAGCACATGAAACCCAAGGTCTGAGAAGAAGAAAGTCAAGCCCAAAGCCAACATCGAGACTGTCAGGAAGAGAAGGGGAAGGGAAAAGCAAAAGGCAAACAGGGCTTCTTTCGGAAAACACGAGCCGCAAAACTGCTTCTCAGAAAGCCAGCAGCTATCAAAGTCAACAGAGGAGAGTTGGAGAAGGTGGGACAAAGACTGTTGCTCCAAATAAAATATTTTGCATGAGAAGTAGCAGAGTGAGGTGGTAAGGTTACTACTCCCAGAATCTGGAGACGTGGATTCAAATCCTGGCCCTATCATTTACTAGGCTATATGACCCTTGAGCAAGTCCTTTGACTTTCACCTGCTTGTTCCTTTTCTGCAAAATGGGGATGTAAGCATTTGCAATGCCTGCCTCAGAAGGGAGAAAACAGTTGGCAAATTGTAAAGTACTGAAAAAATAGGGTCATTTATTAATATGGTTATGATTTTAGTAAGACTTGCAATCTCAGTTTCAAAGGGTCTAATTGACATAATTGGCATAATCTGTAGGGTTTTCTTCTCTACACACACATGTGGTTCATCTGGTCCACAGAGCCAAGAGCACATTTTCCAAGTATGGAAAAAATTATATGTGTGTGGTATGTGTGTATATATATATATATATATATACATACATACATACACATATACACATATGTATATATATACATATACACACATATGTGTATATATATACATATACACACATATGTATATGTTTTTCTTCCTCCTCTCTCTGTCTTTTGTCTGTCTCTCCTTTCCTCTTTTTACCCTTCCACTTTAACCATCCTTTCTCCCTCTGTCCTTCCCTTCATTTCTCTGTCTGCATGTGTGTGTGTGTGTGTGTGTGTGTGTGTGTGTGTGTTCCTGTCTGTCTGTGTCTGTCTGTCTCTCTCTCTCTCTCTCTCTCTCTCTCTCTGTCTCTCTGGAGCTATTGAGATCTTCCTCACTTCCATATTTATGTAATCAAATCAGAAGAAATAATGTCACCAAGGTCTGCTTCAAAACTCATGGCCATATGGGCTGATTTTGGACAGATAATTAAATATTGAACAAATGTTGCAGGGCCTCCTCTGGAGTGCAGGGTCTAAAAATAACTGCTCTGCCCTGGCATAGCTCTGGAGTACAAGCACCATGCTCCCTCAATCCCTTCCTTAGATATTCCCTCCCAGCAGCTACAACTGGTTCCATTTCAGTGCTAACACTGGGGAGATGGAGGGGGGAAGGGAAGTAGGAGAGGAGCTAGAGGAAGGACTCTTTGGGACCCTCCCTAAAGGAAAACAAACCCCCAGTTCCCCATGTGAACACCTAATGTTCTTGACCAGGAAAGGCTCTCCCTTTCCTGATATGTAAAGCAGCCACCCCTAGAAGGAAATTACTGGCTTTTGTGAATGTTTTTTAAAAATCCCTTCGTGTTTGAGATATGTTTACATGGTTTGATGTGTGTGTCTGTATTGTAAATTATACTAAGGCTTAAAGGGGGCAAGTAGGTGATGCATCAGATAGAGTGCTGGGCCTGGAGTCAGGAAGACTCATCTTCCTGAGTTCTAATCTGGCCTCAGATACTTCCAGCTGTGTGACCCTGAGCAAGTCACTTTACCTTGTTTACCTCAGTTTCCTCATTTGTAGAATGAGCCGGAGAAGGAAACGGCAAACCACTCCAGTATCTCTGCCAAGAAAACCCCAAATATGGTCACGAAGAGTCAACATGACTGAAACTACTCAATAACCAAAAAAAAGGCTGAAAGGCTCAAATGAAACTTGCTATGGAGTTGGGCTCATGGCAAATCTTGTAATTTGCCATCACTGATTATCTATGTAATGGAGTAATTACAGGAGCCCTCGGATCTTCTGAACTGGAGTCTACAGCAAGGGCCATACCAAGGAGCATGTGCCAATTCATCCCTTAGTGACAAGGACCATGAGATTCAACCAGTAGCCTCTGACCAGGCATGTACAGGAGCAAGGGTCCCACCAGAAGGGGCCAGGGCAAGTGTCACCTTCATACAGGCTCCATGGGGATAGAGATCCCCCATGCCCCCTCATTCCCAATGGCCCCAGTCTAGCAGATCAGAGAAACAATCCCCTCATTATCCTCTACTACATTTGGAAAGAACAAAGACTAAGAGTCAGGAGGGCTAGGTTTTATTCCTGGTTTGGCCAGTAGCTAGCTGCATCCCCTTGAGTCAAGTCAAGTAATCTTCCTAAGCTTCAGTTTTCTCTTTTGTAAACTGGGTAAGATTCCAGATCCAAACATTATTCCTCCATGTATTACCTCACTTCCACTTAATATTCAAACATACATACTTCAGGCTATTAATGTATTCTTATCCCTATTTTCCCAGACCAAAGTCCCACTCCAATCCTCATCCTAGTATGAGAGCAACCCTGGGTTTTTGTCAGCCTCACTGACACACCAGAAGCTCCCAAGGGTCCTCCATCTACTCAGCAGGAAGGGCTTCAGATAGGGACCTGACAAAAGACACTCAATTGCTTATGGATCATATTATGTTCAGAAAGGCTCCTCATCAGGTTGGCCATAAAGTGATGCATTTTTCAGTCACAGTAAATTACAAAGACTATGGAACAGGGTCTCAACATGTGTGACAGTAAGGAATGCCCACTCTGAGGAAGCACTGAGCAATGAAGTATTGAAGTGTTTCCATTTGTAGGAGGGAGGAAACTCATACCCAGAGAAATTAAGTGACTTAGTACCCAAGGTCACACAAATAAGGAAGAAAGCGTTAAGTGCCTATCATATGCCAGACACTGTGCTTAGCACTGGGGATACAAAGAAAGGCAAAAGGCAGCCCCTACTGTCAAGGAGCTTACGTTGTAAGGTAGACAGGTAGCTCAGTGGTTAGCGTGCTGAACCTGAAGTCAGGAAGACATGAATTCAAGCCCTACTCAGATGCATACTAGCAACTGTGTGACTTGTGTGAACCTAAGGACATCGTTTAACTTCTCCCAGTCTCAGTGTCTTCATCTGTAAAATGGGGATAACAACTGTTATCAGGGAAACTGTCCTAGGGGTTGTGAAGATAAAATGAGATAATACTTGTAAAACACTTTGCAAACCTTAAAGTACTACATAAATTGCTAGCTATCTAATAGGGAAGACTATGGGGGAAAATGTACAAAAAAGATATACACAAGCTAAATTGGAGATAATAGAGGGAAGGGAATAACATTAAGGGGGTTCAGGAAAGACTTCTTATAGAATGTGGGATTTTAGCTGAGACTTGAAGGAAGTCAGGAGGCAGAGATGAGGAAAGAGAACATTCCAGGTATGGGGACAGCCAGAGAAAATGCCCTGATCTGAGAGATGGAGTGTTTTGCTTGTGGAACAACAGAAATGCCAGTGTCATTGGACTGCAGAGCATGTGGTGGGACTTAAGGGAATTAAAATTCAGGTCTGCAGTCCAAAACAAGTACTCTATACTTCCAGTGAAATCCTCCCTGCTGCTTGCCCCCTCTCCCCTACTTCCCCAGAGTGTAGGGAAAATTCAAAGTTCCTACAATTCTATGAATTATAACTGAGATGAAAATGACTTGGCTTTGTGTGAATAACAGAATATGATTAAATATTATCTACTCATCCTCATTTTCTGGTGCTGCCTCTACTCTGGGAGTAAGACATAGAACCCCGACCTGAGCTAATTGGCATGGTGAAAGAATGAAGCTGACAGCGTAAGTCAACAGGGCTGAGCCTGGGGGGCAGGCATCTTAGGATCAGAAGATTTAGAGCTGAAAAGGACTTTAGAGATCATTTACTTCAACTCCTTCATTTGACAGAGGAACTAAGGGAGGCCCAGAGAGGTGAAGCCACTTGCCCGAGGGCATACAGCTGTTAAGTGGCAGAGCCTTCTAAATTTCTCCTTGCCAGGCTCAATGCCCACCCTGGGAAGTGACATGCAGAGCTTATTGGAAACTGCGAATTTCAAGAATTAGCATTTATCTCTAGCATATGACTCGGGTGGGAGTGGGGAAGGTGGAAAGGTAGGGGTGGGGAGAGCCGGGAGACAAGTCTAAGGAGGTCATCCTACACTCCCCCCCCCCATTCCCTTCCCTTTATAGTTTATCCTTTGGCAATGGTGCTCCCCCACTCTCAATCCTAACAATATCTCTGGTACTTTGCCAAAAAAAGAAGGGAAAAGGTCCCTTTCCGTTGGCACACAGGAGTTTTCCCAAAACACACAACAGCTGGTTAAGGCTTAGGCTCTAACAAGCTCTATTTCTGTTTGTAGCCAAGTACCTTTACGCTATTTCCCAGTCCCAGACTAGGACCCTGCTTCTGATCCCAACCACTGATTGGCAACAACTGAATATTTATTGAGTATCTATTACGTGCTGGGCACTGTTCTAAAAGCTGAAGACACAAAGAAAGGCAAAAGACAGTCCCTGACCCTGAGGAGCTCACAACCTAATGAGAGAGACTCCAGGTAAACAACTATGTACAAACAAAGCAAACATAGGACAAACAGGAAATAATAAACAGAGGGAAGGCACTAAATTCAGAGAGCAGGAAAGGCTTCTTGTAGAAAGTAGGATTTTAGGTGGAACCTGAAGGAAGCTGGGGAAACCAGGGACAAGATGAGGATGGAAAACATTCCAGGCTTAGGAAAATGCCTGGAGCTGGGAGATGGAGTATCTTATAGAACAGCAGTTCTCAACCTGTGGGTCACGACCCCTTTGGGGGTCGAACAATCCTTTCACAGGGGTCACAGGGGTCACCTAAAACCATCAGAAAACACATATTTCCAATGGTCTTAGGAACCCAGACACCGCTCCTTTATCCATCTCCAGGCTGGTCCGCCCACATGCAGATACACCCACATATGAGTATTAAAGGGTCGTGGCATCAGGAAAGTTGAGAACCACTGTTATAGAAGGAATGATAAGAGGCCAGTGTCCTTGAATTAAAGAGTATTCAGAAGAATATTAGGTGTTTAAAAGGACTGAAAAGATGGGGGGAGGTAGGTTATGAAGGGCTTTGAATGCTGAACAAAGGATTTATATATTTGATCCTAGGGGAGCAACTGGCATTTACTGAGCAGGGGAATGAATGGTCAGAGCTGTGCTTTAGGAAGATCACTGACAGCTGAATGAAAGATGGACTGGAGCGGGGACAGACTTGTAACAGAAAGACCAACCAGCTGGCTATTGCAATATTCCAGGCATAACAGAACCCGCACCATGGTAGTGGTGGTGTCAGAGGAGAGAAGAGAGTATGTAGGAGAGATGCTACAAATGTAAAATCAACAAGCCTCAGAAACAGATTGGAAATGGGGGATGAGAGACAAAGAGGAGTCAAGGCTTGTAAGGTTGTAAGACTGGGGACCTGGGAGGGGGGTGTCATCTACAGTAATAAGGAATTTAGGAAGAGGGGGAGTTTTGGGGAAAAGGAAATGAATCCAGTTTTAGAATGTTGAATCTAAGATATCTACATCCAGTATGAGATGTCCAATCAACAGTTAGAGATGTGAGACTGGAAGTCAACAGAGAATCCTGAGAGCTGCAGAAGTAGATTTGAGAATTATAAACCTAGAGATGATAATCAAATCCATGAGTTCAATAAGGGAAATAGTATAGAAAGAGAAGGGAAGAGGGCCCAGGATAGAGCTTTGGGGGATACTCAGAGTTATTGAGGGTGAGATGGATGAAGATCCAGCAAAGGAGACAGAGAAGGAGAGGTCAGATAGGTAGGAAAGGAAGCAGACTTAGAGTAGTGTCATGAAAACCTAGAAAGAAATATCAGGGAGAAGAGGGTAATCAACAGTGTCAAAGGCTGCAAAGAGGTCAAAAGGGATGAGGATGGATGAAAAAAGCCATTACATTTAGCAATTAAAAGATAACTTTGCAGAGTTTCAGTTGAATGATAAAGTCAGACACCAGACTGTACAGAGTGAAGAAGAGTTAGAGGAAAGGAAGTGGAGACACCTTTTATAGACTGCCTCCTCAAGGTGTTCAGCAATTAAAGGCAGAAGAGACATGGGATGATAGCATGAATAGATGAATCAAGTGAGGGTGTTCTGAGAATGGGGGAGCATATTCACATGTTTGAAGGCAGTAGGAAAGGAGTCAGTATAGAGAAATTAAAGGTAAGTGAGAAAGTGGGGTGATAGAAGGGGCAATTTGTGGGAGAAGATGGAATGAATGGGGTTTCTTGTGCATATACGTGGGTTAGCCTTGGTAAAGAAAAGGGCCACCTCTTCATACGAGACCGGTGAAGGAAGAGATAGTGGCAGAAGGCATCTGAGCAATATGAGATAAAGAGACAGGGAGAAGAGGGAGCTCTCAGTAAATCTCTTCCATTTTTCAGTAAAATGTGAGGCAATACGCTCAGCTGATAGGTTGGAGGCAGGGAGAGCCTTGAGAGATTGAAGGAAAGATGAACAGGTTTAGAAAAGCTGCTGTGATGAGTGGAAGAGTGACTTAATTTGGGAGGTGTGGATTGAACACCCCTTAACTTAGGCAGCCACCTAATGAAACCCAGTGATCACTCACTGAGCACCTACTTCTGCCAATTAACTCACAGACTGGGCTATTGGGCATAAGGAAGAGAGGCAGGACAAGAGTGTGGATGACCTAGTTTAATCTGTACCCACTGCTGAAGACTGAGACTTCAAGATGTGAAGTCAACCACCCAAGGCCACCCGTGAAAGTGATGGGCAGAGGCAGGTGTAGCACTTGAACTCCTATCCAATGTTTTTCATATAAAAGTTGTTCTCTTTTTGGACAAGACTGTGATGCCTTCGATGTAAGGAGTTCTCAATGAGGAAATCCCCACTAAATCCTCTGCAACATACAGTCTTTGAGTGCCGAGTAAGGGGCACTTCAGAAGTCAAGACTTGCCCAGGTCTTCCTAACTTCAAGGCCGGTTCAGTATTTACTATACCACCAATACTGGCTCTTCTCACTTGCTCTCCCTGAATCTCACTGTAGAGCTCAGCCCCTGTATGTCCCCCTTCTTCAGGATACTCATCCTGCCTTTCACTCTTCACTCCAGGAGCTGGGATAAAAAGAGTCAGTTTTTCTATATTTACGGGCATTATCTACTTTCTAAAACAGTGGTGTCAAATTCAAATAGAGAAAGGGGCCACTAAATCATAAATAAGGCTCTCTGCTAGATCCCTGAAAATATTGACTTAGAAAATCACATATCAACATTATCTATTTTCTATTGTATCTTTATTTACTTTGTTATCTATTTCCCAATAACATTTTCATCTGGTTCAGGCTTCATTCGGTCACGGCTGTGTTTGACATCTCTGCTGTAAAGCATTTTCACAATGAGGTGATCATTTAATAGTAATAACTATAAGAATAATAGCTAACATTATACTTTTAGTGCTTTTTTTTTTGGAAGCAGAGTTAAGTGACTTGCCCAGGGTCACAAAGCTAGTAAGTGCCTGAAGGCACATGTGAACTCAGATCCTCCTGACTCTAGGGCTGGTGCTCTATCCATTGAGCCACCTAGCTGCCCCCTTTTAAAGTGATTTCTTTACAAATACTTCATTTTTTTCATCATCACAACAAAACCCAGACTCCAGGCCCAGTGTTTTGTTCACTTTGAAGAAGCCCTGGGAAATGAGAGGGGAGATAAATTAGAGATGCAAGGTGGTGACTGTCTGTGTTCTAATCCTTCCTCTGTTACTCACTACCTGTGTGACCTTGGGACAAATCACCTCCCTTCTTTTAGTCTCATTTATTCATCTGTCAAATGAGAGAAATTATCTTTAGGGTAGTAAAGTAGAAAGATATTTGAATTCGAAGTCAGAGGACCTGGGTTCATGTCCTACTTCTGATATTTACTGTATGACTTTGGACAAGTCACTTACCTTTTCCAGCCCACAACTGAATTATCCCTAAGAAGAGAAGGTTGAACTAGATAGTTTCTAAGGTCCTTTCTGGTTTTAAATGTATGAGCTTAAGAGCTCTTCCTCTAAATCCTATGAGCCTTACTTTACAGATGGACAAACTGAGGTCCAGAGTGGGGAAATGACTCACCCCAACTCTGGGGGCTATCTGCTGAGGCCCTATAGTCCAGCCTGCCTTACTTCCTTTTCTGGACAATACTCAGAAGAGTCAGACAATTTCAGAGCTGTAGGGGACAGAGGCCATCAAATCCAACCCACAATGAAGAAGGATCTCTTCTATAACAAATCTGGCAGGTGGTTAAGCAGATTGTGCTGAAAAGGCACATGTAACAGAGATCTCACTACCTGACAACTTGGGGTTATTCTTGTTTTTAGAAAGTTTTTCCTTACATCAAGTCTTGAGGTGGAGCAGAATAAGCGTCTTCCCTCTTCCCAAGACAGCCCTTCAGATGCTTAAAAACAACTATTAGATTCCCTCTAAATCCCTCTTTTCCATGCTAAACATCCCAAGGAGGCATCTAGGTAGTAAAACGGATAGAGTACTGGGCCTGGAATCAGGAAGACCTGAGTTTGAATCCAGCCTCAGATACTTACTAGCTGCATGACCCTGGGCACATCTACCTCAGTTTCCTCAAATGTAAAAAGGGGATATTAATAAATAGCCCCGACCCACAGGCTTGTTGTCAGGATCAAATGAGATATTATATGTAAAGCACTTAACACGGTACCAGACACACAGTAGACCTTTCATATTTCCTTCCCTCCAGTTCCTTCAACTCTTCATCATATGACTTGAAATTGGGGCTCTTTGGCATTCTTGTTGCCCTCCTCAGATCACTCCCTAGTATCAATGTCCTCACACACACATGACGTCCAGGATTAGACAGACTATTGCCGGCAGCTGCTGACCAGGACAGAGTCCAGCAGGACTTTTGTTTCTCTAGTCCTCACTTTCTGCCTCTCTTAATGTAGACGAAGGTTGTATTTGCTCACTTGTCTACCATATCATACTACTGATTCATATTAGGCTAATAAAAAATATAATTCAATGAAATGTTTCATTCTTGGCTTGCTCTCAGTTTACCTGACTCCTGACCTTGGCTCAGATGTATGATTTTCCCTTGACCAAGGTCCTGCATCAACTTTATATAACTTCTCGGTATTCTCAGTGTGTCTGGCACCATTAATAATAATGGCAGGTCCCATTTCTATGGTAATTTTACAAAGTGTTTTCCTTACAACTGCATGAGTTGGGTTGTATAAAGGTTATCACTATCATTTTGTAGAACAGCAATCTGGGGCTAGGAAAGACCATACCCAAGGTTACATAACCAATAAGTCTCCATTTCCACCTCTATGAAATTCAAGGGTTGAATTTCAAGGGTTCAAGAGGGTCTGTAAAGTTCCTTCCAGCTCTATGAGTCAATTAATAGTGGAGCCAGAATTTGGACCAGGACTCCTCACCCCAAAGCCAAGGCTCTTTCCCCTGGAGCATGCTGTTTGGATGCCTCCCCATCTAAGTAAAATGCAACCTGAGTAAGCTCCGCAGGTGCTGGGCCCTTCCCCAACTCCTGGAACCACGGGAAACAAAGGCAGCAAGGGGCCCTTGGCACAGGAGATCTTGAAAAACAAACCAAAAAATCTGTGGGATAGAACGACCTTCCCGGAGAGAAGAAGACAATATTCCTGGATAGATTTGTCACTGTGTGAAACCGAGGTCCAGATTCAAATAAAAAACCAAGAAAATCTTGATGGGACATGTTTCTGTTTGGCAGGATATGAGTCAAAACAGACCAGCAGGAGGGAGGTAGGCCACTGAAGCAGGAACTGAGAGTGTTGAGACTGGGCTCTGTTCCTTGGCCTTCTGTCCTTAGTAGGGAGGGGGGAGGGCGTAGATAGCAGCTTCAGGCAGGTTCTGTAAAGACTGCTCGGATATACCTCCTCCCTTCCTTGACTTCAGACTAATTGGCCTAGTCATTGTTCCCAGAACACATCAGACACATTCCCATCTCCACGTCTTTTCTCAAGCCATTTCCCTTGTCTGAACTGCCTTCCTCCTTCTAAGTGTTACTTTTCATTCAATGATAAGAACAATAATTATCTTTTATATTATACTTTGCAAAGAGTTTTACATATGTTATCTCATTTGATGCTTGGAACAATCCTGGGGGGGGGGGGGCTATTATTATCTTCATTTTACAGATGAGGAAAATAAGGAAGGGAGAGGTTAAGTGACTTGCCAAGCATCTTAGAGTAAGAGAGTGTTTGAACTCAGGTCTTCCTGACTCTGCGGCCAGCATCCTACCTACTAAGACACCTAGCCATCTAGCCACAACTTAGCTCAGACCTTATCTTCCTGCTCTTCCACTAAGTCTTCCCTGACTATCCCTCACACAAATCCCTTCTTCCTTCTTAGGAGTCCCAAAGCACTTAATGGATATGCCACTCACTAGGCCTGCTTCAAACTATCTCACTTTGTGTTTATTAGTCCTTCCCTTTGTGTATATGTGTCCTGTCCCCCCAAGCAATCTGTGAGCTCTTGGTGGTCTGAGAGCAAGCTTGTGTATCCTGCCTTCCTGTACGTTATGAGTGCTCACTAAAGATGGGGTGGTAATGACTACAGTAGAAAATGGTGGAACTGATGAGTTTCTATCACCCTACCCATGAGAACTGGACCCCATTTACCCATTGGCTGGTGTTATCATTTTACCCTGTACACTGTCTTACTTCTCATCCTGACACTTTGAAGTTATTTCTCTTTCCTTTCCCCTACTCCTTTATGTCCTAATCTACCTGGTCTGAAAGACCAAGTCTTCCCTAATTAAAGAGGTTGAGGACCGAAGTCTCAATTCAGATCTAAGACCTTGGGTCTTAGTGGGGGCTGGGGAAGAAACAGGAGGAAATTGAAAAGGCTTACATTGATTCAAAGAAAAGGTACCATCCTTCTGAATGGAAACTACAATCCTTTATTTCTCAAGATATATCCCAGAAAAACTTTGACCAAGTGATTTCAGCCACAGGGTAGGGGAAGAGTGCCTCAGAAATCACTGGTCACTTTTCCTATCTCTCTACCTCTAGCAATAATCTTCTAGCAAATCTTTTTATTCTTATTTTATAGAGGGGAAACTTAGACCCAGAAAAGAAAATTATTTGCCCAAGGTCACACATTAAGTGCCAGAACCAGGGTTCATGGAGATGACACCGAAATCACTGACTCAGTCACTATATGAAAATATAGTGATAGCTACTACAGACCCAGTTCCACCCCCTCCCATCCCCTCAGCCCCCCCACCATGCTTATCTTGCCAGGCATACCTTTCTAAGCAACTCCACCTGCTCCTCCCCCCTGCCTTGACTCACCACCCCATCTTCAAAGTCAGCTAAGCTGGAAGGTGGGAGCCCTGGAGAAATGAGTGGACATAAAGTCAGGCATTGGAAGGGGGCATCAGCCAGCAGGGAAGAAGGGAGTATGACTTTTCAATTTATGGTCAGTTGCCCTGGTATAGGCCAGTTATGCCCTTATAAGCATTCCTAGGCCTTCTTGTTTCTGATAGCAGCTAACATTTCTATGATGCTTTAATGCTTACAAAACACTTTCCTCACATTTTACAGATGAGGAAACCAAAGTTTCATAGAATTTAACCTTTGGGATTGGATGATTTTAGAGCTAAATGGGACTTTGAAGAATATCTGAGGGGCAGCTAGGTGGCGCAGTGAATAGAGCACTGACCCTCCAGTCAGAAGGACCTGAGCTCAAATGCAGCCTCAGACACTTAACACTTAATAGCTGTGTGACCTTGGGCAAATCACTTAACCCCAATTGCCCTGCCTTCCCCTCCTCCAAGAAGACAAAAAAAAAATCTTGAAGGGAAGAATACATGACCAAATAAGAGATAGAGAGCATTTAGAGATATAAAATGGATAATTTTGATTATATTAAATTTAAAAGTTTTTACACAAATAAAACCAATGCAACTAAGATTAGAAGGAAAGCAGAAAACTCGGAAACAATTTTTACAGCAAGCATCTCGGATAAAGACCTCATTTCTCACATATATGGAGTGCTGTGTCAAATTTGTAATACAAGTCATTCCCCAATTGATAAATGGTCAAAGGATATAAACAGGCAGTTTTCAGATAAAGAAATCAATGCTATCTATAGTCATATGAAAAATGTTCTAAATCACTATTGATTAGAGAAATGAACATTAAAAAAAACTCTGAGGTACCACCTCACACCTATCAGACTGACTAATATGATAGAAAAGGAAAATGATAAATGTTGGACAGTATGTGGGGAAATTAGAACACTGTTGATGAAGTTGTGAACTGATCCAACCATTCTGGAGAGCAATTTGGAACTATGCCTAAAGAGCAATCAAACTGTGCAAATCCTTTGATCCAGCAATACTACTGCTAGGTCTGTATCTCAAAGAGATTAAAAAAGAAAAAGGCAAAAGGGCCTCAAAAACTTACAAGTTAAGAGTTTGATTTCCTTACTCAGAGGAGCTAGCAGTCTTCCCTTAAGAATAAAGAGTACATCTCTAGAGTTTGATCTCAAGATCTTCCATGAACCCCTTACCCAAAAATATGCCTCCCACCAGACTTGCCAGGGAGTCATCAGGCCTTCAACCTGATCTAAAAATCACGAATATATAGAGTGTATGTGTAGAAAGGCACCTTGGAATATAGAATGTCAGGCTGTAACAATAGCTCCCATTTACATGACACATACTAAGGTACATAAAACACTTTAGTCACAACAACCTGGTGACTAATGTAGGTGTGATCATTCCCATGGGTCCCATAAAGAAACTGTAGCTCCAAGAACTTGAATGTCTTGATCAGAGTCACAAAGCTAGTGCTTATTAGAGCCAGGTCTCCTGATTCCATGACTTTATTGTACCTTGCTGCCTCTATAACATGGAAACTAGGACACAAAATGTGTGCACTGGAGTGGACCTTAGAGATCATCTAAGACTACCAGGAAGGGAAAGAAACTTGTCCAGGGTCACTTAACTAATCATAACTGGGCCAACACCAGAACTCCAGCATCCTGACTCCCAGGCCAGCATGCTTTCACTGTACCCATTGTTATTTCCAGAGGTAATCCTAAAGTACAAACAATCTGAACCTTGTTCCCCATTCCGGCACCTCCTCTCCACCCCCACCTAAACACACACACAACTTTTCTTCTAAGTTGGTCTCTCTGGGCCTTCTAGGTTATCTCCCTCCTCACTTAAGCCCCAGGAAAAGGAGGACCAACAATTCCCCCTGCCCAGATAAATGTCTGAATCACACATGTGTTGAAAATGAGGATCTTGTTACTGGAAAAAAGAAAGCTTGGTTCCTCCTCCCTTTTCCCACCCCATCACCAGCTGTCCTCTAGTGTGAGAAAAAAAAAATTTCTCTTTTTAAGGATGAATAATGACCAAAAAGAAAAGTTTACCAAACTTTTAATCTTAGCAGTTCTGACCCAGAATTGAAGGGGATAGGAATAAGACAAGGGTGTCTTGTATCCATCAGTCCCCTATAAGCCTCACCAGCCTCCTCCCCAAGGGCAGCGATGGATGATTTGATGCTTCCTTCTTAGCAGGGCCCTCCAGAAGTCAAACATACACAAACAGACAGACAGACAGACAGACACACACACACACACACACACACACACATACACATACACACAAAGAGTTAGGAATTAGGATTGACTTTATAATAAAGAATATTGGGAAAGAGGATGTTAGAACTAGCAATGACCTTTGAGGCCATCCACTTCAAACTTTTCATTCCTGAGGTAAGAAACAGAAGTGAAATGGTGCTGCTGAAGTCCACCAAAAAGTGAATGGCAAATCAGACTTCAATTTCTAGGCCAGCACTCTCTCTAGTTCACCGTATTTATTACAGGTGGAATGACATTAACCAGTATGCCTCTCTCTCTAAGGAAATCATCCAGGTTTTCCCTCAGTTACCCACTCCAAGGTACTGAGGGGTAAAGGGTGATGGGAGCAAAGAAAAGAAAAAGAAAAAATGATAATCAAAACAGTGGGATCCCAGTAGCAGGAGGTGGTCAGATGACTCACTCCAAGCTAGCAGAGCATCTCCTTTGTGTTTCATACCACAAACCACTAAACTGAGGCCAAGAGAAATTTTTAACAATTGGTCTCAGAGGTCACTAAGCAGCTAAGGATTCCAGATGCTGAGGTCCCCTCCAGCCAGCTCTCAACACCAGTCATAACATCAAGGAGTCTTAGAATTACAGAACTTTGGAGGTAGTAGGTATCATGCTCTATCACTCGTTTTTATAGATGAGTAAACTGGAGGCTCAGAGTGGTTTTAAGTGATTTTCCCAAGTTCATTCAATAAGTTGTTTGCAGGTGCAATGTGAACATAGTAGAAAGAATACTAGATTCAAAGTCAAAGCTTCTAATTTTAAAACCCAGCCCAGTTATTATTACAGTATGCCTTTGACAAGTCCCTTCAACTCTTTTTTGTCCATGAAAAAAAGGTGTTTGAGTGAATGTAATCTCAGGTCTTTTCTAGTTCTAATTTAGTGATTTGAACCCAGGTCTCCTGACTCCCAGCCCAGTGTTCTTCACGCTATAATGTGTTGCACCCCCCCCACCTCCCATCCTCACCAGACAGAGACCCATTGTGTTAGTCTCTGTACTGAGGCAGCTGCTGATCAGATTCTGGGAAGCAGAGGGGGTCATTACAGGCAGAATGAAGACTGAGCCCTCCCCAGAAAGGAGCATATGTTGAGGAGGGAGGAAGGTTACAGGATAGCAACAGCGAAGAAGCCAAGCTCCAATTCTATTACCCCGGCTGGCTGGCCTGTTCCGGCTCCTGGACCGGCTCCTCTGTCTCTGCAGACGCGATCGCCTCAGCAGCCGGTAGTAGTAGGATGGTCTCCCAGCACTTTTCCTGCCACCGGTCGACATACTGCTCCCCCTCCTAGAGAGCCCCTAGCTGCCAGCTCTTCTCCACAGCTGCCCCCTAAAGGGGTGGGGGGACCCAGGCCAGCTCTTCAGGGGCCAGGGGCCAGGGGATGAGAAGGACCAAACCCTGAGCCCTGGGCACAAGTCCAAGTCAGGCATCGAGGACAATCTTAGAACCACAGAGAGGTTTCACTCTACATCTCAGCCTCTCTGAAGTAGAGCTCCTGGACCCCCTGCTTTTTCAACTTAACTGCCCTGTTAAACTGTGGAAACAAATTCTTCCTCTAACAATAAGCCTGTTGGAGTTGGAGAGAGGAAGGCAGAGTTGGCATTGGCTCCCAGTTGAATGAGAAGGGGGTGACGACTGAGGAGGGGGGAGTAGGTAGCCGGAAAGTCAGTTTGGAAGAAATCCTGGACTGGATTATTGTGTTGGTTGAAACAATAAGTTTGGCCAAATGGGTCTCCCCTTGGAGTGATGCCCACAAGAGGAGGGGAAGTGGGGTCTATGCCAGGAAGATGCTTGTTATGGTGTGGGAAGGTTATAGGAGAACAGTTATCATCCTTTCCCTTCTCATCATCCCTCCCCAAGAAAGGTCCCTTCCGACTCCCAAATTCCAGTATTCTAAGATTCTTTAAATATATGAATGGTACTCAGAAAAGAAGCATGATCTGTTAAAAAGAGCAGTGCATTTGGGGCCAGATGGCCTAAGTTTGAACACTTGCTGTTTCTTACTAGCTGTGTGACTTTGGATAAGTCATTGCCTCTCATGAGGTCTCAGTTTCTTCTCCTGAAAAATAGAGGGAAGTAGGAATAGCTGGTGCCACTTTCAACTTTAGATCACATAAGTCTAGAGTGGTTCTCCATTTGATAGGCTCCAGATCAAACTATTTAAAACCTCTCTCAGACTGTCTTATAGGCTGTAGCATAATGCTAAGAAGGCAGGATGGTGAGAGTGAACTGACTTTGGAAGGTGTATCCCCTCTCTGAGAAGGAGTTCTTAACCCAGGGTCAGTGAACTTTAAAAAAAAATGATAACTGTATTTCAATATAATTGTTTTCCTTGTAATCCTATATGTGTTTTATGCATTTAAAAATAATAGTCTGAGATGAGATCCTTAGATTTCCCCAGACTGCCAGAGGGATCCATGACACAGAATGACTATTCTAGAGGGAGGGCAGCCTAGAATTTAGTGATCATCACAAACCAGAGTCCACAGGCTGAGGATCAAACCTTGTGAAAATTTGGCATATACACACTCCCACACATACACACACAAACACATACAAACCTCAAGAACAGGAAAAACACTAGGTTTGGAGTCAGAGATTTGAGTTCAAGTCTTGACTCCATTGCTTACTAGCTATGTGACCTTGGGCCAGTCACTGCCACTCTCCAGGCTTCACTTTCTTCCTTTGTGAAGTGAAAGGGCTGGACTAAGTGATTGAAGGTCCCTTCACCTCTAAATCCTGTGATACTCTACACATGCAGGCAGGCAGGCAGGCAGGCAGGCCTGAGGCCTTGAGGGAACCATGAGATGGGAAAACTTTTGTTAGAACTTGAATGAACAAAGTGTCAGACAATAACAATCACCCACTCTCACCGCACAGGGACCTTTGTACCCTACCTGTTCAGAGTGAATAATGGCATATTCCACAGGCTGGGAAGTCGATCCAGAAATAAGGAAGCAAACATGCAGAGGAAGAAGGAAAGGGAGGATGGGGGCCATAGGCAAACCAGATGGGATTTGTTTTTCAACTTGGGATTTAAAGCATTTTCAATCTGCCTTAAATATCTTTCAGATTGAAGGGTGGTAGACTAGGTGCCACTACACATACTACACACACTTAGGTGAAACGATTTAAGAGCTAGAGGTGACCTTGGGACAGAGACTGTTGGAGGCATAAGGAATCCTAGAATAAAGAATGCTAGAACATTCACTGTCAGGGATGGAAGAGCCTTTGTAGAACCATCTGGTCCAGCTGCCTCACTGTACGGAGGAAGAAACTGAGGCTCTGAGAGGTGATAAATTCCTCATATAGCAAATAGAGATAGCACTTGTACCAGGGGAATGGAAGGAGATAAGCATTTATTAGGCACCTATGTGCTAAGCATTTACAAATATCATTTCATTTGATCCCCCAACAAATTATTATACC
This sequence comes from Pseudochirops cupreus, assembly GCA_028627135.1. Taxonomy (NCBI): domain Eukaryota; kingdom Metazoa; phylum Chordata; class Mammalia; order Diprotodontia; family Pseudocheiridae; genus Pseudochirops; species Pseudochirops cupreus. The sequence continues at coordinate 259,111,152 of CM053581.1, forward strand.
CACTTTATAGTTGAGGAAACTGGGGCAGACAGAACTTAAGTGACCTGCCCAAGGTCACACAGCTAGTAATTCTCTGAGGCTGGATTTGAACTTTGGTCTTCCTGACTCTAGGTCCAGTGCTCTATCCCCTCTGCCACCCAACTGCCTCTACCTACTACCTGTTTCTCAGGATAATTAGAGGAAGGGCATTTTGTAAACCTTAAAGCACTACAGAAATATAAGTTTCTGTTATCACTGCTGTCCAAGGTCATACAGGTAGCCAATGACAAAGCTGAGATTCAAACAGTTCTTCAGATCACTCTTTCAATTAGACTTAAGATACTCTAGTGCAGGAATATTTAGGCTACAGCTCAATTCCATGGTAAAACTGACACTAGAGAAGAAATACAGGAAGAAGAAAACCTTCTTGGCCTTTTGGCAGAAGGAAGAGACTAGAAGCTCGACTCTGGATCTTCCAATAGCCCCAGTGGCTCAAGAAAGGGCACCTGCACAGGGAACAGACAAGACATATAAAGAAGTCTATTGTTTCTACTCCAGGTAATCTGTTTGTAAAATTAGGGCCCATATGAGAAAATTACAGAGAGGTAGATTTCAGCTCAACAGGACAAAGAACTTCTTAACAAGTAATGCTTTCCTTCCACAGAATGGGTTGCTTTAAAGAGTAATGAGCTAACCATCAGTATTAAGTATTCAAGCATAGGCTAGATGACCACCTGTCAGGCACACGGTAGAGAAGACTCATGCTTAAAGAATTAGACTAGATCAGTGGTGTCAAATTCAAATAGAAATGGGCACAATGGCAACTAAACTGAACATGACAATCCCTGCAGGCTGCATGTTGACTTAGAAAACCACATACTGACATGATCTATGTTTTATTCTACTTTTATTTGTTTTGTTATGAAATTTCTAATTATATTTTAATCTGGTTCTGGCACTGGGGACACCTCTGAAATAGATGGCCTCTGAGGTCCCTTACAACTTCAGAACTTCTTAATGGCAGGATGGTGTGCTTGATGTTGTATCCTCAGCACCCCCACAGTGCTAGCCTAGAGGAGGTACTTGGTAAGAGCTTCCTAGACCGTGTCTAAGATTCTGATGGTTATCCTAAGAGACAATGACAAAACAATATAGAAAAGAAAAAATGGGGGAGTGTCTTTAAAAAAATCCAAAGTATTACAATTTATCATCCCTTTCATGCCTATATAATTCACACTTTTCAAAAAAAAAGACTACCTATCCTCAAGTTTCTGAAATGATAGTTGTTTTTATTCCAATTTAGTAAATAAAGTAAATAAGCAGGGTGGCTGAAACCTGAACCCAGTTCTCTTTGAGTCAACCTTGATCTTGTTTCCAGTGCACTTTTCTGGTTATAGTGGAAAGATTCCTTCTCTATCACCTTCAGTAGCCAAGTAGCCTTTGAGTTCTGTCCATTGTTCCTTTGCAAATTACTAAAACCTATGCCTTTTATTCCATTCCCACAATTGCTATAGTCATCCCTTTACTCTTGGACTATTATAGTACTTTCTTGTTGCCCTCATAACCCCAGGATCTTCCCACTCCAATCCATCCTTGAGAAGATGGCAGGGTATTATTCTGAAAGTAGTGTTTTCATATTATTCCTGAGTAAAACGAGTGACAATAGGAGGAATGCTATTTCTAGAGCATTTTCAGGTTTGCAAAATATCTCATTCACTACAATCCTCTGAAGTAAGCAATATAAGTATTATTGTTGTTATTCTGTTATTCTAGTCATGTCCAACTCTTCATGACCCCATTTGGGGTTTTCTTGGTAAAGATACTGGAGTGGTTTGCCATTTCCTTCTCCAGCTCATTTTACAGATAAGAAAATTGAGGCAAACAGGGGTGGAGTGACTTACCCAGGGTCACACAGCTACTACATGTCTGAGGCCAGATTTGAACACAGGAAGATGAGTCTTCCTGACCTCAGGTCCAGTACTCTATCCACCAAGCTGCCTAGCTGTCCATAAATATTATTATCCCCATTTTAAAGATGAAGGAACTGAAGCTCAAAGAGGCTGTACCTAGACCAGGCTCACTAAGCCAAGAGGTAACAGAGAAAGGCCTCAACCTTGAACATTCTAAGGTCGGCATTCTTTCCCCACCGTGTGCCATGAACACTTTGTTGCCTGACAAATAAAGGCCAAATTCCTTAGCCCTCCACAACTTGACCCTTTCCAACCTTGTTATTGTCTATTCCCTTTCATACACCGTACATGCTGGCCAAACTATCCAACATATGCCATGCTGTTTCTCATCATACCTATTTGCTATTCTCACTCCTTAGGATTCTTTTCTCTGCGTCCTCCCATATTCTACTCATCCTTTAAAGCCCAGCTCTAGTCACATATATCTTTCTATAAAGGCTTTCCTCACTACTCCAAGGTCACAGTGAGTGCTCTCCCCCCAGGTTTCCTATACTTCTCACGTGTGCTACTCAAATGAGCATTCAGCACACTTTCTGGATGGGGTTGGCTTTCTGGGTTATTCATATAAAGCCATTCTTCCCCAATAGTCTCTGATCTCCTTCGGAGCAGGGAACCTCCTTTTGTCTTTCTCTGCCCTCCACCCTGCCCAGCATAGAGTTAGGAACATATTATGGAATCAAAAAATTGGGAGATAGAAAAGACTCTAGAAGATTTTCAACTGAAACCTTTCATGTTTATATATGAGGAGAGGGTCAAAGCTGAAGTTATTTACCCAAGATCCCACAACTAATCAGCTACAGAGCTGGGATTCAAAACTAAGGGTCCTGATTGTAAATGCAGTCCATTCCACCAGCTGCCTTTTTTCTTTAAAAGTGCGCAGTTGATGTTCACTGAATTGAATGGAACTAAAATTTCTCTTGCCACATAAGAACTTCATCCTGGACTCCCAGTAACCTGGGAGGAGGGTTTCCTTGGGAGTTCATACTGGACCCTGATATTGAGAGCTCATGAGGTGGCCTTCAGTCAGACCAGGCATGAGAATACTCCAGATCCCAGACCCTGGGCAATATTCCAGGCCAGGTTTTACAATCTCTTCTCCTGCCTGTCAGTGAGAAGGGGGGCAGGACATGACAAGGTCAGGTCAGGCTGGGGAGATCTCAGCTGGATGGCAGGCAGTTTTCCCTGTACCCTAACTCCTTCATACTCATCCTTTCCCCACTCCCCAGGTAGAGAGGGCAGCATCTCTAAGTCCTAGAATCCCACCCCCCCCAAAAAATGATCACACGTTTAGAGTTGGAACAGAGCTAAGAGCTTGCATAGTCCAACTCCCACATTTTATGGATGAGGAAACTGCCAAGACCCTAATGGAGAACACCAAGACCCTAATAGGAAATTGGCTTGAAATCCATCTGAAATAGTCCATTTTATTGGGCTTCTTCCCTATCTTCTGAGGGCCATCAGACAATAAGACAAGAGGGGCATTGAAAAGAGCTTTTGGCATCCTCTCTACTCATCCACAGAGAAATGCATAATTACCACTTTGGTCCTTGGGGTTTTATATTGTCCTCTCCTTGAAAACTCATCACTCCTTTCCTTTCAGGAGGGGTCATAAGTTCATGGGATATAGGGCTAGAAGGGACCTTATAATTCATCTCATTCAGCCCCTTCATTTAGCAGATGAGGAGACAGGAGCAGAGAGATTACATGACGTGCCCAAAGTTACACAGCTAAGAAGTGGCCAATCCAGGACTCAGAAACTCTTCTATTAGCACCACAAGAAACTTTGGATTCCCATAAAGTCCAACCCCCTCCCCATTTTACAAGTGAGGAAACTGGGACCAGGAGTAGAGTGACTTTCTCATGATCACACAGGTAATAAGTAGCAGAGATAGAATTCCAGCCTGAATCACTTGATACCATATTCAACAATCTTTCTACCATACCACTCTGCCTTTCTTTGAGGAAAAGGAGAACACTGCATAAATGTGTCCTGCCTTCCCTGTTGTATGTCCAAGGATGGGACCAGCCAGTTGCTCTGGATCTATCAGAAATGATCCACATGCCCTCAAAACCCAATTATTCACATGTGAATTATCCATGGCCCATTTCAAACACCAGGTCCACCTCCTCCTCCTCTCCCAGACAGGAAGAATAGCCAGACTGAAGCAGGGTATAAAGAAAGCAAGGAAAAGGGGCCTGACGCCCAGAAGCAAAGGGTAGTTGGGAACAAGAGAGAAGAAATGACTCACAACTATTTTTCTTGAGGAGAAGAACAGCTCTAGTCTAATTCTCCCCTGAGGGGGCTGGGTTTGGGACAAGGAAGGCCCTGGTAGTGAATCATACAGTAATAGGGGGCACTACAAATGGGGGAGCCCCCTTCAAGGAGAGGAGCAAAAGTTCTCTGAAAAGACACAGGTTTTTCCTCTTCTCCTGCCTGAAGAATTAGAAAAGTCAACATCTGGCAATAATTCGGTAAAAAGGAACCAGCCCTTTCTTCCCCACCCCATCCCCCTCTCCCTATTCTGCTCCCTGCCTCCCCAAGCCCTAGCTCTCTTATGGCCCAACAGCCTCACAGTTTTCACACAGCACATACCATACAGCCAGCAGGGACCTTAGAAATCATTTGATAGAGAAGGAAACTGAGGCCTAAGGAGTCTAGTGACTTGCCTCAAATCATATAGCAAGTTATACAAAAGAGCCAAAGTCCATGGACCTGCCCAACATAATAGGCATCTGGAAAAGCTTGAACATCACAAGATTCCAGCTGCTGAGGGGAAGCCCCAAGCCAGGCAGACGAAAGGGGAAACAAGTACACAGATGCTCTGTCCCCGTCTAAACAAAAGAGGCCAAAGCAGACCAGGAGAGAGGTTCAGGTTACTGTTGGGGGCCCAGAGAGACAGTCAGTCTGGGTCTGCAAGGCACACCGAACAGCTTCCTGAATCTTGGAACGAGGAGAGGCCCAGGCCCAGACCCTGCTGCCCCAGGACATGGATGGGGGATGGGGAGGAGGCTAGGTAACAGGGAATGTGGAGGGTGGGGGGTCAGCCAGCACTAGTCCTGGCTCCAAACTACCAAAGTCACATTACCTTTCATATTAGAGGTAAAGGATACGATTTCCCCAATAGAAAACTCCTGGCTGTATTTCTCCTTTAATACCTCCTTACTTCAAAGATCTGTGATTGCATTGGCTTCTCCTTCCACTAACGCATACCCTCTGGGCCTTAAGTAAGGTATCTTTATAAGTTTCTACAACAAAAAATAATTCATCAGGCATTGTACAAACAAATGATGATGCTCTCCTCCCATCCTAGACTAGTGCTGGGATAACAAGCCTGCACAGGGAGGCCCAAATGAAAATAGACCTTCCAGAGCCTCTACTGAGCCAGTAGAGACTTCAAGTCCCAACAATCAATCACACACACACTACAAGGAGGCATCAGAAGATGACTCCCCTGAAGTAATTTAACATCACTTCAATTAACAAACATTTCTGAGTTATGTGCAAGGTCCTGGAGTGATGTGCCACCAGGATCAAGAGGAATATGACCCAAGTTTCCTTCCCCTTGTAACTTTTCATGGAAGACAGGAGGCAACTTGGTACAGCAGAAGCAGCACTGAATTTGGAAATCTGTTGATTTCTGTTTAGATTCTGGCTCAGAATTGCATCAGCTGCAATTCAGTATAGTTCAGCAAGCACTGAAGGGTCTACTATGTGGCAGGCAAAGTGCTGGGCGAGGTATGGAGGATTTAAAAACAAACAGCCCCTCCCTTTGAGGGGTTTACATTCCACTCAGGGAATAATGATGATAATGGATGATGATTCATGTTGACAGCTAGCATTAACATAGTACTTTAAAGTTGGCCAAGTCCCTCATACCTCTTAGCCTACTTGGTCTTCACAGCAACCCTCTGAGGTGGGTACTACTATTATTCTATTTTACAGAAGAGGAAATTGAAGCTCACAGAGGTTATAGGATTTGTCCAGGGTTGGGAGGAAGGGAACAAACACTTATTAAGTGCCTACCTCATGCTAGACACCATGTACAATACAAGTACTGTACAATATTATCTCATTTATACGTTGTAATTTTATTTACTTATGTATAATAAATATTTTATTATACAATATTATATTTCATTTGATCCTCACAATAACTTTGTGAGGTAGGTGCTATTGTTATCCCCATTTTATAGTGGAAGAAACTGAGGCAGACTGAGGTCAAGTGTCTTGCCTAGAGTCACACAGAGAGGGTCTAAGGTCATATTTGAACTCAGATCTTTCTGGTTTGAAGTTCAGTATGCTAAACTGCACGTACATCACCTAGCAACTTTCTAACATATATACAGATAAGTACAAGTTATAGATAAGATAAATGCTAAGGTAGTTTTTCTTTTTTGTTTTTGTTATTGTTGTTGTTAGAAGGGGAAAGGCAAAGCAATTGGGGTTAAGTAACTTGCCCAAGGTCATACAGCTAGTTAAGTGTCAAGTGTCTGAGGTCGAATTTGAACTCAGGTCCTCCTGATTTCAAGGCCGGTACTCTATTCACTATGCCACCTAGCTGCCCCTTTTCTTTTTGTTTTCGATGGAGGAAGTACTGTAGTGTGAATGGAAACAAGGGGATGGATCTGAGAGATGTTATAAAGGTAGAATTGATCAAGATTTGACAACTGATTGGATACAGGGAATAAACAAGAGTGAAGAAAAAAGGATGATTCTTACATTGCAAACCTAGATGATTGGAAGAATGGAGAAAACCCTTACAGAAATAGTGATGTCAGGAAACAGAATTTGAATCCAGGTGTTTGTATCCCAAGAGGAGAGGGCTTCCCACCATATCACAGATGTGAAAGACTGATTGATTATCTGATAATCTCCTTTCCTTCATTATCAAATGAAATAATATTTGCAAAGCACTTGGCATAGTTCTTGGCACACAGTAGGCACATAATAAATGCTTGTTCCCTTCCTCTCGCTGACCAATAGGATTTAAGGCTCTAGTGCCTTTGACTCTGTGCTGCTAAATGAAGTCTAGTAGAAGAATGCAGTCTTGAAAGTCAGATGTCAGTCAGTCTTATCCACCATAAAATGTGTGTTTTCTAGGCATGGCAAAGGGGATGGGAAAGTCATGAGTAAGGGCAAAGCCTTAGCACATATAATGCGGTGGCCTTGGGGCAGGTGGGCAGAGCAGCTTATATACAAGGTCTAAGTAACTAGGAGGCAAGAGAGGAACATGGAAAGAGGAAAATAGCTTTGAACATAATCTTTACCATCTTCCCAAATTTTATATAATTCTAGAACTGGGAAGGATTTTAAAGGTTATCAAGTCTACTGTAAATAATTTATCATTTCTACAATGTCCCCCAGCAAGTAGTAATCTAGACTCTTCTTGAATACCTCTAGTAAAAAAAGAAACTCATCAGTGAGACAGCCTATTTCATTGATGGACATCTAGTATCATTGGTATTTTCTGATTCAGCTGAAATCTGCCTTCTGGCCACTTCCCCCATCTGCTCCTATCTGGAACTAAAGGCTGGACCAAATCATACTACCACAGTTGAAGAATTAGTCAGAACTGATCTCTGTGGCAAGAGCCTTGCACTGGGCATGATGCCCAAAGATGGCCAAGATAGTAGACCCCAAACTTGTTTAAATGGTGATGGAAAAACTACTAGAGGGGATATCATCTTCCCCAGTAACAAGGGGACCAGCCAGGCCTCAGTAATCAGGCCTGGAGAAGTGCACAGAACAGAATATCTCATAGAAAAGACTATTCCTTCCTTGGAAATAAGGAAGGAGACAAAAGAAATGAATTAGACCTTTAAAGTGACAGCATTATAGCCCCTTTCCTTGCCCCCTTCAGTCCAACCTTCCTTCCCCTTAGGTACCCAAAGACTTCCTTTTCTCCCCCTTCCTCCCTCACCCAATAAAGAAGGAATTAAGCTCTACCATCTCTTCAGCCTGGTTGTATCCAATTAAATGCATAAACCACATAACAGAAAGTCATTTGTGAATTTACTAGAGTACCTGAGGTGGTCCCATATAGCTAACATTTGTCCTTGCTGGCCCCTATACAAGACACTCCATCTCCCAACTGTCGGCATTCTCACTATTTCTCATACCTGGAATTTTCTCCCTTCTCATCTCTACCGCCTGCCTTCTCTGCCTCCCTTCAAGTTCCAGTTAAAAATCCTACCTTTTGCAAGAAATCTTTCCTGATCCCCCTTCAATGCTAGTTCTTTTCCTCTCTTGAACATCCCCAATTTATCCTGCCTATATTTCGTTTGTAAACTGTCGTTTTAATCTTGTCTCTCCCATTAAACCTAGAGGTTCTTAAGAAAAGAGATTATCTTTCATCTTCTTTGTAACCCCAGCTCCTTAGCACAGTGCCTAACACATAGCCACTTAATCAATGCTTACTAAACTGACTTAGTGACAGTACAATCTATTGCAAAAAGCAGGAGTTAGCACTATCTCTAGTGCCTTTTTGTGTCCTAGGGCAACCTCTTTAGACCACAAGCCCCTAAATGGCAAAGAGGTGCTCATTAACTAAGAGGTCTCTTCCAACTTTGAGAGCTATGATTATATATGTACCTTGCTTCTTCCTAGCAACCCAAGGCAACATCCAGGCAAGCCTGTGGCTTTGGCCAGGACTATCCCCTAAGGCAGGGGTAAGGAACCTGCAACTTTGAGGTCACATGTGGCATTCTAGGTCGTTGGGTGTGACCTTCAGACTGAGTCCAAGTTTTATAGAACAAATCTTTGTATTAAGGAGATTTGTTCTGTGAAGTTTAGATTCAGCCAGAGGGCCACACTTTAGGACCTAGAAGACCACATGTGGCTTTGGGGCAGAAGATTCCCTACCCCTGCCCTAAGGTCTTAGCACCTGTTTTTGTCTCCTCCAGCCCCCCAACAATAAGGTAAAGCTCCCATCTGCATGTCCCAGACTACACAGTGGAGCTTGACCTCAAGACTGTTGTTTCTTACCTTGCTTCTTTCTCCAATATCAACAAGCCAGAAACATTCCATCCAAAATGCCCATCTTCCCTCTCATCCTTTACCCAGGTTCCAAAAGTGGGGCATTACATATTGGTTTAATTATAAAGCTTGGTTGTACATCCCCAGTTCCCTCCCCAGGCTTCTTCCTGTACTTCATCCCCCTTCATCTTTTTGTTTTTAATCTTGAGGCCAAATGTAGTCTACTGTGATAGACGTTTATCCTTCCCCATTTCAACAGGTTCTTGTAAGAAAGATGTAGATGGTTATGAACCTAAATAGATGACTTCTCGTATCTTTAGGCTCCTAGTTTAGTAAGCCTAAATAGCTGGAGAGAAGGGTCTTTGAGCAATACAACTTGAATGTCAGTAAACAGGGACCTTAGAGATCAGTGTGCAACTCCCCACTTTATGCAATGATCTCATACAGATGCTATTTGAACACTTCCAGGGCAGGGGACTCACTCTCTACCAGGGCAGCTCATTCTACTATTGGTCAGGTCAAATTGTTACAAAGTTCTTTCTTATATGGAACTGAATTCCCACACTCAATAATTATTTCTACTCATTTGTCCTAGGGTCTGCCCTCAGAACCAAGCAGAATTAAGTCTGACCCTTCTTTGCCCAGGGGAAACCTTTAATTACTTGAAGATAGTAATTGTGTCCTCAGTCAATTTCTTTTCTCCAGGTTAAACAGCCCTAATTCTCTCAAGTGATCCTCATATGGTCATATCCTTGGTGGGACAAAACTAGACTTTATGGCTTCTCTTGGTTCCTGCTCTCTACCCAAAGCAAAGAAATTCAAACTGAGGGCCAAAGAGAATATAGCAGATACAGCCTGGCAGCAAAGCGAGAAGAAGCTATGCTCTGGGGGCCAGAGAAGTCCAAGTTCTTGGATATTAATAGCAGAAACAGAAGTCAGACAAAGGCCTAGACAAGCTCTTACTCATCTCAATATGAATCAGCGCTGCTATATTGAGAGGCATATAGTGTCCAAAATGATGTTAACTACAGTACCATGTGGCTCTGCCCTAATCACACCACATGGAGTATTGTATTTAGGACTGGACTCCACATTTTAGGAAGGATGTTGATATATTGGATTGTATCCAGAGAAAGTCAGCCAGGATGTTAAAGGGCCTTGAGACCTAACCATATGAGGATTAGTTGAAGAAACCTGGATGTTTAGCCTGCAAAAGAGAAAACTTATGGAGATCTAAGAGCTACCTTCAAATATCTGAAGGGTCAATATGGGGAAGAGAAACTAGGTTTGTTCTGCTTGGACTCAAAGGGCAGAACAGGAGCAGTGGGTGGGAAGTATAGAGAAGTAGATATCAGCCCAATGTAAAGAGCAATTTCCTGGCAATGAGAGCTGTTAAAAAGTAAAACGAGCTGCCTTGAAAACACCCCATGCATAAGGGTGTTCTAGTGAAACACGGAGGAAGGGGGGATTTCTACTTAGATAGGAATTAGACTAAAGATCACAAAGTTCAGTTCCCCACCCCACGCAAGACTCTTCTGTACAACATCTCTCCTAAGCAGGCATCCAGTGTGGGTATGAACACTTATGGCAAAGAGGTGCTCGTTAACTAAGAGGTCTCTTCCAACTCTGAGATCTATAATTATATATCTATATCTATATCTATATCTATATCTATCTATCTATATCTATCTATCTATCTATCTATCTATCTATCTATCTATCTATCTGTCTATCTATCTATCTATCTATATATATATATATATATCTTACATTCTCCCTAGCAACCCAAGGCAGCACACAGGCAAGCCTGTGGCCTTGGCCAGGACTGTTTTCTAAGATCTTAGCACCTGTTTCTGTACTTCTCCCCTTGCCCCCACCATAAAGTACAGCTCCCTTCTGCATGTCCCAGCCAACACAATGGAACCCGACCTTGAGACTGCTAGCTCTTGCCTTTTTTCTTTCTCCAAAACAACAAGCCAGAAGCATTCCATCCAAAATGCCCAATTTTCCCTCTCAACCTTCATTACTGAGTTTTCAAAAGTGGGACATTGCATATGGTTCAATTACAAAGTTTGGTTGTGCATCCCCAGTTCCCTTTCTTTCCAGGCTTCTTCCTTGAACCACCCCTCCCCCTTCATCATTTTTTTTTTAGTAATCTTGAGGCCAAATGTAGTCATCTGTGAACAATTATGGACTGGCACCAGACAGGCTATGGAGAGAAAGAAAACGTTTGTTTCTTGCTGAAATGCCTGCTTTATACACTGGGGCAATGGAGAAGAACTCCTTGAGGAGTTCTGTCACAGCTCCTTAATGCCAGCTAGATCTAGGCCTAGCTTCAGAAAGTCCCTTACCTTGCCAACCCTTATCTATAAAATACGGAGTTTGGGCTTGATGACTACGAGGATTCTTTCCCATTTTAACATTCTATGTTCTAAAGTTCCTTCTAGTTCTTAATTTTTATATCTGGTAAGTTTCATGAGCTCTATGACAGATCAATTAGCAAACATCTACCTACCATGCACCTGCATGTTAGCTAGTCTTGGGCTAGCCAATGGGAAATGATACAAAGAAATATGAAACACTTGTCTTGGCTCTCAAGGAATTTACAATGTATTTAGGGAGGGAAAAAATATATGGCAAGACTTAGCAGGTAACAATACATGTTTGTATGATGCATTTCCAATGGAAAGTATAGACAATATTTGGTAGCAAAAACTGGGAACAAAGTGGCTATCCATCAGCTAAGAAATGTCTGAACAAACCATGACATACATATGTAATATTATATTATTGTACTATATAAAATGATAAATATGAAGAATTCAGAGAAACTAGGGAAGACTTGTGTAAAGTGATGCAGAGTAAAGTAAGTAGAAACAGAAAAACAAAATACATGACTACTACAAAAAACATAAATGGAGGAAAAAAAACCTCAAATGAAATTAAACACTGTAACTAAAATGACTAATCACAGCCCCAGGCAAGAAATAGGAAATACTCTTCCCTCCTTTCCTTGGAGAGGTGAGAACTATGGGTGTAACTATGTTACATAAACTGACACATACTAGCTGTATCAATCGATTCTGATTATTTTCTTTGTTAGAAGGGATGATTTACTGAGTATATTTAAAAATGAATGGGTTGTAGAAACAAAAGGCGTCAATAAAATTTTCATTAAAAAAAAAGACAGTATTTTGTGTAAAACATAGGGGAGGGCTGGAGTGGTATGGAACTGGAGTTGGGTCTGGAAAGATAGATTTAGAATGGAGGGGGAAGAACATTTTAGGTGGGAGGATGGTGTGAACAAAAGCAGGAAGGTAGGAATTAATCCAGAATATTTGGGAAACAATGAATCATAATACTGGCTCATGTCTACAGTGCTTTATAGCTTTAAAAAGCACTTTTCTCACAATAATTCCATAAGAAAGGTATTTCAAACATTACCATCTCTATTTTACAGATGAAAATACTTTGGCTCAGAGAAGTCAGTGAAGAATCAATCTGGTGGAAATAGACAGAGATCTGTGATTTATAGCTGGAAGGAGCCTAAGTAATCACCTTTCTCAAACCTCTCATTTTACTGACTAGGGGAGAGGGTGAGGAGAGACAGAGAGAATGAAGCTGAGAAAAGTGGAATCTCTTGCTCAGGTCCCATAGCCACTATACAGCTCTGCTGGGATTCTAACCCAGGGCAGATACCAGCAGAAATTTCCAGTACAGTATGGTGTTCCTTTATGGTAGGGCAAGAAGAAGGCCACACTAAAGCTAAAGAGAATCAAGGTTGAAATTCAGCTATTGGGCTAAACTATGATTTGCTGCTCTGTGATGGATGAAACTATAATTGAGAATGAGCAGAACCCAAGGTGGATAACTGGTATTAGTGAGAACAGGAGTGAGGAAGCTGGTGCCAAATGATCCCAGAAGTGGGGTACCAAGAAACAGAATTGGTGACTGCCTCACAATTCCTCCTTGAGCAACTCAGATTATCTACTAGAATCTCCTAGAAGGAAGGATTGCTTCCTTACAGAGGCTTAGCCCCTAGTAAGATGAGAACTGGACAGCATCAATTACATGGAACTAAAAGAGAGACTAACCTTTTAAGCTTTCTGAATGCTCTGCTCACCTCCACCTTCACTGGGTATCAGGGAGACTGAGCTCTTGATGCTCAGAATAACTAAGAGGAAGGCAACTGGCAGTAGCTTGCTGCCAGGGACCAGTGAGATCTCAAGAAAATAAGAAGTGATCACCACCTTTCAGAAGCATCCAGGCATCAGCCTCACTCTACCCCTTACTCTTTCAGCTGAGTGGGATGATAAAGCTGAATTCACCAAGAGTTGGATCTGTTATTATAAGCTTTCCCTTAGTCATTCATATGAAAATCTCCAGAGACCACAGAAGAAGCAGCCAGAAGGTAAAACTAAGTAGAAGAGTATAATCATTAACTTCCTGTATTTGAAGGTGTGACCAGGGAAAGAAGATCAAATTTATTCAAGGTATAGTAGGAAGAGCCCTGGATTCATAGTCAGTAGATCTGAGTTCAAATTCTACTTCTGATATGCAACTTCCTTTGGGATTCCCAGAGCAGGTCACTTGATTTCTCTTGGCCTCAATGTCCTTACCTGTAAAATGAGGAAACTGTATTAGAAAACATCTAAAGGGGGTCCCTTTCACTTCTGAATTGGTCATATCATAATCATGTGTGCAAAGATCAATTTAGAGTTGGAAGGAGGAACTATAGAGAGGCAGAGCTCAGCTGTGTATAAAGAAAAATCTTGTAAAAAGTGGTGCCCTGCAATGAGACTGTTTAGGGAGATGGTAAGTTCCTGGTCATTGGGAATCCTAAATACCGTAGGTAAGAGGAAAAGATCTGAGTCCAGTCAAATTGCCTTAGAGTCTCCAGACTGAAGAAAAAGAAAGCAGTTTTAGACTAGATTGTAGGGCCAGAGAGACTGTGATAAACTTCTTGACCTCCCAGATAATGGTATTAAAATTGGATTCAGAAATCTCTGGATTAACTGTCTTTATACTATACTTGCCTACCCCCAAATAAAAGCAAGAACAATATTTAGAGTATTAGTAACAAATCCAGACTCCCCAGGGGGCAAACCAATCCCTGGACACTTTCCACACTGTGGGTGGGGGAAGAAGTATGTTATTGATCTGCATTTCTGAAGGCATAGCAGAACAACCTTTTTTGCAGCATTACAGCTGAATTCTTAGGTCTTAGCAGAGACAGACAAGGTGGGGATATGGGGAGGGAAGAGTCCATTTATGACCCCTACCAGAACTCTCTCCATTAGTTAGAAATAAAAAAAAATCAAATATCAAAGCTGAAATGGGCTTTAGAACAGAAACTGTTGAACATGAAATATTAAGAGTTGGGAGGAACCTGAGAAATCATCTAGTCCAATATAGGAAACTCGGAGTTGGCTAGCTTCAGTGACTTAGTAGTATTAGGGCTGGCAACTGAATTCCGTAATTCAAACTCCAAGTTCAACTAAAATACTTCCAACTATACCCAAATGACTTGCTGATTTGTGAAAAAGCAAGGAGACCAGAAGGAAACAAGCATTTATACAGCACCACTATGTGCCAGGCATTGTGCTAAGTGCTTTTTACAATTATCTCATTTAAAATAAACTAAACTGTCAATGCCTAGCTCAAAAAACAACCCACACTCCACATATACCTCAGAGTGGGAACAATAGATCATTTCTCCCAGGACCATCTCCTCTCCTGTTCCCCTCCCCCACTACTCCTGGATTTCATCTGGAAAAGTCACACAGCAATAGGAAGGGGTTGAGTGGGCCACATTCCTCAGCCTGTTGAAACAGGAAACAGCCAAAGCTCTTAGCTCAAAACTAAAGAAAAACAAACAGAGAGGGTCTCCTGGCCTGCCCATTGCCCCTCTGGCTGGGCCCCACGTGGCCCTGCTTCTGTGACTGACCTCAAGGGTTCTACTGGGGTTTGGCAGGCAGGGAGATTAATGATTCACACATTGCCCAGCCTGGAGAATCTGTGGGCTGGAATAGGGCCACAGCTAAGCCTAAAGTGAAAAGAGGGCTGCGGAGAGCAAGGGGGAGGGGGAGGAGGAGGCTGCAGAGATGTTCAACATAGGTTGATTGAGGCTTTGGTCATATTTCAAGGTCTGGATCACAGGATCATATATACTGTTAGAGTCAGAGGAAAACTCAAACATTATACAATTCAACTTCTCCACTCTTATTTTACATAAGGAACTGGAGGGTCAAAGAGAGGATTTGACTTTACAGGGACACACATAGAGTTAATGGCAGAGCTATACAGTAAAAGAAATCACAGAAGGAAAGAAAATTGCATTTTATTCATTGCTATTATATACCAGGAGGGTGCCAAACACTAAGGACATAAAAACAAGCGAAAAGACAGTCCCTGTTCTCAAGGAACTTATGTTCTAATGGAAGAAAACTACATATAATTGGGAACCGAAAAGTGTGGAGGGAGGGATGGGGAGATGGGGAGACATGAAAGTGCTCTGCACTGGGAGACAAGGTGGTGAACCAGAACAGCCAAGCCTTCCTCCAAGACAGACTCCAGGAAGATCTCACTAAATGATGCTTCCCTGTAATTTTTCCCCATTGCTCCCAATTTTACCCTTTGGAGACAAAAGAACAAGTTTAATCCTTCTTCATGACAGTTCTTTAGATACCTGTGTACAGTAAAGTCCTTGAGGGAACTACAACCTAAGAAACTGAAAAAAATCATTTGATTCTGAAATATTCTAACTTCTGGAAGAGTGAGGATAATCAGGGTCATAGGATAAATAGGGCAAATCCTTAGGGTGTGACTAATCCAGTGGGACTAATAAGACAAAACAAGCAGAAACTTTGGAAAACAGAAGTCTTATTAGGGCATCCCCACCCCATGCCTCACCCCCAAGCTCCCTGACCTCTCCACACTCACACATGAACATGAACTCTCGTAGTAGCCAAAGGCCCTACCAACATCCCTTAAAAACCCATCCCATCAGCAGATGCCTTGGGTGCAAAAGAATGACCATGGAATTGAAAGTAAAGGGACCTGGCTACTCACCCAGGCTATGCCACCAAAATAGGAGGGAGGAGATTCGCCTTATCCCATGAAGCCCTGTGTAGCTGTGTAGCCCGGGGCTGGTCACATCACCTTTCTAGGCCTCTGTCTCCTCAACTATAAAATGAGAGGCTTGGACTAGACGATTTTTAAGCTTTCTTCCAGATCTTACATTCCATGAATACTCCTCTGATGTGCTAAGTTGGTCCCAATTGCAATCAGTTTCATTGTATATCACTTCCAGTCTTAGAGGATTCCCTTCAGAGCTGGCCGGCACCTGATTTAAAACCTCCTCCGAAAAATGAACAAAAAGCATGGAGATGCTGCCAATGCATGGAAGCAGCAGGTGTTTCCCAAGAGGGGCAAAGGCTGCTAAGAATAGTCCTAAGCCCCACACTCAATGACGTGGTATGTATAGATCTGACCAGAATCTTTAGAAATGGAGAGGAGGTAAGGAAGACAACTTGTATCTTGGAAGGCACTCCTCTCTCCCGACTTGATGTGAGGAACAGAGTAAGGAAAGGGGCACACTGGTTAGAGTGGCTAAATTTTTTCAGCTTTGGGCCAAGGCTGCTAAGAATCTGCTTCTTTCTCCCCTCATCTCCTCACCAGGCATCTGACCCTGTAAAGTCTCCCTTTCATTCAGATACCACAGATGCAATAGCAATAACCACCAAGAATGTTTGAATGGCAAAACACTTTCACATCCATTTGAGCTAGAGAAGAGCAAGGTTTATTAGCCCCATTTTACAAGTGAGGAAACTGAAGCCCAGAGAATCATGAGCTGTTAAGAACAGAAAGGGTGACAGAATTTTAGAACACAGAATTTTAGAACTGGAAGACATCAGAAAAGATATTAGAGCTGGCAGGAACCTTAGAGATCATGGAGCCTGCCCCCCCCTCCCCCCATTTCTACAGAAAAGGAAACCAAAGCCCAGGGACTGGGTGACTTGTCCAATACCACATACTGCCTCTCTGAGAAAGCTCTATCTCAGATCCCTTGACTTCTAGACAGAGCTCTTTCTACTGCCCCACTTGTACATCTAAGTACAGTTAGCTCTAATCTTATTTATGATTTTGCAGGCATAAATGGGCAAGGAAGATGGCAACATAGCCCAGTTGATAACACACACATACATACACACACACACACACACACACACACACACACACACACACACACACACACACACACACACACACATGATGGCAGGGTACCAGGATACTTGGATTCAATTTTTATTCGGCTACTAAGCTTTGCCTCACAGCTCTTGATATTCCACATCTCAGTTCCTTCAGCCCATACGACACATCCGAAGAGATGAAGGCTACTCCAGAGGGAAGGAAGAGCTGATAAGTGTCTTGTCATCAAAGGTATCATCACTAGAAATTGGTGCAGCTGAGCACTTACCACTGACCACCCACAATCCCCAGCTTTTAGGGACCAGAGAGTGACATATAGTCACTTGGGGGGGGGGGGGGATGGGGTTAGTGTCAGAGAGGACAAGGACTATAAAGAAGTTATTTCCTCTGGTTCATCCTAGTGAGATGTGCCTCCAATCTGTCCCTAAGAGTGGGCAGGGATAGAGACCTATCAGGAAATGTAGCATGGCTGGAAGACCTACAACCTATGTGGTTGTAGTCAAGAGACTCAACTGGTTCTGACACTTGTGTGATATGGGCAGGTTACTTCCTTTCTCTGAGCCTCAGTTTCCTCATTGTTATAATGGGTACAATGATAGATTTCACTCATTTTAGGATGTTGTGAGAAAAGTGTTATGTAAACTTTGAACTCCATAGAAATTGGAGCTGTTACTGTTCCCTTTCCTGTCAAAGTCACTCTGGGTATTTATTACAAGTTCATTTTATGTGTGACTAAGGACTTGTTCTGGACTTCACATCTCCCACCTGCACCCAGACAACATGGTCCTGGGTCCTTAAACCTCAATGCTTATTGAATATCCGCCCAAGGAAATCTCCAGCCCCTGCACACACTCCCTAGGGATCTCCCCTGGTCTCACATACTTTACATTCCCTTCAGAGATTACCCTGAACCCATTCCAAGCCTCTCCAGGGACAACCCTAGGCCCCAAACCTCCTGGGCACTGCCAAGGAATTCACAGGCCCCTGGACTTCTGTCATTCTAGGAACCAAGTTAAACTCCACATCACTTACTTGAGGTAGTTCAGGACCCTGCACCCCTTCAGGATTGTCACAATCCCTATCTACCCTTAGGATGACTCTGGGTGCTTTAGGAGGAGACAGCATTTTTCTTCATTAACATATACAGAGCCATAGACAAGATAAGAAACCACTGGCCTTCCAAAGAGAGAAAAACCCAAATTCTTCAACAGTCAAGGGGCAAAATGAATGAATGAATGAATGAATGAATAGATACAAACACCACCAACACCAACACCCAAAACTTGCCAGGGTGGGGACAAAGTTTACAAGGCTAGACTGTTCTCCCAGTCACCAGCCTGTAGGCAAAACTTCTTTGTGCTCCAGCTGTTTGAGGGCCAGGTAGCTGCTGCCCCCTCCTGGGAATCTCCAGCCAGACACATTGACTTGATTTGGGAATATGTCATAGAAAATTCTTCCCCTGACTGGACAAGCCATTCCTCACCATCTTTTGGTGGCAAGGTACTGCACAGGTTAAAAACGCCTGAGGAATTCTTTTCAGTGATCTTGCATAACTTGCTATAACCAGTGTGCAGAAACGGGTTTCACTATTTTCCTTTAACCACCATCCTTCATTGCCATCATCATTATCCCTCACATTTGGAACAGTTGATAAAAATTTATGAAGCCCCTACTATGAGCCAGGCACCGTGCTAAGCACCGGGGATACAAAGAAAGGTAAATAACAGTCTCTTCTCTTGAAGAGTTCACAACCTAACGGAGGAGACAACATATAAACAATTCTGTACATACTCGCTACATATAGAATAAATAGCAAATAATCAACCAAGTGAAGGCACTCAAATTAAAACGTATCACAAATGACTTCCTGTAGAAGGTGGAGTTTTACCTGGGATTTGAAGAAAGTCAAGGAGGCAGAGATGAGGAGGGAAAACATTCCAGGCAGGAGAGGGTGTAGAGAGGGGCATCCAGAGAAAATGCCTGGAGTCAAGAGATGAGAATGTCTTGTGCCCCTGGAAGAGAAGACCAGTGCCACTGGAACACATGGTGCTACTGGGGGAGGGGGTTTTAAGTGTGAGAAGATCCTGAAGGTGGAGGGAGGACCCTGACCACCAAACAGAGGACTTTTTTTTTCTATAGGTAATAGGGAGCCAGTGGAGATTATTGAGTAGCTGCTCATGTTTGTTCAAAATACTACTCCTTCCATTAGTGATCTTCATAAGTATGTTCAAGTTTAGAGCACAGAGTCACAGAGCTTCAGAGTAGTAAGGGACTTCAATGGCTATATAGTCGAACCCACACCTGGCTTGAAAACACCATCTATAACACAGGATCATAGATTTAGAGCTGGAAAGAATGGAGGAGATTATCCAGTCCAACTCCCTTATTTTACCAATGTTTAAATGGAATGGTTACATGATGTTCCCAAAGTCATGGTGGCAAATAGGGATTCAAACCCAAATCAGAAGATCCCAGACCCAGCACTCCTTCCCTTATGCCATGCTACTTTGTAACAAGTAGTCATCAAGCTTTCACCCAATGAGCTATACTGAGGGAGAATCTGCTGCCTCCTACCCCATTCAGGAGAGCTCTCTTTAGAATCAAATGAAATAATATTTGTAAAGTATTTAGCATAGTGCATGCTATATAATAGGTGTTTTATAACTGCTTGGTACTTCCCCTTCTCCCCCCCCCCCCCACTTATTTGTTACTTTGTCTTACCTCAAGTCAAATTTGCCTCTCAACAACTTCCATCTAGTTCTGTCCTTGGAAGCCAAGCTGAGCAAATGTAGTCTCTCCTTCCTCATGGTTGCCTATTAGATACTTGAAGCATCCCATACAACCATCTCTGTACCATGTCTTTTCTTCTCTAAGATAAACATTCCCAATTCCTTCAACTTATCCTTGAATTTCAAGATCTCTAGGATCTTCACCATCCTGGTCACCCTCTAGACACTCTCTAGGTTATCAACATGCTTCCTAAAAGATGGTGCCCAGAAATGAACATAGGATCATAGAGCTATACCTAGAAGTAGCCTTAGAGGTCATCTAATCCGACCAACTTATTTTATAGATGAGGAAACTGAGGCTCAGTGAGGTTAAGTCACTTGCCCAAGGTCACACAGATAGAATGGCTACAATATTCCAAATGTGGTCTGATTAGACCATAATTCAACAGGGTTATCACCTTGCTCATTCCAGAGCCTTCACTTCTCTTAATGTAGCCTAAGATTGCATTAGCAATCTTTTTTCTTTTTGGCTGCCATATCCTGCTATTTATGGATATTGTGCCTGTGGTCCATTAAAACCATCAGGTCTTTTTCAGACATGCTGCTATCTAGTCACAGTTTCTCCCATCTTGCGCTTAGAGAGTTGATTTTTTTTAACCCTGTTGTAGAAATTTATATTTATCCTTGTTAGGTTTCATATTAGATTTGGCCCAATATAGCATATCAAGATCTTTTGGCATTCTAATTTGCCCCTGCCAATATTGTCTCATCTCCAGACCACCTCGGACCCTGGCATAAAACATCAAAATGGAAAGGGACCTTGGAACACAGAACAGCACATGATAAAATTGGAAGATCAGTCTGACTGAATTAGAAGGGATGTTTTGTGGACCGATATTAGAGAAAGCTGTATAGGTAGATTTAAACCAAATTGTTGAGCACTAGAACAGCTGACAATGGATATCTGTGAACTTCAGGAAAGATGTGTCAGTTTGAGAGAAGAGGAAAGTAAAAGAAGACCAGACAGAACTTGTCTGAGGGGCCTAATGTATCATGATCCCATAGTTAAGACAGGAGAAGCTAGGGAGTCCTGAGGCTGTTAGCTCCAAGAAGAAGGTGGACAGTGGGAATAATCTGAAAAGAGAGATCTAGGGGTTGAGTGAAGGTGGGGCACTTCAGAGATTCTGCAATACAGCAGAGAGATTCTGAGGGATCAGCTCCACTCCACCCTACCTACCAATCTTATTTCCTACAATTCACACCCTCTATCCCAGCCTGAATTGCTGGTCCCATGTGTCCCACACATGCCAAACTCATTCCTGCCTCTGCATCTTTGTTTATGTTGTTCTCATCTGTAAAAAAAGCCTTCTGCCGGTCCAACCCACTAAGAAGCATGGTCACATAGTGAAAGAATACTGAACTTGGAGTATGACCTGGGTTTGAGCCCTGGACTTTGCATCTTTCTTGCACTATAATCTTGGGCAAATCACTCATCCTTTCTGGGTCTCAATTTCCTCATCAAATGAAGTATAGCCAATAACACTTGCCCTGTCTACTTGACAGTGTCATTGTGAGAATGAAATGAGATAACAGATTTGCAGATACTCTTACTGGCATCTATGAAATTATGATTTTTAGGTATTCACACAATGTAACTGCTCCCAAACCTCCCAATGAATATCTTCCTGTCCCTTTCATCCCTCCCCCCACCCATGAATAAGTAATAGCCTAGAATTTTTTTTCTTGCAGGTTTCAATGCTTTTCATCCCATGATTTATAGTCCATCAAATAAATTTTCCCATTATATTTCAAACACAGTGTGCTGCCTTTCTGCCCTTTAATAATATATTTGTTCTGTTGTTCCTCTTCCCCAGAGAAATCTTAAGCTTCCCTCCAATATAGAGCCTGCAAGAGACCAAGTGGATTGCCAAACATTCATTTAAAAAAAACAACAGAAAACCAGAAGATGCTTCAGGTCGAAACTCTCCCCATTTTATCCCAAGGTGGCTCCAGACTCACTTTATTCTCACTTCATCTCCTTTAGGGATAAGGAACAGCTGGGATTGGATTGAATCTGCCATTTACAGAATGTTAGAGCTAGATAGGAGTTTAGACCTTATCTAGCCCAACCTCCTCTTTTGACAGGAGAAGGTAACCAAAGCTTGTAGATATTAAATAGGTCACACAGGCAATAAGTGAAAAAGAGAAGAGGCTTCAAACCTAGTTCTTCTTATTCCCAAACCTGGACTCTTACTATTACATAACACTGTTATCAATCATTAATCCAATCCTTTCACTTTATAGAGGTGGAAATTAAGGCCCCCAAAGAGAAAGTGACTTGTCCAAGGTCACAAAGCATATAAAATAAAACAGGGCTCAAAAATAGGTCTTCTAAATCTGTTATACTTCGTTATCAATTTATCAAGTGCCTATTATGCTGCCAGGAATTCTGCTAGGCACTAAGGATACAAGGACAAATGGATCCTGCCCTCAAGGGGCTTACATTCTATCAAGAAAAAAAAACATGTATAAGTAAATGCAAAATACGTTCAAATAAACCTAAAATAAAGAGAGGAAAAAAAATGGTAGCAGTTAGGGCCAGCAGGAAAGGTCTTATGTAGCTGTCTCTTGCTGAGCAAACTAGGGATGCCAAGAGAGGGAGAGGCGAGGAGGGACCACATTCCAGGTGTGGGGGACAACCTGTGCCCAAGCACAAAAACAAGATCTGGAATGCAATGTACAAGGAATAGCAAACAGCCCGATTTGGCTGGAATGTAGAGTGTATATAGTGAAATAAGGTGCAGTTAAGACTGGAAAGGTGGGGGGTAGTCAGATTATGAAGACCTTTACACACCAAACAGAAGTTTGAATTTTTATCTCTGGGTACGAGAGAATCCCTGGCATTTTTAGGGGGTGGGAGTGACATATTCAGGACTCTGATTTAGGAATATCCATTTGCCAACTGTATGGAAAATAGATTAGAAGGAAGAAGATAGAAGAAGGGAGACCAATTAGGAGGATATTGCTTTAATCTAAGCAAGAGGTGATGAATTAGTATAGTGGCCCTGTGAATGAGAGAAGGGGATGTATATGAGACGTTGTGGAAAGAGAATCAATGAGACCTGACAAGTGATTTGATATGGACAGTAGGGAGAGTGAAGAGTCAAGGAGAACTTGTAAATCTGGGTGACTGAAAGAATGATGGTGCCCTTGAAAGAAAAAGAGATGTTAGGAAGGCACTAGGGAGGGGTAACATAATGAGAGTTCTAGTTTGGACATGCTGAAGTTTGATATAATTGTAGAATTGCCTCCCAGTATTTCAGCTGAGCTTATTCAGAGGGTTGAGCCAACCAAAACGCTATTCCACATGATAATACAAAGGTTTTAAGATAGTAAGCGTGCTTTCCACCCTCATCTTCTCTTCTCCAGATCAAACATCCCCATTTTCTTTAGGTCAGTCTTCATATCGCAGGGTATCCAGTCCCATCCTCATCATGGTGTCATTTTCTTTGGACTATGCTCCAGTTTGTCCATATCTTTCTTAAACATTAACTTTAGGTGTCATGACTGGGGTAGAGGATAGTAGGTCTATGATTTCCCTCATTCTAAACATTAATACTTTTTAAATGCAACCCAATTACACTCTCTCTTTTCTAAAATGGGGGGGGAGGGGAGAGGGCAATCAGCTAATAGGTGTCTAAGGTCAAATTTGAACTCGGGTCCTCCTGACTCCATCCAATCAATATATCTACTATGCTCTATCTACTGTACTATTTAGCTGTCACCCAAATTCACTCTTCATGTGAACCAAAGCAATTCAAAGAATTCATCCTATGATTGAAAGGTCCATGGGATTATATTCAAAGAGACTCAGTATATCATGATGGGAAGGACATAAAGACAGAAATCAAGGGACCTGGGTTCTAGTCCTGGCTTTCCCACAGATACTGTCTGACCTCAGGTAAACTGTTTTCCTCCTCTGAGGACCAATTTTCTTATCCATAAAGTGGAGATAACATACCTACATTGCATTCCCTCTACCCAGAACACGTGTGAAAGTCAAATGAGTGAATGAGCTTTGGAAATTGTGAAGTCTTGTGCACACATGTCATAAAACAGGTCTGACCATGTCACTCCCCTCCTCAAGAAACTTCAGTAGCTCCCTAAATTCTTTAGAATACAATACAGAATCCTGTTTAGACATTTGAAACCTTTCACAATCTTGCTCTGACTGATCTTTCCAGACAGAGTTCATATTACTCTCCCTCACCCACTGCGTAACAGTCAAATTGACCTACTTGCTGATCCCCAGTAGACAACATTCCACCTCCCACTTCTGTGGCTCTGCACATATGCTGTCCTCCATGCTTGAAATGCCTTCCCTGATCATCTCTTCTTGTTGAAATCCCTAGTTCCATCCAAGCTCAGCTCTGATGTCACGTCCTACCCAAGGCCTCTCCTGATCTTCCTTCCCCCTTTGCTAGGGTTTCTCCTCACCACTCCCTCCCTCCCTGCCACAAGTACTTCATATATTCTTCGTATAGAGTTTGCATTTACTCGTCTGAGTACATGTGTTCTCCGCCTCCCCACCCCTCACTCCCAGGTGGTGTATTGAGTTGTTTTTCAGTCACACCCAACTCTTTGGCACCACATTTGAGTTTTATTTTGTTTTGTTTGTTTGTTTGTCTTTTTGGCAAAGCTACAAGAATGGTTTGCCATTTCCTTCTCCAGTTCATTTTACATATGAGGAAACGGAGGCAAATAGGGTTAAGTGACTTGTCCAGGGTCACACAGCTACTAAGTGTCTGAGGTCAAATTTGAACTCCAGAACCTGAGTCTTCCTGACTCCAAGTCTGTCACTCTATCCACCCAGCTGCCCCTTCCCTATGGGTAGATAGAATCCTCCTTAGGGCAGTGACTTTCGTTTTTGTTTTTGTTTTCCTAGCACAGTGCCCGCCACATGGTAGAGCTTAATAAATACTTGCTGAGTTCAACTCAATGAGCTAGGCTAATAGTTTTAGTACTGGGAGAAGGCTGGTCCCTGCCCTCTGAGGGTTCCCAGTCTAAAGCTATGCTACTGCTCCAAGGAAGCTACATAAAGTATCTGAATTCTGAGACGACATTGGAATCTAAAGAGGAAATCGATCAATTGACATTTATTAGGCACCTATTATATGCCAGGCACTGTGCTAAGGATGAGGGTTAGAAAAAGAGGCAAAAGACAGTCTCTGCCTTCAAGGAGCTTACAATCTAGCAGTTCAGTTCTACAATTCTACTGTATTCTGTCCAGGACTGAGTGAGTCAGGGAGCCTGAATTTCCAGTGGGAGGGAGGTTAGGGGCATTTCTAGAAGCTGGGCTCTGGAGTTTCATGCAGATTATGGAAAAACTGCTCCAGCCCTCCATGCCCTTGACTCTGTTCAGCTCTACTAGGGACACAGCTATGATGCCAGTGATGTATGCAGACAAATACCAGTGCAGACAAAATAGGGCACTAGATTCAGAGTCACAGAACCTGAGTTCAACACCTGATTCTACTATTTACCACCTGTGAGATCCAGGTCATTTCCTCTAGCTAAGCCTCAGTTTTTACCTCAGTAAGGTATGTGTATTATGGTGGGGGTCAGGGGTGGGACTGGTTTATCTCCAAGGTCCCATTCAGCTCTAAATTCTTTGAGGATCTCCAAGCACCAGAGCAGTTGGAGTAAGAATGTTTTGCCCTATTTCTATGAAGAAGGAAAGAAGGATGGGGTTAGAGGGTACTGTGGCTCCCTGCCAAGCCTCACCACTTTTGAGCCACTTGGGCCTGGGGTTTCCTCCATCCATGGAAAGTTTCTGCTTATACTTTGCAGTTTCCATAGCAACCACATTTCTCCCTTTGTATGAATTTGACTGTTTCCCCCTCCCCCCAGCCACTTTGCTTTCTTAACTGACAAATTCTCTCTTTCTCCTTTTAAAGGAAAAACATAGCTGGCGAGGGGGCAGGAATAATAGTTGCCAAGATTTGAAGCAGTGAATGCAAAGGCAGACTCTTTCCAGGGTCCCCCAAGGCTACTGTAAGGACAAGAGAGGCTAATAAATTAATGGACTCAAAGTCCCAGAGATCCTACTTACAACAGTGGATAGAACAACGGATTTAGGGTCAGAAAACCCAAGTTAGGATACCAGCTGTACCACCTGGTGACTGTGTGGCCTTGGGCAAGTAAATGCTATCATGCACTACCCTGCTGAAACCCATTCTGGGGCTCTCTACTAACTTAACAATAAATTTCTAAGCTACATACTCTTACATCCTATCTTTTAAACTAGGTAGCATAGAGGATAGAATACTAGAGTCTAGATAAAACACTAGAGCCTAGAGTCAGGATGACCTGAGTTCAAATCCTGTCCCAGACATTTGCTATGTGACACTGGGCAAGTCACTTGACCCCTGTCTGCCTCAATTTCCTCAACTGTAAAATGGAAATAATATCACCTACCTCATAGGGTTGTTGTAAGGATGAAATAGATATTTGTAAAGTGCTAAGCACAGTATCTAGCACATAGTAGATAATTAATGCTTGTTCCTTCCCTCCCCCAGCCTCATTTATCACCATTCCACATGAATTCCCTCTTCCCAGTCTAATCTCTTTGTCCCCTAGAAGTATTTTGCTCCTCCCTCAATCTCCACCCTTCCTGTTGGTCAACAAAAATCTTTTTCCTCTTTCAAGTTCAATCTGAAGTCCCATGTCCTCAAGGAAACCATCTCTGACCATTCCAAGCTATAAAGGACCTCTCATTCCTTTGAATTCCTCTAGCAATCACTCACTCTCTCTTCACTTGGCTCCTATCGTACACTGCCCTCTATTGTTAGTTTTCATTTCACCAGATTATGTCTAATCTCTGTGAGGAATCCCAAACCAGACATAGTTCAACAAACATGTGTTAAATGAGTACCTACTACATATGCAGCTCACTGGGTTAGTTCTGGGGTAGAAACGAAGCTTTGGTCAGACATGATTCCTGCATTCAACGAATTTATGGTCTAGCAGGGAGATAAAGCATCAACCAATGTACCTAGGGTGCTACAAAATAATTGATGAAAAATATCTTAGAGAATTACAGAGTTACAGAATGTATGAGAGAGTTGTA
This sequence comes from Pseudochirops cupreus, assembly GCA_028627135.1. Taxonomy (NCBI): domain Eukaryota; kingdom Metazoa; phylum Chordata; class Mammalia; order Diprotodontia; family Pseudocheiridae; genus Pseudochirops; species Pseudochirops cupreus. The sequence goes on from CM053581.1 coordinate 259,138,146, forward strand.
TGGGATCCAGAGGTGGAAGAAAATCAGCTTTGAGAGGAGGGAGGAATCAGACGAGGCTGTTAGATGCAGTGACCAGCATCTAAATTGGGCTTTAAAGGCTATGAAGGAATTAAAAAAAAAAATAATAGGTGGAGAGGAGGGAAGTCATTTCTGGAAAAGGAACAGTGTGAGTGAAGGCAGGGATGTAGCAAACTGCAGGGTGGCATCGTTTGTGGAGGACTTTACATGCCAGGCAAAGGAGTCTGAACGTTAACAATGCGGCTGATGTTTACTTGTTGTCCTTCGCTGTCAAAGAGGACCAAAATAACACCACTATGCTGGGGTCAAGGTGTAGTACATCTCACAGTGGCTGATCAGACTAACCTGAGCTTGGAAGACCAGTCACAAACAGTCCATATGAACATTTGGAAGGGAGCTGTCTCTAAACCTACGCATCTCTCATTTCCTTTGAGCTCCTACAATTCTGTTTTGCTCATAGAGCACAGAGCCTTTTTTGATGCCAGCAGGCCATGCTAGGCAGTCGTGTGCCAGTGTCTCCCATGTCTCACAAGCAGTTCCAAAGTTCTTCAGAGAGACCTCGAGAGTGTCATTGCATCACCTCTTCCAACCTCCATGTGAGTGTTTGCCTCGCACGTGTGGATAATAGAGAAACACTAAAGATTCTTGAATGGAGAAATGACTTGACCAGATCTGTTGGAAAGAGAATAAAGTGGAATATAGCCCAAGGGATGGGATCCAGTTTAGAAATCTCTAAATATCTGACTTCCTGGCTCAACACAATTGCCAATCTCTGCTCACTGCTCTAATCCACCAATCATTTCTTTCCTTACTCTTCTACTACTTACCCAGAAGGCCATGTGTACCATTTCTAAGAATCTCTTTCCAAGTTCAAGAGTAAGTTATACAAGTAATGCAACCACAGAATAATAGGTAATCAAAAGTAGAAAAAAGAAATCTACCTCGCTACATGGTGTAATTGGAAAGAGTGCCATATTTGATATTAGAAGGCTTACAGCTAACTTCCAGTACTTCTCCTTACTAGCTGGCTTCCTTGTGAGTCTTGGTTTCTTCATCTGTAAAATAAGGAAACTGAGTGAGATAATCTCTCAGGTTCCTAACAAGTTCTAAATCCCATGATCCTATGAGGAAAACCAAACTGTCCCAAACTGGAAATACATGAGCAGTAGCCGGACAAGCGCTTGTCAAAGAGGCTTTAGAAAGGATTTCTGCACTTAGGAGAAAGGTGGGTTAGATATCATGTCATAGAAAGAGTCCTGGACCAGGAATCTGAAGACTTTGGGTCAAACCATAGTTCTGCTATTTACTCACTGTGCTTCCTTGAGTAGGTTACTTTCTCTGAGCCTAATATTTGTCATCTATGAAATGAAGCGATAGAAGAGATGGTTCCTCCTAACCCTAAATCCTATGATTCTCCACTAAATTGGGTGACAATCACTTACTAAATCTACCCTATGCTAACTTGTTCCCTGGGGCCATACTTTAGTCACCTCCAGATAGATTTACTATTGCAACTACTTTCAAGTACTCATGCAGAATAGTCTCTGTGCTCTGTAGGTTTAAATATTTAGGTAGATTCCATATCTGCTACTACTGTGACTTTTGGTAAGTCCTTTAACCTTTTCAGTTCCCAGTTTCTTAAACTATAAAGTGAAGAGTTGGACTAGAACAAGGATTCTTAACCTTTTTTGTGTCTTAGACCTCTCTGGCAGTCTGACGAATCCTATCAATCCCTTCTCAAAATAACAATTTTATGAAAATTATATAATTGAGGAAATGTTAAATTTCAGTTAGAAGTTAGTGAAAATAAAAATGCAATTTCTCACCCATCTAAGTTCATGGACCCCTGAAATCTATCCATGAACCCCAGAGGACCTTGACAGCCCTTTCCAACACACACCAAAGTCAATGATCCAATAAAAACACCCTAAGCCAGATCAAGCATCCTAAACAAGCCTCTTGTTCACTTAAAAAAAAAATCCATGAAACCTCAGTCAATCAGGAAGCTATTTTTGGCTTCCCACTCAAACATTCCTAGAAAATCATTAACTGGTTGCTTAAACTTGTCCCCAACCCAGAGAAACAGAAAAAAAAAACCCAGTTAAGTTATTTGTTATCACCTCCCCCTCCCCTCAAAAGCCATCCTGTGAATTCACAAAGACAGGCCTCATTCAGTACCATCCCCATTTAGTGGCTAGATCACCTTAGACAGACAATTACTTCCCTTCTCTAGGTCTCCGCTTTCTGATCTGGAAGAGGAGGACACTGAACATAGAGGGTCTCTCAGGCTCCTGTGAGGTCTCCTGTTAGATGTTCTTTATTCTAAGGGCCCCAGTTTAAACCGTACAGATCTCATTTGTATACAGTTTGCACGTTGTCTCTCTTTTACTCTGTGAGGTCCTTGAGAGCAGGGGCTATTGTTTTTTTCTTTGCCTTTCTTTGTGCCCCAGGGCCTAGCACAGTGTCTTGCACATAGTAGGTGCTTAATAAATGCTAGTTTACTTAACTTGACTTTTTGGCTTCAATTTCCTCAACTTTGAGATGATGAAATTAGACTTGCTGACTTTAAGGTTCCTTCCAGCTCTACTTTTATTATCTTATCTTATAATATTGTACAGCATATTACAGTGACCTCAAAATCTGAAGGGGCTTCAGAGACCACTCAAGCCAACACCCAGACTCTACAATTTAATATAAAGAGGATATCTTACTCAAATTTTCTGCCAAAACCCATCAGGATTCTACACATTGTGGGTACTTACTATTTTATATCTGGTATATTTTGTACGTTTTAGGTTCTCATATTCTATGTTTTAAGAGTTGTTCCAACTCTAATGTTCTAAGTAAAAAGTTTTGCAGGATGTAGAATTGGAAAAGAAATTTGAGGCTAAGAAATCAGGGCTAAGTCCTTCACTTTATGGTTGAGAAAAGAAGGAATGTGGCATGTCCAAAGTCACATAGTTAATCATCTGGAATTTGAACCCAGATCATCTGACCCCAACCTCAACTATATTTCTTGTAGAACCCTTTCTATCTAAGCTTTGACATGCTGTATTCCATGGTTTCTTTTAGGTCTAAGATTCTTTATTCAAAGGCTATCCCTTGTAGCCTTAACATTTCATGTTTAAAGGTACCTTATAGTTCTAGGGCAGGCAAGTGACACTGTAGGTAGAACACCAGGCCTGGAATCAGGAAGACTCATCTCTCTGACTCCAAATCTGGTCTCAGACTAAACTTACTAGCCATGAAACCCCGGGCAAGTCCCTTAAACCATTTGCCTCAGTTTCCCATCTGTCAAATGCTCTGCAGAAAGAAATGGCAAACTAGTACAGTATCTTTGCCAAGAAAACCCTAAATTGGGTCACAAAGAGTGAGGCACAACTGAAAAAACTCACAGCAACAACAAAACTTTACAGCTCGAAAAAGAAGTCTTGTGACTCCATGATAAACGTGGTACAAATTCTTTACTGATCACTCCTTTCCTATTTTCCTTCAAGCAAAGGCAGCCTGGGGATAGTTGAATTACAAAACTTGGAACAACCAACTGGGGTCACTAAGTTTTCAGAGAGCATAAACACTTCTTTTGTTCTTCAAGATCTTGAGGGAAAGAGTTTCTACCTGATCCCTTGGCAGTCCATTCCAGTTATCACCTCTACAGGTCCCCACTGCCAGGAAGTTCTTCTTCAAATCTAACCTACATCTCTATTGCTGAAATGTATACCTACTTCCCTGTGGAGGAACAAGAGTAAAATTCATTGCTAAGTATCCCATTTGCTGTGAGAAGGATGGGGGAATAATAGAAAAAAAATTTTTCTGAAAGGACTTAAGTACACAATCTTTGTAAACATGGTCAATTTGTAACTGAAGGGATTGGCAAGATAGGGGAAGTATTTTCTGTGGGCCTTGCCTGTTCTCCTGAACCAATTCAGAAGGTGTTATTGTGTTCATGTCAATCATTTTCAATGAGGTCTCCATCCCCATAGTTTTCACGAATTTTCTAGCAGCTTAATAGTAAACAATCTCAAAATGATTTATTAAGAAGATTAAAAACAACAAAAAATGTTTCTTCATGTTCTATAACACATAATAAATTTATTCTGCCAAGTTAGTGGGACCCTAGTGCCTCTATCTTGAGCATTATCAATAAGGGGTCAAAAAGCTAGGATCCTGGAGCCCTTGATGCTGAATGATGGAGTGACAGGAAACCACTGACAATAAAATCCAGCAAGTTAAGTATCCTTCCCAATATTCTCAGTGTTAAACTAATTGTTATTCCTAATCAAATCTTGTTAAACTAAAAAGTAGGGGGAAAAAAGTCAGCATAAAATAATGAGGGGAGGGGGGGTTGGGATCAGAGGATCCGGGTTCAAATTCCACCTCTGATACTTACTAGCCATGAAAACTTGGGCATGGTGAAGCCAAGCTTTACCTCTATGTTGCTGTTTCCTCATCTGTAAAATAAAGGTTCTAAACTAGATGACTTCTAAGGACCTTTCCCATTCAAATATTTATAGAGCACCTCCTATATGAGGAACACTATGCCAGCACTTGGAGAGAAAGATTTAGAAATTATGTGATTCCTGCCAATATGGGGAAGTGTGACAGAAAGTATGGTAGAGCAGAAAGATGGCTAGACTTGAAAATCCCAATGAAAATCACTCCTTCGGGGCAGGGATTGTTTCATTCTGGGTTTCTGTCCCCAAAGCCTAACCCAGTGCCTGGGGCAGAGTAGGTGCTAAATAAATATTTGTTTATTTATTGACAATGGGTACTAATCCCTGGGTACAAATTGACAGTCCTGGGCAACCTCTCTGGGCCTCAGTTTCCTCATTTATAAAATGAAAGGGTTGGACTTGATGACCTATAAAGTCTCTTCCAGCTTTAAATTTATGATTTTATGATTCTTTGAGTCACTGGAAAGTAACCTTTCTGAGGGGTCACAGTTTATGCTGGTGGAAGACAGAGTCACACTGATACAAAAATCAATGGATGCTTGAATTATTTAAAACTCCTTATATATAACACTTATACACTTCAAGCCTGACTCCTCTTTACAGAAGAGTTTACTGGCAATTCCTACATGAGATAGAGGTCACATTACATGGCTTCTAAGGTGCCTTCCATCTGTAGTATTTCGTGATCAAACAGACCCAAAGATCTAAATTGATTGACCCATTCATACACCATACATCTAAGTTAGTCAAGGAGCAGGGGCTTGAACCCAGTTCTGATTCTACACCCTTTATACCAGGTTGATTCTCTCTTAGGATACTACTGACTAATGCATGTTACTCCTCCTAGAATCATAGGATCTAAATTTAGAAAGGATCTTAGATATCATCTTCTCTTTATAGATGAGGAAACACATTCAGGGAGATAACTTGCCCAAAGTCAAATAACTAGTCAGTGGCAGAGACACAATCTAAACTAGGATCTCTGCCATGATATAGCTAACTCAGCACAAATATTTAAGCATCTCCTTTAAAGATCGATTAAGCTTATGGAATTCCAGGCTCCTTGGGAGGTTAGTGGGAGAAGAGTGATAGTTTGGGTATTCCTGGCATTGTATTCAGTGACAGCAGCCTACAGAGAAAACTAACTCTGTGTACATGGTTAATCTGTTCTGTTCTGAGTGACAGGGAAGTATTGGGAGATGGTGTCTAAGAGTCCTTCAAGTTCTCTTCACCGTCCTCACTCTTCTACCTCCTTATCCATCACCAGATGTACCTAGTTCAGAGAGGTTGCCCCATGTAGACAGCCAAGGCTAATAAGGATCACAAAATATAAGACTTCAAAGGGACCACCAAGCCTTAAATTTAGAAGATGCAATTTGCTCCCTTCTTTTTACATTAAGTCCAACCCTTACATGAATAGGACAACATTCCACAGCATGCCTAAGTAGTCATCTAGGCTCTATTTGAAGACATTTATAGATGAAAAACTTACTACCTCTCAAGATCATTCACTTCAGTGTTAGAAAACTGTTAGGAGAGACAAAATCTAACTCTCTGCAACTTCTTCCCATCTCAGGAAGAACAGAAAGAGCCTAACTACTCTTCTACATAAAAGCCCTTCAAACACTTGAAGAAGTGGCCCCATTCCTCCACCCAGCTCCCCAGTCTTTTCTTCTCTAGGCCAAGCAACTCCAATTTTCCAACAAATTCTTGTGTGGCATGGTATCCACTCCTCCCACCATCTCAGCTGCCCATTATCCAGACTCCCCCTGCCCATTCAGGCTCCAGTTTGTAGGTGTGGCACTCAGCACTGAACACAATATTCAAGGTGTTTTGTTTAAGGCAGAGAGCAACAGAACTATCACATGCTATAGAAAGCCCTGTGGAATGGAATATGGTATGGAAAAAAGCTTTCTTTCTTAAAAGGTTATAGGGTTGGAAGGAACCTTAGAAATCATCTTTTCTAACCTCCATTAAGTTTTTTTTGCATTTAATTTTTTTACCTTTTGTTTTTATATCACTTTCCTTTCCAAATGCGTCTCTCCCGCCTCCTCTGCACAGTGAGCTATCCTACATAGCAAAGAATCAAAAATGAAAATGGGAGAGAACAGTTTGGTAAAGCTAACCAATATATAAACAAAGTCTGCCAGTATATGCAGTGTTTCACATCCTTCATCCCCCACCCTCCTAATGAAGTGAGAAAGATGTTTCTCCCCCCTCTCTTTTCTGGGGCCAAGCTTGGTCACTCTGATTACACAGAATTCAGTTCTGCTATTGTTCTTTCTATTTACTTTACTGTATTCATTCTGCAAATATTGTTCTTTCTACTTACATCACTGTATTCATTACGCATATCTTGTTTTCCAGGTTCTGTTTAATTTACCCTGAATTAGTTCATACACATTTTCCCATGCTTCTCTAGATTCTTCATATTCATCTTTTCTGATGGTACAATAATATTAATAATATTCCATTATGTTCATGTACCACAATTCATTTAGCAGTTTCCCAATCAATGACCATCTACTTTGTTTCCAGTTCTTTGCTACTAGAAAAAATGCAGCTATAAGAAGTTTCTCAAATAAAGATCTCATTTCTAAGATACACCTGGGAACTAAGTCAAATTTACATGAAAAGAGTCATTCCCCAATTGATAAATGACCAAAGGATATAAAATAGGCAGTTTTCAGAGGAAGAAATACAAGCTATCACTAGTCATTTGAAAAAACGCTCTAAGTCACTATTATTAGTGACTTAATTTTTAGAGTATTTTAATTAAATGATTTAAATTTAGAGAAATGCTAACTAAAACAAATCTGAGGTACTACCTCATACCTATCGAGTTGGCTAAGATGACAAAAAAATGGAAACTGACAAATGCTAGAGGGAATGTGGAGAAACAGGTGCATTAATGCACTGATGGTAGAGCTGTGAACTAGCCCAATTATACTGGAAAGCAATTTGGAACTATGCCCCCAAAACTATTAAACTATGTAGACCTTTTAACCTAGTAATACTATTAGATCTATACCCCAAAGAGATCAAAGAAAGAGGAAAATGACTCATATGTACAAAAATATTTATAGCAGCTCATTTTGTGGTGGTGAAGAATAGGAAACTGAGAGGATTCTCCATTAATTGGGGAATGGTTGAACAAGTTATGGTATATGAATATGAGAGAATACTATTGGGCTACAAATATTGATGATGCAGATGGTATCAGAAAAAAAACTAGAAAGACTTGTATGAACAGGTGTAGTGAAGTATAGTTAGCATAGTCAGTAGAACGAGAACCAGAACAATTTATACAATTACAATAAAATTGTAACAATAATCAACTTTGAAAAACTTAGTAACTCTGACCAACACAATGACCAGACATAATTCCAAAGATCATTTAACGAAACATGCTATCGCCCTCGAGAGTCAATGTACTCAGCTTACAGACTAAAGTATATGTTATTCTCTTTCTTTGTTCTTATTTTTGGGGGAAGGACGTGGCCAATGTGGAAATTTATTTTGCATGGTTATACATATTTGAAATGAGTTTTTTTTTCTTGCCTTCTCAAACAGTGGGGAAGGGGGAATGGAGAGGGAGATATTGGAACTGAAAATAAAATTAAATTAAATTTTTAAAAGCACAGATATGAACACTTTGGTGTCTTTTCTCTCTATGGTATATATGCCTAGAAGTGGTGTTTCTGAGTCAAAGAGTATGGGTGTTTTGGTCATTTTCTTCACATAGTTCCAAATCACTTTCAAGAATGGTTGAACCAATTTGCAACTCCTCAACAATGTTTTAATGTGGCTGTCTTTCTGTAGTCCCTCCAAATTTGACTGTTCCCAACTTTTTTCATCTTTGCCATTTTGGGAACCAAATCTTAATTTTACAAATAGGAAAAGAAAAAAAAACTCAGAGAGGGAAATGAAGTGACTTGCCCATGGTCATACAAATAAGTAGCAGAGCCAAGTTTCAAATACAGGTGTTCTGTCTCTAGATTCAGGGCTCCTTTCCATACATAAGAATCCTACAGAACCAAGATTTGTGTGGGAAGGGAGTGAGAAAAAGCTTTTGAGACAAAGCTAGGAATGACTGGAGTTTGGCTTCTCCCCCAGAAGCAACAAATGCAAGGCTTTGGTACATTATTGGCTGTCTCCCAATGAACTTGTTTTATTCCCTGCATAAGCTATGCTGACAGGTGATAAATTGCAAAAGTAATGTTACAGCAGGATTTAACTGTCTGCTGAGTCACACTTTACTGCTCCAGCATTGTGCAAAACAGCCCCAGCTTTCATTACTAATCAAAGCTGCCATTAATTACCCAGAAATAAAGGACGTTTTGAAAATGTTCCCCAAATGATACCGGCCGATTGTCTCAGGGCTGGTTTTTGAATGCAGCTCTTGAAGCTGAGCCTGTCAGACAGGGTCAGCTGTACAAACTCAGATCTCAGCTGCAGTAATGTTCATGCAGAAAGTCCTCCCAAGAGCACATCTGGCCCATAAAATCATAGAGCTGCAAGGGATCTTAGAACACAGTACAGAGGATGCACAAACTAAAAGGAACATTAGATATTATCTAAACCAAACCCTTTAAAAAGAAATTGAGGATCAGAGAGAGGAAGTAAATCAGCTCAACAAACATTTATTAAGCACCTACTGTGTGGAACACACTGTGCCGGGGGTACAAAGACAAACATGAAAAACAGGTTTTGGAAATATTGAGTTTGCAGTATCATTGGAACTTCCCGGTGGAGATATTCAGCTCACAGTTGTTGAAGTGAGACGAGATTTCAGAAAAGATTGACCGAGTCAGGACTAGAACCCAGATTTCCTGGCTATGAGTCAAGTGTTCTTTCTACCACAAAGTACCAGTTCCCTGGGTCCTCCTCTGCTCCCCTCCCTCAAAAAAAAAAAAACCCACCAACTCACTCCCTTAATAACTCTTTGCCTTGGGCCAGTAAGTTTCTATTTTGACACTGATCTCAAACTGCCATTCCTCCCCATCCCTGTTTCCCAAGGGAGTCACTAACCTTGGAGGTAGGAAAAGACAACATCTGCACAGATGGCCCTCGGCCAAGGAGTCAGGAAGAGGGAAGCCACACCTTAGAGGGAGCCTCAGCTAGGCTAATTTCTCCACAGGGGTATGGGTCAGGGAAGGAGGAGAAGGGTGAAGGAATGGGGTGGGCAGTGGGTGAAAGCCATAAGCATAAGAGGTATACTGCTATTCTCATGACTCATAAGGAAATCTTGGTCCATGGAGTTTAGTTGCAAGTGCCCTTGGTGATCATCTTGTCCAATACCATGGAAAGTATAAAGAACTTGGAATCTGGAGGTGTGCGTTTACATCACTTGACTTCTGGGATCTCGATTTACTCATCCATAAAATAAGGGAGGTAAATTAGTTCTCAAAGGTCTCTTCCAGCTCAAAATCCCATGAAGAGAAAACGGAGGCTCAGCAAAGGGGAGCCACTGGCCGAAGGTCACACAGGTATCAAATAACAGAGATGGGGTTCAAACCAACATCTCTGGCTCCAAATTCTTTTTCAATTATATCATAGGGAGACCCTAGGATAAAAACCTCAGTCACCCTCATATGGAGTCAGCTAGTCAGCTACCAAGTCCTGTTGATCTTTCTTTTGAAATGTCTTCTGCACCTTAGAACCACAGCATTTAGATCTAGAAGCAATTTTAGAAATCATTTAGAACACTTCCTTCATTTTAGAGAGGTAGAAACTGAGGATTGGTGATGTTGAGTAATGCATAAAGTCACACAGAGCCAGGATCCAAACCCAGATATTCCAACTCTGAATCTGGGGTTCTCTCTACCTCACCAGAGTGCCTTCTCTGTTCTGTCTTCTCTAATCCTGCATTTAATTACCTTACTTCTGGACCTTTGCAACAGTCTCTAGTCTCTCTCCTGCTACACCTATCATCAGATTAAAATTCTGAAAGTATAACTCTGATTATATCACTCAACTGCACAAAAGTCTCCAATGGCTCCCTAAAGTCTGCTGAATAAAATTTGAAGTCCTTAGCCTGGCCTTTTTAAAGGCACTCCATGAGCTCACCAGGTAGGTATTTAATCTTACCTTCCATTATAAAACCTCTGCTCCACGCAGACCAGTTGCCTCCCACTTCCACAAATTTACCAGGCTCATTCCTTTGCCCATGCCTTTGCTTGGGAAACATCCTATGCCCTTCCTTTTTCCTCCTATTTTAGCCCATTCTAGTATAGCTAGAAAGAGCACTGGACTAGTGATCAGTAGAACTTACTAGCTGCATAACCCTTCCCAAAACTCACTACTATGGTGAGCCTCAGTTTCCACATCTGTAAAACATGAATAATAATTCTTAAATTACTTCACAATGTAGTTTTGAGGAAAGCATTTTGTAGATCTAAAAGTACAATACTCAAAGGAACTATTCATCTTCAAGGCCCATCTCCAAACACTGCCCTCCTCAAGGAAGCCTGGCCTAACTGCTCCAGCCCACAATGAAATGTCCTTCCCCTGAGCTACTATAGCACTTACCGCCTGTACCTCCCATTGCATGCTGAGCATTGCATTTATTTATCTGCTCCATCTGAGAGCATCCATCTTCCCAATTTGCCTACTAATTCCTTGAAAGCAGAGACCCAGGATCTTCCCTTCTTCCTCTGTATTTCCTACAGTACTAAGCATCAATGAGACAAGCAGAGCAGGTGCTCACTCTAGGGCTGGAGTAACAGCCTACAGCAGCGGTTCTCAACCTGTGGGTCACAACCCCTTTCACAGGGGTCGCCTATGACCATCGGAAAACACATATTTCCGATGGTGTTAGGAACCAAGACACCGCTCCTCTGTTGTCTCCAGGCAGGTCCGCCCACATGCAGATACGCTCACATACCAGCATTAAAGGGTTGGGGCATTAGGAAGGTTGAGAACCACTGGCCTACAGTGTAGCTGAGGAAAAAAAGAACTCTTGCAGTGGTGAATGGTTAAAGGTATTGGATCTAAGATCCAATGAGACCATTGCTGAATGAATTCAAAGCCCAAACCTAGCAGAAACACTTCAGGGAAGGGGCTATGGTGTAGCAAAATAAGTACTGGACTAGATACCAAGAGACAGAGGTTTGATTGAATCTTGACTGTTACTAAGTTGAGGGGAAACCTAGGAAAGTCATTTTCCTCTTTCAGCCTCAGTTCCCACATCTGTCAAACAAAGGGAGTGGCAGTAGATTAGACGATCTTTTCCAACTCTCATATTTCATATTCTAAGGCCCCTACCAGCTCTCAAATTCTATGACATATCCTATGTCCTATTCTAGGACAATGATTCAAGTGAAAGAACAACTGAGTGTATATTCATGTGGTACTACTGCCTAAGAGGACAATGGAAATTCAGAGAAGGGAGATGGGAAGGTCAGCAGAAGATGGAACAAGAGAAAATGAGATTCACAGGCACCAAGAGAGCCTCAGTTGCAATGCAAGCAAGAACTTCCCTGCAGAATAGCTTCATATTCTCTGGACTAAACTCTTGAAAGAGAAAGTAGCTTAGGCCAAACATATTTTAAATCTTAAAATGTCTGAATATGTAAAGAGATGGAGCCAAAGACCACTGAAAGGGTCAGTTGTGAGAATGTGGATCAGTCTAGCTATGATGCTACTTACTACCTTGATGACCATTGGTAAATCACAATCTCTCTGGGCTTGAGTTTCCTTTTCAGTGAAAAGCAGACAAAAACATTTGTGCCATCTACTTCACAGGGTTATTGTTAAGCTCCAATAAGATAATGTAAACAAAATGCTTTATAAAGCCTGAAGCATTGTTATCAACATGAACTAATAAACAATAAAACATACCAAAACACCCTCAGTCCTGGAATCATGTTTTTGGAATGGCTGTTCTCAGGCCCTGGAAGGTTCTTTACAGAGTTCATTCCTGTGCTTCTGCTGCACTCCAGCTCACCTTGTCAGGCTAAGGGAAAAGGCAGGTGGTCGGTCACCTTTCCAGCTTACATGCCTTGGGGCAGCCCATTCTCAGAGTGAAGTATAGTCTTTTCATGGGTCCAGGTACAGAGCAGGATGAGACTTGTGGGGCATCACACAGTCACCTGACAGGATGCCTCCAATTAGGTTTCCAATTACATTTCCAAAGGATCATCTTCTCATTCAAGCCTGGGGGTGTGGGAGTGTCAGTGATGAGGGAAGGAGGCGGAGGAAGCTAATGAGAGGAAGAAACATTGGCTCACAACAGAGACTGAAGGAGTTCCAACCTTGCCTCTCTTAGCAATCTCAAGTAAGATCCCACCACCCTAGAGTGGAAAGAATAATGGATTCGGAATAAGGGGAACTGTTTTCAAATCCCACCTCTCTCAATTACTACTTTTTAGCCTCAGGCAAGTCACAATCTTTTTGGACCCTCTAACTCATCAGAAAAAAGAGGGGATTAGACTAGATTGCCTTTGTAGTCTCTTCCAGCTCCAAACATCTGATCCTATCTATATATAATTTCCCAGAGTTGCTCTTATTCACTGAAAAAAGAGTCTGCCTGAGCAGACTAACTAAAAGGGTATAGAAAGACTCCCCTCACTGTCCACCTAAAACTATGGGGGAGAGATATCATGGAATAGTGGGAAAAGGACTCAGGAGATACTCATTCTATTCCTAGCTTTCCCAGGAACTCACAGAGTGACTGTGAGGGTCACTTTCCCCTTCTTTGTCTCAACTTCCTCAGTTGTAAAAAGGAGGCACTAATACTTTCACTATCTGCTTCAGAAGACTATTTGTAAAACATACCAAGATATACAGCAGTAAATCAATGTAAGCTCTCTCTACTATTAGGGAAAGTTGCTAACTGGAAGGAGAGGGTATAGTGGAAGAAATATTAGCCTCAGTGTGTGGATCCTACAGTGACCTGGCAGTTACTGGACTACAGGCAAATAAATCACTTTAGACTCTTAGATTGAATTACCTCATTTGCAAAAAAAATTAGGACAGTGACAACTACCCTACTTAACTCAAAGGGTGTTATAAGGATCAAATGAGATAATAGATTTGAAAATACTTTGAAATGTGATTATTAAGCCCACTCACTCTCTCCCACCCACATATATAAATGTGGTTTTGGAGCTGGAAGTGACATGGGAGAGTATTTAGTACAGCCTCCTTATTTTACAGATGAGGAGACAAGTGATTTGTCCAGGACAAGAACTCTAGTCCTCTGTCTCCAGATCATATTAGAAAGCTGGATCCAGCTTTCCCCTACTTTACCATTTCTGTCTTCCAACAATATCAAAGAGGACTAGTCTAACCTAAGATAAGACCTTATGTGTCCTGTTCCTTTTCGAATTTGGACCCTACCTATATAAATCTAACATGGCCTCCTGGAGAGGGAGCAAGGCATCATGGTGAGCTTGCCCCTCAGTCAGGAAAAACTAAGTTTGAATCTTGCTTCTGACAATGGACACATGATCCTGGGAAAGTTATTCAACATCTCAATCTACCTCATACCTGTCAAGATTAACAAAAATGACAAAGTAGGAAAATGACAAATGTCGGAGGGACTGTGGGGAAAACAGGTACACTAATACGCTGTTTGTTGGTAGAGCTAATATAACCTTTCTAGAAAGCCATTGGGAGTTATACCCAAAAAGTCACTAAAATGTACATATCCTTTTTAACTTAGAGAAATCACTACTAGGTATACTCCTCAAAGAGACCAAAGAAATTGGGAAAGAAACCATATGTACAAAGATATTTATAGCAGTTCTTTCTGTTGCAGCAAAACCAAAAGCAAAACTGGAAAATAGGGGGTTCCCACCTATGGGGAAGTTGCTAAACAAAGTATAGTTCATGAATGTAATAGAATATTATGACATAAGAACTGATGAAAAGACCACTTCTGAGCATACTAAAAAGATCTACCTGAACTGATGCAGAGTGAAGTGAGCAGAACCAGAACAATTTATATAACGTCAATTACAATGAAAAACAACTTTGAAAGACTTAAGAATTCTGATCAATGCAATGGTCAACTATAATATGAGGGGGACTAACGATAGAGCACCTACCTTCCGTCATAGAGATGATGGACTCAAAATGAAGAATGAGACATACAATTTTGGACATAGGGAATTTGCTTTGCTTAACTGTACATATTTGTTATGAACCTTCATTTTTTTTCTTTTTCTTTCTTGTTCAGTGGGGGAATAGAGGAGTAAGAAGAGAAAATAAATGCTTGTAAGTTGGAAAAATACTGAAATTAAATTTTTTTTTTAAATTTAAGACTCGGGGTGGCTAGGTGGCACAATGAATATAGCACTGGCCCTGGAGTCAGGACCTGAGTTCAAATCCAGCCTCAGAAACTTGACACACTTACCAGCCATGTGACTTTGGGCAAGTCACTTAACCCCAATTGCCCTCCAAAAAGCAAAAAAAAAAAAAATTAAGACTCTAAGTTGCAGAAAAGGTGCCAACCTACATGGAAAAAGAAATCTGGTAACACAGATTCAGTCCAACGTCCCAAAATGGTTTTCTGATCCTTCCCGACCTTAGTTGACGTCACTAAATCCCAACTTCTTATCCTATAAGACATATGGTACCCACCAGACTCTTTTGGTCATTTTTTTTTCCTGTTTCTGGGCTTTATCTGTTGATGGCTAGACACTAAAATCTAGAGGCAGGACAGTCCAATGGATGTAGCATGAACTTAAGAGTTAGGGAGAACTGTATGTGAATTCCAATTCTAATGCTTATCATCTATATGACTATGAGCAACTCACAAACTTTATGAGGTTCAATTTTCTCATGGATAAAATAGGAGAAATAATACCTATAGTACATACCTCAGAGAGTTGTTCTAATGTTCAAAGAAGATAACAATGATTGTTGTACTAGGTGACCTCTGGGACCTTCCAGCACTACATCTGTGATCTTTTGCTTTTTTTTTTTTTGAGAAAATAAGCACTTTGCAAACTTTAAAACATTATACAAATAGAAGTTATTGTCATCGTCATCATCATCACCATCATCTCCATGACCATCATCAAAATATCTGCCAGACACACATAGTAAGCACTTAAGTGATCTATCTTTTAAAATATTTGCTTCAAAGGAGGGGTCACTGGATATAGAAAGGGCTACTTATCTTTTGAAATGTACGATGTAAAAACAAAAGATATCAACAAAAATAAATTGTAAATTTAAAAAAAAGATATCTGCCAGACATCTATGTAAATTGGATGCCAATAAGGTACTCCCCTGGCAACTCTGCCCTAAGCTAAGAATTTGAATTTGGTATATCTTTGGTCCTCCAGTATCAGGGTTGGACATTAAAGTACTTAAGTCAAAGTTGTTTTTCTTTGTAAGTGACATTGTATAAATTGTTTTGATTCTGATTATTTCAATCTACATCACTTCAGATAGGTCTTTTTAGTATTTTCAGAAATGGCCCTTTTCATCAATTCTTATGGCAGAATAACACCATTCCACACATTCATGCACCATCTGGGATGAAATTTGGGTCCCATCTCTACCAACTACTAGCTATGATTTCATTTCTTTAGACCTCAGTTATTTCTTCTAAAAAATGGAGGTACAATGAATTTTAAGATCCCTTTCAGCTGTAAAATTCAATAACCCTGGTTCCTAAATTTAAAAGTGCTATCATCTTCCCAAGAGAAAAATCCCCATTGCCACAATCATCAAGCTAAAGTGTTCTGAGCTACCCTGAGCTAGTATCATTTCAAATGTTTAAAAAAAAAATCAGTGCTGGAGGCTGGAACGCTGTTGAGAAATAGCACCTGTGGCAATTGGATAACTAATTGAGGACCCAGTATGCCCCAAATTACCTAATCTCAGAAGGTGATGAGGCAGGGGAATCTTTGTTCTGATCTCTAGCGATTTATTGGGCATTTGTTCCCTTCCCAAATCCAGTGTTTATATGGTGGAGGGGATATCATACCCAGACAATACCACAAGACTTTATTTGTTTCAGAAAAGAAACCACCTACTCAGGAGAAAATAAAGGCAGCTATGAGGGTAACAACAAGAATAAAAGAAAGCAAGTCTCCTTAAAAGCTAAAATCCACAAATGCCCAAGAAGTCCATATTTCAGGGAGATTTCAGGGAGCTCTTGAACTTGGATTTTTTTTTAAATGCATCTTTATTTTTACTATCTTCTAACTGAAATCTATAATTTCTTCAATTACATTAAAAACATTTTTAAAAGGGATCGATAGATTTCACGAATCTTTTATGCCATAGGGTCCATGATACACACACAAAAGGTTAAGTACCCCTGGTTTAAGGAGTAAACTAAAGCCAAAAGTTTATAAAAAGGTAAATTATTGGACTAGACTATCAAACCAATGGTATAGTAATAAAAAGAGCAATGAATTTGGAGGCAGAGGACTTGGGTTAAAATTTCAGCTCTGCTACTTACTATGTGTGATCTAAAGGAAATCGCCTTCCCTCTCTGAGTCTCAGTTTTCTCAGCTATAAAATAGGGGTAGAGAAAATAGAATCCATGATCTCAAAAGTCACTTTCAGATCTCAATTTTATGATAGTTATCAATAATCCCTAGGCTTAGAATTTTGTTATGCCCACTTTAGGTAAATTGAGATTACAGCAAGGTCTTTCAAATCAACTAATCTTGATGTGCAATACACTGATAATGCAAAGACCAAAATGAAAGTGTCTATTCTCAAAGAGCTGATATTTTGTTGGAAGGATAAAATGTGTACACAGACAAGTAAATAGAAAGTAATATAAGGAGGTGGCAAATACTAACAATGGGGGGGGGGGGGGAGAGGAAGGGCAAATACTAACAACGGGGGGGGGGGGGGAGAGGAAGGAGATTAGGAAAACTTCTGGAGAAAGTGACACCTAAATTGAACCTTGGCCAAGAATAAGGATCCTGAGAGGCAGAGTTAGTTCCATCCCAGGAGAGTTACCATTTTAAGAGGACCCTAGAAAAAAAGCTTATATAACCCCCTCCATTCCAGAAATGTCTTCTTAATGGTAGAATTCCAGAAGTCATAGACCATATAATTATAAATTTCAAATAGGAAAGGAAAGGGCATTACAGGTCATCAAGTTCAACCTTTCTTATTTTACCGATGAGGAAATTGAGGCACAGATTAGTTAAGTAACTTGCCCTGGGTCACACAGCTAGTATCTAAGGCAAAATGTGAACCTGACTCTGACTCCAGTGCCCTAAACACTGTACTATATTTCCAATGGGAAAAATATTTTGGAGATTGGAGATTCTTCCTGGAAGAGATAATTTCTGCAAAATATGATTTAAGACTTACTTGGAGTCCTACCTAAAACATTGGCTCATCACCAAATCTGCCTAATTTTGCAGTATCTCTTCAAGTTCTGGATCTTGGGACAGCCTGCCTTCAAGGGAAATGTTCTGAGCTCAAGGGAAAAGTTGTCACAGTAAAGAAATTCAGACATCTTCTTGGTTGAGCAAAGTAAATATCTTACACCCTGCACCTGCTTAACAAGCAGCATTCTTATGCCCCTTTCACATTTTTCAAGTTTCACACTCAACTAAGCCTGTCTAACCCTCAGGGAGGGAACTGAGAGTTGACCTCAGAATCTGGAAGACTTGAGTTTACCTTCAGGTTCAACCCCTAACACATAACTGTAGAACTCCAGGCAAATAAATCACTTAATCTCTCCCAGTCCCCTCCTCCCCATCATATGCTCTAAGATTATAAATGTCATTAGAGAGGGAGTTCACTGAACCAATAGAACAACAGGTCCTGACAAATCAAGAAAAATCTTCAGTTAATGTCATGCATTTGCACTGAGATTTCTACCATAGAACCAAAGAAAATGAGAACTAGAAGGAATCTCAGAACACTGAATTTTAGAAGAGGAAAGGACTTGACAGGTCTAGACAAGACCACTCACTTTCAAAGTGTTTTCTCCCCAAACATCTGATTACAAGATCACAGATAGTTATAAAAGGTTACACACACTTATACACACATATTTAGAATTCTCTTCCCCCCACTGAAGGGCCACCAAAACTTACAAAATATCAAGTTGACTGAGTGGTAGCTAGGCGACACAGAAGACAGAGCACTGGACCTGCAGTCAGAAGACCTGATCTCAAATCTAGCCTCAGCCATTATAGCTATAAGACCCTAGGCAAATCACTTAACTGCTGTCTGTCTCAGTTTCCTCATCTGTAAAATGGAGATAATAATAGCACCTACTTTCCAGGGTTTTGTGAGAATAAAAAATAATAATATTTGTAATGTTTGCAAACTTTAAAGTGCTTTACAAATGCTGTGTTGTGGTTGTTATGGTTAATTTCACATAAACACACAACATTCACATATTCACCTTCCTTTCTCCTGTTTCTCCTATTCGTGCTTCTTGCCAGTTGCATGTTGTTTTTTCCCCCTCTGATTCCTCTATACATAAATATGCTTCATTATCCCTACTGTCCAGAGATAGGGGTTGGATTGGATGAGTTTTAAATTCTCTTCTAGCTCTAAACTCTAAAGACAAGGAGACGTGCCATGCCCATACCATCCTTCGTATGTGTTAAAAAATGCAGCAAAAGGCATGGTCATTTATTCTGGAGAGCTAATCCTCCATCTTGGGTCACACCACTCCATTGGTCTTTGGCAGACTAGGGGCACTTCTGGAACAGTCAAGGCAGAGCTAGCTGGAAGGAAAGGACACAGTAACAGACTGTGGTAAAGGACCCTCTTTATCAGGACCCTGGGACCTTTGGTGTATACTTACAGATTCATAGATTCAAAATCCTAAGGGATTTTGGAAGGAAGGGATCTCTGAAATCACCTAGTGACACTGTCACATTTAACAGAGGAGACTTAGGGAGAAGTGATTTGTTTGAGCAAACATAGCAATTTAGAAGACCCAGAGCTAGAGCCCAGTCCAATGTGCTTTCTTTCAATGACACCACACCATCTCTAGCACCTCCCTACCTTTTGAAACATACATGTACAATGTGGAGGGGGAGAAAATAATCAAAGCCCCAAAGGGTAACACAATGGAAAGAACAATGAATCGGGTACCAGAGGACCTGGACTCGAATCCTGGGTCTGCTACTTACTTCATGTGTGATCATGGGCAAGGCACAACCCCTCTGGACCTCGGTTCCCCATTTGTAAAATGAGTGAAGAGCTGGTCTCTGAAGTCCCTTCCACCTCTAAATCAATGATACTACAATGCCAAGTGGATGAAAATCACTACCAGCACCAAATGAACTGGTTGCAAAAGGCCACCCAAATACATTTTCACTGCAGAAAAAGGCCACCTCTAACCCAGCAGCCTCTCCAGAGACAACAGTTGCTCTGAATTATTAAAATCAATTACACTGAGAAAGAACTCAGGCAGGCAGGGACTATAATAAAGACTCAAGATAATTCCCCCCACTAGGTAATAGCTCCTTAGAGAATTTTGGAAGATGACAGGAATTTTCTGAAAAAGAAAATGACATTTCCCTAGATTCATGGAGTGGGAAGAAAAAGAAACATTACTGAAGTCATTTTTTCATCTTCCTTCTCATCCCCTCCCTAGCCCTTTCATATTATTCCTAAAGAAAAAAAGTGGGAGCAGTCTCCCTTACGTCTAGACTCAGGCAAGTGGCAACAAAGTCCAAACTCTTGATATTTCCTAGGAAGGGAACTCACAACTGCAAACAGGGTCTTAACTCCAACAAGGGATACGTGCAAGATGAAAAGAGCTCCTACATTATAGTAAACACCTAATTATTCCCTGTTTAGAATCTAGACCTTTGGCAAACACCACTGGCAAGCATATCTCTCCCTGTTTTATGTGCCGCCTTATATTCCTGATCATGATCAAAAAAAGTTATGGGATGGGAGCCTTCAAGGAAGCATTTTGCTTACTGAATCAGAAAACAATTTTTATAAGCAACAAACACAAAGAGGAAGTGAACAAGCATTTATTAAGTGCCTACTATATGCCAGACACTGTGCCAAACACTTTACAAATATTATCTAATTTGATAAGCATAGTCTACAAATTTTTTTGGCAATTGAGTGATGGTAAAAATAAATCCTAATATGGAATATTACTTGGAAAAGCTGGTCAGTTCCCTAATATCTTCATTGAGGATGCACTGGATGTATAATATTTGGATTACATTCCTAAGAACGTTATGTAGATGGCAAAGTAGGTATATAGATCGGCAGTTTTGGGATATCTCTTTGTTGCCTCTTTTCAATCTCAATAAGATCTGAGATATTTTTCATACTCACATATTTTGTATCTTGTTATCCCCTTCAGATACCATGGGAATGGTTCCCTTAAAATCTTTGTGTGGAAAAAATATGAGATAATCAGCACAAGTCCATGGGCTCTACTACTAGACTCCTCATGATGTCAGAAGAAAGCAGTAAAGCCAACAGGGGCTAACCTGAGGCAGGGCATGGACAAAAGTAAAATAGCATCCTTAACGGTGGATGGATCACCATCTGAGCAGAATCTCAACTCATAAAATGTTAGATAGGAGCTTAGAAATCATTGAGTTCCATTCCTTCAGTTTTTAGGTAGGAATACTAACACTCAGAGAGGTTAAAATGACTTATCCACTATCACTCTGTGGCAGAACTAGGAGGAGAATCGGAGTCTCCTGGCTCTAATTCTAGTACTATTTTCATTATACCATGGGTTGATTCCTCAGTTGTGTCCAACTCCTCATGTTCCTATTTGGGTTTTCTTGGCAAGGATACTAGAGTGGTTTGCCATTCCCTTCTCCAGCTCATTTTATAGATAAGGAAACTAAGGCATACAGGGTTAAGTGACTTGCTCAGAGTCACACAACTAGTAAGTATGTGAGGCTGGATTTGAAGTCAGAACAATAAGTCTTCCTGACTCCAGGCCTGGTACTTTATCCACTGTGCCATCTAGCTGCCTATTGTTTTCTTTAGTTTACCCAAAAGCTCAGTGAAATAGTCAAGTATGAACCTCACTAGATAAGGAAACAAGCATTTATTAAGCACCTAATATGAGCCAAACATTGTGCTAAACACTGTATACATATCATCTCATTTGATCCTCAAAATCACCCTGGGAGGGAGGTGCTATTATTAGCCTCATTTTACAGTTGAGAAAACTGAGGTGGACAGAGGTTAAGTGATTTGCCCAGGGTGACACAGCTAGTAAGTATTTGAGGTTGGATTTGAACTCAAGTCTTCCTGACTCCAGGCCCAACACTCTATCCACTGCACTACCAAGTTGTACCAGATAAGGAATGTGAAGAGCCAAGTTGTAAATTCTGTGAGGCCAAGGGACCATGTCTTATTTATATCTGTATCTCCCCCACTGTCTAGCACCATGTCCTGTGCACAAGAACTACTTAATAAATGTTCATTCAGATGACTTGAGAAAAGGGAACTGACTTGGAACAAGATCATTTCAGTTCAACTTGACATTTATTAAGTATCTACTACCTGGAGGTAGAAGGGAATACAACATGCGCATCGCTAAATAAACCCAAGGTGATTTCTTGAGGAGGAAGAGAACAACAATTACAGAGATAAGGAAAGGCTTCCCAAAGAAAGTGTCAGCTACTATGAGCCTCGAAGAAGCTAAGGATACTGAGAATTCTTTCTAGAAGTTTGGTCGTGAAAGGGAAAAGACAGGAACCCAGCTTGAGAGGAGAATGGCCTTGCCAGTGAAAGGGTTGTTGTTGCTGCTGCTGCTACTGCTGCTGCTGCTGCCGTTGTTAAAGATGGGGAGGCCAGACATTTTTGTAGGGAACAGGAAGGTAGCCAATGGATAGGGAGAGTCTGAAGATCAAAGAACAAAAAAATGATCAAAGGGTCAAGCTCTCAGAGCAGAAGAGAGGATCAAAAGCCTAAGTAGGAGGATTGGTCTCAGCAAGGAGAAGGACTATTTTTCCATTAGAGACAGAAGTTAAAAAAAAAAAAGAGGTGACTTACATGTAAATATGTTTTTCATGACTACACATGTATAACCTATATCAAATTTCTTGCCATCCCATTAAGTTGGGGAGGGGAGGGAGAAAGATAAGTTGGAATTCAAAATTTGAAGAAAAAAAGAATGTTAAAATTGTTCTTACACATAATTGAGGAAAATTAAATATTAAATTAAAAAAAAAAAAAGAATGAGCCAGGAAACAGTAGAGATCACAGGGCTAGTAGCCACAACTCAATGTGGTTCCTTTTTGCCTCTATAGAAAAATACAATCTCCTTTGTATGACATTTAAAGCCAAAGAACAATCTGATTCCAAGCTACATTTCGAGTCTCACTTTGTATTATTTCCCTTCATACAGTCCATAGTCTTGCCAAGCCAGCCACCTTGCAGTTGTTCACACAACATTCTCTCCCATCTCTATGCCATCGTATAGGCAGTTCCCCATGGCTGAAAGCCACTCCCTCCTTACTTCCACCTCTTAGAACCTCTAGTTTCCTTAAAAGCAAAGCTCAAGTGCCACCTTGTACATGAAGACTTTTTTGATTTTCCAGCTTTTAGTGCCTCTCCCCTCCCCCACCAATTATCTGGTATTTATTGTGTTTATACAGATAATATCATATATGTATGTTTTCTCCCCAATAGAATATAAGTTCCTTGAGGGCAGAAGACTACTTCATTTTTCTTTGTCTCCCCAGAATATAGCACAGTACATTATGACACAGGCAGTACTTAATACTTAACTGATGGATAAACACTTAGTAGTCAAATGAAGAGAGAATTAACTATTCTACCTCTACCATGCTTCTTATCTCTGTCCTCTCCTCTCCTGTCCCACTGCCATCTTCTAGGTGCAGATCCTCATTAATACCTGCCCAGATGACTGCAATAGCGTAGCAGGGCTTCCTGCCTCTTCCCTGTCCAATTATCCCTTATATGTTACCAGACTAATGGTCCATATGCAAACATCAAGTCATGTTCTTCTTGTGTTCAAAAGTCCTCAAATGTTCTAACTGCAAGTCTAAGGCTATTTCAACTCAGTAGAGACTTGCTGGTCTCTACAAGAGTTAGGAAGATATGATTCCTCAATGGTACTTCCAAAGAACTCAGTTCCAATGGATTTAACAATAGCAACGAGGAAGATCTACTAGTTCCTTGCCATCTGAAAACTTATTCCTGACTGTTGGTTTGTGATTTATATTTCATCAGCCAATCCTCCCCAAATATGTACATAGATAATTAGTTCTAAATATTTAAAGGGAGCTTTTCCAACCATTCCTCTGTACACAGGCAACAAACACACCACTGAAACAGCAAGTTGGCACAGAAGGAACAAGCGGCCAAACACATCATCAACAACTTCGACAAGATTTATGTCCCGGAACACGTGGGCACTGCATGATTTATGGCATTCCCCAGCAGCCCCAGGAGAGAAAGAAAATTCTCATCTTCCCCCACTAAAAATGTATAATAATCGTCCTTATTGTTTCATATTTAAATAATAGCCACCAGAACACAGTAAGCTATCAAACTGCCTCCTGTCCCCTCACAGAGAAATAACTCAAATTGTACACCGGGAATTAAGCAATCAACTAAGTGATGCAAAGAGAAACTCTCTAGGGAGGAAATTAATATGTTTTTCTTTTAAAAAGATTTTTATTGATATCTTTTGTTTTTATATCATCTTTATTTCCAAAGATATCCCTCCTCCCTCCCTTGTTCAAAGAGTCATCCATCCCTTGCAACAAAGAATAAAAAGGAGAGAAAAAGCAGTTTGGCAAAACTAACCAACTGATCAACTAAATTTGACATCATATGCAATGTTCCACATTCATAGTCCCCCACTCCTGCAAAGAAGACAGGAAAATACATCGAGAAAACACTTTAAAATTCCAAGAACAGTTTGGAAGTAACTTGTCAAAAGCAAACAGTAGCTAATACTTCAAATGGGAGATAAGAATTGACATGGGGAAATGGTTTCATCACTGACAACATCATGGTGTAAAGAATTCAGGACTTTGGTGCTTCTTTCTTCTAACTAATGTGCTTTCCTCTGGTGCCTTCAAAAGGCAGCTAGTTGTTGCAGTGGATAGAGCACTAGATTTGAAGTCAGGATAACCTGACTTCAAATCCAGCCTCAGATATCTGCTAGCAATAAAATTATGGGCAAGTCACTTAATGTCTGCTGCCTCAGTTTCCTCTTCTGTAAAATGGAAAAGATGATAATAATAGCACCTATCTCTCAGATTATCAAGAGGATCAAATGAGATCATATTTATAAGATGCTTTGCAAACCATCAAGCTCCACAAAAATGTCAACTATCATCATCATCATCATTATTAATATTATGATTACTCACAGGAGGCTCTACTGGGCCTAGGGGTAAGTGTTGGTTGAATCATAGACTCAGATTTGAAAGAGAAATTGGATGTCATCAAGTTCAACCAGTATATCAACAAGAATGTGCAAGATCAATAAGGGATGTTTCCTATCAACTCTCATGAAAAAGGAGGAAGAAAGAAGGGACCTTTGGTGAGGATGAAGAGCAAGACTTGGAAGGATGAGGATGTTAGAGATTAAACTGATGGGCAATGGGTGGGGACTGTGGTGCTCAAGGGAATCTCTGTCATTCTGTTGGGAGGAAAGAACTGGGGCAGAGCTGTTGCTGCTTGACCAGAGTGGGTGGATACCCCAACCAGGTCAAGGAACTAAGCTGGGAGTTTCCTACCCCTACCTCCAAACTATTGCCCTGAATTCTACCATGTCAGGTGGAGATTGCAACCTAATTTGCCCTGAGTCACTGCAACAACATTACACTCCTCCATTACTACTACCAAGGGACCTTAATTAACACCAAGGTTTCTACTCCAGCATCTATTCCACCCTTCACCATTGTCCTGGGGGAAGGGGGAAGGGGAAAGGAGGAAAAGAAGGTTTTAACTCCAGCCTCTAACATTTACTATGTTACCTCAGTTTTCCCATCTATAAAATGGGGATAATATTGCTTTCAGGCATTTACTTTATCAGCCTGTTGTGATGACCAAATGAGATCGCATGTATAAAACACTTCATAAGTCCTGTTTCCCAACTAATCCTAACTATTTTGACATCAGCTATTGTTACTGCAGGGCCATAGGGACCTTTAAAAATAGAATTTTAGAAATGGAAAGGATCTTAGAACATAGAACGTTAGAGCTCAAAGTGTCTTTAGTAGCCCAATCCAATTCATTTCACAGGCGATAAAAGATAAGCAAGAATGATACAGTAGAGATAGCAGTGTTCTTGGAGTCAGGAAACCCCAAACACTAGACTTAACATCAGACATCTGTCTGAACTCAAGCTCAGATCCATATTACCTCCTTAACCCTGAGTGAGTCACTTATGGTCTCTTGGCCTCAGTTTCTTCATTTGTAAAATGAGATGGCCACACCTGAGGACTTCTAAAGTCCTCTCCCTTTCAGCTCTAAATTTATGATCCTATGATTACAACAACTAGCTGTTTAACTAGTCAAGGCAGCATGGCAACACTGGAAAAAGCAATGGACTTGGGTGTCTGAGGACCTGAAGACTTCTGCTCCTTATTTCCTTGTGTGGCCCTGGGAAAGTCACTTTTCTTCAGTAGGACTCAGTTTCCACATCTGTAAGATGGCCTCAAAGTTCCCTTCCCGTAGTGGATCTATGAGTTCTTTGAGCTTCAGTCTCCTCTTCTATACAACGGGGATAATAATATTCACACTACCTGCCTGGAAAAGGTCCCATTAGACATGTATAAAACCACAATGTGCCGCAGAAATGTAAGCTTGACACTGGTTCTCAGGCCACAGGTCACTGTCCAGTAAAAGACCTCAGAAGAAAGATGAAAGTTTTTAATCACTATCCTCTCTATCACCTAGGGCGTTTATTTACAGCCTTAATTTAAAATTCCTTTGTTAGCCAAGTTAGAGTAGCTAGAGCCAATTAGACAACACTGAAGTGACAAATGGAAGTATAAAAACTCAGTTCCACAAATCTCACATTTGTTTCCCACTTGGAGCATAGAGCAGATGTAACTGTTCCCTAAGCAGAGGCCCAAACACAGCCTCACCAGACAAGGGTGGCTCACCTGAGCACGGGAACCCTGCCAGTCCTGTACTTAGCTCTCCAGCTCACACTCCCCAGGCTCCACTCAATGAGGGCTCTGCACTTTCCACCGAGCTCATGGCTCCAGCGTTGGTGCCCCAAGGTACCACACTCAACAAGCTGGAACAGCTGTCCACCAGCCAAGTACCAGCCCAAGCAGGGGGCCAAACATCAGCAGTCATGGCAAGGCCAAGTCTATACATTGAAGGGACTCCCAAGGGGTCCCAAAAGAAAAGGGTTGACCCATATGTAATAGCATACAGCAAAGCAGTGACTTCTGTTTTCCAGAAATGGGCTCTGGAAGGGAAACGGCATTGAAAGCAGCAATCCTAGGATTTAGTCTGGAAGGGATTTTGGAGATTATCTAAGTCAACCTTCTCCTTTTATTCAAGAGGAAACTGGGACCCAGAGGGGAGAAGTGACTTCTCAAATTCATAATTGTAGAAAGTGGCTGGTTCACTGCCCCTACATCTAGGCTCTTTCCACTAGACCAAAATGTCAGTTACTGTTTCTTACCTCAGGGCTGTCTAAGCTTTCTTTGTGTGTATTTTTTTTCCCCTGACACAATATAAGCTCCTTAAGGGAAAGAACTGCTCAGTTTTTGTCTTTTCTTCCCCAGTACCCAGCACATAGTAGGTACTACATAAATGATTTTTGACTGAAAGAATGTGGCAGAAAGACATTACAGAACCCAGGCTCAAATCCTCCTGAGCAGCGGTTCTCAACCTGTGGGTCGTGACCCTTTGGGGGTCAAACAGGGTTGCCTAAGACCATCGGAAAACACATATTTCCGATGGTCTTAGGAATCGAGACACCGCTCCTCTACCCGTCTCCAGGCGGGTCCGCCCACATGCGAGTATTAAAGTATTGTGGCATTAGGAAGGTTGAGAACCACTGTTCTAGAGCATATAAATTCAGGGCATTATGGGTAGGAGATACTTTACAAAATATCTCCCCTACTGCAATGAGCACTAGAATTAGAGTCAGAAAACTTGGGGTCCCTAGCAATCTTTCTATTAAATACTTGTGTGACCCTGAGATGTCCTTTTATATTCTTTTATCAAATTCATATTTTCTCCTTTCTACTCCCCCTATAATTGAGAAAACAAGAAAAACAAAGTCCCTGTTACAAACATGTATGGTCAACCAAAACAAACTCCTGCACTGCCCCAGTCCAAAAAAAAGGAAGAAAAAGTGTCAATCTGCTCTCTGTGTCTATCATCCATCAGGAGGTGGGCAGCATGTTTCATCTGGAGTAATCTGGAATTTCGATTGGTCATTGTGTTGATCAGATTTCCTAAATCTGCAGTGTCCTTTCTCTGAGGTTGTTTCCTCCTCTATACAACAAAAGGATTTGCCCTGATGATTTCTAAGGTCCCTCCTGGTTCCACTATTCTGTATTCTGCTCAGTTATAATACCCATAAAGCCCACTAAGTCCATATCCTAGCATTAATAATTAATAACATCTCTTGACATGAATGAAATTGTCCTTGTCCTCAAGGTGCTTACATACTGCTGGGGGGAAAAAATACATATGCAGATGGATAAATATTTTAAAAATAATAAAGTAACTTGGAGAGGTGAGAAGACATTAACAATGATGAGGGATAGGATCGGGGGAAATCTGTAGGAGGCGGTCCTTGAACCCTGGAGTTAGGGATTCCAAGAAGAAGAGGTGAGAAGGAAGAGCATTCCAGGTAAAAGGCCAGCCTAAGCACAGACCTGGAGGCAGGCTATGGAATGTCAAGCACAGGGAGCAGTAAATAGGCCAATGAGGCTGGAATGTTGGATTCTTAATGGGGAAGCCAGATTGTGACGGACCTTAGATGCCAAGTAGAATACAGACAGTTCTTGCTTTATGTGAATTTGCATTATACAAGTTCCACTTTATGTAAAGAATGCTGAAAGAAATCTGAATTTTTTTAAAAAGCCACCTATGTTAACTTAACTATATAGTAGTACTGTGTTTCTGACCCTTGTTCAGAACTCTGGGGCCTCCCACTCCCCTCCAAAAAAAACCCTCTTAAAAAAAACCCTTCAAATGAAAACAGAAGAGCTGGCGGATGGCAATTGCCACCACTACCACCTCTGTCAGATCAGGGGTTGGCCTGCATGTCTGTCCTCACATTTCTATTTTTTTTTCTTTTTCTCCACCTTTATATACACATATAATATATGTGTGTGTGTGTGTATGTATATGCATATGTATACATTATATGAATATGTAGATGTATGCATTGTCTACCCCCAAAAAATGTAAGCTCCTTGAGGGCAGGGACTGTCTCATTTTTGTTTTTGTATCATGAGTCTTCCATCTGTCTGGGCTCTGGTACACATGTCTGTCCCTAACCCAACGAGTCGCCTGTACTCTCCTGTCTGTGTCTGACCTCCATGTGTCTGCTTTCTGCCCCTGCATGTTCTTCCTCTCATTTCAGGCCAGAGCCCCCATGGCAGGCCCTTGCCCCTTCATGTTTCTCCATCTGTTCTTGCTTCTCTGTCCTGGGCACCCACATGTCCTTGACCCATATGCTGGCCCCCTGTCAACTTCTCCCACTTCTGAGGGCAAATTAGCATTACCCACTTACCTAAAGTGAAAACTGTCTATAGTTCGCATTTTGTCCTAGATGCAACAGGAAGTCATGGAAGCTTTTTGATTCAATGGCTAGATCCATCTGTTAGGAATATCAGATTGGCAGCAGTTCAGCGGAACATAAATGAACTGGAGAAAGGAGAGACTGGAGGCAGGGAGATGGATCAGGAGGCTACTGTAATAGTGCCAGCAAGAAGTGATAAGGGCCTGAACTAGGGTAGTGGCCATAAGAACAGGAGAAAAGGGGAGGGATACGAGAGATGTTGTAGAAGCAAAATAAACAAAGTGTAGCAAATGATGTACATGGTCTAAGGAAGGGGAAAGTGATGAAGAATAACAAAAACTGGGAGATTTCAAACCAAAGAAGCTTGGAAAGAATGTTCCCAAAGCCCTTAGTTCTATCTGGGGCATTTCACTTCAGTGGTGCGTTGGTGACCTCATCTCTATGACTAAGCCTAATGTTATCAAGGCTTTATATTAGCCAGAGAGCTGGCCTCAGTTTTCCCAGCTCATTCCATGGTAACCCACCCCTGTCCCCACTTTAAATTGGAACCTATGCGGCGATCAGAGCTGAGCAAAGGTTGCAGCTGCTGCTATTTCTCCCAGGAGATGGTTGGTCACTAGATTACGGACCCAGAAAACACCTCTAAGCTTGGCCCTCTGAAATTGGCACTAGTCACTCAGCTTCCTAGCAAGTGAAAACAGAGGGACCTCCCTCTGCTGCTGGGAACAAATAACTTAGCCCAAGAGTATAAGGGACAAATGCCTGGACCAGGAGTTGAGAAATGTGGGCTCCAGTTCTGGATAAGCTTCTAAGAGGCACGTGTTCTTAAGCACGTCACTTTCTCCAGCCCTCAGTTTCCTCAACAATGAAAGAGCTGGGTGAAGTAACTGTTAGGATCCCTTTCAAGCTCTAACTGGGATTTCTTTGAGGTAGAAATTCAGTTTGTGTACACATTTGTGCCCACCCACCTCTAACTGTCTCTGTTTCTATCTCTGTCTCTCTGTCACTCCGTCTTTTTCTATATCTCTGCCTCTCTCTGTCTCTCTGTCTCTATGTCTTTCTCTCTGTCTCTGTGTTTCTCTCTGCCTCTCTTTCACACATACACACACACACACACATCTCAGGTACATCAAACTCAGTTCAACAGAGTTTTATTTAATTCAATGAATGTCTAATGCAGGGGTGGAGAACCTTCAGCCACATGGGAACTTGAGGCCACATGTGACCTTCTAGATCCTTAAATGAGACCTAGATTATACTTAAAGATCTAGAAGGCCACAAGTGGCTTCAAGGCTGCAGGTTCCCTACCCCTGGTTTAATGTATGCCTATGCCAGTGATAGATGATCACGATTATGATGATGATGAGAGAGATAAAGAGAGAGAAAACACAATATGGCTCCCTATACCACCTACACAGAGGCTAGGTGAAGGGGTTTTCAATTCTGCTGCTGACCAGCCAAAGCTCTCTTCTTCATCAAGCCAGACAACCACAGCTTTGAGCCCAGCCACCTTCCTCTAACATTTTCCTAGCAGGGAAAACAACAAAAGCTCCAAAGAATTTCAAAGAAAAGATGGCTCCCTCCTGAGAGAACTATTGTTCCCGTAGGTCTTTTCCTTCCTCCCCAACCCCACACCCTTCCACATAATAGGCAGAGTTATATAATGGAAAAAGCACTGGATTTAGGGTCCAAGCACCTGAGTTTGATTCCAAGTTCTGCTTTATTTATGTGACCTCAGGTGAATCACTTCATGTTCCTGGGCCTCAGTTTCCTTCTTTGTAAAATGAAGATTGAACTAAATTACTCCTAAGATCATTTCATGGTAAAAAATATTCTACAATCCTGAGGCTCTTTCAATCAGTGTCAAAAGATGGGGGTCTAACCTAGGGTGACTGTTATTAATTAATCTTTTTGTGTCATGGACCCCTTTGGTAATCTGATAAAGCCTATGGACCCCTTCTCAGAATAAAGTTTTTAAATATATAAAATAAAATACTTAGGATTACAAAATAAACTAATTACACTAAAATAGAAATTTCAAAAAAATTGTTGAAACAAGTTCCTAGACACTAACCCTAAGTGAAGAAGAAGAAAGAAAAGATATTGTGGAGGTAAGCTCTATAGGATAGGACTTGACAATTGGCACAATGTGGGAATCAAGGGAGAGGTAAGAGTCAAAGTTAATGAAGGTGATGAACCCAGGTGATCAGGAAGACTGTGTTTCCTTGAACAGAAATAGAAAAGTTGGCCAAGGCTAAGTCCCTCTATTCCCCTTGGCTATAGGAGCAGGTTTTATTTTTGTATGTGCCTGGATGAGTTATCATGGATCCTGTTTGACAATAATTGGCTTCAAAGACTATATGATTACACTTATAGATTCTCTGAGTCTTTGTAAAATGGTGATAACAACACTGCAGCCACCTAACTCACAGGGGTGTTGGGGGAAAAAACTTTGTAAACTTCAACAGAACCATTCATTCTTGCCAGACAATTAGGTCTTGCTGAAAGATTCCTGAATTTGGGGTCAACTGAGCTAGTTTCAAGTTCAAGCTATTACTTACTACCTATAAGCAATAATTCTCAACCTTTCTAATGCCACGACCTTTTAATACAGTTCCTCATGTTGTGGTGACCCCCAAACATAAAATTATTTTTGTTGCTACTTCATAACTGTAATTTTGCTACTGTTATGAATCTATCTGATATGCAGGATGTATTTTCATTGTTACAAATTGAACAAAACCCACAGGTTGAGAACTGCTGATCTATAGGACCTTAGACAAGTCACTTTTCCTCTCTAGACCCAATTTTCTTTTTTTTTTCTCATGCTTGTATTTTTTTCATTTTTAATTTTTTTAATTTTTAATTTTTGCTTTTTGGAGCAGGAAGGCAGGACAGTTGGGGTTAAGTGACTTGCCCAAGGTCACTTAGCAAGTGTTAAGTAAGTGTTGAGTGTCTGAGGCTGGATTTGAACTCAGGTCCTCCTGACTCCAGGGTAAGTGCTCTATTCACTGCTCTACCTAGCTACCCCTAGACCCAATTTTCTACTCTACAAATGTGGAGGTAGACTAGGTGATTACCTAGTTTAATTTTAGTCCCTTTTCACACTATATCTTTGGTGGCAGAGTGGACAGTGTTGAACTCACAGTCACCAAAACCTGAGTTCAAATTGTTCCTCAGACATTTCCTTAGCTGTCTGACCCTGGACAAGTCATTTACCATCTGTCTGCCTCAATTTCCTCATCTGTAAAATGGAGGTAATTGTACTTACCTCACAGGGAGGTTGTGAGGATCAAATGAGACAATATATGTAAAGTACTTTACAAACATCAAAGCATTAAATAACTGTTAGTTATTAATATCTTTATTATTCTGTGATGATATGGACCAAACTTCCCGCTCATGCATAGCAGAGGATCCTAGATCTGAAGAAAGTACTTCAGAGGCCATCTCATTCAACCTCTTCACCCTATTGTATTATTTAAAAAAACAAACAACAACAAAAACAAAAAACTACCATCATCCAAGAAAACCAAGAGGCCCTACCTAGGTCACTCTATAGAAGAAGAGATTGGAGGTTTCCCAGCTACCAAACCAACCTCCATCTGGCAAGGGAAACAAGTGCATGCATCAGAAAGGAAGAGCTCATAGCAACTGAAGTGGAAGACAAAGCTGGTAAGAGTTGGCATCTTCCCCATTGATTCCTATCAGAAATAAATGCATGACACAATAAATGTAGGCAGTCTGCCTGTGGCTTTCTCAGCCTGTGATGTAGAGGAAGAAACCAATCAACAGATTATGTACTGAATAGGTGCCGGGCACTATGGCACTGGGACTTCAAAGACAAAAATGAAATAATCTCATGAGATCTGGAGCAGAGGACCTGGATTCAAATCCCTGCCCTACCATCTACTAATTGTGTGACTTTTGGCAAGTTACAATCTTCTTGGGCCTCAGTTTCCTCATCTGTAAAATCTAAGGGTTGGAATGAATTATATTAAGGGTC
Source organism: Pseudochirops cupreus (assembly GCA_028627135.1). Lineage (NCBI taxonomy): Eukaryota > Metazoa > Chordata > Mammalia > Diprotodontia > Pseudocheiridae > Pseudochirops > Pseudochirops cupreus. The sequence continues at coordinate 259,171,273 of CM053581.1, forward strand.
CCTTCCAGCTCTAAATTACATGATTCTCTATGTGGAATGAGTATGTTCCCCTGCTATAACCAGTTAGGCATGTCTCCCCCATCTATTCCTTCCCCTTTTTCTATTCACATACCCATAATTCTAGTTCAAGTTCTCAATATCTCTAGGTAGAAATACTGCAATAGTCTCTTATTTTATCTGGTGCCAGTCCCTCTATTTCCAATCTTCTGGGGGCAACAGGGAGCCCACAGAGTGGGGTACAAGCATGAGAGAAAAAAAATATTATAATTACTAATCCAGTAGGAGATGTAGGGTTGATTGGAGGGAAAATAGACCAGCAGCAGAGAGACCATTAACAATAGTTCAGACAAGACAGGATGAGGACGTAGATTAGGAAGGAGACGGTAGACATGTAAAAGTTACAGATCCAAGAAATAATGCCAAAGGTGAAAAAAAAATCAGCAATTAACACATAATGAAATAACAGTTTGCCTTTTTATAGCATTGTAAAGTTTATACTGTTCCCCCACCCATAAGGGTACTGTGAAATCGGAAGTACAAAAATTATTATTTCCATTTTAAGGATGAAGAAACTGAGTTAAAGTGAGATGCCCTGCTCCTAATTTGTGTGACATTAGACAAAGATCTGAATCCAAGTCCTTTAATTTCCAGTCTCGCATTCTTTTCCATTTCACCACTCTGCTTTCCTTAATTCAGATGATTCCAAACCCCTGCCGGAGGACCCAGGAGGAAGGACCAGCTGTTGATAGGAGGCACAAAGTTGGAAAGAGAATCTGGGTTAGTGTAGGGGTGAGGGTGAAGGGTGATAAGTATCTGAGCTCTCACACAAGTTAGAAGTTTCACTGTCATGGGAGGCTGCTATCGTGTAGCAAAAGGGACACCCAGCTGGGACCCTGAACCAGATTCCAATCCTTGCTAACTTTGGACAAATCACACCCTCTTTTGGGGGTCTTCAATTTCTCTATGTAACAAAAGAACAGGTTGGCTAGATGATGTCTGAAGGCCCTCTGAGCTCAAATATTGTATAAGAGTAACATGATGAAAATAATAATTATGTAATTATCTTATTATCATCATTATATTCTATAATTATAATAGATCCCATTTATACTTTGTTAAAAAGTACTTTCTTCTTAACAACTTTGGGGGTAAGTTGTACCTATGACTTTCTCTCTATTTTATACATAAGGTCATAGGGTTAAGAAAAGTGATGGAGCTGGAACTCCAAACTAAGTCTTCTGATTTCAAGTCCAGTACTCTTCATGACACCGACCTCCCAGCGTTACTGATTTCTGGTCTCACCTCTTCCTTCTCTGAAGGCTCTTCTGCCTAATCTTTCCCCTTCACAATTTAAATGCTTCCTTTACTTCTGCTTCCTCTTCCCTCCCCTCAGTATTTAGCTATGCAGTGTATACCATATGATGCCACTCTGTTTTCTGTGTTCCGTTTCAAGCATGGGTATCTTCCTCCTCCATTAGATGTATAAATTATGTGAAGGTAGAGAATGGGCTGTCTACTCTCTCCATGTTCCTCCCCTACTTCACCTGAAGCTTAGGTCAACTTAATCTTGCTATCAACCAGCAATATCCTTTAATCCTCCATCTAGCAAAAGACAACCACCACTCTCAGCCTGACAAAAGTCCTCTTAATTTTCCCCAGCAGAAAAAAGTACAAAAGCACCCAAGAATTTCAAATAAGAAATGGTTCCCTCTTGAGTGGTGAACCATTGTTCACATGAACCTTTCCCTTCCCTTCCACATTAGAGAGCGGGGTATGGTGAAGAGGATGTGATTTGGAGGCAGAAAACCTGGGTTTGGATTGAAGCTCTGTCACTGGGTTTCAATTTCTTCATCTGTAAAAATGAAGGATTTAGACTAGCTAGCCTC
>CM053581.1:259173658-259248280 GCA_028627135.1 Pseudochirops cupreus
ATGTGAAAGTATTTCCAGATCCTATACATGATTGCACGCCACCATGGCGGGGGGGGGGGAGAGGGAAGGGAGGGGAGAAAATCTGAAACAAGTGATTGTGGAACTGAATCTTGTAAACTAAAAGTAAATAAACAAGTCATTCAAAAAAATAATAATAATAATTGTTGTTATTATAGGAGTTCCCATTTCCTTGGGCTTTTAGGTTTATAAAATGTTTTTCTCACAGCGACTTGGTGAGGTAGGTAGTAACACTGTCCCCATTTCACATATGAGAAAACTGAGGCTTAAAGAGGTGATGATACTTACCCATGGTCTCTAACTCACCTCGCTAGTATCAGAGACTGAATTTATATTCAAATCTCTTGACATTAATCCTAGCACTCTTTTGACTACATCAATGTGGTTTGTGAAGAACACAATACTTTAAGATGATCCCATATCCAGTATTTCATTATCTATCATAAATATACAGACAGACAGGTGGCACAGTGGATAGAGTACTGGGCCAAGAGTCAAGAAGACCTGAGTTCAAGTCTGACCTCAAACATTTACCAACTGTGGGACCCTGGGCAAGTCATTTAACCCTGTTTGCCTCAGTTTCCTCATCTGTAAAAGTGAGCTAGAGAAGGTAATGGCAAACCAATCCAGTATCTTTGCCTAAAAAACCCCAGAAAGGTTCACAAAGAGCCAGTCATGACTGAAAAATAACTGAAGAACATTGTAAATATTCATAACAGCCTAGACATTCCAAACAAAAATGTTTATGATTTTGCACTGCGGAAAATGTAGTCAGGGAATGGATACTTTGTTAGGCACTTACAGGTTTCTAAAAATGCACTTCTGCCAGTGGTGCTGACACAACAAACCCACAGCCTAACTCAGGACATTTTTTTTATAAGTTTTTGTTTGTTTGTTTCTTTTGGGGGGAGGGTCTTTAAGCAAGGCAGGAAAAGGCTCAGAGAAGCATGTGATGTGACTCTCAGCCAGCCCGCAACACTGAATCCAAGATGCTCCTGCTGCCAGCAAACCCAGCCCTGGCAAAGTCTACTGCTGTGGCCAACCACATGGCTCAAAAGAGATGAGCTGTCTGATGAGATTGCTGGGGATCAGGAAGGGACTTCTTAGGCCAGATTCATGGCTCGCCCAGCCAGGGATGATTTCAGAACCTAAGCAGGCTCTTCGAAACCCAACACTTGGTTCCTCTGGGAGGAGGTTGTGGGAGTGAAGTTACAGTCCCATCAGGTACAAGCAAAACCAAATCAGGTCCCTAGGGCTTAGGACAAAGCTTCCACAGCCTCCCCTTGGGCCCTATTTGGCAAATCAATAGAACATTGACCTGTAGTTCCAGTCCCCTGTTGTGATGGAAAGCCAAAAAAGCACTCCAAAGAGAAGGCAACCCAATGTGAGGAATCTCAGGTACAAAGAACAACTGCTCCCATTTATAGAAAGTATTTTAAGGTTTCAGAAACACTTTTCTCGAAACAACCCTGTGAGGCAGATAATATGGTATTTTTTTAAAAATTTAGATAACATAGTATTGTTAGCCACAACTTACCCATGAAGGAACTAAGACTTGGGGTAGTCAAGTGATTTCATCCAGGGTCACACAGACAGTATCAAAGCCAGGATACTCCAAATCAAGTCTCCTGACTCTAAGCCTATAACACTCTTCTCACAACACTGTGTGGCTTTCTTTAGTCTACAAGCTAAATACATACAAGTCAAATGATTTCAAGTACACAGTATAGTCACAGAATTCTGCCTGTTCCCAGCCCTTTCTCCAGGCTGCACCTATCAGGGAGTTGGTCTATATTTCACTTCTTTTCAAACCTTAGTTCCCTAATTTGTAAAATGAGGTGGGCCAGATCAGATGGGCCTAAGGCCTATCCAGCTTAGGCATTCTATATTCTAAATTCCAATATTGAATATTCTAGAGTCCCTTCTATCCCTAAAAGACTTAATGTCTTAATGTCTCCTCAAACCCACTCTAGATGAAGTGTGAGAAAAAAATGCTGGATCTGGAAGCAGTCAGGTTTGGGCCTGGGTTTGAAGCCCTCCTCTGCTACTTACTCCTGTTCAACCTTGGGCAAGTCGTTTCAACTCTAACCAGTTCCCAACAAGCAATCCAACAATCTGGTCCTCAAACCCAGATATGCATCAAGAGACTACTAATTTCCCAAAGTGTCATCCCTAGATTCTTATTCCCAGGTTTTTCTTCTTAACTTAGAGATTCCCTGCCCCTCCTATCATTTACTCTTACTACCACAACCCACACAGAGACACATACCCTCCAAAACCCTCTGCCCAACACCAGAGATCTACAACTTCTCCTCACCCTTTCTCACTCCATAGATCTGGTCAGTTCTTGTCATTTCCTGTCATTTCTGCCCTTACAACTCTCATATACTCTCTCCTCTCTTTCCTCACAAAGCTACTACTTGGTTTTCATCCTTATCTCTTTACAGCACTGACATAGCTTTCTAATTACTCTCCTTGCCTCAGGTCTCCCCCTTCCAATTTAATCCTCACATTGATTGCAAAGTGATTTTCCCAAAGTTAAACTCTGACCATATCAACTTCCTATTGAACCTACAGTGGTGCCCAATTACTTACAGTATCAAGTGTAAAGGGCAGCTAGGTGGTACAGTGGATAGATCAACAGGCTTGGAATCAAAAAGACTAGTCTTCCTCAGTTCAAATCTGACCTCAGATAATTACTAGTTATGTGACCCTGGGCAAGTCTCTTAATCCCTGTTTGCCTCAGTTTCATCATCTGTAAAGTGATCTGGAGAAGGAATTGGCATACCTCTCCAGTCTTTGCCAGGAGAACCCCAAATGGGGTAACGAAGAGTCAGACATGACTGAAAATGGCTAAACAACAACAAAATCAAGTATAAATGTCTTTGCTTAGTATTTTAAAGTCCTTCACAACCTGACCTTTTCCTACTTTTTCCAGTTTTCTTATCCCTTATTCCCCTCCATGAATGCTCCATTCTAGTATAATTCTGTCTATGTTTACTCACACACAACACTTATCTTCTGTCTCTGTACCTTTGCAGTGACTGTCCCCTGTGCCTGGAATGTGTCTTCCTTCTCACCTCTTCTTGGGATACCTAGCTTCTAACCAGCCTCGATTTAAGTGCTACCTTCTATAGGAGGTCTTTCCCGATACCTAGCTTCTAACCAGCCTCAATTTAAGTGCTACCTTCTATAGGAGGTCTTTCCTGATACCTAGCTTCTAACCAGACTCGATTTAAGTGCTACCTTCTATAGGAGGTCTTTCCTGATACCTAGCTTCTAACCAGACTCGATTTAAGTGCTACCTTCTATAGGAGATCTTTCCTGGTTTCTCCAGCTGCTATAGTTTTCCTTTCCCAAGGTTACTTTCCATCTACTCTCTATGTATTTTGTATGAACCTTTTCATTTGCACACCGCCTCTCTAATTACTATGTTAGCATCTAACATGGATCAGTGAAATGGCCGACAAGGATTCCAGAATAGCGGTGATACAACCTTCTACCATTTTATCTACCTCACGACAGAAAAACTGAACTCAAGGTTTAGAAAGAAACATGCATTTTTTTTGGACATGGCCATGGTATGGCTTTGTTTTGCTAGACTATGCTGATATGTTACAAGGCTTTTTCCCCCTTTGTTTTTAACCAGGAGAGGGATATTACAGGGAGGGAGGAAGTTAGCAATAGCAATGCCTCCAAAAGAAGAGGGTAACTGTAATATTTTTTAAATGCACAGAACAGAAGGAATTTCAGGAGGGAGCACAGAGAAACAGGACAACTTTGAAAATAATATGTGTAACATTATTACACTTAAAAAAAACCCAGGTGGACTGAAATGGAGATTGGTAGCTTCATATATGATCTTTTTTGTGTTCTCCTATGTATATGGTACTTAATTTCATAATAAAAATGTATTTTTAAAAATGAACCCTACTGCTTGCCTTCTGACTGAGAAGCAATACACTCAAGATGCAAGTGAGACATATATTTTGGGGCATGATCAAAAAGAGACTTTATACATATTTGCTACTCAGTTTTCTTTTTCTTTTTTCCAAAGTGGGTGGGAGACATGAGGTGAAGTCAGGGATAGGGTTCCCTCCTCCCCCAAATGAGAAGACAACAGAAGGAATCACAGACAACCAAGATAGCTTTGAAAGTTATATGTTGTATTTATTATACATTTAAAAATAAAAGCAAACTCTACATAATAGATATCTGAAGTTTCATATACAATCCTCCCTGTTTTATAACTTGTATGGAAATGCTCATTTTATTTGATGCTCATTAAGTTATGAATTTTAAAAGTAAAATAAAAAATACATTCAAGAAAAAGATTGTGAGCCCCTAGAGGATAGGGCCTGATTTTTATCTGTCTTTTGTTATTCCCAGTACTGAGGACAGTACCTGGCACACATGAAGACAATGTTTGCCGATTGGTTCTCAATGACAAGAGAGGGGAATACAAATTAGAACCTTAAGGGGCATAGCAAATGGATTACCAGAGCACAAGGGATCTGAAAGCCACTCTCTCTTTGAAGTCTTTTTTGGGGAAAGTGGTGCCTCCTCCTTCGCCAATGTTTCCTAGAGCATCCCTATCTGCATCTCTCCTTCCCCACTTCCCCATCCCATTATTACCTTGGATTATTCTTCTCTGGACACAGATCATTTCCCGCCCCCCCCCCCCAGTCCCCCAGACTGTGAGGATAGCTACTATTCACTTTTTATCCAGGTGCTCCCAACACCTAGCACCATGTCCTGGATGTAGTGGGTACTCAGTAAATGTTTGCTGAATTTAAAATATCAGAGCCAGGAGGCACCTTAAGAATTAAATCTAAAACCTTCATCTCAAAGATGTGAAAATTAAGGTTCATACCAGGAGAAATTTGTACATAATCACTGACATATCGTATGTGTGACAACCAACTTTGATAAACTGGACTCTTCTCAGCAACGCAGTTTTAAGACAACGCTACAAGTCTCAGGATGGAAGGAGATGTCTACATTCAGAGAAAGATCTAGAAAGACCAGAGTTGAAATGGAGACCGAAGCAATCTACATGCTCTCTTTCTTTTCCGTGTTTGGTTTTGTTTCCTCTTTCCCATTGTTCACTCCATCGGTTACAACCCTTCTATACAACCAGACTAATGTCCAATGTGAAAGTATGTGCAGATCCTATACTTGATTGCATGCTGACAAAGGGTGGGGAAAGAGGGAGGGCAGAAAATTTGAAACTCAAGGAATTGTGGAACTGAATCTTGTAAACTAAAAGTAAATAAACACATCAATTTTTAAAAATTAAAAAAAGAAAAGAAAATTAAGGTTCACAGAAGGGAAATGATTTGCTGTTAGGCCACACTGGTAGTTAGTGGCACAGCTAAAACTAGAACCTGGTGTCCTTTATTCTTTATACTGCTTGCCTCCTGCCTCTCATCTACATACGACAGGGATGGTGCACCACGCCCCTGAAAAGAGCAGGTGGGAGATGTCAGCCACTTCTTTAACCAACATCCCATGCTATACACTTAGCCCAACCCAGGCTGAAGTCAGATATTTTCCCAGAAGCAACACAAATACACACACACACATACACACACACACACACACACACACACACACACACGCACACACCTCAAACAGACAGGACCCCAGAGAAAAGGCACCAGTTTCTCCTGATAAAAAGAAACCCACACTGTGACCCAGGCATACAACTCCCCAGCTGACTAGTAGGAATCAGTATTCTGTGCCATGGATCATCCTCCATTCAGCCCAACAAGAGAAACCCTCAAAAAAACATGGGTGTCTGCCAACCCATCAACCACATTCTCAGGGGCAAGAGGGCAAGAGGCCCCTCCCCAGGGACTGATCCTCTCCCACAAGGAGCTCCCCTGGCTGCGCACCAGGACTTGAAGCAGCAACAGGTCTGCACATGTGCAATCAGGCGATGACGCGTGAACACAGCAGATCCAAGCTGGGCCCACGCCCCAGGAGCCTTGCTCGTCTATGAAGGAGACACTGAGAGCCAACCAGGTCCTCAGTGCAATAATATTGTTATTAATAATAATAGCTCTAATTCCTATGAGGGAATTTTTACAAACCATTTTTCTCATTAACAGCCCTTCAAGAGAGGTAGTAGCACAAATATCAGAAAGATCACCATGTACTTGAAAGGATACTTTGGAGTTAGGAGAGTCGTGGGTTCAAATCCTGACTTCAGTGCTCACTAGTTGTGTGACCCTGGATAAGTCATAGTTTCTCTAACCCTCAGTTACCTCACCTATAAAATGGACCTAATACTTAACAGGTCATTATGAGGAATACACATTGTAAATCTTGGCACGTGTTATAACTGTTATACTACCCATTTCTCAGATAAGAAAACTGAGGCTGATAGAAAAGAGACTTAACCACAAGCACATAATTTTTAGCATCAGCTGGAATTTTAACTCAGATCTGCTAATGCCAAATCCAGGGTTCTTTCTCCTTTACTACAGCTAATTCCCTAATGAAGGAAGCAAAGTTGATCTTTGCTCCCCTGAGCCTTCTTCTCTCTGCTCACTCCTACCAGCACTCTATTGTGACTAGGTAGCTAGGCACCTGGGTGGTGCAGTGGACAAGGCCCTAAACTTAGAGTCAGCAAGGCCTGAGGTAGACTCTGGCCTTAGACACTTGCTAGGTGTGGGGCCAATCAAGTCCCTTAACCACTGTCTGCCTCAGTTTCCTCATCTGTAAAATGAAGATAACAACACCCATCTGCCAGGGTTGTTGTAAGGACAAAATGAGATAATGTTTGTCAAGTACTTAACATAGCACCTGGCATGTAGTAGATACTTGAGAAATGCTTCTCAAATCTAAATCTAAAATCTTCTAACCATAATCACACTGAGCTATTTAGGGTTAAATGTGATCCTTCTCAAAGGTAATTGTGTTTTAAGTGAGACCCGGCTTAGCATAGGCAATGATTACCCCCAGGGGAATTACCTACTAAAGTGAAACTAGCAGGCCTACACATGGAAAATACTTTAGGGGTCTTCAGAAGCCAACTTAACCTTGAGGCCCCAGCTGGCTCCCAGTAGTTAGTGGCCTCATAGCCTAAAGATTAGGAGATCCAGGTTTCTAGAAGCCTGTGATTCTCAGGCTGAGTTCATCCTAGCTCTGACACTAATTCACTGTGTCACTAAATCTTTCCAGTACTCAGCTACCCCATCTCAGCTGCACCATTGGTGAAATGGGGTAGTTGGACTAGGTGACTTTTCAGATCCCTTTCAGTTCTGAAACTCTTGAGTTAGGCAAGGAATTCAGATTCCTTGGGAAGGACCTGGATGTCTTAAGTTTGAGGGAGGATAGTGGTCAAGTATGAAGATTTAGATCCTACAAAGAAAAGTTAAGAGAACACAGTCTTAAGCCCAGACTTGGATTACTGTAGATGGGATTTGGAGTTTGATTATGCAGCTAGGGAAAGAGTAGTTTAGTGCTTAAATAGTACATTCAGCATCTGAACATTTGATAAGCCTCTATCTGAAGAGGTGGGGTGGCTAAATGGCACAGTGGATACAGTGCCAGAGCCTAGAGTCAGAAAGATTCATTTTCATGAGTTCAAATCCTGCCTCAAACACTTACTAGCTGTGTGATCCTGCTAGTCACTTACCAATGTTTGCCTCAGTTTTCCCATCTGTAAAATGAGCTGGAGAAGGAAACAGCAAACCACTCCAAAATCTTTTGCCAAGAAAACTCTAAACACAGTTACGAAGAGTCAGACATAACTGAAAAAAAAAACTGGACAAAAACAACAAAACCGAAGAAACGGGAATAGCCAAGTCCATTTTTCAGCAAAGTGAAGCAGTAATTCCTCCATGAATGAGTAACCTGGTCTTGCCACTAACATACTTTATGACCATGGGCAAATCTGTTCCTTTCTCTAGGGCTCAATTTCTTCATCTGTTAAGGGGAAGGAGAATAGGAAGGGAAGTTTGTCTAACTGATCTCTAAAAAGACTTTCTAGCTCTAGTATTCTATGGTCCCAACTATTCTAAGCTCTAAGGACCTTTCTTGATTCAACATTTTTATGGTATAGAAACCATTCTATGATCTAAGCCAGGACCCATAACAGGTCAGGACACAGGGATCCCTGGCTCTCAAGGCATGGGCAGGCTTAGACCTAATCTCCTAGCCACAAGCATACCCTCTTGTCTAGAGTCAAGGTAGATATAAACAAGATTGGCCTCACTGAGAAACCAAGTAACCCAGTATTAAATTGATCACCATGGTAGAATTTCCTGTGTCAGAAGACAAAAAAATGCAGTAACCTTTCTTAATTACTTGTGTTTGAAAGTAGGGGAGGGAAGAGAGAGTCAGTTTTAGCCTTTAAATCCCTTGATCACAATAGTTCAGGGGTTTCCTGCTATCTACAGAAGAAAAGGCAATGTTCATAGCCAAGCATTCAAGACGTCTCTTAATGATGGATAGCCTGCCTTTCCTATCTTCTCTTACAATACTCCTGGCACTCTCCCAGCTCTATACAAGGGGAATATTTACCTTCATTTGCACAAATGCTAATGACAATACTAGTAACTCATTTGGATGGTCCTTTAAGCTCAATGAAGTACTTCCCTCACAATAACCACGTGGGGTAGATAGGGAAAGTATTGTTGTTCTCATGTTACAGTTGGAGAGAACTAGGACTCATAGAGATTGAATAACTGAATCACACAGCTAATATGTCTCAGGATCAGGATTCAAACTCAGGTCTCTTCTAAATCCAAGCCTCATTTTTTTCCTTTAAAACAAGTTGCTGCTTGCTCTGTCTGACCCCTTCCCATGCACTCCATAATTTTCCAACTCATATTTGTGTAAGCTGTATGCCTCATCTCCCATACAGGACTGCAAACTCTTTGAAGATAGAAATTGTGGCTTTTCTAGCTTTACCTTCTCAACACTAAGCACAGGGTTTACACACAGTAGGCATTTACTAGACCTCTGTCTGCTGAATTGAATTATTGGATGGTCTCCAAGTCATCTCTATTTGGCTTTGGAATCTGTGATGCAATGTTTGTTGTTGCATCCTAATGGTGCCCAGCCACAGGAGTTCTCATTACTTAGGGAAGAAGGGAGGCAGGCAGACAGCCCAAGAGTGTACTGACTGCCAGTCTGGGGTAACAAAGAGTTCAGGGATAACCCACCTGCAGATAATGGAGAGCTGGCTGTGCCCCAGACAGAAATGTCCGAAAATGCACAAGTATTAACTCCTGTAGTTCTGGGGCAAAAGGCTACACATTTTGAAAATCCATTTGCCGCATTTGTCTGGACGCTGGCCCCTTATCTTCATACACATGGGATTGGGTCCAACTCTGCCCCTCAAGAACAATTTGCTTGGCTCTTGAAACGAGTAATGATCAAGGCTCAAAGCCTGGTGAGGAGAAGGTTTCTGGTAGGTTTCTTCCTGGAAAGTGAGACTTAATGCTTCTTCCCAGCACAAAGGAATCATTGGTTCTTTGTACTAGAACCCAAATCCAGACAGAGCTCTCCAGATTTCAGTTGGGAGAAGGAAAGGGGACAAGCAACAAGCTGAACCCACAAAGCCTTCTTGTTGACCCCTTCCAAACAGGAACGTTCGGACCGTAGGGCCCTAGGACATCTTTTACTGAAAGTCCCCAGATTCCTTTCTTCCCAGTCATTGCTGCCCATCGGAGCGCCAAACCTTTGGTGAGATACCTGCCCCTTACTTGGGATCCAGACCCCATCTTCCCCAGTTCAGGCAGGGCGCCGATGCACAGAAATAAGTTTTAAAAGTTGAGCCAAACAAACCATTCCCCAATCCCCCAGGGGGAACTGGTTTTTGGATCCAAGCCCACTCACAACTCTCCCCCTACCTCCATCCCGTGGAGAGTTGGTGAAAGATACTACAGAACACACACACACACACACACACACACACACACACACACACACACACACACATCCCACACGGATCGTTTCCTTACCTCTAAATGCCAAAACGGCCGCTTTGTCCTTCAGTCTGAGGGGGTTCCGGAGGTCCCATAATAGCACCTGGAGCTCAAAGCACCCGAACTGGGTAAGCTGTGGTGGGAGCGCGGCCTCTTAGTGTCCTGGGGGAGTAGGTGACTGCGCGTGCGCTCTCCCCACGGCCCAGGGGTCCCGGCTGGGGTTGGAGTGGAGGAGCAGCTCCAGGGAGGGACGTTGCCTTGCTCGCGTTCCCACTAGACCCAGGGAACGCGAAGGGGGCCTGTGTGCGCTCCTTCCCCGCGTTCACGGGGGCTTGCAGTTGGACTGGCTCAGGCAAAGTTTTTCAGCAGGAGCGTTGGGGCCCGAGCCTGTCCTGACCCTGGCCAGCGATGGGTGAGAGAGTAGGATTCCTCTCTACTCTACGCAGTCAGTATCTGCTCCTCCGAGAATCTCTCAGACCACTAGCCGTCGCATTCTCCCAAACTCCTCTGGGTCCCGGCAGCAGCAGCGCTGGTGGCTGTAGCCGGGCCCCCCCGCGAGCCAATCAGAGCGTGGCGGCCAGGCGCTTAGCCGCTCGCCAGAGCCTTCGCTGCACATGAATGACTGCGGAGGACTAATGGGTTGGTGAGGCCCGGCCCCTCCAGGCTGCGGGCCCCCTTAGGCCCCGCCCCCTCCAGGCCCCAGGCCCCTCCAAGCCCCGCCCCATAGGTCTCCCCCCCGCCCCTCCAGACCCAGCCCAGATCAGGCAGGCCAAGTGAACAATGAGGGAGGGAGGGCTCGAATGACGCTGGCTGGGGGTGCGGGGAGTAAAGCTGGAGTGGGGGAGACGCTGCACCTGTTTCCAAACAAACGCACAATAGCCCAAGAGATGCTTCCCAGCTCCAGCCCCTCAGGGAGCCAAACTGACAGAAGGACTGACGAAGTTGCTCCAGCATCGGCCTAAGCTCCAACCTGGATATGATCCGCACAGTGCAGAGTCCCTTCGGGCAAGCGCCCAGCCCTTGCAGTCAAGCCGGGTGCCCCCACCCCCACCCCTGCCTAGCCCTGGTTGCTAGATTTGTTTAGGGGCTGGGCCAGGTTCCCTGGGTGGGGGGCAGAGAAAGAGGGGCAGGGGAGATTTCCCGGAGATGTTTGGAGAATTTCGGGTTCAAGTTCCATCCACACTCTAGTTCTCAGATATTGCAGACCGCGGGGGTCCCGCGCGTATTTGGATGCATTCCCAGAAGAGGCTGGTGGCTACAACACCTGGACGCTGCCGCATGGCCTCAGCTTCTTTGGCCCAAGCCTCTGGAGGAAGACAGAGAGCACCTACCAACCTGAGGCCGTAGGCGATTCTGGGGCAGGGGCCAGAATAGGAGCTGAGCAGAGGAGTGGCCTAGGCCAGGCCCAGTTCAGCTTTGGGTAACCCAGCCCAACCCTGTCTAGGAGAGCTCAACCCATCCACCTTGCTTCTATCAGTCTCAAGGGCTGTCTGGCTCTGTCCAACTCGCACAACCCCACTCGCCGTCCGGTGTGGCCCTGCTGTGCCTATCCATGTTCTGCCTACAGATACATTCTGATACAGCCTCATTAAGACCAAGAGAGTCCAATCTGGCCCTGCTCCACCGATCCGGACCTATTCAAACCTAGCCAGCTCAATAGAACGTCTCCAACCCGACCTTTTTCAGTCGGTAGGAGAGCCTTCTTTCACGTCCCCCTTCCAACCTGATCAAACCCAGCTTGGTTCAGAAGAACCTACCAGGGTTCCACTGACACAGCCTGCCCAGTCCAGCTAGATCCAACTCATGGTAACTTTTTTTTAAAAGCTACTTCCATTATCCCTAGAACTTACAGGTGCTTTGCCACAAATCTTCATGGTTGAGGCCCAAAGTGTTTGGAGCACACACACCCACCTCCTGAATTCAGCTAACTATACAGCTGTGAAATTGGAGTCCCCACTTGTAAAGACAGCTGGGATGGGGCCCCAGGGTGGGGGGTTTCCATGCTAAACCCCTCAAATAGAACTCAAGTGAGGCTAGCCTTACCTCTTAAGTGGAACAGTGACCTGGTTTTCCTGAGACCCTGAGACCCAGGGGAGCAAGGACCCTGTGGAGTGAAGAGTAGCATCCATTCCACCACCCCACAATCTAAGGACAGAATGCATTAGTAAAACTTACTATCCCAATTATAACCAAGGATATTAGTAAAAGCTGAAGATCTTCCTAAACGCAGGCAGATACCCAGCTGTAAGACGATCCCTCACATTCCTGCCTAATACAGGCTGCTGCTGTCGACCTCCAAGCCTGCCTCTAATTCCAGGACAGAGGCTGTGGCATTAATTCCAGAGACAGCAACAGGGCTCCATTTCCATGCCCAATAAAACCCTATTTAAGCTTGCTCCCCTGCAGCTGGGTACGCTCTACTCTTATTTGTACAGTCTCACTGAATACACAACAGATTTTCATGCCCTGTTTCTAGTCTTACACAAATGGACAAAGGTAAAAACCTCGCAGCAATAAGTGGAAAGGGAACTGGGTTTAGAGATCAGGAAATCAGGAAATATAGTCTACCATTAACTGGCTATGGGAGCTTAGGCAAATCATTCAAGGTCTCTGCCTCAGTTTCTTTATCTGTAAAATAAGTATTAGAGAAGACGACACCTCAGGCTTCTTGCAGTTCTACATTTTATGTTCTAAGGTCCCTTTCAGCCCTTGCATTCATCAGTCCTGGAATGATTTCATGGCATAGAATTAGGTACAAAGGACCAGCTCAATATTTTTGGCAGCTAGTGGATTCTTCTTCCTCTGAGTTCTTAAAGCCAAGTCTGGATTTCAATATGTCAAGTATATTGTAGAGCAGATTCTTGTCCAATTACAGATTGAGCTAGATATCCTCTGAAATTCTTTCCTACTCTAAGATTCTGTACAATACTTAGTGAGAGGAGCAAAACGACAAAACATCTATCTGCAGGGACAGGGATGGGTGGAAAGACCTCTGGTTCTACCACATAATAGCTTGGGGATGTTGGTTCACCTTGGAGAGTATTTCCGCATCTGCAAAATGGGAGTAAATAATATCTGTCTTGCCCATTTCACAGGATCAAATAGGATAATACAAATACAAAATAATACAAAGGTGCTTTGTGGTCAAAAAGTATGAGCCACATGTAAAATACAATCATAAGATGGCAGAGCTGGAAGAAACCATAATACAGAGACTCTCCATCCTTTTTGTATCAGGGACTTTTTTGGAGTAGTTTGGGGAAGCCTATGGATATTTTCTCGGAAGGATATTTTTAAAATAAACTCAAGAATTGCTTGATTTCATTTAGAGATTAGTGAAAATAAAGATGTACTTTCTTCCCATCTGAGTTGATAGGCTGCATAAAAATCTATCCCCAGCCTCTTTCTGTGGACCCCAGGTTAAGAACTCCTGAGCTACACATATTTTGATTGGAGAAGCAAAGACAATAGGGAGGTCATGAGACTTAGAACTAGAAGGGTACTTAGAGATCATCTATCAAAGGTTTCTTAACCTTTTTGGGGGGAGTCTTGGACCTCTTTGGCAATCTGGCAAAATCCATGGGCCCCTTCTCTGAATAATATTCATAAATGCACAAAATAAAATGCATAGAAAGAAACCAATCATATTGAAATAGTTATCAATTTTTTTTAAGTTTATGGACCCAACATTAAGAGCCTCTGCTCAGTCCAACCCCAGTGTTGAGGTAACTCATTAAAAAAAAAATCATTATCTCAAAAAGGCTACAGATATCAACATGAGAATGAGGAACAGAGGAAAACCCACTTTCAAAGTTGGCATTTTTCCCTATCTTCAATATCTTTGGTTAAGTTTGTGACTGAGGGGGAGAGGAAAAAGGGCTGGATTAAAATTAGAAATTATCAGGAATCTTTTCATTTGTAATGGGAACAAACATGGAAAAGGTACTTTCTGGTTCATAGGGAATCTTTGGCCCTCTACCATGAAATGTGTAGGATGGTATTTTCCAGAAAACCTCTTCTGTACCCCACACGATGACCTATCAGCTGGACTTGGAAGAATATCCCATAGCTAGGGCTCTCAGAAGTCAATCCCAGAGGAGAGGGATTGATGTTTCTTATTCCTGTCCTTTGACCCTTTAAGTGAAGCTGGGGGGAGGGTCACATTTTCTCTCTATCCTTTTGTGCTTTAGAGAAGTAGGGCTATGCAGTGGAAAGAACACCAAACCGGAAATCAAAACACCTCCAGGGGTGGGGAACCTGTGTTCTCGAGGCCACATCTAGCATTTAGGCCCTTGGATATAGCCTTTTGACTGAGTCCAAGTTTTACAGAACAAATCTTTTTATTTAGGGGATTTGTTCTGTGAGGTTTGAATTCAGTCCAAGGGACCCCCACCCCACCTAGGTCTTAGGCTATCTTCTTGATTAGCTGTGGGACCTTGGATGTGTCACTTCCACACTCCTCCTCATTATCAACATCTATAAAATGAGAGGATTAAAAAAGATGATCTCTATGGTCCCTTCCAAGTTTGATATTTTATGTTCAAAACCCTTTTCATTGCCAATATTATATGCCTTTTTTGCTCTGACACAACTTCTAGCTCTGATATTCTATGTTTTAAGAGCCTCTAATTTGTTGAACAACCTGGGTTCGAGTTCTGGGCTAGCCTCTCTCACTGATCCTCACTTTACTCATATATAAAATGGGAGTCCCAGTGTTTGGATTGCCTACCTCATGGAGATGTTTTAAGGAAACAGTTTTGTATACATGAAAGCACTGTAGAAATATGAACTAAAGTGCCCGTTATGGTCCCAAAAGGAACCTTCTACATTGGAGAAGAACATAGCTGGAACAATTTCTAGCTTACAGCAGGTGAGATACACAATGCATATACCAATTTCAGGTCCTTGTTCAAGATGACAAAAGGTGATTTCTTTGAGATATTAACATAATTACTCGACTCCTATGCTATAGAGAAGCTATGAGATGAGTCTGTGATTTTTCACACAGTTATTTGTCTTAGAGAAGGCATCTGTAGTTCATCTGCTGTGACAATTCACGACTGCATTCTATAAGCATCAGGAATTATTTTGCTAATAACTGAGGTACCTCCAAATAATTTAGTTCTAATGCCATAAGGCATCCTCCCAGAATAATCAGAGCTTCAGTGATTCCAATTTCCAGGTTTGTGCCTTGTTCCAAAGAAGAGATTCAATTGAGAGAGACTGCAGTTTCTGCTTCATGACCCAGTCATCTCAGGCCACCTCTCAGTCCCCAGACACCTTCAAGGAGAGAAGGAGGCCTTTAGTAATGAGAGAAGCTGAGGGAAGATTTGCATGTTCTAAAAGAATCTAAGAAATCAGCTACTCTAATCTCCTTGTTTGAGCTAGGAAAAAACCAAAAAGGGAAATTCACTCTCCCAAGGTCACACACACAGTGAGTTACAAACTCCTTAGGCTGGTTTTCAAAGTCCTTGATATTAAGGTCCCATATTATTGATCCCTAACCAGTCTCATTCCCCAATAATCAACAATGTCTCATGTTACTTGAAAACACAGTCCAAGGTGTTCATCAAAGGATTATTGATTGATTTATATGAATCCATAACTTTTGGATTTTTGGATCACCTTCTCAGAGTACAGTATCATGGTAACTGCTTATATTGGATGGAAGTAGAGAAGGGAGAGGAAGATTGAAAAGAGGAGGAAATGGATAGAGGTGGGAGAGGTAGATAGAAGTGGAGAAGATGAGGAGACAGGTAAAAGTGAAGGAAATGTGTATGGAGTGGGGAAGAGGATAATGTAGATGAGGAAAGAGGAAAAGAATGAGAGATTTAGTAGGGAAGTGCAAAAGGAAGAGTAGGGGGAAGGGGAGGAGCTCACATGTTCCCCTTCAGCGACTGTGGCCAGGAGCCAGCTCTCTTGCCTTGTCCCCATCAAAGCTCAGTCTCAGGCTGCCAAATGGAATTTGGAACAGAGACCCTTTGAAGCTACAGACACAGGAAACGTCTGACTGAGCAAGGTCTTTTGCTGGGCTCTGCTGCTTGCTCCTTCACTCCTTCACTTATAAGACATCAGGTTGGGCTACCCAAAGTCAGGGTCTGTCTGTCTGTCTCTCTTTCCTTTCTCCCCCTCTCATTCCTTCATCTTCTCTTTCCTTATCTCTCTCCCTCTTTCACCCTCTCTTTCCTCTCTCTCTTCTCTTTCTTTCCTTTCCCTCTACCTTTCTCCCATTATCTCTCTCCTTCCTTCCCTCTTCTTGCCACCAGATTGATTCCTGGGTCAGTTCTCTTTCCCTCCTCATTTTCCTATTAATTCCAAGCAAATACCTCTTCTCCACACTAATTCTCCTGAGTGTACAGAGAGCTCATAGCAATGGCGGTAATAGCTGGAGCTGGAGATAAATTAAGCCTGAGTTCACTTAGATTTAGTCCTGAGCACTCTGCAGGTAGGGCTTGTTGGAAGTTCTTAACGACCTATAAGTAAGTGGACACTACAAGGACCCAAGTTAGTAGTGTGGTTACACAGAAAAAAACAGTGACTGGGAGGCAGGAAACCTTGTTCTGCCAACTGACTGTGTAACCTTCAGCAAGTCATTTCTACTCCCTGGATTTTAGCTCTCCCTGTTTGGAAGATCAGGCTACTAGACCAGATGATCTCTCAGTCTCCTTCTAGTCCTATTGCTTCATTTTCCATTGTTCTGTGTTCTCAGCTTCTCCCCACCTCAACATTCTACACAGGCATACCTGAGCTTTGCTTTATTGCGCTTTGCTTCTTTTGCATTTTTGACAAACCGAAGATTTGTGGTACTCCTGTTTTGAGCAAGTCTATCAGCGTCATTTTTCCAACATGTACTCATCTTATATCTCTATGTCACATTTTGGTAATTCTTACAATATTTCCAACTTTTTCATTATTATTATATCTGTTATGGAGATCTGTGATTAGGGATCTTTGATGTTACTGCTGTAATTGTTTTGGTGGCACCCATATAAAATGGCAAATACATCAATACATGTCATATATGTTCTGACTGCTCCATGGACCCACTGTTCTCATCTTTCTCCCTCTCTTCAGGTCTCCCTATTGCCTAAGACCCAACAATATTGAAATTAGGTCAATTAATAAATCTATAATGGCCTCTAAGTGTTCAAGTGTTAATATTGCAAACTTCATTGTTGTCTTATTTTAAGAAATTACCACAGTCACTCCAACCTTCAGCAACCACAACCCTGATCAGCCAGCAGCCATTAACACTGAGGCAAGATCCTCCACTAGCAAAAAGATTATGACTCACTAAAGGCTCAGATGATAGCATTTTTAGCAATAAAATACTTTTAATTAAGTTACGTACTTTTTTTAGACATGATACTATTGCACACTCAATAGACTATGGTATAGTGTGAACATAACTTTTATATGCACTGGGAAACCAAAAAATTTATGTAACTTGCTTTATTGCAATTTTTGCTTTATTGTGATTGTCTGGAACCAAACCCACAGCATCTCCAAGGTGTGCTTGTATTCAAAAGCTCCTTCCAGTTTTAATATTCTCTGTTTTTAGGTGTCCTCCTGTTCTAAATTTCTGTTTTATCTTATACTATGTGAAAAATTCCCCAAATTGGGCAGTATCTCCTCGTTCTAGGTGTTCAGACAAGGGAAAAAATTATATTAAAGTTCTAGCTCCTCTAGCAAAATAGGACTAATTTTAATAAAAATTCAATACACAAGCAATTTATTGCATAGAGGTAAGAACCAGAGTACATTTATAGTCTATTGTGCAAAGTTGGGGCACACCTATTACCAAGCAATCCTGGCACACAGGCTCTATTTTACTCTGAGGGAGTACAGACCTGGAGGATTTCCCGTAGTTATGCCCAATTATGGCTCTTCTGGGGGAACTTTTACCCTATGACTTTCTGCCCTTTTGAGTTAACAACACAACAAGAGTTCCCAGCCTTCAGGAAGGGATGAGATTCCTCTTTCTGTGAAGGTTATCACTCTTGCAGAAAGGAGTGGTTCCTGGCACTCAACACCAAAAGAGGAGAAGCCGCCCTTTGCTCAAGAGAAGAAAGAGAATGCCACCCATAGATTAGAGGGATAATGTGAAAGAATCCTCATCTTCAGAGCCTGGTCTCTTCTCATACTCTCATTTCTCTAATCATGCTTTCTAAATCTCATCTGCGAGACTCTAGGATTATGTCATTGGAATGGAAACTCTTGGAATTATAAGGCTGTTTCATTTTTGTCCTGGATAGTGCCTTGTGCATAGTAGGTACTTAATAGACTTTCTTTAGGTGATTTAACTGACATTAATGTCACAGCAGAAAAGGCAATGATATGAAGGACTCTGGGGAGATTCTTCCCCTCAGAAATCGTAGATCCAGAGGTGAACCTTAAAATGCTGGATGATAGAATAAGAAGGGACCTTAGAACACAGGACATAGAACATCAGAGCTAGAATTTTAGAATGCAAAACAAAAATTGTTGGAAGCAGTAGGGACCACAGAAAGAATTGTCCAACCTCTTCATATGGAAAAGCTGAGGCCAAGGGAAGGGGTAAAACTTGTCCATGGTCAAATAGTAAGGATTTGTTTTGTTTCATCAGAGAAGACCCAGCTCCAATCTTCATAGGGTCTCTTGAGTGGACAAGAATCTCAGAAGCTGTTTTGATTTTATGCTCATTATCCTCACTCTAATGAAGGACATAGCTGGGCAGCTTGGAAAATACATGAGATTGGGAAAAGGAAGGGTAGAAGAGCCAAAAGAAGGAGACCTGGGAGCTCACCCTTCCTCCCCACTGCAAAGCTGGGGTTTGCTGCCACAGCTGTTGCTGTTGCTATTGTTCATTGGAAATTTAGGCCAGGCCCCCTTCTGGGGGTCTCTGCACATTCTCCCAGACTGAATGGAAATAAGTCTTGGGAATGGGGGTGATGATAGAGATTATTATGACTGACCAAAGGCAAGGAACTTAAGATCAACTATATATGGCCAAGCAGGGCATGTAAAGACACTAGGAATGAGAAGGCAACAAGGACACATTTTCTCAACTTTACAATTCAGCCAAAAGAACTCAACAGGCAAAAGTGATGTCATAGAAGGATCATTGCACTTGGAGTCAGGAGGCATGCATTCAAATTCCAGGTCTTTGATTTACTTTGGTGTATGAATTTGTACCAGTCACTTCTTTGACCTTAACATCTTCATATCTTAAATAATAAGGCTCATTTAGCTGACTTTTAATTTCCTCCAAATTCTAAAAATCCTCTGATCAAGGTTGAAGAGTTGGTTCATAACTAGGGTCAAATCAACATCTCTAAATTTCAGTTTCTTCACCTGTGAAAAGGGAATATTACTTACAGTGCCTGTCTCAAAAGTTAAGTCATAGGATAAAGTTGTAAGAGAATATAAAGATAACATAATCCATACTCTTACAAAAAAAAACAAATGAGGAAACTGAGGGCTAGCAGTGAAGATCTGATTTATCCAAACTCATATAGCCTACAGGGTCTTGAATGCAAATCCAGTGGTCTTGTCCCTGGACCATATTCGTCTTTTGAGGTTGTTTGTCTCAACTTCATCTTCTGACTCCAGAACCATTTTTAAAGAAAACAAATTTCAAACTATAAATGACTACAGAAATGGTGGAAAAGGAGGAGATGGAGTGGTTTTATCCACAAGAGACCCTTAGAATTGTTTCTTTTTGTGGTATCATATAAAAAAATTCTCCCTCTCTATCCTCTCCCATCCATTCTCGGCTAGTCCAGGGGAGAAAACACCCAAGATTTGACCTTTTCTGCCTATTGCTTGTTTGTGAATGCTACAAAATACTTGACCATTTCCTGTTTGCTCTGGAGCCTCCCTCCTAGCTGGATGTCACCTCCCAGGAAGCCTGACCTAGGGAGAATCACATATGTTACCCATCCATTCTATGGGGACAGAAGACTCTCTTCAAGGGGCAAGGGCAATGAATTGGTCAGGAAATAGTAATCTGCCACATGTCAGCAGGTGGAAACTGAGCTTGAGCTGTTGAGATGCCAACAGAGGAAACAAAGAGCCTTAGGTGTGGAAGCTCACAGAGGTCTCATGAGGACAGAGTAGGCATATAAGGCACTCCATCTGTGTTGCCTCCTCAGTTTCATGTTCAGACTCAAGAGAACTGGATTCTAGTCTTGGTTCTGGCCTCAGGTTCTGAGTCTTAGCTTCTCATCTATAAAATAGTAATGGCATTAGATTGGACTAGATAAACTCACACTTATAAGATCAGGGGTTCTTAAACTTGGGTACATGGACACATTTTAGGAAGTCTGTGAACTTGGATGGTAAAAAAAAAATCTTTATTTTCACTAACTTCTAAATGAAATTCAGTATTTCCTTTAATTATTTAAAAATGTTATTCTGAGAAATGGTCTAAAGGATTCACCAGAATGTTAGTGATGTCCAAAACACACAAAAACGTTAAAAAAAAAAAAAACCTGGACTAAACAGCATTTAAGATCAGCACCAACATTCTATGTTCCAAGGTACCTTTCAGTTTTAATATTGTATTGTATTGATAAAAAGTTGTCCCTCTACTTCTTTCACACAAGTGATTGCAAAATTCCAAATTCACAAATACATGTGTATGTGTATATGTATATGTATGTATGTATGTATGTGTGTCTATGTATACACGTCTATGTGTATAACTGTATGTATAGTTTCCTTTAATAGCTACTCCTGCCAAAGCATTTAAAATGAGATTCAACTGAGAAGTATGATCTCATAACAATGAGAACAGTACATGTGTAATCTGCTAATGTAAAATGAGGCATGTCTGCACAGGAATAGCCCTCATTGCACAAAGTGAGGCATATCTACCATTTGACTGCGACCTAATAGCTATGTTTGTCTTGCTCACACTGGAAAGGGCAGACTCTTTCCCTCTTTCCCTCTTCCCCTCTATAGGCTGATATTATATTTTCTCCATGACTCCAGGACTGATGTCCTTCCCAATCAATCAATCTACCAACAAGCGTTTTAAAGCACCTATTATGTGCCTGTATGCTAGGAAGTGAGAGTACCCAAACAAAAATGAAAGTGTCTCTAAGCTCAGGGAGTGAAACAATATTACACATACATAAGTATATGCAGAATAAATGTCAAGAAATGGAGTTGGGGTAAGGTGCTAGAAGCAAGAAAAGCTTCATACACAAAATAGTGTGTTCCTCTCATGGAGAAAGCTGGAGCAAATTGCCCAATGTCACCCAGAAAATGAATAACAGAGCCAGAACTAGAACCCAGGTCTCCTGATTCCTATTTTTTCAAATGTATTACCCTGCTTCCCTGTTGTTTAAGGCATACAAAGATAAAAAAAAAATTATATAGCTCAAGAGGAAATTGATATTGAGCATGCCTGAACCTTTTTATTGAAAAGGGATCTCAGCTGAATGCTCCCCTGAACTGAACTCTCAGTGCCAAGTTTATATCCTAGGCTGGGCACTGTAGCTGACGCCCTGACTATTGACACTGGCGCTAGCTGCCACTCTCCCTTCTCTACCCAGTCCCCACTTTTGGCTCGAGATCCCCTTCCTCTAGGCATAAGAGTCTAGTCTCAGTCTAAGCTCTGATTTCTCTTCATTTATCTGCATCAAATTGTGGGGCTTAAATGATTTAGGTCTTTCTCTATCCAGTAACATTCTTCTTCATTATTTAATATTCTTCCTGATTTAGCTGCTTGCCAGAGACCTGTGGGCTGGGGGTGGGGAATAACTGAAGCCATTGACCTATCCAATATGACTTGTCAGTCTACTCCCTTCCTGGGTCTCAGGTTCATAGGATTTGGTGTTGAAAGGGACCTTTAGTGATTATCTAGTTCACCCCCTTCATTTTACAAATGAGGAAACTGAGATACAGAGAGGGGAAGTGGTTTGATCAAAGTCACATAGGTAGTAAGCATTAAAGCCATGACTCAAATCAAATCAAATTCTTTTGATTCAAAAACTGGTATAATTTCCATTACTCTGGGGCAACCAATCATCTAGAATCAAATCAATTTATTAATAAGCGTTTACTTGATCCCATCCCTGATAGTCTTCTCAAGCAGATTTCATATATCCCTCTTCTCTCCCAGATCTTCAACCTCTTCCTTTCTACTGATTCCTTTGCTACTATCTTCAAACATACCCAAGTCTCCTCATCCTTAAAAAAAAACTTTCAGCAGACCTACTATCCTCTCAAGCTATCATACTGTTTCTCTCCTCCCTTTCTCATCCAAACTCTTTGAAAAAGCTGTTTATACTTATTGATCTCACTTTCTCTCCTCTCATTCCTTAACTTATTGCAATCTGATTTCCAACTTCATCACTCATTACAAAGTTATCAAAACCTCTTATTCATCAAGCCCAGTGATATTTTCTCAACCCTCAGCCTTCAAGATCTATCTGCTACATTTGATACTATTGGCTACCTTTTCTCCTGGATATTGTCCCCTTTCTGAGTTTTCATAATGCTGCTCTCTCCTGGTTCTCCTCCTACCTGACTGACCTTAACCATCTCTTTACTAATTCATCCTCCATATCATAAGCCCTGACTCTAGATCTTCCCCAAGGTTTTTGCTATGCCTTTTTCTCTACAAACTCCCTCAGTAATCTCATCAGCTCCCATGAGTTAAATTGCCATTTCTATTCAGAGAACTCACAAACCTATATAACCAGTCCAGACTCTTCCCTGAGTTTCAGTCTTCTATCACCAACTCCCTATTGCACATTTCAAACTGAGTAACTCAAAGACATCTAAAATTTAGGATGTCCAAAACTTAACTCATCACTTTTCCCTCTTCCAATCTCCCCTATTTCCCTGTAAGGTACCATCATCATTCCAATCTCCCAGGTTTATAATCTCTTGGTAATCCTCAACTCTTCACACTCCCTCACCCCACATATCTAATCAATCAACAAATCTTGACACTTCTACCTCCACGACATCTCTCAAATCTTACTCTTGGGGCATCTAGGTGGTGCAGTGAATAGAGCACCAACCCTGGAGTCAGGAGGACCTGAGTTCAAATTCAGCCTCAGACACTTGACACTAGCCGTGTGACCTTGGGCAAGTCACTTAACCCAATTGCCTCACCTCCCCCCTCCAAAAAAAATCTCACTCTTTCTTTCCACTCACACTATCACCTTGGTTCGATTCCTCATAATTTCTCACCTAGATTCTTGTAACACATCTCCTAATTGTAATCTGCATCTCAAGTCTCTCAGCACTCCAGTCCATCCTATACACTACTGCCGAAACCAATTTCTCTTAAGCACAGATCTGACCATGCGACTCCCCTACTCAGTTAACTCTAATGGCTCCCTATTATATAGCTAGCATAAAATATATTCTCCAGTACAAACTATACTCATCTACTTAGCTTTCAAAACCTTTCACAACCTAGCTAGCTTCACTAGATATTCCTCCCCTCTTCTCCCCTCTGTAATCCAAACAAACTGATCATCTCTATACATCTTCTTACACATGACGCTCCATCTCCTTTCTCTGTGCCTTCACAATGCACATTCCCCATGGCTAGACTGCCTGCCCTCCTCACTTTAGTCTCATATAGGCTCTCTTTACTTCAAGATGCTGCTCAACTGCTACCTTGTGTATAAAATCTTTCTAGATCCTCCCCACTACTAGTGCCCTCTCTGTCAAACTATCATGTATTTATTCATTTTATTTTATGTTATACATATAATATATAATAATCTATAATATATTATTATATATGTATAATATATATGCATATATACATACACATACATGTATGTCTGTGTCAAACACATACTTATATATGTACTGCTCTTGCCTATTCAAGTGGAGATTGCTTTATTCTTTGTCTTTGTATCCCCAGTATCTAGCACAGTATCTGAGAAGTGGTAGGAGCTTAACAAATGCTTGTTGATTGATTGATTGAACTTCATCACCAACTACTTTAATATTTTTTTTTGGAAGGATCCAGGCAATAGGTTATCTTATTTGCTTTCCAGCTCTTCTCTAATCTCCCCATGCCTGCCATTTGTGGCGGTTGGTGAGAAGAGTACCAAAAGGAAGAAGTGCCTATCTGAGGCAGCATTGGCCTGAGGCCAACATCACACTGGGATATCTCTGCTCAAAATAACCTTGCCCTTTAGAGATAGTTCCCTATCCAATTGCAAATCCATTTGCTGCTTACTGTCTCCATCCATGCCAAGGTCTTCTCTAGTGCTATCATGCCCCTTCACTTTCTGCCTTGAGACACAGCTAGAAAATCCTAGAATCCCAGAGCTGGAAGGTACTCAAGACCTCATCTAGTAGGATACCTCTTGACAATATCCCTAATGATTGGTCATCTAATCCGATGTTGACTGACGGTTACTGGAAAAAGAAAATATCCTTTGCCATGTCTCTCACTCACCCTAGCCTTATCTATCCTAGAGTGAAAGAGTCATGATTGGCTGGTATATTTTCTATTTCTGAGATAATAGGTTTTTGTTGTTGTTCAGTCATTTAGTCACGTCCGACTCTTCATGACTCCATGCACCTTTGTACACCAATACTGTCCATTGGGTTTTCTTGGCAAAGATACTGGAGTGGTTTGCCACTTCCTTTTCCAGTGGATTAAGGCAAACAGAGGTTAAGTGACTTGCCCAGGGTAACACAACTAGTAAGTGTCTGAGGCTAGATTTCAGCTCAGGTCTTCCTGACTCCAGGTCTTCAGTGTTCTCTCTACTGAGACACCTAGCTACCTCCACAGTGGTAGGTAGCAGCATTGTATAGTGGAAGAGATCCCTGGCTTGGCACTGAGGAGCCATGGGTTCTAGAGTCAGCTCTGCAACTAGCTAACTGTAGGATCTTGGATAAGTCGCTCTGTTTCTCTAATCCTCATTTTTCCCATTTATAAAATAAGGGATTTGGACCATAGATCTTTTTGGGGAGATGGGGGTGGGGAGAGATATGATCTTGAAGTATCTTTCCAGCTATAATTTTTTTTTATATTTTATGTTTCAAAGCACTTTTAAATTCTGAGATTCTATGTTTTAACATTCTGCTATCTGAATCTCCTCCCAGCTCTAACACTCAACATTAAGCATTCTAACATTCTATGTTTTAAGAGTCAGATCTTCTGACTCTAAACCCAGTGTTCTTTCTTCTCTACCTCATTGCCTCAGATTTAATAATTCTCTGCATACAGGCAGAAGTGAGGACACTACTGTTTGTCAGATTTTCATAAACTGGTAGAGGCAAGTCCCTTTGAGGAGCTTCATTTTCCCTATCTGTAAAAACAAGCATGTGAGGGAGCTAGGAGGTGCAGTGGATAGAGCATTGATTCTGGAGTCAGGAGAACCTGAGTTCAAAACCAGTCTCAGACACGTATTAGCTGTGTCACCCTGGGCAAGTCTCTTAATCCCAATTGCCTACAAAACAAAATAAAACAAAACAAAAAAACCCCAAGCATGTTGGACTACTTGATCCTTAAGGGCCCTCTCAGTTATGAGGCTAATGATCAACCAGCTATGCTGTTTTCCCTCATAGAAACACCCAGTACACCCTGCTCTAGCTATTCAGACCCTACCCATTCTTCAGGGTCCAACTCAATACCCTCTTACTAAAGAAAGTCATTCCTAACCACTCAAGCCTGCAAGGAACCCTCTTACTTCTGATTTCCTATAGTAGAGATAGGCTGTGAGCTCTCATTTAGGTTCTTATTAATAATAACAATTCACATATCTTGTTTTTCAACAAGACTGTAAAGTAGGTAGTGCAAAGATTATTATCACCATTTTTGAAAACTGTGATTTTATTTGTATAGGGAACTTCTTGGTGAGGAACTTTCTCTATCATTGAAGGTGGGCCTCTTCTCTATTCCTTGGAAAGCTTTTTGTGGCTCTTCAAGACTAAGTGTCTCACTCCAAGGTGACAAAACCATTATGTGTCAGAAGTGGGATTTGAAGCTAGCTCTTCCTGACTAAGTAACCAACTCCCTAGGTGTCTGTAGGTCATATTTGGCAGAGAGCAACCCGAACCAGATTAAAGTGTAATTGGGAAATGTTTATCAAAATAAACAAAAAAGCAATAAAATATAGATTGTTTTAGTGGTTTAGTGGTTTAGCTTAGTTTTGGTTTTGGTGGAAGTAGTGGTCTGTGTATTTATCAAGCTTTGTTACTGTCAAAGTCAATGAGTATATTCGGCCAGTTCCGCTTTATTTTCTCTGTGTCCCTTGTGTGTGTCTTTCAGAATTTCATTATATTCCTCACATTTTTAATTGTATTTTATTTTCAATACTAAATTCTCTTTCTCTCCCTTCCACCTTACCCACTGATTGAGAAGGCAAAAAAAAAATGAAACTCAGTACAAACATGTATAGTCATTCAAAACAATTTTCTGCCTTTAAAAAAAAAGCAAGAAAAAGAAAAAAATAGAAGAAAATATGCTTCAGTCTGCACTCTGGCTAAATCAGTTCTCTATATGGAGGAGGATAGCATGTTTCATCATTAGTCCTTTGGAACTGTGGTTAGTCATTGTGTTGATCAAAGTTACTAAGTTGAAGTTGATTATTTTTATAATATTGCTGTTACTACATAAATTATTTTCCTGGTTCTGCTCTCTTCACTTTGTACCAATTCATACAAGTCTTCCCAGGTTTTCCCAAAACATTCCTTTTTTCATTTTTTATAGCACAATAATATTCCATCATATTTGTATAAGTTGTTCAGCCATCCCCCAATTGATTAGCATCCCCTCATTTCCCAATTCTTTACCACCACAAAATGAGCTGCTATAAATATTTTTGTACAAATGAATCCTTCTACTCTTTCCTTGATCTCTTTGGGGTATAGACCTGGTAGCGGTATTTCTGGGTCAAAGAGTATGCACAATTTAATAAATTTTGGGGCATAGTTCCAAATTGCTTTCCAGAACGGTTGAACTAGTTCATGGCTCCAGCAACAGTGCATTATTGTACCTCTCTCCCCCCCTCCCTCACTCCACATCCCCTCTGGCATTTGTCATTTTTCCTTTTTTTGTCATCTTAACCAACTTAATGGGTATGAGGTATTAGCATTTCTCTAATTATTAGTAATTTTGAGCATTTTTTTTTCACATGACTATGGATAGCTTGGATCTCTTCCTAGGAAAACTGCTTGTTTATATCCTTTGATAATGTATCAATTGAGGAAGCACTCTGATTTCTTAATCCAAACCCATTCTCTTAGTTCACCACCATTCTTCTGGCCTTACTTTTCTCTTCAGAGTCTTGATCCTGTTCTACAGTTTAAAAGTTTAACTTTGATCTGATTTTCAGCCTTGAATCCCTTGTCTCCTTGTATTTCAGCCTGTTCATGCTCTGCTACTCCTTAATCCTCTTCAGCAACTACTCTTAAGCTGCTGAATGCTGCTGGAGAAAGTCATAAAATCATCCAACTGGGTCCACAACAAATTTGTTATCTAACCTCAACTGCACCCTGACCAGAGCTCAGCAAATCCTTTTATATGTCTCTGATTGACTTCCTAAGCCATTCCCTCATAATAGCCTCTCCTAACTTTTCCCACTCTGCTTAAACTTTCAGATCCAACCTGTCTCCCTCTCAGTGGATGAGCTTGAATCCTGCCTCCTCACTCTTCTCTTGCTTTTATTACCTCTGCATAGTGTCCTTCAATAACTCAACATCTCTATGCGTGGTTATGCCTAAAGGATCTCTTCCTTCTCTACAGTATTCTTTCCACAATTACCAATTCTCTTCCTATAGGTTCAAATATCATCTCTATATAAATTACCCCCAAATATATGAAGTCTGTTTTCTCCCTTTAGCTCCAGTTCCAGATTTGCCAAATTGCCTGATAGACCTGACTACCTCAATATCTTACTGGGACCACATACCCAACATGCCCCAAACTCAACTCATCATTTTTATCTCTAAATGAAATCTTTCTCCCAACTTTTTCATTTCATTTAATGATACCACCATCTTTCCATGGGATCTTAGATCCAGTGCTGGAAAAGACCTCAAAGGCTATCTATCTCAGTCTCTTCATTTTACAGATGAGGAAACTGAGGAACAGAGAGGTTAAGTCATTTGCCCAAGGTCACACAGGTAGTAAGTGTTATAGGCAGTATTTAAACACAGTATTTGAGAAGCAGCATGGGAAAGTGTATGGGGCAATGAACTTGTATGGAAGAGCTGGATTCAAATCCTAACTCAAATATTTACTAGCTGTGTATCCCTGGGTAAGTCACTCAATCTCTCAGTGTCCCAGTTCCCTCATCTGTAAAATGAGAAATTTGTAGTCTATGACTTCTCAGGTGCGTTCCAACTCTTCATGTATGATGCTATCTATGAACACAAACCCTTGGATTCCAAACCCAGCATTCTTTCCACTAACCCACAACACTTCTATACTTCAGTTGAGCTTAAAACAAATAAGTAGTCTTAGATTCTTGTCTTTCCCTCACCCCAATGTCCAAATGGGTTGCCAAGTACTGTTGATTCTACCTCCAAAATATTTCTTGCATCTCTACTTTCCATTCATGTGACTGCCACCCTAGTTCAGGCCCTCATCACCTGACACGATTATAAAAACCTTCTAACTAGTTTCCCAGATTTCAATCACTCCCTATGCCAAACGCTCCTTTTCAAAACTATCAAAATAATTTCCTAATACATAACTGATTATAACATCTTCTAATCAAAACAAAACTAAAAATAAACAACAAACCTGACCAGACCTTAGGAAATCCATTTTTTTCTGATAAAACAAAAATCAAACTCTTTTGTCCTTTAAGACCCTTCCAGATCTGGATCCAAGATCTCTTTTTTGCCTTATTTCACATCAGGTTCCTTCACATCCTCTGTTTCAATCTTCATTTTTAGCTCTTCTCTTAACCTGATCTGTTCCTCCTACCTCTATTAATGTGCACAGTCCATCCCTCATGTCTTGAATGTATTTCCTCATCATCTCTGCTTAGCAAAATTTTCTTCCTTGAAAACTCAGGTCAGGGATCACTTACTTCCTCTGTGAAACCCTACCTGATCCCTCCTCTTCGACTGTGCTCTACCTTCTCAAATGTTCCTAGAGTGGATTATTGGTAGCTCTCCTTTGGTTTCATCACCTTCTACCTTATGTTATAATAAGGCATAATAATAATGTAATATATAATAATATATTATAAATATAATATAATAATGTGTTCATGTCATGAAGAAAGAGATTTAGAGTTAGAAAAGACCTTAGAAGTTATGAGATTTAAGATCTGGAAAGAAACTTAGAGATTATCAAGTTCAGCCCTCTCATTTTACATGTGAGGAAACTAAGACACTAAGAAGTTAAGTACCCAGGGTAGCACAGTAAGTGTCTGAGGCAGGATTTGAACCCAGGTCTTCCTGCCTTCAAGTCCAATATTCCACTTTGTCATGCCACCTCTCATCTAGCTCTCCCCCTGAATTTATAGGTGAATAAACTATGTAAAATTATTTGTCCTATGTCACCCAGATAACAAATCAGAGTCATTATATGAACCCAATTCCCCTGTCATTAAGTCCAGTCCTTTCCATGCAAGCTTCTTTAAGGTCATTTTTAGTGTCATTTTTAAACTGTTTCACCAATGCCAATCATATGATCTTTCAAGTAAAGGACACTTAGTAAATGTTTGTTGAATTGAATTGCTGTTCTAACAATGTCCCATGTCCCACATTCCATGCCAGCTCTGAGGAAGTCTAAGGTTTAAAGGTCTCTTCCAGCTCTGACATCCTGAATTCTAATATTTTGTGCCTGTGGGAGCCTGATGTTGCAGAGACTGTAAATGATCCTGTAATTAACAGGCACCATACGTGTCTATTTAAAAAAAACTTCTTCCTTTGTTTTCCTCTGAATTTTAGGCAACAATGAAGAGGCTGATTACCTTCTTTGAGACGTCTGGAGTCTCCTGACTGAAAGAAGTAATATTTTTGGTTCCTTTGTCATCTCATGGAAACATTTTTGGTCTTATTTATCACATGCATGTGCTCTCCCCCCTAACTGTTTGTGGGCTCTCTTTCTTGAATCCTGTGCAAATTTTGGAAGAAAAACAAAGTATGATACGGTGGGGGGAAAGCACTGAAATTTTTAGTCAGAAAATTTGAGTTCAAATCTTGATTCCTTGAAGTTGTACAATACCGATCAAGGCATATCACCTCTCTGGAAAAGGGAATGCACGTTTCTAAAGTACCTACTATGTTCCAAGCACTACACTAAGTGCTTTACAAATGTTATCTCATTTTATTATCACAACAATCCTGCATATTTGATATTATTGTTATCCTCCATTTTACAGTTGAGAAAATTGAGACAAACTGGGGTTATCACTTGCCCACAATCACATACCTAGTAAGTGTCTGAAGCTGGGTTGGAACTCAGGTCTTCCTGACTCCAAGCCCAGAACTCTATATACTGTGGAGTTATACTCTCTGTATATAACTCTATATATGCCTAGGTGACTCTGGGCCTCAATTCACTCATTTCTAAAAACTGGGATAATAACACTTATTCAGCCTACCTCTCGTGGGGTACCTTAAGGATCAAATAAGAGAATGAATGAGAAAACACTTTGGGGAAAAAATGCCATTCACATTTGAGGCATTATAAGTAGATACAAAGGAGGCCGACGTCTGGTTAAGGTGATCTATTGTTTTCTGCCTATATGACCTGGGAAAAGCCAGCTCTTTCTGGGCCTCAGGTTTCTTATCTGTAAAATGAAGTATTAGCAATAGGTTTCAGAGAAGAATATTTTTGTTTGTTTTAAGGTGAAAAGTCCTAATTATTAGAACTATCTAAAAGTACATTGAGTATTTATAACAGCTTTTTTTTTGCGGTGGCCAAGAATTGGAAATTGAGGGGATGCCAATCAATTAGGGAATGACTGAACAAGCTGTAGTGTATGAATGTGATGGAAAATACTACTGTTCCATAAGAAATATGAGCAGGTGGACTTCAGAAAAACCTGGGAAGATTTATGTGAACTGATGCTGAGTGAAGTGAGCAGAACCAGGAGAATATTGTACATAGTAACAGCAACATTGTGCAATGACCAACTTTGACAGACTTAACTCTTCTTGGCAATACAAGGATCCAAGACAATTCCAAAAGATTCATGATGGAAAATGCTATCCTCATCCAGAAAAAGAATTACGGAGTCTGAATACGGATCAAAGCATACTATTTCCTCTCTCTCTCTCTCTTTTTGTTTGTTTCTTCTTTCTCGTGGTTTTTCCAGTTGGTTCTAATTCTTCTTTACAACATGACTAATGTGGAAATATGTTTAAAAAAATAAAAGTGCATTAGGAAACCTGAAGATCTTTCCCATCACTACATGACCACTTCTTGAGAAGGGATTCTGTTCAGTTAAGGTTTGGACTAAATGACCTCTAGCTCTGGAATTCTCTGATTCTGAATATCTGACAAGGTCACACACCATCCAGTGATATGTCTGCTAAGGCTGAGTTCTGTGTTAAAGGGGATATTCAAAAGAAAGCCACTGAGTATACTTTAGGTAAGTTTTATGTATCCAACATAGCATTGACCTAGATTGCCACCAAAGTTCCCTCCAGCTCTAAGATTCTCTGAATGTGTAGTTGATTCCATCCTTAGCCTCATTATTGATTTCCCCAGTCCTAAGTTTCCACTTTCATATCCCTCTGCCTTTCATTGACTTCTAGTTAACTCAGGATCTCCATGGTCCTATATGTTATATTCAGGGATCAGATGGGCACTGAGCTATCCAAAATGGAAGAGAAAATGGACTTACTATGGTCAAGGACACCAATTTCCATTTCACTTCCTCAAAGTCAATGCAGTCCTTGCCAGCCTCTGATCTCTATTCCCAACAGGAATCCCTTCCACCCAGCCTCATTTAGCCTTTATAAGGTTCACTTTTACCATACATCTGCACCAGAATTTCAGGGGATTAGGCAAGAAATCAGGAAAGATGACTGAAATTGCTTACTGAATTGCTCAGTGAATTTTCTCTGATTGGTCCTGAATAAATAAGGATCTTCTCCTTCTTCCTTCCCTTTTCCCCAAACCCAGAGAAAGAAGTAAAATATGACAGAGCTTTCCAAGAAGGGCACATAGAAGAGAATGGGAGTTAAGAAGAACTAGGTCCTAGTATCAGGGCAGTCACCAGCTTGCAGTAATCTTTCCAATGAGACTTTACTTTTCTGCACCTCAGTGTCCCTATCTAGAAATGAAAAACAACACACTATTTCCACTACTCTGAAGGGGTCAATCAGAACAGGGAAGGAACTAGAATCTGTTGTCACAGGAAAATGTTGAAGGGGAATGTTCAACCTGGAGAAGATAAGGTTTAAGGAGTACTTTTCCTTACTATGTCTTTGGATATAAGAAGTGCCACCCTGCTGAAAGATGCAACTTCATCTTTAGGTAGTTCTGCTTGGTCCAAAACGTAGGACAAGAAGCAATGGACAGAGGTTGGAGAGAGGAAGATTTAAACAATCTGTTGGAATACGCTTTCCAACAAAGCAAATAGTCTTGGAGTAAAATGCAATGTCCTAGAAGGTAGTGTCTTCCACATCCCTGGAGGTCTTCAATTGAAAGCTAGATAACTACTTGTCAGAAATGCCATGTATGGGCTTCAGGTACTGGGTCCTTTCCAACTCTCAGGCTATAATTCTACTAAATGAGGTTGTAAGGATCAGTAAGACAATGAATGTAAAACGCTATATAAGTGTAAATTATTATTGTTAAGATCTGGAAAAGGAGTCATAGCCAGGAGTTAGTGAATAATAACAATTCACATTTCTTTACAGTTTTAAGATTTACTGATTACTTTCTGCACAATAATCCTGTGAGGGCAGGTAAGAGAATTATTATTATTCCCATTTTACAGAGGAGAAAACTAGGACTCAGAAAGATTAAATCACCTCCCCATGGTTACACATTAAGTATCAGAGTTAGTTTTTATACCTGCATTTCAATTCAGTTCAACAAGCACTCATTAAGAACCTACTCTGTGACAGGTACTGTGTTAAGCACTGAGCACACACAGAAAAAAACCCAATATAGCCTCTGCCCTCAAGGAGCTTATACTCCACAGGGGAGGGGGAGCAATACATAGAAAGATAAATACAATACATATGCAATACAATAAACATACATAAATATGCCTACAATATACAATACATATACAGTAAATACAAAATATGTGTTAAAATAACTACAACGTAATTTGGGGGTGGGACACTAACGACTTGGGGGTCCTAGGAAAGGGCACTTGCAGGAAGTGGCACTTGGACTGAGCCCTGAAGGGACCTGAGGGTTGCAAGAGGTAAAGGTGAAGAAGGAAGACATTTCACACATGGAGGGCAGCCTATACAAAGGCAGAGAAGTGAGAGATGGAATGTCTTGTTCAGGAAACAGCATATAGGTCAGTTTGGCTAGAGTGTATGAAGGCAGATAATGTATAATCAGTCTAGAAAGATAGTCTGGAGCCAGACTGTGAAGGACTTTAAATGCCAAACAGAGGAGTCTGTATTTTATCCTAGAGGCACTGAAAACCTCTTGATCAAGGGAGTATCACAGTTAGATCTGTGCTTCAGGAATATTAGTCTGGCAGCTGTGTGAAGGATGGATTGGAGAGACAGGGTGCAGGGAGACCAATTAGGAGGCTATTGCCATAGTCCAAGTCAGAGGTGATGTGGGCCTGAATTAGAGGGTTTGTGGTATGAGTGGAGAGAAGGCAATGGATGCATAAGACGTTTTGGAGGTAG
Source organism: Pseudochirops cupreus (assembly GCA_028627135.1). Lineage (NCBI taxonomy): Eukaryota > Metazoa > Chordata > Mammalia > Diprotodontia > Pseudocheiridae > Pseudochirops > Pseudochirops cupreus. Next base: position 259,207,381 of record CM053581.1, read on the forward strand.
AACTGAGAAGACAATAACTAATTGGATGTGGAAAGTCAGAAGTTGAGGATGACTCTGAAGTCACAAACCTGGGTGCCTGGAAGAATGGTATTGCCCTCACCAGAGGAGCATTCTTGATTCCAAGGCTAGCACTCATGACCTTAGACCAAACTACTCTAATATTATTTCAGACAGGAAAGCAAAGACCAGAGTCCAGGAGATAAGCCCAGGAAATAACTAACATTTTTATAATGTGTAACATTTACATAGCACTTTAAGGTTTGCAAAGCACTTTACAAATATTACCTTATTTTGTCCTTACGATGCTCCTGAAGAGTAGCTGCTATTATGATCCTCATTTTCCATATGAGGAAACTGGAGCAGGAAGAGGTAAAGTGACTTGTCCAGAGTCATGTAGCTAACAGATTTGAAGTTAGGTCTCATCCCCTTCTTTACCCATTGTGTTGCCTGCCTGCCTATGTAGAGAGGTGGGAGCAAATATAAGGATCTGAATGTGGGAGTTTATGCAGCAAGGAGATCATGAACCTCTGGGAAGTTCACTAGGAAATTAATAAACCCAAGGTCAATGAACCAGATGCAGAGAGACTGGGTAGTATGCAGAACCAAGGGAAAAACAGGTTCTAATAGACTATATGAAGGGGTCAGAACCTAAGCACAGAGAGTTTGGGCAAAATGAGCCACAAATTGACTATTTTCATACCCATTGTCTCATTTGATTTTTGTTAGTTATTTTAGAGATGAGGAAACTGAGGCTTAAAGAAGATCAAAAGACACAGAGCCAGAAGAGATGTTAGAGATCAAATAGTCCAATGCCTTCGTTTTTCAGATTATCTCTGCAGTCTCTTTCAGCTATGTTCCCTAGGATCCTTGGAACCTCTTCCCTATTCCCCATGGACTGGTCTCCAGAAGAATGTGCCCAGGTGATCCATGGGGAGTAAGTGAATTGTGTTGATGATGGTCATGGAGGGGTATCTTCATAAAGCTCTCTTTCTTGATACAGATCCATTTCTCATGCCTCTGTTGGGGACCTCTGATGCAGAGATCCATGATCATAGACTTTAGAGAAGGAAATGTGTTACAAACCTTCCCAGAGTTTCAGGATCTCAGAGCTAGAAGGAGCCTCAGAATCCAACTAGTCCAGCTTATGACCAATAAAGAATCCCTTCTACAACACCCCTGAGGAAGGGTCATTTGGCTTCTGTTTCCATCCCTCTAATGACCCTTCTAGAAGATATGGTATGTCTGTCTTGGGGGAAAAGGTGAATGAGCCACTCCCCTTGAGCCACCAGCTGATCTAGTCAGTGATGACGGGAAGGCATTCCCTTCAACATTCTCTTGGAAAAACAAGAGATTCTTAAGTCACATTTTCCTATAGCCTCAGCTACTTTCTTTGTATGTCCCAGAAACCTTGGTGGTAGCAGTGGTAGCAGAGTCCAGTCCTCACTCTGACTCTCTCCCTTGGAATACTACAGCTTCTCTGAGGAAGGAAACACAGTCTTGACTTTGTGCCCAGACAGGCCTGGAGGAGCCAGCAGGCAGTAGGGAAAGTTTAAATAAAGGGCAGTATCCAACCCTAACCATGCCTGACTCCGGGCTAACAGTGTGGAATATCAAGTGGTAACCCTGGCACGTGTATGTGGGGACTTCTTTCCTTTTCAGAACCCCAGGTTCGATCTTCTCTGAAGCTAATCTCTGGTGGTTTCTGACAATGACTTCAAACCAAACTGATGAGATGAGGCCACCTGTGCCCACAGGAGGTGGCTATTCTTGGCTTAGAGTTCTAGACATATTTTGACCATTTCCTTAACCATAGGTTAGAATATCAGAGTTGGAAGGGACCTCAGAACATAGCACATTAAGACATAACATATTAGAGCTGGAAGATATATTAGAGACCATCTAGGGCATTTTATAGGTGAGAAAATTGAGGCTTGCAAATAGGAAGTGACTTTTACTAGGTCACTGAGGCAGTACATAGTACAATTGGGATGCAAGACCCAGTCCTCTGACTCCAAATATAGTACTCAGTTCCCTACATTGGGCTGTCTAGCCACTCAAGGCTGTACTTCAAAAGGAATTTTTATTCACAGCCTTACCCTCTCTGGGCCTCAGTTTCCTTATCCATAAAATAAGGAGTTTGGACTTTAAATGATCTCTGCGATCCCTTCTGGCTCTAAATTTGTGATCTTAGGATCCTGTGATCTGAAGTGGTTAAAAACCTGCTTATGGCTCAAGGGTCCTGAATAACTTTTCTATAAGCCTTGGGAACTGCGGCTCTGGTTACTACATTAAGCCAAAGCAACCTAGCCTACAACAACGCACAACATTTTGTGGTTCTGTAAACCCCGGGAATGCTTTCAGTTCTGAACTGTGGACTTTAATTACAGGGCATATTCATCTTGTCTCCATCTAAATTTATCTACAGTTATATCACTAATTAAATTACTCACAGGATTGCGTTCCAGCAATGAGCTCTGTGTAAGGAAGAAAGGGGAGTGCTCCAAATACACTTTTCTCTTGGTGGGGGGTAGCTGGAGAGAGGGCTGGGAGAGTTCAGTAAGTTGCTTCTTTTCCTTCTTTGCCAAAACAAAGCCAAAAGCAACCTTCCCAATACAAGCCCTCTCCCTCCTTTCCTTTTTTCTTTTTCCTTCTCTCTGCCCCTTACCTCTACCCCCTCCCTGCATAATATAGAGTATATAAGTTGCCTGACTTTGGACTCAGAAGACACAAAGTGTCAAATAGGAAGATGATTTAGATTTGGAAGGAACCTTAGAATATAAAATAGAAAAGACTTAAGAATGTAGACTATCAGAGCTGGAAAGAACCTCAGAACATAAAGTGTTAGAACACAAAATGTGAGAGTTGCAAGTGAGTTTACTGATTTCCTAGCATTGTCTTTCCCCCACCTCACCCCAAGGAGAAAATTCCCTAAAGGGGGAAGTGGCCTGCTTGAAGTTATATAATAAGTTAGTGGAAGAGCCCAGACAAGAACCCAGGTCCCCTTACTCCCAATCCAGTGTGCTCTGCCAGGGTCCAGGACACACAGCTGTGTATAGTGTGGTCCCCTGGAATTGCCCATGGAGCTTCTTTCATTTGCTCCCAGGGAAACAGATTTGGGAGGTCCTCTGAAGTGCATCAGGACTTTCTGCCAGATCCTTCTGCTAAGAGGAACAACCTATTTTCCTCCTTCCATCCCCCTGTGCCAGCCTGCTCTGCCTAACTCCCTGCTCTCCACTTCCTGAGTAGGCTTCCAACCCCACAGCACTTTCTCCTTTGAACCCCCAAGTAGTGAGATTGCACTACTTACCATGGAAGTCGCCTTGGTCCAAGAGGGAGTCTGGGTCCATCACTCTAGGTCCTACATGTGGTTCTCAATGCACAAAGCCGGCAGTGGCCTGGCCCAGCTTCACCTGATTTATGAATTAGTTCTGCTTCCCTCCGAGAGAAACTGGCTTTCTCCTTTTCAATTCAGTCTGACTGCCTTTCCAACTAGATGACTAGGTCTCACTGCACGCAGGCCCCTTTCCAACCTTCTCCTTAATGCAGTATATTTAAAGTAGCAGTAGCCTTTTTTTTTCTTTCCTTTCCCCTACAGTCAGGCTGGAAACATTAGAAGTGGGATCAGAGCTGACAGAGAGAGGCTAAAATAGCAAGGCCCTCTGAGGAAGGGCCTGAAGGCTGGGCTTTGGGGCTCCCTATAGTCTCAAGGATTTTGTGGAAATATAAATTGGAAGAGAAAGGAAGGAAGGGAGAAAGAAAGAAAGAAAGAAAAAAAGAAAGAAAGGAAGAAAGGAAGGAAGAAAGGAAGGAAAAAAGAAAGAAAATAAGGGAAGAAGGGAGGCAGGGGGGGCAGAGGGAACAAGAGAGAAAAGAAGAGAGAAAGAAAAAAGATAAGGAAGGAGAAAAGAAGAGAGATTAGGACAAATATCTGAAAGTGATAGGGGAAGCTGTTGTTCTGAGTACCTGGAACTAGGGATAGGCAAGGCAGACAAATCCCAAGGAGTAGTGTGTGTGTGTATGTGTGTGTGTGTGTGTGTGTGTGTGTGTGTGTGTGTGTGTTAGAGAGAGAGAGACAGACAGAGACAGAGAGAGAGAGAGACAGAGAGAGAGAGACAGAGAGAGATTGAGCACACACCGAGGGGCACTTTTTAATAAGACTTTTTATAAAGGTACATATTTTTCATAACAGAAAATAGTACCATCCGTGGCTATATGGAAATTGATTTTGTGATATGTCAAGGAGCATGTCTTAGAATAAAGGCTTAAACCTTCTAAGTTTGGAAAGCTTGTTCAGTTACGCAAATGACTTGTCCTGCTGCTGGATGAAGAAGAGCTACATTGTAAGACTTAGCCCTGGAGAAGTCCTATCTGGTCTAGAAGGGAAAATATACTAGATCCCTGTAGCCTTCTTTGGAGGCTGGATGACCACTTGTCAGGATTGTAGAGATGATTCCTGTTCAGGTACAGGTTGGACTAGATTCTCTCCAAGGTCTCTTCCAGCTAGTTCTGAGAGTCTAATGTTCTCGGTTTTCACAGTCAAGTGTCTAAGGTCTCTCCCAACTCTTAACAGACTTTATTCTGTAATAATAATAATAATAATAATAATAATAGCTATTATTTTTATAGCACTTTAGAGTTTATGAAGTACATTCCACACAACCTATGAAGTAGATAGTACAAAGATTATTATCCCCATTTTACACATGAATAAATTAAGGCCCAGGGAAGTTAAATGACTTGCCCATTGTCATACAAGTAATGTGTACCAGATGTATTAGGATCTGAATGAATGTCTCTTGACCCTAAACCCAGCATTCTTTCCATGACACCCTATGTTCTAACACTATCTTCTAAAGTTCCTTCCAGCTCTGACATTCTGTGACTCTGTGACTGTATACTTTGTGGCAACTATGTTTCAGTTTACAGAAAGAAAGAAAGAAAGAAAGAAAGAAAGAAAGAAAGAAAGAGAAAGAAAGAAAGAGAAAGAAAGAGAGAAAGAGAGAGAGAAAGAGGGGAAGGAGGGAGGGAGGAAGGAAAGAAGGAAGGAAGGAAGGAAGGAAGGAAGGAAGGAAAGAAGGAAGGAAGGAGGGAAGGAAGGAAGGAAATAAGGGAGGGAGAGAGAGAGAACAATGAAGAAAGAAAAAAGAAAAAGATAGGAAGAAAGAAAAGAAAAATAATATAAAGGAAGGAGGAAAGAAGTATGTTCTACTGTATAACCACCCCATATACTCTAAGGGTGTCCTTGGAATAAAAAATGCCTAGCATCTACATGGAACTTCCAACTCACCAGATCACTTTGACATCTGTTCTCTGTGGGATCTTTATACCTTTGTAGGATCCCTTTGAGTAAAACAAGGCAGGGTTTATTACTCCCACTTTACATACTGATAAAATTGAGGCCCAGGGAGAACATTTGATCTACCCAAAGTCACACAGCAAAGTCAGTGGCAGAAGCTGGGTTAGAACCCAAGCAGCTTCTTCTGCATCATACTGCCCCTAAGGGTACCAGAGCAGGACCATCTAAGAGGGTCTTGAGAGAAACAAGAGATAAGGCTTGGCAATAATGGAAGGGGTATAGGAGGAATGTGAAAGAAGTTTTCTGCTTCCCCGCTTCCTAAACAGATGGTTTCATGATGAGCACATCACACGTCTTCATTCTGATGGAAACATCGGCTCTCGTCAGTGCTCTGACTTCAGTGTGGGATAAGGAAAAAAGGGAAAGTTCCCTAGGGACATATATGGGGAGAGGCTTCTGTGGTCCCTATACTTGAACTGAAGAACTAGCTTATCCTCAGATCCAGGCACTAGGGATAGGCAAAGCAGACAAATGCCCAGGGGGTTATACATATTTGTGTGTACAAGCATACCAAGGCACACTTTTTAGTTTAACTTTTTATAATAGTACATATTTTTCATATGAGACTATAAAAGCCTTTCATGACAGCAGGAATTGATTTTGTGGCTAATATAATAGGACAACCTTACATTGGGAGCCTGGAGACCTGGTTTCTAGTCTTGATTTCTTTTTACTAATATTCTGTATGACCCTGGGCAAGTCACTCCCCCCCTTAATATCAGCACATGGCAGGAAGCTCCCTCAACTCCAGAAAATGACTGCTGACGAGTTGCAATGCTCTGTCTGTTTAAGAATCATCTCTCGGACTGATCCCAAAATAGCCACCGGCCGCCTACGTGGAGCAAAGCCCACACGAGAAGGTTCCTTCTCCCCCCAGCCCAGCTTCCACATTCTTCCTCAGCTTTAATTACACAGAGGCATTTTTCCAGCCTGGCTGCCTATTATCCAAGCTCAACTGCATCTCCAAATGTGATTGATGCAGTAGCTGGGGGAGGCTCCTCCTGCCTATTCTCAGCTCATCTGGGCCTAGGATTTAGGAAACCCTTCTACCCCTGCCTGGCCTCTCTTGATCCTCCCCAACCTAACCGACAGACAGGGGAGAAAAATCAACTGCGTACCCTGAGGTACCACTGCCATGTCTTCTCCACTTGCCAGGAAGAAGACAAAAAAAAATGCATCTGTAAAATCAGAGGATTAGATGAACTTGGAGATTCCTTCTAATGCTAATGTTTCACAATCTAAGTTCCCTTTCAACTCTAAGTTCGTGCTTTAAGGACCTTTCTGTCTCTAGCAGCCTATGTTCTAAAGCTCCTTCCATCTCTAATATTCTGCATTCTAAGGACCAAGATCTAAAATTCTATATTCTGAAATTCTACTGTGTTTTATTTGGTTGGGCAATTGACAAGCATTTCTTTTTTTACTTTCTCCTCTTTAACTGGGGATATGCCAGCGGTACTCCAAGAGAAAATGTCTAGAAAAAATTTTCCCCAAGGTCCCAGAGTGACTTGATGGCAGGGCCAGGAGTAGAGGTCTCCTGATTCTCCTGATTTCCAATTCAATGCTCTGGTCACTAAGCTAGGAAGTCAACATGGTGTGAAATATACCATTACAATTCTGCTGCTGATATGTTGTGTGATCTTCAGCAATCAATTTCCCTCACAGAGCTTCAGTTTCCCCATCTGTGGAGTGAAAAGGTCAGACCAACCAATAACTAAGGTCTTGTCTATCACCAACATTCTATCTTCTTTAAGTCATTGTGGTGAAAGTGCTTTGAACTTCTGGGGGGTGAGGGGGGAAGGTAGGGCAATTGAGGTTAAGTGACTTGCCCAAGGTCACACGGCTAGTTTTTGTGTGTGTGTTAAATGTCTGAGGCCGCATTTGAACTCAGTCCTCCTGACTCCAAGTGACTCAGGGCAAGTCACTTAACCTTTTTGAGCCTCAGCCTCCTCATTTTTTTTGGAGGGGGGAAGGCAAGCCATTTTGGGGTTAAGTGACTTGCCCAAGGTCACACAGCTAGTAAGTGTTAAGTGTCTGAGGTCGCATTTGAACTCAGGTCTTCCTAACTCCAGGGTCAGCACTCTGTTCCCTGCGCCACCTAGCCGCCCCTCAGTCTCCTCGTTTTTAAGACGGGAATAATAATATTAGCAACTACCTCATAGAGTTGTAGTGAGCTATGTGACCTTGGGCAAATAATGTAACCTCTTTGAGCTTTAGTTTCCTCATCTGTAAAATGTAGATGATGATAATAACATATTAAAATAACATAGTAGCAGGACATTATGGTTAGAGGAGGGACCTTAAAGTCTGGAAGACATGGGTTCTCCTCTATGGCAGACTCTGGTCTCACGAACCTGTATGAGTTGCTTCACCCTTCAAAGCCCCCAAGCAACTCTGTAAATTGTAGAGCAGATGCTGACCTGCTTTGGGAGAGGGAGTTTTCTTACTAGAAGTTCCCAAGGAAAACATTGGTCTGATTTAAAAAAGCTAATATAAAGCACTTTACAAATTGTAAGGTACTATATAAATTTGAGTTCTCAAGTGTCTTTTTTCTTTCGGCCACATAGAAGACAAAGGGGCACAGGGTAGCCGGCCTGAGGCATGATCTGTCCTAAGTGTGATTATTCCAAGACATGGTGGCTATGGGCCCCCAGTCCCAGCTTTTCCAGGTTTCTTTTCCTAAAGCAAGACAACTTTTAGCTCCACACAGGATCCAACTTTGACAGGCTTTTGACCCTCAATGATAATATGTTGTGGTGCATAGGAGAGAGATCAGTGACAGCTTTATTTCGGGAAGAGAAGGAGCCAGCTTCACTGGGGAAGTGCTTGCTTTGAAGAGCCCAGACTTGTTGGAACCACCTGTTCAAATTTGGGCAGGCTGTGAAAAAGAGGAAGAACAGACTAACACAGAAATCAGGCAACTGGAGAGGCTCAGAGATTAGGCCCCCAGGGCTCCCCAGAGATACCTAAGCAGTCTCCCCCTCCTACTCCAGTCCTGACATTTTGGGGTGAAAAGAGACTGTTTTACCCACAGGAAGAGACTATATTCTCTTCTTTTAGGACATTTAATGGGATTAGTAGAAAGTGGGGGCACACTGTAGATCGTAAGTAAATAGTTACCCATTTTATGATGGAATTTATTCATTTCTTGCATGTTCTGCCTCCCTCCTCCCCCCCCCCCCCACTTTTAACACAGAGATGTTGAGGGAAGCAGAGAGGAAGGGTCAATTCATAAAAGAAAGACTTGAAGCTAGGAAGTATTTGAAAACACAGAATGTTAAATCTGGAAGGGACCTTAGAGGTCATTAATCCAACCCTTTCATTTTAGAGATAAGTAGTATGAGGTCTAGAAAAGGGAAGTGACTTACCCAGTGTTACAGAGTGAGTCAATGGTATTGCTGTAACCTCTGGTAGCCTTTGAAAATCTTTAGAACAGCATGTATTGATCAGATCAAATGGATAGAGACTCCTAGGGATGTAAGAGATCCCCAGCGGATCGTCTTGTCCAGTCCCCAAAATCTAGATAATCTGCAACATTTTCAAGGCTCTCAAAGGAAGGTGCTTTTATGCCCCTTGTTGTTCAGTTGTTTTCAGTTGTGTCCAACTCTTCATGACCCAATGTAGGGTTTTCTTGGCAAAAATACCAGAGTGGTTTGCTATTTCCTTCTCCAGATCATTTTACAAATTAGGAAGCTGAGGCAAACAGTGTTAAGTGACTTGCCCAGGGTCATACAGCTAGTAGGTGTCTTAGGATGGATTTGAACTCACATCTTCCTGACCCCAGGCTCTATCCACAGCACCAACTAGCTGCCCCTACTTTTATGCCCTGATTTGGTAGAAAAACCACTTAAATTTGGAATCAAAGGATATGAGTTCAAAACCTGACTGTACCTTATTCACTGTATAAAATTGGTTAAGTCAATCCTCAGATCATATGATTTGACCGGTTTTCCCATACCCAACAAAAGTTGGATTTTGTGATCTCCAAGGTCTCTCAAGCATGGCAGGTTATAGTATAGGGCACGAGATCCGAAGTCAGGAATACAGTGAAATCCTCCCTCCAACAATTACTAGCTGTGTGAACCTGGGCAAGTAATTTCTTTCAGGCTGAGATTCCTCATCTGTAAAACGAAGGCATTGGACATGGCCTTTAAAGTCCCTTGAAGCTCTGAATCTATGATGCTATGATGCTTCTAACTCCAAAGCCTCTGACTTTTCTTCTTGCCTCAAAGTCCTTTCGTAGCTACTTTGTTTACTATTCTCTCTCATTTGCTTTATCATTCCCTTCAGTATATACTTTCTACTGTTACCCACTGAAAGCTAGAGAAGGCCAGTCTAGCTAGATCTACAATGCGAGAAGAGACCTCTGAGTAATCAAGTGCCTTTTTGGGTGACTTCAGGGTTTTTCATGACAGTACAGAGAAAGCCTGGAAAAGGGTTGCTATTAGTTACAGAGGTGACTTATTACTTTGGGTAAAGAAATGGTGGCTAATTAGGAATTGATTGGAAGGGACTTTACATTCAAGATTAATGTGGTCAGCAGAGAAAATTAAGTAGAAAACAAAGGAAGTCTGTGCTGCAGGATTAGGGATTGAGAGACTCTGGTCACCTGAGCAGTCATCTGGTCCATCCTCTCTCCTCCAGAGAAAGCATTTTGGAAATGGAAAAGGAATTATAAATCATTTAGTCTTTGTTTATTCATTTATTTTTACTAAGAACAGAATGTCTGTTACACAGAATAATGAAGGTTACACTTGAAAGAGGGCAGCGAGGTGGCACAGTGAATAGAACCGTGGGCTTGGAATCAGGAAGACTCGTCTTCATGAGTTCAAATCTAGCCTCAGACACATACTACTGTGTAACCCTGGGCACTTAAGTCACTTAACCCTGTTTGCCTCAGTTCCTTATCTGTAAAATGAGCTGGAGAAGGAAATGGCAAACCACTCTAGTACCTTTACCAAGAAAATCCCAAATAGGGTCACTAAGAGTCAGACATGACTGAAATGACTCAATGACAACTACTTGTTAGTGTTGCAAGGAATCTTGGCACATAGAATATTCATACAAAATGTCAACTGAAAGTAGAACATAGAATGTTAGAACTGGAAGAGAGCTTAGGACATAGAATACAAAATATTTAAGTTGGAGGACAATTTAAAGACCAGGTGGTCCAACTCCTTCCTTTTGTCTGGAGGGAAACTGAGGCCAAGAGAAGAGAAACCATTTGTTCAAGGCTGTAGAAGAAGTTAAGGGCAGAGATGAGTCTAGAACCTAGGTCTCCTGATCGAGACCCTTTACTGATGGGCTGCCTCTTTTAATTTTGCTTCCAGCTGCCCAGCTAAAACTGCCCTGTGACTTTGGATCCATTCCCAGGTCACTGACCACACTCTTTGAAGCAAACTTTCCCCACACATTGGGATTCTGTCTGGAGGAATGGGAGATGGCATTGGATGGGGACAGATCTAAATAGTGGTGTTCACCATATGCCCCTGTTCCACATTCCTCAGGAGCAGAAATGGAATAGAACGAACAAAGAATTGAGAATAAGGGAAAAATAATTTTGGATTATCATCCAAAGACATCCAGGGGCTATCAATAAAACACAGCAGAACCAATGAAGATCAGCTTTTCCTGATGCATTTAAATATTGATTTTTGTATCATTATTTTATAATCAGAGGATAAGAAAATTTTAGACGAGGCAGGGGCCTTAGGACATGTAACAATATTTTAGAGCTGGCAAAGACCTTATGAAAATATATATACAAAATATCAGAAGACCTTATTAAAACACAGAACATAGGACATAGCATTTTAGAGCTGGAAAGAACCTTAGACTTTATAATGTAAGAATTTATAACAAAAACTGTTAGTGCTGAAAGGGATATCAGAACAGTAAGTGTTAGAGTTGAAAGACTTAGAACACAATATTAAAACATTGACAAGTCGGAGCAGGAAGAGACTTTAGCCATAGGGCCCATTCTGCAGGAGGCACTACTTGTAATTTTAAAGCTGTCAGAGGGAACAGGGAAGATAGGAGATATAATTTTCCCAGATCTCAAACTAAAGCATAAAATCTTGACATTGTAAAATTTAGCTAGGAGAGATATCAGAGAAGGAATTTAATTCAACCTTCTCATTTTACAATGCAGGAAACTGACCCAAGATCACACAAGTAGTCAGAAACAGAACCAAGAGTCAAAATTCACATTCAGCTATCTAATCCCAAATCTAGATCTCTTGAATGTATTTTCTAACAGAACTATGCTTCAGCTATAGTAAAGTTTACTGAGGGTATTCTGGATTGACTTGATATGAAGAAAAGAAGAGGCTATCTGTTCCCATGGGGCTTTCACTACAGTGGATGAGCTACAACAGAATATCAGCATAGGAAGGATTTTAGAATAAAGAATGATAGAACTAGAAGGTACCTCCGGACATCAGGCATTAAACTGGAGGGTTCTTGGAGTACAGACTAGAGGGAAGGAAAATAATTTGCCCCAAATTGCACAGATTGTATAATATCCTTGATGAAGGATCTCTGGGATTTCAGAGAAATTTAAGGATAAAGCATATGTGCCTCTGGCCATTGGAGATGAATTAGAATGGGGTAGAAATCAGTTGTAAGATTCTATAATGTAACTCAATATGGAACTATGACTTACTTTACAGAAATTCAATTTGCAAATGCTTCTCTAGGAGGACAAGTATTTTACAAATCAAGATTCGTCTACATGTATTATTTTCCTAACCTTAAAATATTTTTAATTTTTAAATACATGAAATAAAATTATATTAAAAATTGACTAACATACAATGTAGGTAACCCTGAAAACAATTCACTGAAACAACATACATTGAGAAATGGCTTTTAGTCTTGTAGATTTAGGTCAATTCCTTATAGATTATGAATATTGGATGTTAATTACAGATGTTCTGTGCAAAAAAAAAAATTCCCAAACTACATCTCTTCTTCTTTGCAAACCTTAAATTGCTATATAAATGCTATCTATTATTACTATCACTATATATGTATTTTTATTTGTGCTAGAGCTTTGTATTTTTATGTATTCAAAGTAGTTTATTTTACCTTTTCTCTATGGCAGGCAGGTTACAAATTTCCTTTATCCATAGTTCTGTGTAACCTTCTATTTTCTAACTTTTTAAGGTGTGACTTTTAAAATGTAGTTCATTTACACATTTGGCATTTATCATGGTTTATGATATAAGATGTGGTGTGTGGTTTTGTTGTTGATTAATTTTATATTAGTTTTTGGTAATTTTCTTTATTTCTTCTCCACCTGTTGTAAGCTCCCCTTTTCATTTGATATATGTATTCTCCTTCTCCTCTTTTTTCTTCTCCTTCTCCCTCTCCTCCATGTCCTTGTCCTTTATCTCTTCCTCCTCCTTCTCTTGTTGTTTTGTTGATCTCATCTTAATTTTCAAAACCTCTTTTTGGTTTGTTTTAGGATTATTAATTCCTTGATTTTTCTAGTTTTCAAATTGTATAACCAATTTACCAGTCCTCTCTTTTTCTGGTTTGCTAATTGTTGAGAGATACAGACTAAAATAGTCTAGAATTAGTGTGTAATAAGCCTTCCTCTCCCCTCATTTCAATTTGCTTTTCCTTTAAAAATGTAACCATTTGTTGTAATACATAAAAATATGCATACACACATGTATAGCTATAGATATCATTTTGTTAATCCCTTATCTGGAGTTATGACGCTTTAAACCTCCTTTTATTCTTCCTCACCTCCACTCAGCAAAGGACCTTACCTGATACTTCACTGAAAAAAAAACTAAAGGTCATTCATCATGAGTTCTCTCTTCTCTACTCTGTATCTCAATATCTAAAAATCTCATGCCATTTTAAAGGCATGACCTTTTTAGAACTTTGACAAATTTTCGGCAGATAAGGAATAAGTACCAGAGATAATTAGATGTAAGCCTACATATCATTTAGGCTATACTTGCACGTTGTAAAGGGGTTGTCCATTTCAGATCGAAGTGGATAATTTTGTATCTTCAAAAAATATAAAATTTTTAGTAAACTTGTTTGTACTTTTTTGAAGGATGTGAAGCTTTTGTGGTTCATTTGCATTTGAAAAGGTCAGGAAACAACTGAGCAGCATGTAGAGACTAAGAACTAGCCCAAAAGACATAGATTGACTTTTTACCTTTTCTCTACCTATAATTTACATGAATCAACAGAAATGACTTTAAAACAAAGCAAAAGAACAACAACAACAAAAGATAGCCTGAACGCCAGAATGATTTGGGGATATTAAGCAAACAGCATTTTCTTGGTTATGCCCTAGCTCATAGAGTGGAAGATTTGGGGAAAGGTACGGGGTAGTTACCACAAACTAATGTGAAGTCTCTCACTGAGGGAACTCAGCCTCTGTCAGGAAGAATAATTGAAAGGAAAGGCTAAGCCTAAAGGGCATTAATTTGCTGAGATGACCTTTCCCACATTCTGACTGAGAGGTGGCAGATCTTAGAACCGAGGAGGACACAAAGGAGTAGAATTGGACTGGCTGCTGCCAGTTCTAGGGTATAGACCCCTGCTTTTTCTAAAAGACCTAGAATTGCAGCTGAAACTAAAACTATAGATGGTAGATACCACGGATTTGCAGTGATTTGGTTCTGGTTGATGCATATTTCATACTGAAATGTTTCTGTAGTTCTATCTTTGGTTGGGGGCTCAGAGATGAGAGAGACAGCAACAGAGACAGAGACAGAGGGGAGGGGAGAGGGAAAGGGAGAGGGCTAGGAAGAGGGAAAGAGAGAGAGAGAGAGGTATAGATATTTTGTTACAACTCAGATTAGCAAAAAATATTAATTCTAGGAAGAGTCAGATTACTTGCTATTTTACTACAGTTTCTGGTGAACATGTAGTCCTTCTGTGTGCCAAGGCCAAATGCTCTGCCTATACCCTTAATCTCATTCTTTCTTGTCTCCTATGGTATGCTGCCCCAGTAATAATCTCCTCTCTCCTCTGTCTTCTCTGTCTTCTCTTCTCTTCTCTTCTCTTCTCTTCTCTTCTCTTCTCTTCTCTTCTCTTCTCTTCTCTTCTCTTCTCTTCTCTTCCCTTCCCTTCCCTCCTCTCCTCTCTTCTTCTCTCTCTCTCTCTCTCTCTCTTTCTCCCCTCCTTTCTTCCTTAATCTCTCCCCATCTACTGACACCTTTCTTGTTGCCTATAAGCACATACAGATCTTCCCAATTCTTAAAAAAAACCCTCATTAGAAGCAACTGTCCCATCAAGCCATTATCCTATATATTTCTTCTCTTTCCATAGTCCTAAAAAATATGGTTTACATGCTTTACTTTCATTTTTTCCTCCTTTCACTTATTTTTCCTTGCAACTTGGCTTTTGATCTCATCCCTTCAACGAAACTACTCTTTCCAAAGTTACTGGTGAACTCTTAATTGTCCAATCCAATAGTTGATGGTGGTGGTTGTTATTGTTGTTTTTACCTCAGTCTTCATCCTTCTTGAATTCTTTGTAGCATTTCCCACTACTGACCATCCTTGCCCCCTGGATAGTCTTTATTAACTGGATTTTGATGACACTGTTCTGTCTTCCTTGTATGCCTACCTATCTGATTACTCCTTTGTTGAACTTTCTTCTATGTCCTGCTCTCTAGGTATAGGTTTACGCTAAGACTCTGTCCTGGCTTCTTTTTCTCTTCTTTCTTTGCATTCTATCTCAGTGACTTCATCAGCACATCTATCTATCTATACGTATGAATACATTATCTATCTATCATCTATCTATCTATCTCCCTACTCGCACCTCTGTGTTCCAACAATATGACATCAACTACCTATTGAGCATTTTAAATTGGACATCACACAACAATCTAAAAATCCACATCTAAAAAAGAAATTATCTGTTCCCTCAATTCACCTCTTTTCCAAACTTACCAATTTTTGTTCAATGGACAACTTTCCTTCAATCACTCAAATTCATCATGTAAGTGTCTTCAACTTTTCACTCTTCCTTGCCCTTTGTCCAACCACTTGCCTAGTTTTTCCAGTTTTACTTCTTTACAATTCTTGCACCCATACTCCTATTTGCATTCATAAGAGTATCACACTAGTTCAGGTTGCAGTTCATCCCTTCTTTCCTGAACTATCGAAATAACCTCCTGTTTGGTTACCCTGTCTCACATCTCTCCCCTCTCCAATATATCCTCCACATACCTGCCAAAGTGGTTTTCTAAAGCATGACACTGGCTATATCTCTTGCTCAAAAAGCTCCACTTGCATCTAGGATCAAATATAGATTCTTCTGACAGGCATGCAAATCTTTTTGAAACTGGGCTCGAACCTACCTTTTCAGCCTTATTATATATTACTCCACTTCAAATACTCTATGGTCCATTGAAACTGACTTTTTTCTCTTCTTTACATAGCATACCATCTCTTGTCTCCATGTAATTGTGCAGGCTATCCCTGATGTTTGAATGCACTTTCTCCTTAGCTCCATCTTTTAGCACCCCTAATTTCCTTCAAAGATCAGCTAAAACCCCGTTTCCCGTATGAGATCTTTTGTGCTCTCCTCCCAAATTCAAATCCTACATTATTAGCTATGTGGTCCTAGTGAAGCTAAACATTTTATTTCTGTGTGTGTGTGTATGTGTGTGTGTATGTGTGTGTGTGTGTGTGTGTGTGTGTGTGTGTGTGTGTGTGTGTGTATCAGGGACTATTGGAAAGAAGGCCAAGCTTAGCACATAACTTTTAATGTTACTGGGCCAAGTTCACCAATGAATCCATGCCAAAGAAAGATCCCAGGATTCCACTTTCACTCATATAATCTTTAAAAAAATACTCTACATGGAATAAACCAGGTTAGAGTATGGTTTAGGAATCTGTTTTCTAGAATTCTAAACAGGAAAGTATGAACTTTTCTGGCCTAACTTTATTTTATTTTATTTTATTTATTTTAGTTTACATCATTCATTTCCACGAGATTTTGAGTTACAAATTTTCTCTCCATCTTTCCCCTACCCCCCCCTCAAAACAGCCATCCCCTTGTATAACCCGTCCCCCAATCTAATCTCTCCTATGTCCTCCCCCATCACCCCTCTAACTTTCTGATAGGGCAGAATGGATCTCCCTTCCACAGTCTGGCCTAACTTTAAAACCGTATTTTGTGATAAGGGAGTATTTCTCAGTTTTTTTGGGATGGTAATTCCAGGCTATGGATAATTCTTGTTTGCTTTTTTAAAAAATTGTGTTACAGGTTTTCTTTCACTTTTAGGTATTGGTGAGTAATCTTACACAATTCAGAATGGTTATTTTTAATATAAAGACTAATTTTTCCTATTTGCTTGCCAAATTTTATCCTCCACATTAACTCACCAACTTTAAATCAATGAGACAAATCCCAAAGTGAATTTTGTGACCTAGAACAATATTTTGTGAATTCTATCCATTTAGATTCTTCCTTCTGTTTTCAATATTTCTGAACAATTTCCTACATGATTTCCTGAAACATGGGATTGAGACTCTTTGTTTTCTCATATTTTTCTGGAAGCAAACTTCAAGCTCTAGAAATTTGTACCAAGCTGTAATTGCTACTAGCACATGTATATATATATATATATGTGTATACCTATGTATATTTCAAAGATTTTGTTGCCAACATCTGTCTTCTAGTTCTCCTGCTTTGGCCTGAAGAGGTTATGATTCTTAGACCCTTTCCATGTAAAAAAAAAAAGTTTTAGTTTAGTGTTTGTTCTTCCATTGCTCCATTTATGAGAACCTGCTACAACAACTATATCACTCAGGTAATGCATGCTTTATTGAGCTCTCCACTAGTTTTCTACACTGTCAATTCTCATGTTCTTCTTAAATTCTTCCTTCATTGATCTTATTTCTAATTTTATAGATACCAAGTATTTCTCTCTATCTCTCATCTATGTTCTAGAGCTGCAGTTTCTTATAGTGTATCTATTAACCCTTATCAAAGTGTTTTTGTTGTTGTTTTAAGACTCGTTCTTTCCCCATTAAGATTTCTCTTTGCTTTCTTTTACCCCATAGTAATTATGCATTGCACTGGGACCTTGATTATTATTATTATCACTCATTTCCTTGTTCTTTCTTTTTGTTCTCTGGTGAGAGTTTCTTTCCCTTCTCCTCTTTCTTAGTTGATTTAATTTGGATCCTTTGTAACTGATTTGAGGTGGTGCAAGGAAGTTGGGCAAAGATGTGATTACTCTCTTAACTGTCTTGACTGTATTTTCTGATCTTTAGTTTTCCCAGGTTGGATTTCCTCACTCACTTCACTGGTGATTCAGATATCAAAACTAGAGAGAACCTAAGAAGAGCTCTTATCTTCTACTAATATATTTCAAGGGTCTATGACTTTGGAGGTATGAACACTTTCTTCACTAATTAGATTGTAATCCCTCTGCACTCAGTAGACCATGTTGCTTCATTGCTGAGGCCAAAAGAAAAAAATGTCATCCTGAGCCCAAAGTATTGGCGGGTCTCTTTTGATTTAATTCTGATAATCCTAGGATAATAAACACAGACTATCATCAATATCACGCTAGTGCAGCGGTTCTCAACCTGTGGGTCGCGACCCCTTTGGGGTCAAACGACCCTTTCACAGAGGTCACCTAAGACCATTAGAAAACATATTTCTGATGGTCTTAGGAACCCAGACCCCGCTCCTCTATCCCTCTCCAGGCAGGTCCACCCACATGCAGATACACCCATGTACGAGTATTAAAGGGTTGGCATTAGAAAGGTTGAGAACCACTGTGCTAGTAGCAATTATAGCTTGGTACAAATTTCTAGAGCTTGAAGTTTGCTCACAAGACTTTTGAGCACCCAGAATTTTCTCTCTTTCATGATAAACTGTTGGAAGAAGACTTTGATGGAGAAGAGTAAGTACATGTTCTTGAAACAGTGAAAGGCGCTTTCATATGAAGTCATTGTGTCATTAGTTTTATTTAACTGTTTTGTTTTGTAATAAAAGACCTTTTATGAAGTGAGAGTAACCAGTGTTTGTAATGTAAGAGTAAAACACACCAATAAAATATTATAAAATTATTTTTTTAAGTAACCAGTAAGTCGTGAAAGACAACTATGACTATAATGAATACATAAAAGCATGGAAACTTACATGAATTGATTGAAAGTGAAGGAAATACACAAGAAAATAATAAGCACATTGACTATAACAAGGCAGATGGAAGAATAATGGACACAAAACAATCAAAAATGAATGTTGCAAAATTATAAAGCCCAAGCTTGGTTGTGAAGCAGAGATAGAACCCCCATTCCTTTGCAGAAGTTGCAGGGAGGGGCCATAGGCAAAAAACATTGCATATATTGTCAGATTCCTACCCCCATCTCCAACCATGTATTGATTGCTGATTTTTTTTCCTTCTTTTTTCCTTTTTTTTTTCTTCCTTTCTTTTTAAAAAAAAAATTCTTTGTTATAATGGATAGCTATCTGGGACATAGGAGAGAGAAAGAGAAATATGGGGGAAATTTAGACAAAGTAAAAATAAAAGATGTCAATTAAATTTTATTTTAAAAAATGAAGTAAACTAGTAAGAAGGCAGCATGACATATTAGACAGAGAGCTAGGCTTAGTGTTAGAATAAAATGTTTTCAAGAGACAACTCTGACATATATTGGTTCTGTGGCCCTGGGCATGTCACTTAACATTTTAGTGCTCTGGGCAACTCTCCAAGATTGCAAATTCTCTTCCCAAGCGGTTTTTCTTCATACAGATTTTGTTACTGTATAAATTGCTCTTCTTGTGCTTCTCACTTCACTCTACATTAATTCACAGAAGACTTCATAGTTTTCCTTGAAACTATTCATTTTGTCATTTCTTGTGGCACAAAAATATTCCATTACATTTGTATATCATATTTTATTTATCCATCCCCCAATAGATGGGTATGCCCTTACTTTCCAGTTTTATACTACTATGAAAAGAACCACACACACACACACACACACACACACACACACACACACACACACACATACATTAAAATGAGTCATTTTCCTCTTTCCTTGATATCTTTGTGATATAGGTCTAATAGTGGTATGACCCTGGGTATGCACAATTAAGTGACTTGGGGGCATAGTCCTAAATTGTTTGCAGAATGGTTGAAACAATTTACATCTTCACTAAGAGTACATTAATCTACTGGTTTTCCCATAAATCTTCCTCGTTTGTCAATTTCCCCTTTGGGGGTCATTTTTACAAATCTGATGGGTAAGAAGAAGAACCTCAAAATTACTTTCATTTGCACTTTGCTATTAGTGATTTGGAACATTTTTTTACATACTTATTGATAGTTTGGATTTCTTCCTTCAAAAACTGCCTATTCATATCCTTTGACTATCAATATATCAGATAATAGCTTTTATTCTTATAAATTTGAAATGGTTCCTTATAGATCTCAGATATATGACCTTGATCAGAAAAACTGGCTGCACATACTTTTTCCCAGTTCCCAATTTCCCTTTTAATTTTTAAATGTTTTGGTTTTATTTGTGCAAAAACTTAAATTATAAAATTTATATATATATATGTTTATATAAAAATTATAAAATTTACTTATATAAATAAGTAAAATTTTCCACTTTATCTTCTGTGAACCTCTCTATTTCTTGTTTAGTCGTGAACACCTCCTGCAGTTTCTTCCTCTGATTTGTTTATAATGCCACTTCCACGTCTAAGTCATACATCCATTTGGAGCTCATATTGAAATGTGCTGTGAGATACTACTAGTCTACACATAATTCCTGCCAGACTGCTTTCCACCTTTCCCAGTAGCTTTTATCTAATAGTCATTTCTTCCCCCAGTAGCTGGGGTCTTTGTGCTTACTGCACTGTATGCTAGTGTATTCATTTCCTTCTATGTGTTGTATACATAATTGTTCCCATTGATAGACTTCTACTTTTTTAAACCAATACTGGCTTGTTTTGATGATTATTGCTTTGCAGTACAGTTTGAGACTTGGTATTGTTAGGTCCCCTTCTTTCTTACTTTTATCATTATTTCCCTTCATAGAGTCTTGACTTCTTGTTCTTCCAGATAAACATTGTTACTATATTTCAAGATCTAAACAAAAATAATCTTTTAGTGATTTAATTGGTATAGGAATTAGTTAATTAAAGATGAATTGCCATTTTTATTATATTGGCACGACCTACCCATGAGCAATTAATATTTTTCAATTATTTATCTCTGTCTTGATTTTTATAAAGAATGTTATATAATTTTAGTCAAATAGTTCCTAAGTGAATATTAGTAGTCACCAAAATATTTTTATGCATTCTGCAGTTATTAGGCATTGAATTTCTATTTCTTCTTGCTGAGTTTAGTTAGTAGCATACAAGAATGCTAATGATTTATAAGAATTAGTTTTATGTCCTGCAACTTTGCTGAATTTATGGGATTTGTTTTGTTTTGTTTTTAGGATTCACTAGGTAAATCATCATCTAATCTTTAACAAGCACTAGTATTGTTTCGTCTTTGCCTATTCTTATTCCCTGGATTTGTTTTTCTTTCCTTATTGCTACGGCTAGCATTACTAGCACTGTATCAAACAGTAGTAGAGACAATGGATATCCTTGTTGTACCCCAATCTTATTGGAAAGTCACGTAACTTTTCTTCATTTTATGCGTTGACTTTTGGTTCCAGACAAAGACTATATACTACATTAAGGAAAAGTTCATTTTTTCCTCACTTCTTAGTGCATGTTTTTAAAATTCATTAGAAATGGGTAGTGTCAAAGGCCTTTTCACCATCAATTGATACAATCAGATGCTTTTTATTATCAATATAGTTTATTATGCTTATAGTTTTATTTATATTTGAACCTACTTTACATTGCTGGTATAAATTCAATATTTTTAATATATTGTAACTGCCTACTGACTAATATTTAATTTAAAATTTTCATACCAATGTTTATTAGGGATATTGGTCTACAGTTTTATTTCTCTACTTTATGTATTAAACAATATTTGTATTATAGAGTTTGGAAAGATCCCTTCTTTTACTGCTATTGAAAATACTACGTATAATATTGTAATTTATCATTATTTTAATATTTCACATAAGTCGCCTTTAAACTCCTTTGGCTCTGGGGACTTTGCTGTTGCAAGCTCCCTGTGGTTTGTTCAATTTCTTTTTCTAATGTGGGGTTATTTGAAGAATATATTTCTTATGTTAATGTGGGTAATTTGTGTTTTTCTTAATATTTGTCCATGTCACCTAAATCACCAATTCCGTCGGCATCTTCATTTCATCTTCAATTATTTTGGACTCTTTTATTTTTGATGCAAATAATTTGAATTTCCTCTCTTTTAAAGAAATCAAAGGGACTATTTCTTTTATTATTTCTTCTCCAAAAATGCTCCTAGTTTTATTCATCAAGCCAATGAAGGTTTTGGGGGGAATGTATTTGGGGGTTTTTGCTTTGAATTTTATTAATTTTTTTCTCTTTGATTTGAAAAATTGTTACGTTGATGCTTAGGTGGGTTTTGATTTGTTATTTTTCTAGTCTTTTAGAACTTTACGGTCAATTTGTTAATTTATTCTTTTTCTCTGGTTTTTTTTTTTGGTTGGTTGGGTTTTTTTGCTTTTTGGACGGGGGAAGGCCGGGCAGTTGGAGTTAAGTGACTTGCCCAAGGTCACACAGTTAGTTAAAGTGTCTGAGGTCAAATTTGAACATAGGTACTCCTGCCTCCAGGGCTGGCTCTCTATTCACTGTACCACCTAGCAGCCCCATCTTTTTCTCTTGTTGATAAAAGAATTAGAGATATAAACTTCCCCATAAGGACTACTTTAGCTCTGCTCCATAAGTTTTATGATATTTTCTCATTGTTGTTATAATCTTGGATGAAATTTTCTATTATTTCTGTGATTTGTTCTTCAATTACAGGTAATTTAGAATTCAGTTTTATTGCATTTTGATAAAGATATGTTTATTGTTTCTGCTTTTTTATACTTTTTAGTGGGTTTTTACGTTCCCAAAACATAGCCAATTTTTGGAAAGGTGCTATTTTGGTTGAAGCATATGTAAATTCCATTCTGTTCTCATTTAGTAATTATCAGAGATCTTTTATCTCTTATTTTTCTATTTATGTCCTTAACATTTTAAACTTTGGGTTAGATTTGTCTATGTTTGAAAGAGGTACATTGTAGTTCACCATTATTACAATTTTACTTCTTATTTCTTGCTGTAGTATCAGTTTTGCTTTTATGTTTGTTTTGAAAATATGAATTTGCTTCAGACAGATTAATATAGTTTGCTTACATGTGATTTCTTTTTTTAAAATTTTTAATGTGAAAGTGTTTATGTATTTTTTCAAATCACACACAAAAACAATTTTTAACATTAGTTTTTCAAAAAATTTTGAGTTCCAAATCTTGTGGAAATGAATGTTGAAAACAAAAAATAAATAAATAAATTCTGAAAAAAAGGAAAAAAAGAATTAACAAATAAGCAAAAAAAATTTTTTTGAGTTCCAAATTCTCTCCCATGATGCTCTCTAGAAAGAGAGAATTTTTATTTTTTTTTTTTTATTTCTTACATGTGATTTCATCTGCACAGAAAACTGCATTGTTTTACAATGACTTTCAGGCTCCAACCCTTTCAATGATCATTTTGACAAGCAAACTTCAAGTCTTTTTTCAAGTTAAAGTGTCATTTCAAAAAATATATCTTCCGGTACAGTAGGAACTGGGTAGGGGGCTGGTTCACAGCTATGAACTCCACTACTGCCTTCTTCCATCATGGCCACTTCTGGAGAGTACGGCATCCTTGAGTTGGGACTTTGTCAGCCTGATCAGTGAGAGTGGCACAATTGCCAAGTAGCAATCTGAAGCCATGGAGGCTGCCACTACTCATTGTACTATTTGTGTATTTCTTAACTATTTAACATGTACAAAAGTATGCTACAATTTTTATTAAGATTGTATCTTTTTTTACATGTTACTGACAAAGTTTTTTAGTATTATGTATATGAATATTACATATCATGTATATTTGAATATTTTAAATATTATGCCCCTAACTCCATTTCCCCCATAAACCCTATGGTTTCTAATTGCACAACTTTGCACCACACTATGATTTTTAGAAATGCATATATTGCATTGCAGCAGAACTGAAATGTAATGGAAATATGATTTCCATGATTGCACATGTATAACCTATATCAAATAGCTTGCCTTCTCAATGTGCAGAGGAAGAGGGAGGGAGGGATAAAATTTAGAACTCAAAATTTTTTTTTGAGGGGAGGAGACAGGGCAATTGGAGTTAAGTGACTTGCCTAAGGTCACACAGCCAGTAAATGTGTCAAGTATCTGAGGCCACATTTGAACTCAAGTCCTCCTGACTCCAGGGTCAGTGCTCTATTCACTGTGCCACCTAGCTGCCCGTAGAACTCAAAATTTTAAAAACTAAATATTAAAAATTGTTTTTACACGTAATGAAAGAGAAATAAAATATTAAACAAATAATTTGAGAACTGAAATGTGATTTAAATTTTAAAATGTAAAGGAAATATACATTTCCTTTAGGTATTTAGGTGCTATATTATTTGGTTCATATATGTTAAGCACAGATATTGATTCATTGTCTATGGTGCCTTTAAATGTAACATAACATCCCTGATTATCTCTTTCTATTGTGTATTTACTGTAGCCTTTTCTGATATCAGAATTATTATCCTTGCTTTTTTTGTATTCAGAGGAAGCATAATAAATTCTACTCCAGCCCTTCCTTTTAAGTTCTTAGGAATCTTCATGTTTCAAAAGTGTTTCCTATAAACAACATATCACGGGATTTGACATTTTAATCCATTCCATTTTATAAGTAAGTTCATCCCATTCCATTTCATGGTTATGAACATTAATTATGTATTTGCCTCTATCCCTCTCTTTGCCCCACCTTTACAAAGAAAGTGGTAAAATAGGTTTGCCTAACACTTGTGATCTATAAATTGAGATATTTCTTCTCTTCTCCTCTCCTCTCCCCTCTCTTCTTCTCTCCTCTCCTCTTCCCTCCCCTCCCCTCCTCTCCTCTCCTCTCCTCTCCCCTCTCTTCTCCTCTCCTCTTCCCTCCCCTCCCCTCCTCTCCTCTCCTCTCCTCTCCTCTCTTCTCCTCTCCTCTCCCCTCCCCTCCCCCCCTCCCCTCCTCTTCTTTCCTTTCCTCTCCTCTCCTCTCCTCTTTCTTTTCTCTCTCTCTCATTATTTTTCTAATTCAGGCTTCAAACTCCTATACTGTTGGAGTTTGTTTTACCTATGACTCTTCCCTTACCTGTCTATTCTGCTCTTCTTCTTAATGTCTCTCCCCTCTCTCCTTGCCCATTTACCTGTTTAATTTAATTTATTTCAACACCATAATCTCTATATATTCAATCTTCCTTGAGACGAAAGTGAGGTTCATGAGAGGCTCATTTTCCCTTTACCCTATGTTTGTAAACTCTTCCTCTTATTCACCTCTATCACATGACAGTGATTTTCCTCCCTTTCTTCCTTCTTTCTCCTTTGCTATAGTTTACCCTATCCTTCCCATTTCTGTCTTCTCCTGAGATGCACAAAACAGAACACAGATATAACTAAGTCCTTTATCTGTCATATTTTCCTTTCTCTATGACCCTTCACGATATTAGGATTATCAGAAGGACATTTGTTTCTTATCCTTTGACTAGCATTATCTATTCCAATTGAAGAAATTTGAGTACCTTTCTATGTTTCTCTTGGCTCTCATGTTTTCATTTCAAAATTTCAACTCAGTTATGTTTTGTTTTGTTTTGTTTTCATCAGGAATGCTTTGAAACCTTCTACTGCATTAGGATTCCATTTTTCCCACTGTAAGATTATACTCAATTTTTCTGGACAGGTTATTCTTAATTATAAACATATATCTTTTATCTTTTAGAATATCACTTTCCAGACTCTTCTCTTCTTTATATAGCAGCTGCCAAGTATTGTATGATTTTGACTGTAATGCTATGGTACTTAAACTTTTAGATTTGGCTACTTGCAGGGCTTTTTCTTTAACCTGGAAGCTCTGGATTTTGACATATGACATTCTTGGAAGCTTTCATTCTGTGGTTTGTTTCAGAAGGTTATGAGTCAGTTGTTTGCATTTTTACTTTGCTTTCTGATTCTAAAAGATCTGGTCAGTTTTTACTTATGATTTCTTGAAATATAGTATCTAATTTGGGGGGGATTTTAAAAATTTCTTTGGGATCACAGCTTTCAGATAGCCCAATGATTCTTATATTATCTCTCCTTGACCTGTTTTCTTTTTTTTTCTTTTTTTTCTTTTTTTTCTTTTTTGGAGGGGGGAAGGCAGAGGAATCAAGGTTAAGTGACTTGCCCAAGGTCACATGGCTAGTAAGTGTTAAATGTCTGAGGCTGGATTTGAACTCAGGTCCTCCTGACTCCAGGACTCTATTCACTGTGCCATCTAGCCACCCCGACTTGTTTTTTAGGTCAGCTTTTTTTTTTTTTTACAATATTATATTCCTTATATTTTCTTCTAATTTTTCAATCTTTTGATTTTGTTTCAACATTTCTTATCTCATTGAGTCCTTTTTCCTCTGTGTTTCATTCTAATTTTCTGGGTGTTCAGTTCTTAGGAAGATTTACCAATGTTTGTTCTAAGGTTTTTGTCTTTGTCATATCTGTTTGACATGTCATTCCATTTTATATTTCCTGTTTCCTTTCTTCTAGATATTCTTGTAATCCTTGTGGTCAGGATATAATTTTCTCAAAGTCTCTATTTGAATTTGTAGAATTACTCTTTTCTATAGGGTTTACCACTTAAAAAGATAAAAATTCTGGGCTGGCTAGGTGGCACAGTGAATAGAGCACCAGCCCTGGAGTCAGGAGGACCTGAGTTCAAATGTGACCTCAGACACTTAGCAGTTTACTAGCCATGTGACCTTGGGCAAGTCACTTAACCCCAATTGCCCAGCTTTTCTCCCTGGGAAAAAAAAAAAAACAACAACAGTTCAAGATTTCCTCATTGTATCTAGAGTTTTCTTGTGTTTAGAACCATTCTCAGTTTTAAGATTTCAATTTGCTTGAGCTAAATTTTGCTGAAATGAATAGTGACGGATAGGCCATGACTGGTCCTTATCATCTTAGCTAAGCATAGACTCTACTTTGTGTTAAAAAAAAATTTTTGGCTTTGTTTTCTGTTATAGTTCAGGCACAAGTTTCCTGGATTCTGGTTTGGTCAGGGGCCTCTTGGATGTGGTTGGGTCAGGACTGCCTAGATGCTGGGTGGATTATCTCCTATTATTGTAAAAAGCTTGGAGCTGCCTTCCTCTGGGCATCTCCTACCAAGGATCAGAGGATTCCTTGTTCTGAGCCCTGGTTAGAGCATGTTTCCTGCTCTTGGGCTGCCCTGTGCTGGGTATTGATTGTCTCTTGTCTCCTGTGAGAGCTCTGGGGTTACTCTGTGTTGGGTACTGATCAGGGCCTATCTCCTATTTTAAGACTAGGTTGCTTTACATTGCACCATCCATTTATCACAGATTTTTTTCCACCCTGGGCTTCTGTAGAATGCTGATAGTCTCTTTTGTCTAGGATTAGACTGAATGGAGGAGTATATAGTTGATTCTATTTGGTTTTATTTATTGCTGGTCATTCTTAGGCATTTTTTAGAGATTTGTTAGGGTTTGGGGGGTGAACTGGGTCTGGCTTCTCAAGTTCCTAATATGTTGTCATTTACCCACAACCTTCTCTAAAACCATGAAAACTACTGCCAATCTGCTTTAGTTGAGGGAGTTTCCTCACCAGAAATTTCCTACACTAATGAAATTATAGATCTGGATAAAAGAATATTCACAATAAATTAGAAAAAAATATATTTATTTTAACTAGGAGAAAGTTTTGGGTTTAGGAAGTCATAGTGATGATGACAAGTATTTCCCTCTCTGGTGCAGATGAGCGCAAATCTTCCTTTTTTCTGTAGCTTACTGATTTTCTATTCTTGGCTTCTTCATAATTTTCTCTTTGTAAGCATGAAGACTCTATTTTAATGAAAATAGCCAGTCCCTTTTGTTTAAATAGAGCCTCAGCACTGCCATCTTCTCCACTCTTACTAATTTCTAAAACTTGTCTGTATTCCCACCCCTATCTCTATCATGTTATTATGAGTTCAATGTCATCTTCTCCCTTCTTTCAAAACACAACTTGTATCTTACCATAAAGATCTTCCTAATCCATCTCCCTCATATCTAGGTGAAAGTCATTTTTCTCTCCTCAGATTTCTCATAGCACTTGCACTTTGTTTTGATCTCTTCTTTGTCCCCTCTTCACATTCTACCATGAATTTTATTTGTCTTTGTAGATTAGAAAAGTTTAGCCCTTTTCAGCCATGTTCAATTCTTTGTGACCCCTTTTGGGGGTTTTCTTGGCAAAGATACTGGGGTGGTTTGTTGTGTCCTTCTCTAGCTCATTTAACAGATGAAGAAACAGGGTTAAGTAATTTGCCCAGGGTCACATAGCTAGTAAGTGTCCAGGGCCAGATTTGAACTCAGAAAATTAGTCTTCTTGACTTTAGGCTCTCGACTGTATCCACTGTGCCACCTAGCTGTACATGTCACATTTCAACTCCTCATTTGACTTTAAGCTTCTTGAGGTCAGGATTCTTTCATTTAAACCAAGCACAAAGTCTTATGCTTGTTACATACTTAATAAATGTTTGTTGAAATTGAAGCATACTTTTTTCTTTTTCTTTTTCTTTTTCCTGTGTGTTTTTTTTTTAGGGGGAGGGAGGTCATGGCTAATTTAGAAATGTTTTGAATGACTTAATATGTATAATGGGTATTATATTTCTTGCCATCTCAATGTGTGGAGGAGGGGCTAGAAGGAAGGAGAGAATTTGGAATTGAAAATAAAATAAAATTGAATTTTAAAAAGAAAAATAAATGTTTATTATGTTGAATTTTTTAAAAATTAAATTGAATTTAATGCCAGCACAGCTTGGTTGTCCCATGGACAACAAGGCCAGTATGATGGTGATAGTGCCTTGGCTGCTAGATAAACTGCCCACTTGGATGTAACCACCAGGCTTTCACTAGTTGAAAAGGAGAAGCTTCTGGGATAGGTGGTAGAATTCATAATCAAAGAGAGCAGTCCTTCCAAGATCTGAGTATATATGTCAATATCTCTCCCTTTGCCTGCCAGAGTTATGGACCTCATTGTCTTTATGCTTCAAAACAAATGCAGGTCGAGATCAATAAAGGCATTATTGGATCACATGGATGATAGCTTCCTCCTCAGGTTTATGTGCTTCTTTGCCAGGAGAACTCAGAAAAAGCAAAGATCTCGTCCCCATATGAATGCTGTTCTGAAAATGGACAGCACTTATAATGGTCTTCTTTTCAGTGACCTAGAGGCAGAAGCCAGCACAACCCCATGCCCTAGTGTTTTGTCTGAATGCTGCAGATCTGTGCAATGGATGGGCTGGACCTCTGACCCCTGAACCAGTTGCTGTCTATCTGTTCTAATTAGTTAGAATAACAATTTGATGAAGGGAATGTGACACCTTTCCTCCCTACATGCACACACACACACACACACACACACACACACACACACACACACACCAACAACTTCTGTGGAGTTTGCAACAATTCATCCAGGCTTTCCGCCTTAGTGTTTGCTGTGGAGACAAGAAAGGTAATATTCAGGTGTGATCTCTTCAACAGGGTTTCTCCTTCCCCTTTGCCTATTATGCCAAGATAATAGGAACTGCCTAACAGCACTATTTAGGAAGGACCCTCCCTTCCTTGCATCATTTTTGGTTGTTACTTTTAGAGATGAAATTTAACTGAAAACAAATTAAATTGAATTTCATCTCTAAATCCAGGTTTGGTGGTAACCTCTAAAATATTTCTTTCTAGCAATCTAAGTGAGTGAGTGAGTGGAGTGAGGGTGAAAAATATCAGAATCCTTGGACCACAATTCTCAAGTGCAAGTAAAAGGGAATGGAAGAGAACTTGCTGGTAGAAAATTACTTGCTAATCAAGGGGTGAATCTTCAAATATAGTGGCAATGGTTGGAATGTTCTCCAATGAAAACTAGCCAATATTACTTTTTGTTATTGTTATTACATAACAATGTGTTATAATATTCTATATTCTAAGGGCACTTCCAGGTTTAGCATTTTATTTCACCATACTATGTTCTAAGGTATCTTTTAACTCTATCCTCCTGTGTTCTAAATGCAACGTATTTGATTACATGATCATTTGCTGCTCTTATCACATTCTATAAACAAAATCTATCAAAGGTATTACACTTTATTATCACATTTGTTGCAGAGCACTTAATCCTATTTGTTACATGTCTAAACTTATGGTTCAGAGAGTCATCTACATGAAATTATCCTGAAAAGTAGAGATTGATCACCCAATCTTCTGTACCTGCATAAGGGGCAGAGTTAGTGGGAACTAGAGAGGAGAGATCTTGTCTTCTGATTTCCAATTCGGGGAGAGAAAACATGCAGTTCTGACCTCTCTTAGGTTCTTAAAGAGAGACAAAGACTGTGAAGAAGCTGACTGTAGAGGAGAGGTCAGTTTGTATCATGTCCCTATCCCCAGCTTACTACACTAGAGATTTTGGAGGAATTTCCCCTTGGGTGGGATCTGATCCTCTCTCCATTGATTGAGTTGAGTTATCTTATTTTCATTGGGAACACTCATTCATTCTGTATTGCATAGTACATATTCTCATATATATATGTATATATGTATATGTATATATATGTATATATATATACATATATATATATATATCTTCTCTAATTTGTTTTAATATCAACTTGTATAAGTGGGCTTATTCATTATTTGCTACTTGTGTTCACTGTGGAGCTGGCATTTGGGAAGGGAATCAAGCCTGGGATATATCAATTGAAGGCATTCCTTCCCCCTTAAGTGATAGTGGTCAGAGGTATAGCTTGAACCTAGAGATTATTTCTCCTTTATATTAAATAGCAGTATTTAAAAAAAAAAACCAGATAGACATATTTCTAACCCAGTATCCTCCTCTCTCTAGGGAGAGCAGAGTGGCCAGTCCCAGCCTCCTGGAACCAAAATGTTTGTTGAAAACTTTGGGTAGGGGGAAGAGACTTTAGAGTTGCTGCCCTTGAAAGCCACATCTGGACAGACCCATGTGGGCAATACAACCTACAAAGGTATGAAATGATACACTCCACCCCACCCCTTATACATTATTGTTCTATTTTAGAAGCATACTCAGAAACCTTCTCAGCTTGTTCTCTTTGAATGAAGTCAGAATCAGAAGTCAGATTCACAAAATTCTAGAGCCAGAAATGACAATATGAACATAAAATGTTAGAAACCATAGATTGTTAGAGCTGGAAGTGACCTTAGGACAAAGGAAGTCAAGTTTTGAAAAAAGAATGTTAGAGCAGTAAGGACCTTTGAAGTCATCTATTCCAAGTTTTGCTAGATAGGGAAATGGAGACCAAGAGAGGACAAGTGAATTGTCCAAAAAACAACAAAAAACAAAAAACCCCAGTAAGTTCCTAAAACATATATCTCCAGATTTGTTCATTTCTTTTTTCATCACCCCACTGACTCCCAGTCAGAGATAAACTTTTCTGGCCTCTCTGATAAGAATATAACTCATGCCAACCACACATGGCTATGAGGATGCAAGCCTCAATGGAGACACTGCTACCACCACCAACTTCATGTTTGTCAGGGAAGCTGCTTTGGGTGGAGGCTTTAGTGCACAAGGGGACCCACACTCCTCCCTGTGGGTAGGAGAATTCATAAGGCTCTTATCTTTTTAGGCTTCCCCAAGAACTGAGAGCCTTACATCATTCCCTACCCCCTTCCTTCCTGTGGGAGGGGACAGTTGGGGTAGACAGGATTAAACTGATGATCAGAAAAGTCATCTGTGCATCCTCGCTGAACACACCATGGGAAGGAGCATGGTATAATGGAAAGAACTTGGGATCAGAGGACCTGGATTCAGATCCTGCCTCTGACATTTAATAATTACGTGACCTGAATAAATCATATAACCTCTGGGCTTCAGTGTCCTTATCTGTAAGATATTATCTCACAGAGCTATTGTGAAGGTCAAGTGAGATCATAGGTGTAAAGCATCTTACAAACTTTAAAGTGCTTTGTAAATGTTAGTTCTTGTTGATATTATGATGTATTAGTAGCAGAGGTTGGGGCAGCTAGGCAGTGCAGTAGATAGATTTGGAATTAGGAAGACCTGAGATAAAATTCACCCTCAGATACTTACTGCGATCCTGGGCAAATCATGCAGCCTTGTCTGATTCAGTTTCTTTATCTGTAAAATGGAACTATCAAATAGTACCTACCTCACAAGGTTTCTGGGGAGAAAAAAATGGGATATTTGAAAAGTGCTTTGCAAACTGAAAATATTCTATAAATGCTACCTATTATTATTATTATCTTTTACTTTGCCATTGATCCCTTACTCAGTGCTCTAATTCACAGTCCCCCAATATTCCCACTGGTTAGAATCCTCTTCCTAAATCCCCAATCCTGTGGCTAGCTCACTATAATCTGCCTGTCTGTACCTCTGTTTGCCATCTGCTACTAAGTTTCCTTGAAGCTAACTGTCTGAAATTGGCCATCCATCAGCCAGCGTTCCATGATGTTCAAAGGTTCACAAAGTAACTGTTCTTGGTAACGGTCCCTTTCAACACCAAGAAACGTGGTCCAATGGAGACTGAGGCTAGCACCAGAAACTGAATTTAGCCATGAGGTCTGGGTAAAAATGAAGCACATGTAACTTACAAAATGTGACATCATCATCATCATCATCACAACATCTGTACTATCATTAGTAGCCCTTCTGCACCTCAGCAGTTTCCTGATTGACAGTGGTGAAGAAAATTCATCCCCTGGCAGCCAGCCTTCTAACAATGAACCTCTAGGCACCCAGTCCAGCAGCCATGGACTTTATCGGCAATCCATCCCCATAGTTTTCAGGCTTAGTAGAAATGGTCAGTGTGCGTGTTCCACTGGATAGCCTTTGAGACTCATGGTCACCTCCATGCCAGAAGGTAGGGATTATTAGTATTGTTGCTGCAAATAGTAATAATAACCTAGTCTTTGTAGGACTTCATACAAAATGTTTAAAGCATGAAAAAGGTTATGTCCGAGTCTGAAGATCTAGGTTTCAACCCTGGCTCCATCACTGACTAGCCATTTCCTTTCTTGGGGTTTCAGCTTCCTCCTCTATAAATTGGGGATAATAATGCTTGTATTACCTTTCTCATGAGGCTGTGGTGAGAAAAGTGTCTTGTAAATTGTAAAGGGCTATAAAAGTGTGAATTGCTATTATAACAATTTTTAGAGCTTTTTAATTTTTACAGCATGCTTTCCTTACCCCTGCCTTGTGAAGTAAGTAATAACACTATTACTTTTCCCACTTAGGAGATGAACAAGAGGCAAGTAGGTGGCCCAGTGAATACAGCACCATCTCTGGAATTGGGAGGACCTGAGCTCAAATGCCACCTCAGACACTTGACACTTACTAGCTGTGTGACCTTGGGCAAATCATTTAACCCCAATTGCCCTTCCTTCCCCACTCCAAAAAGAAAAAAATGATGAACAAACTGAAGCTCTGAACTGAAGTGGGAAAATGACTTCAGAAAGTAGCAGCAGCCAGGTGGCTAGGTGGCCCAGTGAATAGAACACTGGCCCTGGAGTCAGGAGGACCTGAGTTCAAATCCGACCTCAGACACTTGACACACTTACTATTAGTCCTGTGACTTTGGGCAAGTCATTTAATCCCAACTGCCCTCCAAAAAGACAAAAGACAAAAAAGAAAGTAGAAGCAGCTAATAAATATCAGAGATCAAATAATAAAATTCAAACCCAGATCTTCTGGCTCCAGATTCAATGTACTTTTACGAGACTGCCTTATACCCTTCGACTTTTTCATCATCATCACTATCAATGTTCATTACAACAGCAACTTACTCTGCTGGACATCTTAAGCTTTAGAGGAGTAAACAGTACATTGGAAATAACTTCTTCAATGTGCCACCTTGTGGCTAAGACTTGTAACTACACTATTTCATTCAAATAAATTCAACAATTTTGTGGAACACATACTAGGAAGCTGGTCAGCCCTGTGAGAGCGCCCTGCTTTACAGAAGTGTCAAACTCAAATAAAAATGATCCCTGTGGATCTTATATTGACACATGAGCATTATTAATATTATATATTTATTTTCTTAACTATTTCCCAATAACATTTTAATCTGGTTTCCCAGCACGTAGGAGTTTAGGGCACCATGAATTAGACATATCTACGTAGAATATAGGAGGCAGAGACACAGTTACTGCTCTCAGACTCTCACAGTATGGGTAGGCAAAGAGTGGAGAGGAGAGGGAGAATCAAGATACATGAAACAGTCTAATTAAAAAAAAGGTATGAAATAAATGATGGGATTCAGCACTGTGTGTGTGGTAGGGAAAGCACTAAGAGTCAGAAGCCTTAATTTGAAATTGCAGCTACACTTAACTAGCTATGTGAACTTTAGCGAGTCACTTTAAAGAGCTTTGTGCCTCAGTTTCCTTACTGGTCAAGTGAATGAAAGGCAGGATGGTGTAGTAGATAGAGAGCACATATTAGCTATGTGACCCTGGAGGCATGTCAATTAACCTCTCTGGGCCACTAATAGCTCTCTAAATTACAGAGGAGGTGCCTGTCTGCATTGGTAGAAGAAGTTCCTCACCAAGGAATTATCTGTAGCAATAAAATCATAGCTTTAAAAAATGAGAATGATAATCTTTGCACTATCTACTTTATAATCTCATTGAAAAAAGGATGAGTCAATTGTCACTATTGTTGAGAACCTAAATGAAGGCTCACAGATCATACCTACTATAGGAAACCAGAAGTAGGAGGGATCCCTGCAGGCTTGAGTGGTTAAAAATGACTTTCTGGAGGAAGAGGGTCTTGAGTTGGACCCTGAATGATGGGCAGGGTCTGAATAGCCAGAGCAGGGTGTATTGGGCATCTCCTCCAAGGAGAACAGCATAGGTGATTTATCTTTAGACAAACAGGCCTGGGAGAAACCTTAAGGATCATGCAGTCCAACCGGCTTGTTTTTACAGATAAGGAAAGAAAGGCACTTCAAAGAAAAGGGACTTGACTCTACTACTTAGTGAGAATGTGTCAAATAGTAGTGTTCTCATTTCTAAAGGATGTGTGTAGAGAATTATTAAATCTGAGGCAATGAGGTAGAGTGGAAAGAACACTGAATTTGGAGTCAGAAGGTCAGGAGTTCAAATCTGTGTGATTTTGTGGAAAATCACTTTTCTTCCCTGGACCTCTGCCTCTTCATCTGTAAAATGAAATGGTTAGACCCCTAAGTTCCCTTCTAACTCTAAAACTATATTTTAAAGACCTGTTGCCTCAAAGGTCCCTTCCAACTCTAAAATCATATGATTTAGATATTAGAAAGAGTTTCCAGGGGTCACCTAGTCTATACTCTTGTCTCTAGGCAAATCTATTATCACCATTGTCTTCATTATCACCATCATCACTGCCACCACCACCTTAATCATCAACAACAAAAAATAGCACTCATTTTGGTTGAGTTATAGAATTTTTTTTTTGGCCTTTTTGGAGGGAGGAAGTCAAGGCAATTGGAGTTAAGTGACTTGCCCAAGATCACACAGCTACTAAGTGTTAAGTGTCTGAGGTCACATTTGAACTCAGGTCCTCCTGACTCCAGGGCTGGTGTTCTATTCATTGTGTAGAGTAATTATTTTTTAAAGTATTGTCATTTTATTGATTTTTAGTATATACCTTGAAAACAGAAACTATGAGTAAACAGAAAAAGTGGAAGGGAAGATTGGATTCAAAATAGCAATCAATTCTAACTGACAATAACAATCATTGCATTATTATGGCATTCAATTCTATGGTGCTTTAAGGAAGCATTTTTCTCAAAACAACTTGGTGTAGGGCAATAGGTACTGCAAGTATTATCCCTCATTTTAAAGATGAGGAAACTAAATCTCAACAGAATGAAATGATACCCAGTGTTAAATGTGGTGTCAGAGCCAGTACTGGAATAAAGGTCTTTTTGAGTCTATAGGCTCCTTTGACTATATTTTCCTGTTACGTATCAGGCAGTGAAATGCAGTGGAAGGAGGTAGCTGTGTTGTGGTAAAAAGAGCACTGAATTTGCAATCAAATTTGGCTTCAAGTCCAGGCTCTGTCAGTGACCCCTTATGTGATCTTGGGCAAGCATTTCCCCTTTCCTGGCTCAAGATTGTTGATCTGTAAAAGAAGGGCTACATACAGCACTAGTAATGTTAAGAGGCTCTAAGGAGAAAACAGCTGGGAAAGTACTTTGGAACTGTCTAGTGAAGGATTGAGGTTACTGGTTACCAAGGGTTAACAAAGCAAAGTCTTGGTTATTACATTGGAAATGTGGTCCAGGTCTGGACCAGGCTGGGGAAGGTTTGAGTTTGGGTGGAAATTTGTTTACAAGGCTTATTCAAAGGAGTCCGCTATTGGGGCAAACCCATATCTTTCCCCTCAGTGCTAAAGAGCACTCTGGAATCCATTAGTTAATTCAAACTGAGTAAATTCTCCACTCTACTCCATGCCAAAGACTATAAAAAGGAATATTGAATTGTTCCTCAGAGAGGCCCTGGCTTCCTCAAACTGGCTATTCAGGGTTTCTCCAAGACACAAGCTCAATTCCCTATCAAGAGATGGGGCCTCTGCCTTAACAACAGGGTTGAGGAAGAAGAGGAGTTAGAGAGGGAGAGGAAGCAAGAGGAGGGAAGAGAAAGAAGAGAGAAAAGGCAAGGAAATTTGAGGAAACAAATGTGTTTATGATTTGAGGGGCCAGTGAACCAGAGGATCGGTATTTGTAAATGTCATCAGGCTGGCTTTGGCTCTAAATCAAAAGGGTAGATTTCAGATAGAGAGTAGTGAGAGGGAAAACAGGGTAGGGAGGAGTTAGAGTTAGTGAAGGAGTAAGGAATGGGGAAGAATAAATGTAAAGCATACACATGCAGCTGAGGTACAAAAATCAGGCTATGGCTCTTTGTGAGCCAGGTGATGAAGGAAGAAAGGAGGAAATGTAGTCAATGGAAAGAACAGTCACCAAAGTAGGAGACCTGTGATTTGCCATTTATTCACTGTGTGATCTTGGACTGGAACCATCAATAGCTCCTTATGGCCTATAAAATATAAACCTTTCATCTTGGCATTAAAAGTACTTCATAACCTGGACACATCCTATCTTTCCAGGCTTATTGCACATACTCCTCTTTGTTCATCCTGAATTAAAATCAAACTAACCTACATGTTATTCCCTAAATTTGGTATTAATATTCATCCTCCCATGCCTTTGTGCACTCCTCAGGTCTGGAATGCATTTCCTTCTCACATCCACTTCTGAGAATCTCTACCTTCATTCAAGGCTCAGCCCATGTGCCATCTCCCCCAAGAAATCCTTTGTTAGCTCTTCAGTTAGTGTTCTTTTCCTTCCAAATGATCTTGTACCTACTTATCCGCATCCCCACAAATAGAATATAAGCTCTGTGAGTGAAAGAACTCTTTTTATCTTGTGTTTGTATGCCCCCAGTGTCTAGCTTAGGGCCCTGTATGCAGAATGTGATCAAAAAACTCATACTGGATTTTTCTGAAAAACTTCCTCTCTCCAGACCTGTTGACTCACTTATAACATGATAGTTGTAGTCAATGACTTCTAAGTGTGCTTCCATCTCCAACTAGAAACTGGAAGTTGAAAAAAAAAAGATACATTCTGCCCTCA
Organism: Pseudochirops cupreus; assembly: GCA_028627135.1. NCBI lineage: Eukaryota > Metazoa > Chordata > Mammalia > Diprotodontia > Pseudocheiridae > Pseudochirops > Pseudochirops cupreus. The sequence goes on from CM053581.1 coordinate 259,244,579, forward strand.
AAGAGGTCATATCAAGCCAGAGAATGGGGGCAGGAGGTAAAAGATAGGGCAGGTATTCAGCTAAATATAACACCAAGTTGAGTACAATGGGGCAAAGGAGAGATGTCAACAAAGTGCTTTAGGAAAATGTGAGAAGAGAAAGGGCATTTTTAGCTGGGGAGCTCAAGGAAGATGGCCCAGAACTGAGCCCCACAGGAAGAGAGTCTGCAAAGCCAAGATGAAGAGGGACTGCATTCTAGACTTGGCAATCAGCCTGCATGAATGCATGGAGGCAGGAGAAAGTAGGTCAAGCTCAGAGGACCATTATCAGAATCCATTTTGGTGAGATCATAGATACGTGAAAGGGACTGTTTTACTCTATAGGTAATATTGAGCCACTGAAGTTTTTCTTTGGTGAGGGGTAAGGGTGTAAGGAAGGCAATGACGATGTTAAACTCGGACCTTAGGAATGTTATTTTGTCATCTGTGTGGAGTAAGGATTAGAAGCCAGGGATTTAGAGTCACTACAATGCAGTGGAATAGGCAAGAGGTAATAAGTACCTGAATTAGGACGGTGCTTTTTGTGTTGGGAAAAAAGGGCTAGATTCCCTGATTTTCTCTCTCCCTCTACTCCATTTTAATTTCTTTTTAAATTAATTTAATTTCTTTTTAATTTCTGGGAGTGATTATCAAAAAAAAATTACCATTCCTGGACAGCATGTATCAATCAATCAATGGTCCCAAAACTCTATTCACCATTCCTAACTTCCCAGACCAACACTCACCTACCTCTCTGGCAAGTATTTCCCTCTATGTATTGTCTTCCCCTATTAGAATGTAACTCCCTTGTACTACCTCATACCTACCAGATTCACTAACACGACAGAAAAGAAAAATGACAAATGCTGGAGGGGGTATGGAAAAATAGGTACACTAACGCACAGTTGGTGGAATTGTGAACTGGTCCAACTATTCTCAAGAATAATTTGCAACTAGGGCCAAAGGACTATAAAACTCCATACCTTCTGACCTAGCAATACTGTTACTAGAGATCAAAGAAAAAGGAGACTGAGAAAAAAGAAAAGGACTCATACGTACAAAAATATTTATAGTAGCTCCTTTTGTGATGGCAAAGAATTAGAAACAAAGGGGATGCCCACCAATTGAGGAATGACTGAATATTTCATGGTGTACATTTATGATGGAATACTATTGTGCTGCAAGAAATGACAAAGAGAATGGTACCAAAAAAACCCTGGGAAGGCCCATATAAGCTGAAGCAAAGTTAAATGAGATGAACTAGAAGAACAATGTACACAGTAACAGCAGTGTTGTCATGATAATCAACTATGAAAGACTTAGCTACTCTAATCAATATAATGATCCACAACAATTCCAAAGGACTCATGATGAAAAATGCCATACACTTCCAAAGAGAGAACTGATTAACTCTGAGTGGAGATTGAAGCACATTTTTTTCATTTTCTTTTTCTTGCTTGTTTTTGTAACATAGCTAATGTGGAAATATGTTTTGCATGGCTTCATATGTATAATGATATCCTATTTCTTGCCTTCTTGATTGATGGGGGAGGGGTGGAGAGAAGGATAAAATTTGGAACTGAAAATAAAATTTTTTTTAAAGAATGTAACCTCTTGAATGTAGACTGTTTTAATTTTGTATATGTCCTCTAAATCATGCATGGTCTTGTGTATAGTAAACACCTAACAAATCCATTTTCTTCCGTCCATCCATCTATCCACCCATTCACTCATTCATTAATTCAAGAAGTCAGACTTGAGGAAGAAGGGAGAGGGAAGAATCAAACCTGGAGATTTCTGGTCCATGTTTTAAGGGTCCTTTCAGCTCAACATTCCAGGTTCTGATTTGTAGTAATCTATCTATAATCTGAGTTGTCTTCTGCTGCTAACATTTTGCTCTCCTCAAATTATACAGAATTGGAGGGCCACTAACCACAGCGTCTGAAACACAGAACAACAATATCAAACATAATAAGTGGTCACACAACATGTGATGAATGACTAACAAACTTGCTAAATACCAATCGCTAAACACAATACATTTGATAAAACAGAATGCAACAAGTGTAGCAAATTACAACATAAACCAATGACAGTTTCTAAATGAAAATGTAACAAATAACAAGGAAGTGACCTTGAATTAAGGTAAATGTGGTAGGTAATTGGAGGTGTCTCAAGAGTCAGAAGAGAGTCACAACTTGCTTTGTGATATTGAACAAAAATCACTCTGTTTTCTGGACCTTAGTTCTTTCATGTGTAAAAAGGAGAAGTTGCACTCTAAGTTCCCTCTGAGTTCGAAGACTATGTAGAACGTAAGTAATTTTAATGGTTTCAGTTATTCTCGCAGTTAGAAATACTTGAATTTTTTTGCTTTTTTTTTTTCGGAGGGAGGAGGGAAGAGCATTTGGGGTTAAGTGACTTGCCCAGGTACAAGCTAAGTGTCTGAGGCCGAATTTGAACTCAGCTCCTCCTGACTCCAGGGCCACTGCTTTATTCATTGCGCCACCTAGCCTCCCAGAAATACTTGCATTTTAATAGAAGATTATTGAAGACTGGAAACCCGTCCCTTCTCTCCACTTCCGCTGTTTCAATCCTTCTTCAAGCTCTCATCATCCTTCATCTGGACTATTGTAACATTCTCTTGACTTCTCTCACTGTCTCCCGCCTTTGCCCTTCGTGCAGCTGCTGAAGCGGTCTTCCTAATGCACAGCCATCATCACATGACACCTCTGCCCAAAGACAGTCGCTGCTCTCCTTCGCTACAGGATAAAACGCAAATGCTGTGCTCCGATTTGAGGCCATCCTTAATTCGCTTAAAACTACCGGCTTCTCCTAGCCTATCGCGATTGGTGGACAAATTTATTAGGTGCTTACTATGGGCTAGGCACTGTGCTGAGAGCTGGGTATGCAAATAAAGACAAACAGGTCCTGCCCTCAAGGAGTATATAGTCTCAAGGGGAGACAACACGTAAGTAGCTAGGTTTGTACAAGATAAATAGAGATTAGGTGGAAGGTCATCTCAGAAGTGAAGGTGAAGGAGAAAGTGAGGGACCTAGGAAAAGGCCTCCTGCAGAAAGCGGGGTTTAAATTGAGTCTTGAAGAAGGTCAGAGAAACTGAGAGGTAGAGGTGAAGGGATGAAATCATTCTAGGCATGGGGGACAGACAGCAAGTATGTTGGTGAACCTGCATCGTAGAGTTTGTGGAGGGAGACTGGAATGACAGAAAGAGGACAGGTTATGAGGCCCTTTGAACACCAAACAGAGGAGATTATATCTGATCCCTGCAGGTGGTTATTAGAGAGCCAGGGGAGCTCATTAAGGCAGGGAAGAATGTGTTTGGTATGATCATACCTACACTTTTAAAAAATCACCCTAGGTTCCACTACTAGATTATACACCCCAATGAGGTCATTGATAGAAAAGAAAGGTCATATATATAAATATATATTATATATACATATATGTATTTTTTACTGTATGTGTGTTAGTAAAGAACTAGACACAGAACAGATAACCATCAGTTGTGGAATAACTAAAAGATTGTAGTCCGTGAATATAATGGAATATTACTAATGGAATATTATGCTGTGAGAAATTATAAATATGATCAATACATGAAACACTGAACTACTTACCTGAAGGGATGCAAATTGTAGTAAGTAGAGCCAAGAAAACAATATACAC
>CM053581.1:259248780-259278090 GCA_028627135.1 Pseudochirops cupreus
GGGGCTCTGCTTTCAGAAGGGAAAGCTCTGTCCCAAATCGCTGGGGTCCTCCCAGCTGCCGTAGCTCTCAGGAAGATGCTGGGACTCTTCCTATTTACTTCCGGCAGAGTGGATAATGAAGACTCCAGGACCGAGGCCCAAGACAGCAATCCGGATCCAGGCTGCTCAATGCGAGAGCACTGGCCTCAGAAAAATCACTTAGTCCCCCTGCTGTCTGCAGGCCATGGGCGGGAAGCTGCAACTCAGAGGCAGGTGCAAAACCTCTGCCTTTCTCTTTTCTGCTCTGGAGGCCTTCTGGCCAGACTACTTAACCCTCCTAGATTCGCAATTCCCACTGAGCTAGTTCTGAACGCTGCTGGCAGCTGCCACTAATCCACTCACCTGAAGCTCCTCCGCTCCTCCCATCCAGCCACCCCCAGGGCACAGCCGAGGCTTCAGGCCAGGCTGGTTTCAGTTGGCAGTGCTGATATGGTTCCTTGTAGCTGAGCTGACTTTAATGGGAAGTATCTTTGTGTGCGTTTTGGAGTTCTAGGATTGGTTCAGAATCCTATTTCATGGGTATGTTGGGGTGGCTATGTGAGAGCTGTGATATGTTGCTGCTGCTACGCTGCTATCTTGGCTCCGCCCCTAAAAAAGTTTTTATTATAGGATATATAACATGGCTCTGGGGAGGAAGGAAGGGAAGGCATACAAGGGGGAATTTATATGTTGCAAAAGGAAAAGATAGCAAGAAAAATTATTTTAAAAAAAGAACAAAAGAATAATTACTTTGACAGCAGAGAACAGACTGGGAAAGAGACAAAAGATCTTAATTGGTCTATAGCAGTAGTCCTTTGGTACTCATCATTCCATGATTGAATCTTGTCTTCTCCTGCCTTTGTGAATTTCCAGGCAGTCATTCGTGCCTACATAATGAAGACCCTACATGATAAAGTGGAGCTTTATCCTCAGAGCATATGCAACATTCTCTGTGTACTGTCAGCTCATGTGGAAGAGGCTAGTGAGTCTACTTCTAGAAAGGTACAATGATGTGTGATGGAAGGGTCTTCTCCTATCCCTGAGTGCTCACCCTCCCCTACCCCTGCCAGATTTGGATGATGCACAGACATTCCATCACTGAGATAACTAAGTGGCATAGTGATAGGACGTGAGACTTGTAATTGGGAAGACCCAAGTTATAATCCTGCTTCCAACACCAACTAGCTGTGTGACCCTAAGTAAATCACTTGACCTCTCTACATGCAAGCTCCCTAATCTGGAAAATCAGGATAATAATGGCACCTACCTCACAGGGTTCTTGGGACAATCAAATGAGTAGGAAGTTCTTTGCAAACCTTAAAGTGTTATTATCAGCAGTTCTCAACTTGTGGGTCGCAATCCCTTTGGGGGTCAAACGACCCTTTCACAGGGGTCGCCTAAGACCATCGGAAAGTTTTCTGATGGTCTTCGGAACTGAGACACTGCTCCTCTATTGTCTCCAGGTAGTCTGCCCACATGCAGATATGCCCACATACGAGTATTAAAGTGTTGTGGCATTAGGAAGGTTGAGAACCACTGTGTTATATAAATGTTAGTTGTAGTTGCTGCTGTTGCTACTATTGTTATTATTAAGTGTTTCTGATCTTCTAGCCATGTTGTAAAGTGATAAATTATTGATTGTCTGCTGAGCCAGAACTGGGGTGCATTCAAAATCCTTTAACTGGTCAAAGCAAAATAGAGAAGACAGTTTTTCCTTATTCTCCTTGGCCAATGTATGGGTGAGAGAGATAGTGCCATAAGCCTTTGGTTGTGAGAGGCCTTGGACTAGGGGTGGGGAACCTGGAACCTTGAGGTCACATGTGGCCCTCTAGGTTCTTGGGTATAGCCTTTTGACTGAATCCAAGTTTTACAGAACTAATCCTTTTATTAAGGGAATTTGTTCTGTGAATTTGGATTCAGTCAAAGAGTCACATTTGAGGACCTAGAGTGCCACATCTGGCCTCGAAGTCACAGGTTCTCCACCCCTGCCTTGGACCTTCCTATCTAGGGTCAACATGTAGCTCCTTGCTTCATTGCATTTGGTTTTCTTCCTACCCTTCAGAAGAGTACTGAAGATAGTAACAACCTTGTGAGCTTTGAGAGGTCAGAATCATGAACCACCAAAGTTCTGGGAGCTAGAGACCATACTAAGATTTGGCAGAAGCCAGATGGTGAAAAGCAAAAGCCCAAGTGACCAGCTTGATTTAGTCCAGTGGTAACAGAGGGAAGGAGGACTCAGCATTTGAAATTTAATGTGGAATAAAAGCTTTGCAGAAACTGAATTCAGTTTAACTCACCTTTCCCAAGAACTGAGGTGGAATAGACAACAATCTGGCTTCTGATTAATGCTGACATGAACTACAGCTCTTGGACCTCCAGTGACTCAACATCCTGACTTTTTGAAGAGTTGTAACTATCTCCAGTACTCCTCCATGTAAAATTAGGAAAGAACACACACTGAAAGGCAAAGAATAGAGTCATGTATTTATAAACCACATATTGGCTCTAGATGGGGAGAGCCCAAAGCCTTGCCCTCTCAGCATTGTCTTGCTCATCTGAGTAACAGCCAGGCAGGAACTAGGAAGAACAGTCCTCTAACTAGTTCTTCCTTTCACTTTGGCTAGTTAATTCCTTTTGAATGCACCCCAGTTCTTGTTCAGCAGCCGGTCAATAGCTCTTCTCTTCATCATGTGTTTAGAATACTAGAACTAGTTACAGATTGTTGGTACTTGCTCTAAATCATGGAATGGGACTCTTCCATCACAGGTAACCAGGACTTTACAGAAGCGGGATCTCCAACCTCTTCCTTCTTTAAAATATTAATTCATTCTGAACTGAACAAACACCAAATAAAATGGGCATTTTCATATATATATATATATGTATATATAATATATATGTGTTATAGCTATTATATTTATATATATTTCATTTCATATATATATTTGAGTAGCGAAACAGGATAATATATGAATATTCTGATAATATTCTGATCTCTGTCATGAGCAGCTTGTTTTTCTTTTAAAGTAGATGATAACTTTAACTTGTAGCTTTCAAGGTTGTCCTACTTGTCTGTGCTTTTTTCTGTCTTCCTTCTGTTCTCACATTTATAAGAAAATATCTTAATAGCTCTTTTTCTTTTCTATTTCTTTTTTCTATCTTATATCTATCATTCTTCATCCTTCCCAATACCATCCCTCCCCCAACCTTGAGGAAAACAAAAAAGAAAAAGACAGCCCTTTTAACAAATATGTATATAGTCAATTAAAACAAATTTCCACATTGGTTATGGCCAAGAAACTATATATCTTGTTCTACATTTTCAGTCTATCATGTCTTTCTCATGAGGTGGCAACATTTCATCATCAGTCATTTAGAACTGTAGTTGAAGAAAAGGATCCACATGTACAAAAATATGTGTAGTAGTTCTTTTTGTGGTGGCCAAGAATTGGAAATTGATGGGATGCCCATCAATTGGGGAATGGCTGAACAAGTTGTGGTATATGAATGTAATGGAATACTATTGTGCTAAAAGAAAGGATGGGCAGGCAGACTTAAGAAAAACTTAGAAAGATTTATATGAACTGACACTGCATGAAGTGAGCAGAACCAGGAGAATATTATATGTACACAGTAACAGCCACGTTGTATGATGACTAACTTTCATAGACTTGGCTCTTCTCAGCAATACAAGGATCTAAAACAACTCCAAAAGACTCATGATGGAAAATGCTGTCCATATTCCAAGAAAGAATTATGGAATCTGAGTGCGGATAGAAGCATACTATTTGCTCTTTTTTTTCCTCTTTTGTTGTTTCTTCTTTCTCATGTTTCCTCCCTAATACTTCTTTGCAACATGACTAATGTGAAAATGTTTAATATGAATGTATATGTAGAGCCTATATCAGATTGCGCACTGTCTTGAGGAGGGGAGAGGAGAGGGAGAGGGAGAAAATTGAAAGTTTAAATAAACACTCATGGAAGTGAAGGTTGAAAACTAAAAATAAATGAATTATTTTTTTAAAAAGAAAGTGCTACAGGAAAATTGACACCTAAAAAAAAAAAGAAAAATAATATTGTAATTGGTCATTGAATTAACTAAAGTTCTCAAGTCCTTCAAAATTGTTCTTCATGATATTGTTGTTGTTGTTGTATAAATTGTCTTCTTGCTCTGCATACTTCACTCTGCATCAGTTCACACAGGTCTTCACAGGTTTCTCTGAAATTGTCCATTTGATATTCCTTATAGCACAACATTCCTTATACTCCTTACAAGAGTAATATTCCATTACATTCCTATACCATGATTTGTTTAACCATTTCCCCACTAGATGGACACAGTTTAGTGTCCAATTCTTTACTACTACAAAAAGAGCTGCCATAAATAATTTCCTCTTTCTTTGATCTCTTTAAGGCCAAGTGTTGGTATTCTTTGGTCTAATGGAATGTATAATGGAGAAACTTTGGGAGCATAGTTCTAAACCACTTTCTAAAATGACTGAAACAATTCACAATTCTAGCCAGAGTGCATTTGTGTGTTTCAGAATCTTTCATATGGAATGGCTGCAGGTAGAGAATACTGCTCCTGCTCTGAGTATGGAGTTCCAATTCCAGGCCTACATCACAACTCAAAGAAGCTCCGGTATAGTATGAAAAGAGCAGTAGATTTAGAAAGAAAGATTTGGATTTGAATAATAACTGTGCTACTTACTTTCTCTCTTACCTTGGGTAAGTCTCTCAGTCTCAGTGTCTTCAATTGTAAAATGAAGGGTTTAGACTCAGTAATTTCTAATGTCCATTTGGTCAACAGAGCCTTCCCAGAAATAACCCAATAATTTCTGCCTTCTATTAACCTCAGTCCCCAAGCTTTTACACAGGTTTCCATTGGCTCACAATATTCTCTTCCCTTTTCAACATTGTCACATGGAACAGTGTGATTAGGAAGACTCCATGACCCAGTCCAAGTTGGCAGAAAGAGGACACTTCTATGTACCAGATTGCTCCCTGGAGAGTTTAGGGATGACCCTTACTGTGCTAATTCCAAGTGCTAAGTGCCAGGAGAAGACCTTAGAGACCTATTTAGGGGACAGCATTATTTAAGTGGTACAGGGGAAAGAACCTGGGTGTGATTTTGGGTTCTTCTTCTCACTAGTTATGTGGCCTTGTTCAAGTCACTTTTTCTTTCTTGGCCTCAGTTTCTTCATCCACAAAATGACAGAGCTGTACTCAATGAGCTCTAAGGTCCCTTGCAGCTCGAAATTCTTCAGGTTCGTGATTTTCTTTTGCATGGGGCACATCTAGCCTCTTACCATTACCTACTGCCCTTGGGCTTGTAAGCTTTAAGAGACTGGCTCAGAATAGAAGGTAGGAGAATGAGTTTCTGGGTGTTAAAAACAAATAGCTAACATTCCCGAAAAGTCCAGGGCTTTGTCTGGAGTCTGCCAGGAAGGCTTGAACAGCTGACCCAGCCTATTCTTTTGGAAAGAAAGGCAGGAAGTTTCCATAGGAGCCACTATAACAACATTTCACTCCCCTTAGAAATTGCTGTGCTGTATTTTAAATCTCTCCAGGGGCCCAGCCCCCAACGATGGCAAATGTTTATCCTCATTGTGTGTGTACATATGTGTTTGTTTACATGCATATATGAAGATGCATTGTATGCATGCAGGCATGCTTATTTATACTATGCTGTTTGCATGTGCATATGGGTGGGTATGTTATAGATAGTGTGAGATTGCACACAGGTGTGTGCACGTCTACACAGGCACATACAAGGGCTGTCATGTGGTAGAAAGATTAGACTTGTTCTGCTTGTTCTCAGAAGGCAGAAAAAGAACCAACAGCAAGAAGTTGTAGGGAGGCAGCTTATGACTCCATGTAAGAAAAACTTCCTAAACAAAGGAAAACTTTGTAATAATTAGAACTGGCAAACATTAGAATGAGCTATTTAGGGAAATGATAGGTTCCCCACTACCAAAGATATTCAAGAGGATACTGAAGGACAACATTTTTGTCCAGGATATTGTAAAGGTATGGGTTGGACTGACTGACCTCTGAGGTCCCTCTGTGCAGTGAGATTCTGTGAAATGTCTGACAATGCTATATTGCATTTATACCTCTTTGTGTGTGTATGAGTGAAGCAATATGAAGAACATGGGTCAAGACATGCCCTTTGGAGCTTAATTTAAATGACACCTTCTCCAGGAAACCTTTCCCGAGCTCTCCCAAATGGAAGTGATCTTTGCTTTCTTGAGCCTCACATTTCCTATATTGGCTAATTTCCTTGCGTCCTTATCATTGTTCTTTTTGTATGAAAAAGATAGCTGAGATATTTTAACTCAACCTTGAGAGACAGGAAAGACATTGATGAGTGGGCTTAAGGTGAGGGGGCATTTCAAGTATAGGGAATGATGTGAGTAAAGGCAGAATCAGGGAACGCACTGTCCCAGGAGCAGCCCTCTCTATTTTTGTATAGCCCTAATTTTTAAGAAAATTTTCCTCATATCAAATAAATTTCATCTTTCTTCAACTTCTACCCATTTCTTCTCTGGGTACAAGCAAAATAAATGTAATCCTCTTCTTTGTAATAGCTCTTGAAACACTTGAAGACAGCAATCATGTCCACACTAAGTTGTAATTTCACCATGGTAAGGAGCCCAGTTCCTTCAAAATACTGTCATATAATATATCCTGAAGCCCTTTAACAATCTGAGTGGCCTCCTCTGCCCACTGTTTTCTAGTTCATCAATGTCCTTCTTAAAATAAGGGACCCGCAACTGGAGACAGTACTCCAGATGTAGGTTTACTCACGACCCTACTAAATTAATCTCTTAACCAACAAACATTTCTTAAATACCTCTTAAGTGAGCTACTAGGGATACAAAGACAGAAATTAAATATTCCCTGCACAACCTCAACTTATTCAACATTATTTATTTAATAAAAATGATTATTATTGATCATATAGTTTAAAATTTATATCACATTTAGCATCAAATCAAAGAATATAGTCAATAATGGTTATTAAATTTATTTTTAATTTTATAAATTAATTAGATTGTATTATGTAATCATAATTCAATGTTATCCTAAATATAAAAACAAATATTTTATTTAATAACATGTGGGGCTCAGAGCTAATTTATTAATTAATGTGAGATGTTGACATTTTATGATTAATGGGAAACTATCAGAGTATATCCATTGATAACTTTAGAACTTGGGATGAATATGGATGAGGAAAATGAGCTGGAATAGATTGTTAAGGCAGTAATCCTGTCAAAATAGGGAATTAACCTTATCTTGAATAAAAATATAAGGAAAAATGAGTAAGTCATTTTGCTAGCCTGGATTGGCACAGAAAGCTAGACCAAGAGGTTCATGGACGCTGGGCAGAGAGAATTAGGAATGGCTTTGCGGAAAATTCTACATTGAGAAAGGATGTGTACCATGTGCAAAAAAGTGTCCCAGACCTAGCACAAAAGGAGATGACCTTATGAAGGGTACAGGAATAGGTGCCAACTGTCAGGTCTGTCAATCACTATATTCAGTTCTAGGTCACAGATCTAGGGTGGATTGAGGAAAGGACTATGTCTAAGGAGCACATTCCAGGTTAAAGAGTGGTTGTGGGCCCAAGGCTGTGTGCCAAGAAAGGAGCAAGTTCAGAAAAAAAAAAAAAGATGTGCTGACCCCAAAAATGGAACAGTTCTAGCTTCCAACCTAGTATGAAGCCCTCAGTAGAGGAAAGAGGTCAGGAATCCCATGACAAGGGGAAGCCTGACGTTTTGTCTGAACCAGTTAAACTTTCCAGCTGGCTAATTGTGACTGAGTCCAGAAGCAGTCTGCTTGAATTTCAAATAAGAAAAGCTTATAGGCATTTTGCTCAAACTCGAACCCAGGTCAGGAACTTGGAGAGCTCAGACCAAGAGAGCAGACATCATGCTTTATCCTATATCAGACAACTTCAGAAGCACTGAAAACTTGCAGGTCCCTAGCTTGAGTTATCCCTGAGATCCTGAAATAACACAACATTCAATACCCCAAAGAAAGTGGCAAGACCCAGCCCAAAATTTCCCTTTTGAAGTACATAGAGTGGGGGTGAGGGCGGCTGGGTGGCACAGTGAATAGAGCACCAGCCCTGGAGTCAGGAGGACCTGAGTTAAATCCGGCCTCAGACACTTAATACTTACTAGCCGTGTGACCTTGGGCAAGTCACTTAACCCCAATTGCCCTGCCTTCCCTCCAAAAAGCAAAAACAAAAAAAAATGAGAGCAAAAACAAAGAAAACCATAGATCAATTTCCTTGATGAATATCAATGTAAATTTTTTTAAATAAAATACTGCCAAGGAGATTACAGCAATATATCACCAAGATCATACACTACAACAAGGTGGGATTTATACCAGGAATTCAGAACAGGCTCGGTATTAGGAAAACTATCTACCTAATTAACCACATCAATAACAGTAACAACAAAAATCATATGATTATGTCAGTAAGATGCAACAAGAAGCCTTTGACAAAATACAATACCCGTTCCTATTTCAAAAACAACAACACTAGAAAGCATAGGGATCAATGGAACCTTTCTTAAAATGATAAGTAGTAACTATCCGAAACCAAGAGTAAGCATTATCTGTAATAGGGATAAACTTGAAGTCTTTCCAATAAGATCAGAAGATCAGGAGTGAAACAAGGATGTCTATTATCATCATTATTATTCAATATTGTATTAGAAATGTTAGCTATAGCAACAAGAAAAGAAAACAATTGAAGGAATAAAAATAGGCAATGAGGAAACAAAACTATCACTCTTTACAGATGATATAATGGTATACTTAAAGAACCCTAGAGAATCAAGTAAAACACTAGTTGAAACAACTTCAGCAAAATTTCCAGATATAAAATAAACCTATATAAATCATCAGCATTTCTATATATTACCAACAAATTCCAGCAGGAAGAGATAGAAAGAGAAATTCCATTGAAAATAATTGCAGATAATATAAAATACTTAGGAGTCTACCTGCCAAGAAAGACCCAGGGATTATAGGAACACAATTACAAAACATTTCTTACACAAATAAAGATAAACCCAAACAATTAGAGAAATAGTAGTTGCTCATGGGTAGGCCAAACCATTATAATAAAAATTACAGTTCTACCTAAATTAATTTACTTATTCAGTGCCATACAACTCAAACTACTAAAGAATAATCTTATAGAACTAGAAAAAACAGGACCAAAATTCATCTGAAAGAGCAAAAGTTTAAGCATATCAAGGGAATCAATAAAAAAAAAGTTGAGAAAAGCAGCAGGCCGTTCCAGATTTCAAACTATACTACAAAGTGATAATCAATAAAACAATCTAGTACTGGTTAGAAAAACAGTGGTCAATCAGTGGAGCAGATTCAGTATATAATACATAGTAGTAAATAGCCAGGAAACCTAATGTTTGACAAACCGAAAGATCTAAGCTTTGGGGAATAAGAACTTGACATTTGACCAAAAAATTGCTGGGAAAACTGGAAATCAGTTTTACAAAAACTAGGCATAGATCAACATTCATGACATATGTCAAAACAAAGGTAAAATAGATCAATGATTTAGACATAAAGGGTGACATCATAAGTAAATTAGGGGAGCACAGGAAAATGTATCTATCAGATCTATAGATAAGGGAGGAGTGTTTGACCAAACAAGAGATAGAGGAGATTACAGGAAGTAAAATAGATCATTTTGATTACATGAAATTAAAAAGTTTTTGCACAAAGTTAATGCAGTGAAAATTAGAAGGAAAACAGGAAAATAAGAAAAAATTGTAACAAGTTTTTCTGATAAAGGTCTTATTTCTCAAATATATGGAGAATTCATAAATTTATAATTTATTAAAATAAGAGTCATTCAAATGATAAGCAGGCCGACTTCAGAAAAACCTGGAAAGATTTATATGAACTGATGCTGAGTGAGGGGAGCAGAATCAAGAGAATATTGTACATAGTTACAACTATGTTGTGTGACAACTAACTTTGATAGATTTGGTTCTTCTCAGCAATGCAAGATTCTAAGACAATTCCAAAAGGCTCATAATTGAAAATGCTATCCATATCCAGAGAAAGAATTATAGAGCCTGAATACAGATTGAAGTATACTATTTGTTCTCTCTCTTTTTTGTTTTGTTTTGTTTCTTCTTTCTTATGGCCCATTCCATTGGTCATAATTCTTCTTTGCAACATGACTAATGTGAAAATATGTTTAATGTGAATGTATATGTAGAGCCTATATCAGATTTCATGCCATCTTAGGGGAGGGGGTAGAGAGAAGGGGAGAAAATTTGGAACTCAAAACGTTGTGCAACTGAATGTTGTAAACTAAAAATTACTTCTTTTTTTTTTAAAGAGTCATTCGCCACTTGACAAATGCTCAGAGGATATTAACAGGCAGTTTTCAGAAGAAGAAACCAAAGCTACCAGTAGTAACACTAAAAAGTATTCTAAATCACTACTGATTAGAGAATGAAAATTAAAACAACTCTAAGGTATCACCTCACTCCTATCCAATTGGCTAACATGACAGAAAAGAAAAATGACAAATGCTGGAGGGGATGTGGAAAAATTCGGACACTAATTCATTGCTGGTAGGGTTGTGAATTAGTCCAGCCATTTGGGAGAACAATTTAGAATCATATCCAAAGTGCTATAAACCTGTGCATACCCTTTTACCCAGCAATACCACTACTAGGTCTATATCCTAAAGAGATCAAAGAAAAGGGAAAAGGACCTGTTTGTACAACCATATTTATAAGAGTTCTTTTTGGTCTGTCAAAGCACTGCAAATTGATGGGATGCTCATCAATTGGGGAATGGCAGAACAAGTTGTGATATATGATTCTGATGGAATACTATTGTGCTATAAGAAATGACTAGTGGAGTGGTTTCGGAAAGCCCTGTAAAGACTCCTATGAACTTGTGCAAAGTGAAGTAAGCAGAACCAGGAAAACATTGTACACAGTAACAGCAATATTGTAAAGATGATCAACTGTGAAAGACTTAGCTACTCTGATCAAGACAATGATCCAAAACAATCAAAGGACATGTGGACGAAAAATGCTATCTGCCTCCAGAGAGAAAACTGATGAACTCTGAATGTAGATTAGAGCACACTTTTAAACCTTGTTTTTATTATTTTAATTTGGGTAAGAATGGTTCACAACATGGGTAATACAGAAATATGTTTTGCATGACCTTACACGTATAATCAAAATCAAAGTGCCTGCCTTCTCAAGGAGGGGGAAGATGAAGAAGGGAGGGAAGGAGAGAATTTGGAACTCAAAAGTTTTTTATTTGTTTTTGCTTTTTGGAAGGGGGAGGGCAGGGCAATTGAGGTTAAGTGACTTGCCCAAGGTCACATGGCTAGTTTTGTGTTAAGTTTCTGAGGACACATTTGAACTCAGGTCCTTCTGACTCCAGGGCTGGTACTCTATTCACTGCACCACCTAGCCACCCCAACTCAAAAGTTTTTCAAGATTTTTGTTAAATTTTTTACATATAATGGGGCAATAATAAATAATTTTTTAAAAGTCAAAAGACTGAAAAAAATAAAAGAAAATATTAAGGTATCTTAAAGTAATTACAACTGACTTAGAAAACAAACTGAGAAGAAAAAAAATTTAAGAATCACTGAACTACCTGAAAGCCACCACCAAAAAAGAGTTTACATATCATTTTTCAAGAAATCACAAAGAAAACTTTCCAGATCTCTTAGACCAGAGGGTAAATTGGAAATAGAATATATGTCACCTCCTAAATGAAACCCTCAAATGAAAACTCCCAGGAACATTATAACCAAAATCTAGAGACTCTAGCTCAATGAAAATAAAGCTACAAGAAGTAAGAAAGAAGGAATTCAAGGAAATGTAATCAAAATCACACATGATTTAGCAGTCATCACCAAAAAGAAGTAAATAGTTTGGAAAACAATATTCCAGAAGGCAAAAGATATAGCCTTATAGCCAAGAATAACTTGCCAGCAAAAGTGAGTGTTTTCTTTCAGGTGGAAAATGTATCTTAGATGGAATAGAAAACTTCCCAGCATTCCTGGTGCAAAGACCAGTGCGACTTCTTTTTTTTTTTTTAACTAGAACCTTTGGAGTACAAACAGAGCAGGCAAAACAAACATAAAAAAGTAAACATGAATGAACAATCAAAAAAAATTAAATAAGGATAAACTGTTTACATTCTGATTTGGGGACACAATTTGCATCCCCTCAGAACCTGATCATCGGGGGTCACAGAGGAAGCCTACTTAAGCTTCTGAGTAGGGGTTAGGGGTCCTGCTATGTTTTAATTATCTAAAAAGAAGACTGGAAAGGAAGAGAAAGGGAGATACATTGGGGGCAGAGAAGAGAGGGGGTGGATAGGGGAAATTATCTCATGTAGTTGGGGTGCACAAATAGAAGTCTATATAAACAAGGAGGAAGAGGTGGAGGGAGTGGGTGATATTTGAACCTGTTTCTCATGTGAACTAGCTAAGAAGGGAAAGATAAACACACACACAAAGAGGTGGGTACAGAAATATAATTTATTTAATAAGGAAACAGGAAGAAAAGGAGAGAACAGGGGAAATAAGAAGAGCAGATTAAAGGAAGAATTACTTCTAAACAAAATAAACTATAATTCAGAATGTACAAACATATCTACATCAGCTCTTTTTGCAGTAAAGAATTAGACAATGAGGGGTTGCCCATCCATTGGGGAATTGTTGAACAAATTATGTTATATAAGTGTGATGGATTATTAATGTGCCATTTAAAAATGATAAAGAAGATGATTTTAAGGAAATCTGGGAAGATCCATCTGAATTAATGCAGAATAAGAACAATTTATACAAAGACAACAAGGTTGTAAAGACAACTTTCAAACTGTTTTATTAAGTTTTTATTGTACTTTCAGATCCAAATTCTCTTCCTCCTACTTCCCTCCCCTCCACTGAGAGAGAAAGATACAACATATAGTCAAGCAAAACAAATTCCTACGTTGTCATGAAAGACTAAGAAACTCTAATCAATGAAACAACGACAACTCTGATTCCGGAGCGCTTACAATGAAACAAACTACCCACCTCCTGATAGAGAAACAAAGGACTCAGTGCAGATTGAGACTTTTTTAGGACATGGCTAATTCAGGAATTCATTTTGCCTGAATATACATGTTACTAACAGGAGTTTTGTTTTTCTTTCTTTCTTAGCTACAGAGGAGGGGAGAGGTGGGAGGGAGAGAAAGTAGATTTTTGCTAATGGAAAAAATAAAATGCAATTTAAATTTTTAAAAAATCAACTTCAAAGGTGCAGAATAAGAAGCTGTGGCTAGATGGAAATTTGTTCGAAAAGAATCTGGAGTTTTGAAGGACCACAAGCACAGTATTAGAAAGTAGTGTGTAGAGCCATACAGAGAAACAAACGCAATCTGAGGTTGCACTAGAAGAGACAATGTTTCCAGGACTAAAGACAAAAGTCCCACTGTGCCCTGTCCTGGTCAGCATACCCCTGAAATATATATTTACTTTTGGACACCATGTTTTGGGAAAGACATGGATAAGCTTAAAAGTGGTCTCCAGAGAAAAGTTACCAGAATTAGTAAAGGGCCATGAAAACATGGCACGTGAGGGTTAGTTGAAAGAACTGGGAATATTGAGCTTGGCGAAGTGAGGGCTTGGTGGACATCGTAGCCTTCTTCAAATAGCTGAAGAAGTAGTGTATAGAAGCAGCATCAGATCCATACTGTTTGTCCCCAAAAGGAAAAACCAGGAGTAACTGATGGAAGTTGCAGAGAGATAAGCTTATATTTAATGGAGGGAATAACTTCCTAAGAATTAGAACTATCCAAAAGTGGAATGAGATTTCTTGGGAGGTAGTATGCTCTTCTTCAATAAAATTCTTCAAAGTTTGGGTAACAGCTCAGTGAGCAAAGGAGGTCAATATTCAGATATAGGCAGTGACATGCTACTAAATTTGTAACAGCTGACTGGGAGAGGGAGTAAGAATGATCCTCAGGAATCACTTTTAAATTTCTTATGCATTCTTAACATTTTCTCTATCACTTCACATCTAGACAATCACAAAACAATAAATCAAGCCCTAGGTATAAATGCTCATATTGAAAATTTAGCAATAGACTCCATCATGCCTTTTAGAGCTGGCTCTAACACACTCCTGGGTATTGGCTAGACTAGGCAACCTCTAAGGAGCCTTCCAACTCTAAGATTCACTGTCTAATGCATAGATGCATAAGATGAAGTGGCTGCTTCCCCCTAAGAGTTCCCATTATTTCTACTTTAGCAACAAGTTCCTCCTTTTTGGTCAGAATAGAGACCAAATGACAGTCAACAAATATTTATGAAGCCCCTACTATATGCCAGGTACTGTGCTACGCCTTGGGGCTATTTTTTTAAAAAGTCAAAAATCATTAAGGCAAATCAAGAACTTACGAGCTGCTCTGCCTTTGGTAAAGAACTGTAGTCAATGTCTGAATGTTTGAAGGGCTCACCCACTGTTCTATCAGGCTTCTCTGTAAGACTTGTGATTTGTTTCCTGACTTCCTCCATTTCCTTCTTCTCTCCAGCTGTGTAGCATTGTCATCAGAATACATCATTTCTGTTTCTCCCTGAGTTGATCTTCACACACCTACTACATGTACCCAGTCCTCCAGCCACACTGGCCTATTTGCTGTCCTGAATACACAACATTCCTTCTCTCTTTTTCATGCCTTTGCACAGGCTGTCCCTCATGCCTGGAATGTTCTCACTCCTCACCTCTTCCTCTTAATAATAACTAACATTCACATAGCACTTTGAGATTTGCAAAGCACTTTACAAATATTCCATTTTATCCTCACAATAACATTGGGAAGCTTTTTACATGAAGAAACTGAGGCTAAAAGGTTAAGTGACTTACTCAGGATCACACAATCAGTCGGTATCTGATTTAGGATTGGAACTCAGGTCGTCTTGACTCCAAGTCCTGTGCCCTAGTCACTATATTACCTGAACCTCCAAGATCCTTCAAGGTTCAGCTAATACACCATCTCCTTCAAAAAGCCTTTCCCATGTCCTCAGTTGTTAGTGCCTCTGCTGCAAATCACTTTGTTTTCTATATGTTTGTAGATATTTACCTGTGAACATGTTGTATCCCCCCAGATTAAATGTAAACTTTAATATTGATTTCATTTTATAATTGTATTTATTTTATGTATTATATATAGCTATAAATTCCTTTTATATTTGTATCCCCAGAAATTAACATAGTCTCTTGCATATGTTAGGTGCTCATAAATACTTTAATTGATTGACCTAAATCTTCTCCCCACTCTGGTTCCCAGATTCCCTCACATGAGTACATCTTCTCACTACGCAATATTATCCTGTTCTCTCTCCTCCAGTGTAAAAAAAATCTATTCTGTGCCTTTTTGAATAATGTATCCCCTTTGGTGGGAGCCATATTATAAATCGAAGGCTTCTTCCTTCTAAGACTTAGTGATATTATGAAGGAGAAGAAAAAATCTGAGAGGGAGAAGTGAGGATTGGCTACATTACAAGCTATAGCAGTGGCATCTGTGACTTCTTTCTTCAAATACCATGGAAGCCTCAGGAAGACTGGGTCACTGATCTGGGTCAGCAACTACACAGTATGACCAGTTCCCCCAGGGGCCTGATCTCATCCTCAGTACCAGTTCCATTGTCTTATTTTAAGATGGGAGTGAAGGATACAGTGCACACTCCAAAAATACTTGGCATGTGCATTTGGCTCTGTTGAGCCAGGTATCTGATACTTGATCCTGGAAGGGGCTCAGCTGTCAAAAAGCCTGGTATCTGGGTAATTGGTGGTTGCAGAGAACTAGATGTATGCTGCAAGTAGAGAAAGCTGTACTTCTACATATCACAACAGACTTTAGCATAAAGAGGCTTCCAAACCCATTTCTTGATAGGATCTGGGGCTAGGGCCCTCTGGCTCGACTGGTCAAGTGATGACAACTCAACTATTCCATCATCATGGATAGATTGCTGGGTCCAGTGTCAGAAAGACTTGAGTTCAAATTCAGCCTCAGGCACTTATTTGTTGTATGATCCTGGGCAAGTCACTTGACCTCAGTCTGCCTCAGTTTCCTCAACTGTAAAGTGGGGATAATAATAGCACCTACCTCCCCAGGTCAATATAAGGATCAAATGACATGATATTTATAAAGTGCTTAGCACAGTGTTGAGCATATAGTAGGTGTTAGTAAATACTTGTTTCCTTCCTACTTACCCAGACCAATTAAGACCATGGAAATGGTTTCTGAAAAATTACCATCCTTATCCCACGATTCCCTGTGTCATTTGGAAAATAGACATACAGCCTATCTCCAGTCCCATACTCAAGTGTTTCAAGTTTAGAAAGACCTATCTCTGTCAAACTCTGCCTCTTCCCTCAAGAAACAACTAAATCCCACTGAACCTCAGTCATGTGATCTTATCATAAGAAAATTACTGTTCCTATAGGAACAGAAAATGTGCTTAGCTATTGCATATAAGGTCTTACTCTTTTCTTAGAATCAATATCGGCAATAGAACAATGAATAATGAACAATGCAATATGGAGCGGCCTGCTCCGTGCTTCTCTTAGATCTAAGCAGTTTCTGGAGAGTACATACCATTTACCACTCCAAATTTAAGAGTTCTAGAAAATGCATAGTTCAGTTTGTTAATGTCCCACACCATCTGCCCCCACCATTCCTGCTATTGAGCAAAAAAGTGTGGATAATCTCATAAAGTTTGCCATTAATATTTGATTCATACATCCAACAGGGCTGGGCTTTAGAAGACTCATACTTGGAAAGAGGAACCACTTACAACACAAAAGATGGACTTGGATTTCTTTTTTTTCCTTTTTAGGAGGGGATATGCAGCGTAATTGAGATAAAGTGACTTGCCCAAGGTCACACAGCTTGTAAGTGTTAAGTGTCTGATGCCAAATTTGAACTCAGATCCTTCCTGACTCCAGGGCCAGTGCTTTATTCACTGAGCCATCTAGCCACCCCAGAATTTTTATTTCTTAAGGCCAAGTACTTTTTTTTGTCAGAGAGCTTTGATTCCCACCATGGCATGTGGATTCAGAGGTGTGTAAGCAAGAACAAAGAAGACACAAAAATAAACTCTTTCTTTTCTGGTTGTTTTCTTGCCTCCTCTGCCTCCCTTTCTCTGACTTAGACCCTTCTATAGTCCCAGGCCACTCTCTTCTTCTACTGGATAATGTCACTTATACTTACCTACTTTTTGTTGTTGGTTAGTCATTTTCAGTCATGGCCAACTCTTTGTGGCCCCATGTGGAGTTTTCTTGGCAAAGATACTAGAGTGATTTGCCATTTCCTTCTCCAGCTCATTTTACAGATGATGAAGTCGAGGTACACAAGGTTAACTGACTTGCCCAGAGTCACCCAGCTAGTAAGTGTCTGAGGCCAGATTTGAACTCCTGATAATGAGTTTCCCTGGTATCAGGCCAGGTATTTTATCCACCATTCAACCTTGCCACCCTTACTTACGTGCACATTCCTTTTATTCCAAACAAGTAGCCAAAGCAAGGGAGAGAAAAGGTAGGAGTCAGATTGAGGGAGATGGGATTATATAGTAAATAGTCCCCATTTTGCAAGATAGTTAAATTGAGGCACAGATGGGGAAACTGAGGTCAAAAAAGGGGAAGTGTTTTGGACAAGGTCACACATGAAGCAAGCTACAGAGCCCTGATAGAAATAAGATCTTTTGGTACCTTGGATGGGTGATAGGGGTAAAGGAATGCTTTCTCCACTCTACTCTGATGTGACATGACTGTCTTGGTTTAAACTTGGCTCTCAGGACCTGTGGATCCTCTATTGACTTTCCCCCATACGTCTTCAAGCTTGGATAGTTGTCAATGATTACAAGGGCCTTGGGGCTGCTGTGGTTCTTCCTAGTTCAGTCTCTTCTTACAAAGCTCTAATACTCCCTCTTGTGGGCAAAGGAGGGAAAGAAGGAGGGGAGGAAAGGACAGGAAGATTGACCAGAGGAAGGACACAGGAGAAAAGGGAAAGGGAGAAAAGAGATCAGAAGAGGCAGAAGAAAAAGACCTCTGCTCACAGTTGGGCAGATCACTACTCCCTCTCAAATACTGCCCAAGGAAAGACCTTTAAGAGGAAAGCTTAGGGGATGCCTCTGATGCCCTGCTCGTGGAATTCCGGGACAGTAGGGCTACAAGGCACCTTAGAATGCAGAACGTAAGAATATAGAATGTTGTCACTGAAAGGGACCTCAGAAGTAGTCTAGTCAAACCCCACTCAACTTTCACAAATGAGGGGAGAAAAAAAGCTTACAGAAAAGCTCAAGTTCACACAATGAACTTATTTGTGAGGGTGTTGATTCTGTCTTCCACACAGCCTCTAGTCTTTGGGAGCCCCAAAGAAAGACATGTCATATACATGGAATCATTGGATCACATACATACATGTGTCGTATATAGAGAATCATAATTGAAAGGACCTTGGAGATCATCTAGTCCAACCCCCTCATTTAATACATGAGGAAATTGAGGCCTCTACCTAGTGGTGACATGATGTTGAAGGATACAGTGAGTAAGATGAAAATCCAAGAATTGAATCCAGGTCCTTAGGCTCAGTCAGCATTCTTTTGCTGTCCACTATACCTCTTAATTTACCACAACTTGACTCTGTAGACAATGGGACCTATAGAATCATAGAATGATGGTGGTAGAGGTGATGTGGAACCTAAGAACCCAGAATTTTACACCATAGAATCTCAGAAACTCAAAGGCCACCTACCATCTGATCCTTCCCCAATTCATTATTACAACAGAAGAAACAAACCTGAGAAGGAACTTGCAGAGGATTATGCAGTGAGTTAATACAGCTGGGATGAAAGTTTGGTTCTCCTTCATTTTCACATCTAAGTCCTAAAGCCAACCGGAGCCAGAAGCCCTGAGGATTTTATACTTGGCTTAAGCTGCAAAGAACTCTGAAATCATCTCAAAGTTGCTGAGTTCCTACAGGCAGCCAGAGGAGTTTCACTGAATCAACAAAACATAAACCATCTTCTTTCAAAGGCTCCATGGAAACAGCCCCTTCAATAGACTTTGTTATCCAGATTGGTTCTCTTCCTGAAGATAACTCTAGTTCACCCAAATCAATGCCTGTTACACTGCCAGCTCAGTCCCTGAGAGCTCGGATCTATTTCTGTGTGAGGTTATTTTTGCCACCTGAATGACTCCACCCCAGCCTTATCTCAGCTCAGCCCCACCCTGCCCTAGCCTATCTGGGCTGCCACAGCAAAAAAAAAAACAAAAAACAAAACAAACCTATGAGATGCTGATGCTATCTACTGGAGGAGATAATAATAAATCAGAATGTTTTCTAAAGTTTTAAACAGAGGTTTGTAAATGGTCTCTACCTACCAGAATGGTCTATACTTGACCTATCCCTTACAAAAAAACCCACCCAGAATGGCTAATTATTTTTGGCCTCATCATAGCATCATTAACATCCATATTGTTATCATCACCATCATTTTATCACTAGGTCTCCCTCATACTCTGGAACCCTGTGCAGGTTCAATCAGAGGCATTTGGGATATTTGATTATCCAGATCCTGGCCTAATCAACCAGTGCAATGCTCCCTATTGCCAGAATAAAGGACCAGAAATGCTGTTCAGTTACTTCAGGCATATCTGACTTTTTGTGACCCTATTTGGGGTTTTCTTGGCAAAGATAATGGAGTGCTTTGTCATTTCCTTCTCCAGATCATTTTACAGATGAAGAAACTGAGGCAAACAGATTAAATGACTTGCCTAGGGTCACACAGTAAATATTTGAACTCAAGAAAATAAGTCTTCCTGACTCCAGGCCCAACACTCTATCCACCGCACCAACTACCTGCTCCAAGACCAGAACTATAATAGTTAATTAAGCCATAATAGGAATGTAACTAAAAGCAAAAAAAAATTGACGAACAGAGTAATTTTCAATCTTCCACAGTCAATTGGACCAAATCAGCCTCTAACTTGTTGACGGTCAGAGCTGAACAGAACAGGCTAGAGACAGAGTCAGAATCAAACAAGTTTAATTTCAAAGTGAGGGAAACTACTTGCATGCAAAGATTCACGTCTTCCACCCCTTCCACCCTTGCCTAGTGCGGTGACCCACGTTAGCATGACTGAACCTTTTTTATATACTTGTGGCTAGACAAAGAGTCAAACAGTGTAGTTCAGCAACAGTATTGAAGTATAACAGAAATGGTGAAACAAGGTTGTATAGTGACAAAAGTCTGTTCATGGGGGGCTTCATGTCTGGGCCTGTTGGTGCTTGCCTAGGCTCAGGGACCATCATTTCCACAGGGCAAGCACAAAGGATTGTTGTTATGCCAAGCTCAGGGCATAGCCAGCTTGCTGGGCCTTAGCTCTGGAAAACAGAGTATCTCCTAATATCTTGATAACACACAAATGGAAGCAACCTCTTATAAATTCCAAGGGGATTATGACTTAATTATCTCCTTAATTATTACAAGCCCTTCAAACATATTTGAGAAAGGGAACTAGAAATCTCTGAATTTACAAACCAGGGGCTAAAAATATTTAAATTCATTCTCTTCTACCTCATGAAGGTCTTCAGAAGCCTTTTGAGGGTAGGTTGGAGATCTTCTAAAGCTTTTTTGTGGTACAGACTAGAGATCTGTGGAAGGAAGTTTAGTGGAAAGAAGTAAATTTGGAATCACAGGACTTGAATCCTGACTGCCTCTTACTGACTTTGTGACCCTGAGTTTGTCACTTACACTCTCTTAGTGTTAGTTTTTTCACCTGTAAAGTGTGTGTGTGTGTGTGTGTCTGTGCGTGTGTGTGTGTCTGTGTGTGTGTGTGTGTGTCTGTGTCTATGTCTGTGTCTGTGTGTCTGTGTGTGTGTCTGGGGAAAGAGAGTGGACTATTGCATCTCTAAGTGGCCTTTCAGTTCTAGAGCTGTGAATCTCTAATTTCTTGCCTTGGCTCCATGGCCATCTGGATTATGCCTGGAATTTTGGACTGAATTTGGGAACATCATGACAATATTATTCCATGTATTCTTGTTTTGTATCCATGTTCTGAGCACATTCATAACTTGTTTCTCCATCTTTGTTCACAATTTTTTTTCAGCAGCCCATGTTTTTATATATTTTGATATTCAAAAGACTCACCATCAATAAGAGCCCTTACTAGGCAATACCACTGTTCTGTAGACAAACATACAGCCTTCTGGGAAATGTAGTTCAAGGAATTTATTCTAACAAGAGGTGTTCTCTAGGATCCGACTATCATAGGAAATGACGTTCTAGAATTTTTTACTTGGCATCACCCACTGTTATTACAATTTGTCATTATAATATGGTCTAAAGTTTACAAAACACTTTTAGGTTTGGCAGAAGAAACTTACTTCAATAGCCCAAAAGCATGGGACAGAGTTAGAAAGGCAGAAGGAAGGAGAGGGGAGGCAGCCTTAGTGAAAAGAGCAGTGACCTTGAAGTCCATATCTGGGTTCTAATCCTCAATTTCTTGATCTTTAAGATGGTGGTGGCAAATTCAGATAGAAGTGGGGGCCACTAAACTATGCATAAGGATCCGTAAGGATTGCACATTAATTTAGAAAACCACATATTAATATCATCTATATTTTATTGTATTTTTATTTCTTTCGTTAAATATTTCCCATTTGCATTTTAATCTGGTTTGGGCAATACTTGGGAGGATTGTGGGCTGCATGTAGTCTACTGGGTTGTGATGGCTAAGGTCCCCTGTATCTCTAACATTCTATGGTCTAAGTTCCTTTTCAACTTCAACATTCTATTACCTACCATTCTATAGTCTAAAGTTTCCTTCCAATGCTAACAATCTGTGATTTTATGTTTCATCTCAATTTATGCCAAACCATTACTATTTCATTCTAATTGAATATACTGAATTTTATTAGGCTGTGACCTTCGCTGAAGCTTCAGTTTTTCCTTAGATATCATAAAGCATCTAAGACTATGAAACAATTGAACTCATGGAAAATGTGGTTAATAATGAAAAGCAGGGCTAGCCTTCTGCACAGCACGACGCTGAGAAGTTTGTCTTTGTTGCACCTCCCACTTCCTTCCCATAAAAGATACCTAGTCCAACTGCATGGAAGAACTCTCCCTACAACAACCCTGTCAGGTTGGCATCCAGCCTTTGCTTGAAGATGTTCACTGACTGGGATCTCCTTCTTAGGCAGCCTTTTTTTAGGCAGCACATCCTATTATTAGACAGCTCTGATTGTTAGTCAGTCAGTCAGATAGGCAGTCAACAAGCACTTAAAAGCACTTACTATTTGCCAGGCATTGTACAGACATTGGGGATACCAAAAAAAGGGGGGGGGACAGTTTTTAATCTCAAGGAATGTACATTTCAGTGGAGATGACATGAAGATAGCAAGGTATGTTTAAGATAAATACACAATAGATGGAAGGTGTCTGAAAGGGAACAGAAATGACAGCTGGGAAAGGTCTCCTATACAAGGTGGGATTTGAGCTGAATCTTGGAGGAAGCAAGAGAAACTAAGGCCAAGGTGAGGGGGCATGAGGCATGAGAAATAGCCATTGCAAAGGCATGGAGTCAAGAGATGGATTGACTTGTTCAAGGAACTGAAAGTAGGTTAAGATAGCTGGATTGTAGAGTGTGTGGAGAGGGCTGAAGTATAAGAAAATGGACAGATAGGAAGGAGGCAGGTTATAAAGAGCTATAAATGCCAACCAGAGGACTTTTTATTTGATCCTGGGGATTATGGAGAGTCATTGTATTTCATTGAGTGAGGGAGTGCCATGGACTGACCTACACTTCAGAAAAATCACATTGGTAACTGAATGGAGGATGGATAGGAGAGGAAAGAGGAATGAGGCAAGGAGATCACCTAGAAGGCTAAGTAGAGATGCATAGGAGAGATGTAGTAGAGAAAAAAAAATGACAAGATTTGGTAACGTGAGGTGTGGATATGTGGGGTGTGTAAGAGAGGAATTGAAGATGACATTGAAGTTGGAAGCCTGGATAATTGGGAAAATGGTGATGCCCTCAACAGTAAAAGAGAATTTCAGAAAAGAGTGGGGTTGGCCCTTACAATGGATTTGCTGCCAGAACACAGGTGTTATAAAAACCATTGCTAAACCTTCACAAAAATAGGCAAGGAAAAGACTCACATTAGCATTACTGTTATAGGATACATAGACTCTGGAAGTTCGCTGCAATTGGCCACCTCACTTATAAACATGGTGGAATTGACAGGAAAACCATTGAGAAGTTTGGAAGGGCTCCTTTAAATATGTCTAGATCTTGGATAAGCTGAAGGCAGAACATGAACGTAGTGTCACTATTAATATCTCCCTCTGGACATTTGAGCTCAGTAAATGTATTTTTTTTTTGCTTTTTTTTTTTTGGAGGGCAATTGGGGTTAAGTGACTTGCCCAAGGTCACACAGCTAGTTTTTGTGTTAAGTGTCTGAGGTCAGATTTGAACTTGGGTCCTCTTGACCCCAGGGCCAGTGCTCTATTCACTGCGCCACCTAGCCACCCTTCTCAGTAAGTATTACATGACCATTATTGATGTTTCAGGACACAAAGATTTTATCAAGAACGTGATTACAAGCACATCTCAGGCTATGTTGTCCTGATTATTGTCACTTGTGTTGGTAAATTTGAAGCTGGTATCTTAAAGAATGGGCAGACCCATGACCATGCCCTTCTGACTACCACACCAGGTCTGAAACAATTGATTGTTGGTGTCCACAAAATGAGTTCCACCAAGTTCCCCCTATAGCCAGAAGAGGTATGAGGAAATTGTCAAGGAAGTCAGTACTCATCTTAAGAAAATTGGCTATAACACTGACACAGTAACTTTCATACCAGTTCCCTATTGGAATGGCAACATCATGCTAGAACCCAGTTTCTTGAGTTGGAAGGTCACTCATAACGATTAATCCAGCTTGGCATTTCGCTTGATGTACTTTACATGAAAGTTAAGGTGACAATATATAATTTTGTTGTACTCCTTTTTTGATACTAGGTAGTAGGATCAGAAGTAGCAAAACCTGGATTCATACCTGTCTTCTGACTCCAGGTCCAATGCTCTTTCTATTATATATACTATTTTTCCATTCTTAGTTAACACGTGACTTTAAGGTTGGAGAGGTAGTATAATGTAGGGGACAAAGAGCTAGTCTTGAAGCAAGGATGATGTGAGTTTCAGAAAGGGTGCCAACGTAGCAAAGCTAGCATTTATAAATAGTTCTGTTAAGGTTTGCAATTTATCATCTCATTTGATTCATTGGTTAAGGAATTTTTCCCTCCTGAGGACTCCCAATACCAATGAATGTGAAGAATTCAGAGAAGCATGGTAAAACTTATAAGAATTGATGGCATATTGAAGTGAGCAAATCCAGGAAAACAATATACACAATTAAAACAACAATGTGACTAGAAAGACGAACAACAACAGCAAAATAAACCATACCATCTAATTTATAAATACTGAGCTTAACCCTGGGGAAGGGTTGAGAAAATTCACCCCCTTCCCTTCTCTGCAAAGGTAGGAGAAAACGGCTGTTTGATATTACAAATACTGCCAGATATGGTTGGCGTTTCGCTTTGTTTTGCTGAATCTATCTTTATCATAAGAAATGACTCTGGGCAAGTAGAGAGAAAGAGAGAGAGATTTGGAAATGAAGATAATGCTGAAGCAAAAGATACCAGTAAAAATAAGATTAAAAGAAAGGATAGAGTTAACTGAATTTTCAGCCAGAATTGGGGGCAAAAGGGGATAAGGATAGAATGTCTATTTTGGAATGAAGAATGAGAAAGGACTTTCCCAGGATTTTCCTGTCTCATTATAGTCCTCTTTTCTAGCACATTAGAGACTGGCAGCTCTGAACAACAGCGACCTCTGCTGACCAACAGGAACTACACATACTCAGAGGATAAAGCAGTCTCCTTAAGGCCCAGCAGTCAGAAATAACTTCTTGGAGAAATTTGGACTTGAAGTTTACGGAAGACTTAAAATAGGGCTTCTTTATCTGGAGTCCATGAACTTGTATTTTTAAATTTTTAATATTTAAAGATTTGTACTTCAATATAATAACTGAGAGGCAGTTAGGTGGTACAGTGGATAGAGTGCTAGGCCTGGAATAAGGAAGACTCATCTTCCTGAGCTCAAATCTGATCTCAGAAACTTACATGCTGTGTGACCCTGGCCAAGTCACTTGATGCTGTTTGCCTCAGTTTCCTCATCTGTAAAATGAGCTGAAGAAGGAAATGACAAACCACTCTAGTATTTTTGCCAAAAAAAAAATAGGGTCATGAAGAATCGGACGCAATTGAAAATGACTAAACAGCAACTGTTTCAGTATAATTGGTTTCCTTTCTATAGGAAATTATTTTGATAGGGGTCTGTGGGTTTCATCAAATTGACAAAGGAATCCACGACACAAAAAAAGTTAAGAACTCCTGATGTAGAGGATGGAAGCTCAGACGTGGGAAGAGGAAGGAATGCAGACATAGGATTATACAGAGGTCAAGGAAAAAGAATGTTGAATCTGGAGCCTGAAGACATTGATCTGAATCCTAGCTTTGCTACAGGGGACCTGTGGGACCTTTAACCTCTTTGATGGTCATTTTCTCATCTATAAAATCAGGTGGAGAGAGAATGGAATTCAATTAGATTAGGTTATCTATAAGAGATCTGACAGATGGAAAATTCTATGACTCAGCCTGTACCAGCAGAGCTGGGGAGGAACCTCAGACACAAAGAAGCATCATGTCA
Organism: Pseudochirops cupreus; assembly: GCA_028627135.1. NCBI lineage: Eukaryota > Metazoa > Chordata > Mammalia > Diprotodontia > Pseudocheiridae > Pseudochirops > Pseudochirops cupreus. The sequence goes on from CM053581.1 coordinate 259,274,667, forward strand.
AGGACCCAAGTCCAGGACTTCTGACTTCAAATCCAAAGTTCTTTCATTCATATCATTTGTACTGAAAGGTGAGGGGATGTGCCCGTCCCAGCAAAAAGAGCGTGTTCTCTACTCTTCTAACTCCCAGAGGTTTCCTGTCCCAATTCCATCTCCCAGAAAGTATGAAGATGCTCGAGGTAGCACCACTCAGCTCCAACCACACAAACAGAAAAGGGGTGTGTGTGTCTGTCTGTCTGTCTGTGTGTCTGTGTGTCTGTCTGTCTTCAGGGCTCCTTGGGAGGCTTTGTGGTCAAACAACCAAGGATGTGGGCAGGGTGACAGATACAGTCTTCAGTCCTGATGCTGCCTATTTACATGCCGTTTCTTATGCTTTCAGACATATTCATCATTCCCTTTCTAGCCTCTCCTAGAGCCTTAATTATAATACTTCAATACTTCAAGGACCTGTAATTTCATCACTGAGAGAGTTATTCCAGTGAACCGGAGAAGCAAGGTAGCACAGTAGAAAGAGTATTGTGGGTTATGGCCTCAGAGGAGCTGGAAGTCTGCCTCTTCTAGAAATTACCTGGGTGAATTTAGGCAAATTAGAGCCTCAGTTTCTTTCTTTTTTAGAAAATTTAATTTAATTTTTAGGTCTGTATTCTTTCCCTCCTACCTCTACCTCCCATTGAAAAAGCAAGAAAAATGAAACCTGTTACAAATATATATAACAAAGTGTAATGGTAAGGGAATTTGAAGATCTTCCCTGCCCCTTAATAGACCTAGGGAATTTGAGAACCTCCCCTAATTTGAAAATATACTCTACTCCCATAGGCTGAATGTGGTCACATGGAGCTTGCAGTGGGAGGAGTTTCCTGAATGGTGGAACAGAGCCCAACAGGAGAAGCTTGCTTAGGGGAGGCTTGTTTTTCAGGAACGCCCACACCTTGTTACTTTGTAATTAAGCAGTGGGTCACAAGTGTCTTGGTGCTTTCTGACCCTGGAGAAGACTGTGTATACCTCTGAGGCGAGATTTTGCTTCGAGGCTCACTTTAGGAAGAGTTGTGTGATTTGACCAGATGAGACTCTGGGCAGCTGTTGACCCCCCCCTTTCCCTCGCCTTTGAAAACCCAGATGTTGGTGCTTCTCTCTCTGGTAACTGTGTAGGTGTGCGATGGTCAGACAGCTGGAAGTCTATCTGTTTAATTGTGTTATTTTCTCTGTCTGTATTTTTTTTGCTGTCTGCTTAAAACTTTTGTTTGTATTTTCTCTGAAGTTCAGGGTGCTGACTTTTCCCCCTGAACTAGGTAAATGATATATGTTTGATTAAAGTAAGATTGTTAACCCTTTTTGAGTTGCTTTCCTCTAGAAAAGCAGATCAAAGAACCTGTGCTAGCAGCCATCCTTGGTATGCTAGGGTGCTTGCTATTTCATCAAGCAAAACGAATCCTTGCATTGGAAAAGTCATACAAATGTGTGTGTTTGTATATATGTTTGCAATTATGTAAAGACAAACAACTTTGAAAGACTTAAGGATTTTTCATTTAGTTAGCAACTACAACTGTATATATATGTGTGTAATACATACACACACACTCACACTCACACATATATACATACATACATACATACATACATACATACGTACATACATACATGTATGCCTCAGTCTGTACCCTGAGCCTATTACCTCTCTATCCGGAGGTGGGTAGCATGTTTAATCATGAATTCTTTGGAACAGCAATAGGTCATTGTATTGATAGAAGTTGCTATTTCTTTACAAAGCTTTTGTCTTTACAATATCATTGTTATTGTATAAATTGTTCTTCTGGTTCTGTATACTTCACTTTATATCAGTTCATAAAAGTCTTTCCAGGTTTCTGAAACCATCTCCTTCATAATTTCTTATAGCACAATAATATTCCATCACATTCATATATTACAGTCATGGACACTCCCACCAACTTCAATTCTTTGCTACCACAAAAAGAGCTGGTACAAATATTTTTGTGTACATGTATATTTTTCCTCTTTCTTTGATTTCAAGTATACGCCTAGTAGAGGTATCTCTGGGTCAAAGGATATATACAGTTTAATAGCTTTCTGGGCATCATTCCAAATTGCTTTTCAGAATAACTGGACCAGTTCACAGTTTCATCAACAGTGCACTAATGTACCTGTTTTCCCACAACTCCTCCAACATCTGTCATTTTCTGTTTTGGTCCACTTTTAGATTTTAATTTTTTTTTTCTATAACATGAGGAAGTTGGATTAGATTGCCTCTGAAGCCCCATTCAATTCTAGACCTATTTTTGCCCCCAAGTCTTCATCTCTTCCAAATTTTCTCATAACTATTTAGGGCACCACCATCCTCCCAGACACCAGCACTCACAAGCTGGGTGTCATGCTCAACTCTTCACTCTCTCTCACCTCCTATATCCAATCTGTCACCAAATCAGCTAGAGAAAGAAATAGCAAATGTATCAGTGTCTTTGCTAAGAAAACCTCAAATGGGGTCATGAAAAGTCAGACATGACTGAAAATGACTGAACAACAATATGCTGGGCATGTACTGAGTACTGGGGGTTCAATTAATATAGACAGGCCCCACCCTAAAAGACTTCACAATCTAGTGGGAGGAGACAACATACAAAAAGAGGCAGGAATGTGTGTGTGATGGGAACATTGGGAGCACCTAGTGGGAGGAGGCATCTCCTTCCATGGAACTGAAACCAGGAAGAACAGCAGAATGGTTTCTGTTTATTCAAAACTGGGGTCTGTAGTGAGTCATGTAGGTGGGGCTGAGGAATAGCTTTCTTTTTAGCTATGGTATTGTATTGTAGAATATATCCTTGATTCAATATTGTCTTCATTGGAAAGGGGCTTAGCAGGGGTGGCTAGGTGATTCAGTGACTCAGCACCGGCACTGGAGTCAGGAGGACCCAAAATCAAATCCGGCCTCCAACAGTAAACACTTACTAGCCATGTGACCTTGGGCAAGTTACTGATAATCTTTTAATATCATATTTTAGCAAAAATCTGATTTAATCAAACAAACTGCTTTGCCCTGTGTCTGTAACTTCAAAGACCAGAGGTGAGATTTCCCTTATCTTGGGACTTGCTCCACATGAGAGCAGAACAGACATCCTGAGATCATAAAATATAAATAGACCCTGCTCTGGTCCTTGTCAATTCGTACTTACAACCAAGGAACTCTGCATAGATGATAATGGAAGCCATAAAGTTTTGTGACATGGTCATCCTGAACTGGGATGGTTCTGAAATGTATAAAGAGTCTTTATGGGGGCGGAGCCAAGATGGCGGCGTAGAAGCAGCAACATATCGCAGCTCTCACATAGCCACCCCAAAATACCCATAAAATGGGACTCTAAACCAATCCTGGAACTCCAAAACGCACACAAAGATACTTCCCACTAAAGTCAGC
>CM053581.1:259278590-259301400 GCA_028627135.1 Pseudochirops cupreus
GGGCGCCCCCCCCCCCCCCCCCGAGGGAGCCCCAGGAACCAATGCCTCTAGCACCGTGCCCATCTGACCAGGAAGGACATTGGACAAAGGCTTGTCCCCGAGGTTGGAAAAATGGCAGAGCCACCTCCCAGTACCCTGTCCTCCAGTCTTCTCAAGACTTGGAGTGACAGGGAGCACGAGCTTGGCAGTGCTCCCACTTTCTCCATCTCTCACTGAACTCTAGGCAAGCATTGTGGCTGAAGGTAAGATTACTCACTTTATTATGGCTAAATTCTCTGTTCTAACCAATTGGTTCTACTCTCCCCTTGACCAGTCAGGTCAGGTGCATCAAAGGGGAAACTAAGGAATGTCTCCAGACATACCTGGTCCCTGACTACTTGAGGATCTGTTGTTTGAATACTCCCTCCTTATGCTTTCCTTATTCTGTCCCCTTGTTGGGAAGGGACCTGTTAGTGAAATTGGGAAGCCAATTTTCTCTAGTTAAGCCTCCCAGATCTCCCCATGTTCCCTTAGGAGTGTGGGAGATTGTTGAATGAATTGTTTAGGAGTAGGAAATTCCTGGGTGAGCTATTTCTGCCATCCCACCATCTGTTTTTGACTCCTGGATCCTAAAGTGTCCCCCTACCGTGGTCTACATCCAATTAAAACCCCAGGCCTGGGAGGGACTGCAGCCATTAATGGCTACTGAAGCCCTGACTCATTCAGTCCAGAGTGGGGCCTAGAACAGGTGAAAGCTTTTGAGACTTTGTAGCTTTACCCAATAGTCTCTATGATGAAGGAAGGAGAGAACGGGCTTTGGGAGCTGTTGCCTGTTTTTGAAAAGCTGCTACTGCTTTCCATGTGCCAAATGTCCATGGAGCAATTTGGAAAGGAAAGGGATATCTGACAGCCTTTTGGCCTTGCCATAGTCATCTTTAATTCCTACCAGGGAAATCGTTCTTTCTCTACTTTTTTGTGCCTGTTTTGGTCTTTGTTTGCTTAACCTCTTTGCCAGGTTTGTCTCCTCCAGGGTTTAAGCCCCAAGTTCTCCAGCCCACTGAACCTGGCATCAGGCATGTTCCAGAGTCTGACCCCTTGGATGTGAAGTCTGACACCCTTGAACACAATCCAGAGAGGTAGGGACAGTTCTACGCCATTTGCCAGCAGGAAGCACTTTCAATAGCTGAGACTTTCACCCTTTACCCCAAAGGAATTTGGGTCCCATTTATTTGAGGGGAGAATGATGAGGTATAGGCTCTAGCCCCCTTGAGCTCTCCTTGAATCTTCCCAAGAGAAGGCATTTGCCTAAGGTTGCGGACCTTAAATTGTCTCTGCCCAAGTCTTTAGCCCTCCTTTGTTCCAATAGTTTCCCACCCTTAATATTCCTGTTCCCACCCTTGAACTGGCCTGGCCCACCATTGTCTCCAGGTAGCCTCCAGCAACTTCCCACCCTTAATCACCCATTACTGGAGTCTGACCTCATCTGACTCCTCCTGAAGACCCTCCCCAAACTCCTCCTCTAGACCGCCCCTAGATTCCTCCCACAACCTTTCTGTATATAGAATCCCATCTCCCTTCCATGTGATATGTGAGAGAGCCACAAAATGCCCTAGCCCAGACTTATTCTCTGACAGACTTCCTCTGTCCTGCTTGCCCAATTCAAGCATCACAGATACCTAGGCTCCTCAAGAGTCTACTCAATATGGAGAACTTTCAATAAGTTTTACTTTTCTTTGGCTGAGAAGACTTGAGTCGAATTCTTTCGGCAGGACCCAGCATGTTGGTATTTTGGGGTCTCAGGCAACCTTAACCCTATTCGTGGGGTAACCTCTTCAGTACAAAGAGTAATAACAGGGACTAGGATTTAATTCCAACTTCAGTCATTTGTTTACTGAGTAACTTGGGAAAATCCATTTCTCTATCTAAACTTTACTGTCCTCATCTGTAAAATGGTGGTAATAAACTTTATGTTGTCTAACTCAGTTACTGTTAGCAGCAAACGAAAATGTCTGTGCAGTTCTCTATACATTGGTGAATGTCTGCCAATATAACTGTTCAAAATACTTGACCTGAACCAGTCTGATTCTAACAACAATGCCTTGAGGTAGATAGTAACAGTATCATTATCTATATTTTACATTTTACCATAGAACATTGTCTTCATCACTTTCTATTTCATTATCATAGCGCAACAACATAGAATTCAGAGCTGAAAAAGACCTCAGGAAATAAAACTTTATAGCATAGAAAATAAAACTAAAAGGAACCTGTGAACATAAAATATTCAATGTGGAAAGGACCTAGACTGTACAATGTTAGAATATTTGAGCATTCTAAGAAAGAACCTTAGAACCTAGAACATTAGAGATGGAAGGACCCTTAGAACATGGGATGTTGGAACATAGGGCGTTAGTAGTAAGAATATAGAACATTGATGCTAAATTAAAGATCATCCAATACAATTCCCACGGTCACACACTTGAGGAGGTGGAACCAAACCTGTTAACTAGAAATGTCCTGGTCCCAGTTCATACCAGCTGTCTGATTGTTAAATTTTCAACGTGAGCATTTACACCTCAGAAAAGGGTAAACACTACAAAACTAGGTTTATTGTTTTCTTGATTGTTTAGCTTTAAGAAAATGGTGTTGAAAACAATAAGGCAGATTAGATTTACATTTTCCTCTTTGAAAACCAGTTGTTAAATGTTTTACAGCATACCCCTCCTCTTAACAGACCATGAGTCTTTCCAGTTCACCAAGACACCTCCTCTAGTTATGTTAGTTCGAATCAGCTGCTGCACCATATGCAGATGTGTGTGCAGTTGCTGGGGGTGGGTTGCTGGCAGGCCTGTTAGAAATTTGGCCCCAAGTTTTCATTGTCTCATCATTTTGCAATTTAGCTGGGGGAGGGGAGGGATTTTTGTGTGTGTGAGAAACCAGGCACTGAGTGTGAGGGAATCATTGTGCTGGGCTTCCAGCCAGCCGGTGCAGGAAAGAACTGCCTTCTGTACCAAAGCCCTGGACACTCCAGAATAGCCAGCTGAGGGAGGCTAAACAGTGAATAAGGCTAACGGGATGGTGTGTCAGTGACTAGACCTCAATCAGGTCTGCAGTGGGAGGAGGTGGGAAACAGGGCTGGACTGGGAACAATGGGTGGAAGGTACAAAGAGGCAGCTGCTTTAGTCTCAGTATAGGGAAGAACTTAATACTTTGAAATGTCTTGAGGTACTGCTTTAAGAGGTAGTGAATTTCCCACTTCTGAATGTTTTTGACTAGATTCTGGATAAGCACTTCTCAAGGATGCTATAGAGAAATTCTCGCTTGAAGTAGGGGCTTGCCTGGCAGCTAGGTGGTACAATGGATAGCATACTGGGGCTGGAGTTAGGAGGACCTGAGTTCAAATCCAGCTTCAGATACTTTCTAGCTGTGGGACTCTGGGCAAGTCACTTAACCCTGTTATGCCTCAGTTTCCTCAACTATAAAATGAGTTGGAGAAGGAAAGAACAAACCAATCTAGTCTCTTTGCCAAGAAAACCCTAAGTGGAGTCACAAAGAATTGGACACAGTTGAACACCAACACCAACAGGGGATTGATTAGATGATCTCTGGGTCTCTTCCAGCTTTAAAATTCTTCTAATATAGTCCAAAGGAAACCAACATTATTGGGCTTTCCGATTTCAACGCTTCCACTGGCCAGATGGGGGGAAGTTGAGGTGAATCGCAAAATGACTAAGAAAAGAAAAGGGACTTGGTGGTGAACATATAGCTAAAGAGCTGGGAGCTAAAACCTGAAATGAGTATTCTTTTGGAAATATCATAAAGCCTCTCCAGTTCACTTCCTGGTGGTATACCAACTCAAATAATAATAATAGAAAAATAAAGTTCTTATAAGCTTTCCACGGTCAGGAAGATAGGAAGATGTCTGCTAGACATCGCTACCAGACAACATGAGTAATAAGAGTCCAGAATTACTTTGGCCAATTGCTCCTATCCCAACAGCTCTCACTAAAGACTTCTTTCCCTCTTCTTCTTCTCTTCTTCTTCCCCTCTTCTTCTCTCCTTCTTCCCCCCCCTCCCCATCTCCCTCAGGCGGCCTGGTAGAGTGGATAGAGAGTCAGTTGTTCACTTTTGAAGGAGACCAATGACATCACAGGTGATGTTTTGACTTACTCATGAATTAGATTTAAGTGAGGCAGAGTTGTACAAAGCTGTCAGCCTCATTCTCTCTTCCAGAGTCATCGAAATACAATGATAAGAGATAAGACAAGTGGCAATAAGCCTGGGATACAGTGAATGACCCTCTCTGATGCTTGACCAAGCCCTGAATGCTCCACAGCACCTGCTTTAGCCACCTTCACGGCCACCAGAACAGACTGTTGTATCTGCCCATTCTGCTGGTGGAAGTCTTCACATGCTCGGGGTAGACACCCCCCTAACTCACCAATGGGTTTAGACTTGCTGGTTACCCTCATCATGGGTTAGCCCATCTGTGGAGTGGTTTTATTGCCTTTTTGCATTTGATAGCTTCTTTGAACCACAGGTGAGATAGAGTTTGGTGACAGGTCACACAAAAGGTGGATGAGCAGCCCTGGAAAAGGCTTGGTAAGCCCTTCCACCAGAGGTGCTAGTCCTCTCTGAGTGGCTCATACACCCTGGAGAGCTAGTATCAGAACCAAGAAAGTCTGCATTTGAATACTATCTCTGACACATACTGTTTGACCCTGGGCAAGTCGCTTAATCTCTTTAGATTACAGAAAAGGTGATGACCTTTGTTTGTAAGAGGAGTTTTTTTGAGAGGCCCTTTTACCAACAAAATCATAGAACTAATCTCTATTTCTCATGAATCCAAGTTCCTCCATCTGCTCTCAAAAGGTGACCATCCACCTCTTCTCTTAATGTTGCTTCTCTTGGATTTCTGCAAGGATTTGTTGAGCAACTTAGGTGCCTAGCCCTGTGCTGACCCTAGAACTATGGTCTATGAGCTCCTCTTAAAGAATCAATGAAGTAGCCCAACTTTGATGACATAGTTCTTCTCAATATCTCAAGATCAATACAATGATCTAAGACAACTCCAAAAGACTCATGATGGAAAATACTATCCACATCAAGAGAAATAACTACAGAGTCTGAATGCAGATTGAAGCATACTATTTTTTCTCTCTCTTTTGGCGTTTTTTCTTTCTCAAGGTTTTTCCCTATTGTTGTGATTCTTCTTTTACAACATGACTAATGTGGAAATATTCTTAATATGATCGAACGTGTATAGTCTATAGCAGATTGCATGCCATCTTGGGGAGGGGGAGGGAAGGAAAGAGGGAAAATTTAGAACTCAAAATCTTAGAAAAGTGAATGTTGCAAGCTAAAAATAAATAAATAAAATTTAGAAAGAAAATGAATCAATGAGGTAGAAGAGGAGCCCTGCACTGGGAAATAGGAAATGGCCAGTAATTCTTTTCATGAGCTCGGGTAAGCTACTTCCCCTCTTTGGGTCCCAGTTTCCTCACACAGGAAATAAGGGGCTGATGCTAAATGATCTCTAGGCACTTATTCCATGCACTGGGGTCCTTTCTAGTGCTAACATTCTACTCTAACAATTTAGAGTAGCACTTTCAGTCACTTAGCTAGCATGTATTAAGCATCTACTCTGTACCTGGCAGTGTGCTAAGTGCTGAGGATACAAAGAAAAACAAAAAGCAGTCCCTGCTCTCCAGAAGGTCACAGTAAAACATTCCTCACAACTTCATGAAGTAATGTAATGTAAATTTTATTATTCCCATTTATAAATGAAGAAACTGAGAAGGACTTGTCCATGGTCACAGAGCTAGTAAATGGTCAAAAAAGGATTTGAACACAGGTCTCCTGGATCTAAATCTAACGCTCTTTACATTATGCTATGTTGCTTGCCAAGGTCCTTTGTTGTAATTCTAACAGAATAAATGAATAATTCATTTACTGAGTGCTGGGAATAAAAAAATAGAACAGAAAAACAGTCCCTACTTTCAAGGAGCTGACATTCTAATGGGGGAAACAATACATATGGAAGATTTTGGTCATTAATATATTATATCCTACAACCTAATATTTTGTATTCTAAACCTTTTTCCATTTCTAATGATCTGTGAGCTTCCTCTTATTCTAGCATATTCTCTGGTCACCAAGGGGTCTTCGGTATTCTAGGCAGGAGTTGAAGCAATTAATTGCGTTTATGAGTTTGCAGGAAAGGCTTTTTACCCTATCCCTTCCCTGGCATCAAGCATAATGTAATTTTGTGGAGACAGAAAGACTAATCAGTTTAGCAGAACTCCCACTCTCTATGGGAGTATGTGGAGATTTAGGAGTGGCCCCAGGGAGGCAAGAGTGGAGAATGTGCAGAAAACTCTTAATTCCAAACTGGGAAGTGACTCAAGGGCAAAGAAGGCTGATGGAGGCTCTTTCCTACCTCTGTTTTGCTCAGACAATCAGATCATCCATTTAGAACTACAAGTAGTGGTGTGCTAGAGCCCTCACCAGTGGCTTGCAAAAGTTGATTATTAAATTTTCAGTGTAAGAATTTACACCTTGGAAATTGGCAAATGGTACAAATCTTGGCTTAGTTTATTTTATTATTGATTTTCTAGACTTACGAAAGTGATGAAAAAAATGTTGCTAATGCAGATTAAACTTAAAAGTGAATTCTACTTACTCTTTTTTTCTTGTAAAAGCTGGTTGTTAAATATTTATCAACTTACCTCAGACTGGACGAGATCTTAGAGATCATCTAGACCAGACTCCTTTTATTTTATAGGCATCCCAGAGAAGTGACTTGACTAAGGTCACACAAGTTGTAAGAAGCAGAGTTCATAGTTGAACCATCAGACAGCTTATTCTAGTTATTCCAGAGATTTGAATTATTTTCCTTATTTCTAGATCATACCTAACATGAAGACGTAGCCAGAATGTTCTCTGAAGACTGTATATCCAGAGGCACCTAGAAGAAGGCAAACATAACCTTATACAAAAGCTTGTCCTTGACTCAAAAATGCACAAGGGATGGATGGGGATTTTATATTTGATCATGGAAGTAATAGGGTCTTCCCCTTCCAATTTGATTTTTCTTTTCTGGACTGGGTTACAGAGGCCATTCTTTGCCTTATTTTTTTTACCTTGCCTTAGTCATTGAATGGGCATTGCCTCAGTCAAACTGAGACCTGCTGAAGACCTTAGATTTAAAAGGCTAAGGTCATCCACCCCATCTGGGGCCACCTCCAGTCATCCTGATGTGTATCTGGTCACTGGACCCAGAAGGCTCTGGAGGAGAAAGTGAGGCTGGTGACTTTGCACAACCCTCCCTCACTTAAATCCATTTCACTGACATGTCATGGCATCATATCCATGATGTCATGGTCCCTCTTCTAGAATGAAGGACATAACAACAACAACAACAGAAATAATAGGGAGTCCCTGGAGTTTATTGAGCCCTAGCAGGGTGATGTGACCTGTGCTTTAAAAGGATCACTTTGGGAGCTTCTTGGAGGGTAGGCTGAAATGGGGAGAGACTTGAGGCAGGGAGTCCAACTAGCAGGCAATTGCAATGGAGCAGGCATGAGCTAGGGTAGATGTTATGTGAATGGAGAGAAGGGGATGTGGTAAAGTGATGTTGTAAAAGTAGTTACTCTGTTGCTTGCTACTTTCCTATCATGTGATTTAACAGGTTTTTCTCAGAGCCTTCCCATTCTAGTGTGTATCCAGAGAGCTGTGTCTTGTCTTTGTGTTCCTGGGAGAAAGGAACTGCTGTGGAAATAGACTAATTGTTCTATCTCTAGGCTGTTAAGCAGGACCCAAAGAGCTTAGAGCTGGTTAGATCCTAAGGAGACCTGATCCCAGGCTAGGACTAGACAGATCAGGTCGGAGAGATCCAAGGCATTTTCTATCAAAATTGTTTGTGTGAGACATTGAGGGGAGAAGCAATAAGCCTCCATAGCAGAAGAGAGAATGGGTGATGGTAGCATGTTTGCTGATTGACATCATCAGAATCACCTTCCCCAACCACATACATGCCACCAGGTAGTCTGAATGCCAGGGGGTACTATGTGTCTGTGCCTCTGCACTAGGTTAGCCAACTCCAATAAGCAGCTCACTTTGGTACTGACTGCCTTGGCACAGGCTGCTGTGTCCACAGGAAGCATGCCAAAGGTACATGTGCAAAGTAATTCTTTGCCTCAGGATGTAAGTCCTGCTGGTTGACACTGTTTTGATGCTTAGATACCCTGTCTGGGTTCTGACCACCTGATACCCAGACCATCTTCTGGTAGGGCAGACCTCTTACCTGTCTTGACCTTTGATACTACCTGAACTGATAATCCTGACAAGTCTACCTGAACCCATGGCCTTGTTCTGACCTTTAGCATCTATATATTGCCTCCTACCCCCAAACACTTATGCATTCTAGATGACTTATCTGGTTCTTGATTCATGGATCTATTTTGATCACTGGCTCATGCTTCCACCTTATTCTCCATTCTTGAGCTTGTCTCAACTCTTTTAGCCTTTAATGTCACGTTCCAACAATAAGTGGCCTATTGTCACATGTTAACAACCAGGAAGAACATCTAGTCCTAGAAATCTAAATTTGCATAGTTAGGGGAATTGAGCAGAAGTGGAACAGAGACCAAAGCAACAAGCTGTTGTTTAAACCAGGACTTGTGAATGAGAACATCCGGTCAAAGAGACAAGTCAGAAACACCAAAACCAGATTGAAACAGTGTAATGAGCATTATGAAAGGAATTTGTTGTTGTTGTTTGGTCATTTCAGTTGTGTCTAATTCTACATAACCCCTTTGGGGGGAGTTTTCTTGGCAGAGATATTGGAGTGGTTTGCCCTTTCCTTCTCTAATTCATTTTACAGATGAGGAAACTGAGACAAACATGGTTAAGTGACTTGCCCAGGGTCACACAGTTAGTAAACATCTGAGGCCAGATTTGAACCCATGAGGATGGGTCTTCCTGATCCAAGCCCAGTGCTCCATTCATATGCCATCTACCTACCTGTATGAAGGGAAACCCATATCTTAAAAATAGGAGACATAACAAAACCTTGTTGAGTTGAATTAACCAAGGGGATTTGAACAACCGAGAGAAAACCATAATAAAAAATGCTGAAGGAATAAATAAAGTATGTTTTCTAGTGTGGCTTAATGGAAGAATACTGTGCTTAGAAATGCAATCAGACAGCATGATCTTGAATTCTGATTCTGCCATTTATTGTGACCTTGGAGTCCAGTACTTAACCCTACTGGACCCATTTTCCCATATGAAAAATGAAGGGATTGAACTAGATAATCTTTAAGGTATCATCGACTCCGCACACTATTCAAGTATTTATTAAACATCTACTGTGTGTGACATACTGTGTGGGACCCTGGATTTCTCTGATTCTGTGATCCAGTGCTGGGTTCTATAGCACTCTGTAATTTATAAGATGATTATTTATAATACCTCCATAGTGTGAGAAATAGCTATTTCTGTCTTATGTTTAGTAACTAATTATTGTATCAAGACCAAAAGTTTTCCCTTTTTCTACTTCCCCATCCTGTGGTTGGTTTCTTTCTTAAAGACTGATCTAGGTCAAGATCTAATCAGACAGTAAAAGAAATTCTAAGCTTGGGCTAATGGGTGTATTCCTTCTCATGGTGTCTGCTCAAATATGTCCTGGGTAAATGTTGATTCTCCATATTATCAAGAAAAGTGAAATGGAAATTGATGTCTCTTTGACCAAGATTTGACCTAGGTCACCTACCCTAAGTTAGCCCACTTCCCGTTTGATTAACAAATCAGAGTTGAGTAGGTACCCCTAGGAACACCTCCTCTTTGAAGGGTATACATAAACTGTGATTTCACTGCCATTATGAGTCTTTGATCTAAAAAAGAGAGCCAAATGACCACCCTTTTATTAATAACTTCCTGGTCTTATTAATAAAATGACCAAGTTACCCAGAAACTATGTCTCTCAGACTTTTTAATCATCACAATAGGAAAGGGGAGAGCTATAAAAATTGTACTGGAAGCTGGATCCTGAATTTCTATTGTGAGTCTTTTATGAACTAGTTTGGAAAGAACTTGCTATTATATGGCCCTTCTTCTGTAGGAAGATCAAGGGTTACACATGAAGCTATTGAAGTTCAGTGAATTTAAGTGAATTGTCCAAGCCCATAAAGTTAGTAAGTAATAGAGTCAGGATTTGAACCCAGGTCTTCTGGGACAGGTCATTAAAAGAATCCATCGTCTCACATTACTTCATTCTACATCCACCTGAACACTATCTTATACCTCATTGTTGACAATGTGTTGTTTGTCCTTTGTTCTCAAAGAGGATCCTGACATCATGGAGAGGATGACTTGCATTGAATTGTATTTGAATGAAGGGAGAGCTGTACAAAGTGATCAGCCTCATTCTCTCTTCCAGAGCCATCTCTGTGGCCAGATATTCATCAGGAGTGGTCCAGGATGCAGTAGGAGACCTTGACCTTTTTAAGCTAAGGTCTTTCCAAGTTCTCGCTTTGAGTGAGGCAACACCCATTCAGTGAACAGGCCTGCTTAAGAAGTGAGTCAAAGTTGGCCCCTTTAATCAAAACACGGCCTTAGCGAAAGTATATGACATCATTGTTTTCCTTAAGATGCTTCTCCTGATCACCTACCTAAAGTTACACAGAACCTCAGAGACCACCCAGTTTAACCCCCTCCTTTCACAGATGAGGAAACTGAGGTCTATGGAGGTGAAGTGATTTTTGCAAGATCATATATGTCAGAGGCCAAATTTGAACTGAGGTCCTCTGCCTCCAGGATCTGTACGCTTTTCACTGTGTCACAATGAAGAGGGTAAAAAAGTCACATAAGATAGCACCACTTTCTCTCTTTGTTTTTCCACTCTTGTCACTTTCTGAAACATGTAGCATTTCTCTCTATGCACTTTTCAGCTTAATTGAATGGTTTATTGGTAGCTTATGCATTTTTAATAATGAACTGGCATCTATGTTAGAGACTTTCAGTTAAATTGTAGTAAAGTGCTTTAGAGCCGTTAATTAGCACAAACAGGCTTTGGTTTCATCCCAGGTTGTGTCCTTGTATACTTGGGGACCCTTCGTGAGGGCATGACATACTGACAGGTCTTCAGAATAAGTCATTTCTGTAGAGTTACATAATGCAAGAACACAAAACATGATTTTAGAAAAAGAGACCTTAGAACATAGAATGTTAGCTCTGGGAGAGATGTCAGAACAGAATGCTCAGAGGGAGCTTACACATTATCTAATCCACTTCCCTCATCTGACCTGAATATTCCTCATGTATAAAAGTTCCTCAATTTGTATCCTGTCCTTTTATCTTTTTTGACTATCATCATTCACATATATCCCAACTCCCTCTGAACCCTCTTTTACTCTATATGTTTTCTATAAAATTCTGAAAATCTATTAAACTTGATCCCTAGAGATGTCCTGAAGTCAGTTGGCTCTATCCTTTGTGGCCACCACCCAAGGGCAATCTGTTTGGAATCTATTAGCTCTGTCTACAGGAATCCAACTGACCCCAAATTCCTGTCCCCCTTTTTAGGGTGAGTCATTTCTCTAGAAACCCACACTCAGACTACTCTTTCTGAGTGTATCAGAAAGTATTTGACTACAGTGAGGGCCATATAGTAGCAGGTTATTTCCAAGCTAGGTTGTAACAGGTATACAATAGAAATTCAGGATTCAGTTTTGGACACAGTTTTTACAGCTTCTCTCTCCCCTTTCCAGCTCTATACTTTCTCTTTTTAGAGACTCTAGGTCATAATTTTCCTTATATTTTGCCCCCAAACAATATCCTCTCTGAGCTAATTGAGAAATCTCATTGCTTTAATCCTAGTTTTCTTCCAACGTTCACCTTGTTTCTTCTAACTCTCTTCTGAGTTCTTTGTCACATTCTTCTAACCTTGAAAATCTGGCTTCCAATAAACATTTTTATTAAGGTGACAATGATTTCCTTCCTCCTCATTTTTAGAGCAGAGAACAAAAAGAACTGAGCTAGAAGGGACCTTAGAACGTAGAATTTTAGACAGCAGAGTATAAAAAGAGAGTTAGAACCTTAGAAAATTATGGTGTTAGAATAAGGTCATAGGATTTTAGAGTTACAAGTCCTTAGAGATTATTAAGTCCAACTCCTTTCCTCCATTTTATAGATACAGAAAGTGAATTGCATGGATCCAAGAATCTCAGAGGTGATTGAAAGAGACCTTGGAGACCATCTAGCACAATCTATGCCCCATTCCCCTCCTTGGTATCTTTAACAAGTAGTCTGTCATTCTTTCTGCAAATAAGGATCTTTGTTGAAGGAGAAGTCAGCACCTTTCAAGGAAGCCCATCCCACTTTTGGACAGCTCTAATAGCTAGGAAGGATTCCTTGTATTTTGCTCATATCTGTATCTCTGCAACTTCTCCCTAAGTGCCAAGAATAATACATTTGTCTTCTCTTACAAATGACAGCTTTAAAAATATTGGACAGTGACCATATCTCCTCAAAGTCTTTTCTTCTGGTTAAACATCTCCAGTTCCTTCAAATAAACCTCTTATGACATAAACTCTAGTCATCTCTCCATTCTAGTCACCCATTCTGAATGTACTTCAACTTATAACTGTCCTCAAATATGGAATCCAGATATGAAATCAGTATTTCTTAAGTGATAAGCTATTCTCAGTAATACAATGATACAAGACAATTCTAAAGGACGTATGATGAAAAGCACTGTCCATCTCCAGAGAAAAACTGGTGGAGGCTGAATGCAGATTGAAGATACTTTTTCTTTACTTTCTCCATTTGTCTTGTTAGGGTCTTTTTGTTTGTTTTCTTTCACAGTATGACTTACTTGGAAATGTGTTTTGCATGACAACACATGTATAACCTATGTCAAATTGCTTGCCTTATCAATGGGAGGGGAGAGAATTTGGAATTCAAAATATTAAAAAAAATGCTAAAATTGCTTTTACATGTAATTGGGAAAAAATAAAATATTAAATTAAAACTATTTCCTAAGTGATCTGCCCAGGGTAGAGGATAGCAGAACTCTAACTTCCCTACTTCTAGATCTTGGTTGGTTGTTGTCCTTCATTCTGGAAGAGGACCAAAATGAATCACAATGCTAGAGTTCAGTTTCAATGTGTCTGACTGTGACTGATCTGACCAATATGAGCTTGGAATGCTCTACCACAGGTCGGGCACAAACAGTTCATGCAAATGGTTTGGGGCGGATTCTCCAAATTTGCACATCCTTGCGTTTCCTTTGAGCTGTTTCAATTCTGCTTTGCTCATAGAGCCATGCGCCTTCTCTGATGTGAGTACACCATGCTGAGCAGTCCTGTGCTACATGTCATACATACATACAGTCATGTGCTACATGGGCTACAGCCCATGTCATACAATCAATTCCAAAGTTCTTAAGAGAGACCTTGAGAGTGTCCTTGTATTGCTTCTTCTGACCACCATGTGAACACTTGCCCCGTGTGAGTTCTCCATAAAATAGTCTTTTTGGCAAGCATACATTTCGCATTCAAACAATGTAGCCAGTCCATCAGAGTTATGCACTCTGAAACAGAGTTTGAATACTTGACACTTTAGTTCAGGAAAGGACCTCAGTGTCTGGTATTTTGTCCTGCCAGGTGATCTTCAGAACCTTCCTAAGACAATTCAAGTGGAAGCAATTCAGTTTCCTGGCATGGCACTGGTATACTGTCAGGTTTCACGAGAATACAGCAATGAGGTCAACACAATGGGCTCTGTAGACCTTCAGTAGACAGTCTAATACCTCTTCTCTCCCACACTTTTTACTTCTAGATGTAAGGACTCTATTGAAGATACTTTAAAAGTGCATTCCTTTTAGACCTTAACAAAGTTGGAAGTCACAAGGGACTAAGACAAGGATTAATTATCTTGATTAACTTAAGGCAGAGGCCCTTTCAGGATTTCCTGTCTCTGGCATTTCTCTGGTGGTCCATCATGCCTGGAATTCTCTCCCTCCTTATCTCTGCCTCCTGACTTTCTTTTCTTTTCTTTTTTTTTTGGAGGGGGGAAGGCAAGGCAATTGGGGTTAAGTGACTTGCCCAAGGTCACACACCTAGTAAGTGTGTCAAGTGTCTGAGGCTGAATTTGAACTAAGGTCCTCCTGACTTCAGGGATGGTGCTCTATTCACTGAGCCACCTAGTTGCCCCAAAGAATTGGAATAGATGATTTCCTTTTTTTTTAAAGGGGGAAGGCAAGGCAATTGGGGTTAAGCGACTTGCCCAGGTTCACACAGTTAGTTAAGCATCAAGTGTGTGAGGTTAGATTTGAACTCAGGTCCTCCTGACTTCAGGGACAGTACTCTATTCACTATGACACCTAGCTGCCCCTCTCCTGCCTTTCTTGATGTCTTTTAAGTACCAGTTAAAATCCTCCCTTCTCTGGAAAGCCTTTCCTGATCCCCCTTAACTCTAGAGCCTCCCCTCTGGTGATTATTTCCAGTTTATCCTGTATAGAGATTACATATAGTTTGGTTGTCTCTCCCATTAGACTGTGAGCTCCTTGAAAGCAGGAACTGCCTTTGCTTTTCTTTGTATCCCCAGCACTTAGAAGAGTTCCTAGCACATAGTAGGTGCTTAATACACAGACACACACACACACACACACATTCATTGACTGACTGCTCCTTTATCATTTTTAAAATTCTGATCCTTTTGAACAAGGCTTGCCTTTCCATAGTCATGTTCTGGTCCTGAGTTAAATCCTGTTAAAGCTCAGTGACATCTATGAGGTCAAATAATGCCTTTTTGGTTTTGGGTATCTTGTTTACCCTGTTTGTTTCACACATCACATCACACTATTTGGGTGGAGACGTCTGTGCTTGTGGCTTTTATTGCCTGGTCTCTTTCTGGATGTTGTCCTCTGTGAATTGCTGGTCCTCTTCCTTGCTGTTCCTTCCTGTGTGGAACACATTGTTTCTATCTTGGGACATCTCTCTGGTATGGCTAGCCTTCTTCCTCCTCCTCACTCTATTTTAAGCCCTCTTGATAAGATTCACAAGACTCCACATGAATTTCTATCAGTCTTCATGAGATGCACTTAATTTGTTTTATCTCAGTTCAATTCAATTCAATATTTATCTGTTTATTATCCCTTAATAAGTGCCAGACCCTGTGTCCAGTGCCTGGGACACAATGACAAAAATGAGACAAGTCTCTACTTTCCACGATCTTACATCTTTCTGAGGGGAAGCTACAGGTATATACAGGAAAGTGAATGCAAAGTATGTACAAAGGAATTTAAAGAGGGAAGAAAGCACTGACCTTAAGGAGATTCAGGGAAGCTCTTGTGGTAGGAGGAGGCACCTGGTCCTTGCTCAGAGACTCTACAAGTCAGAAATAGGGAGCAAGAGCATTCAAGCCATGCAACCACCTGAGCAAAGGTACGGAGGATGAAGAGACATTCCTGTGTATGGAAAAATAGGTGATAGGACCAGTTTGACTGGAATGGAGAGTGAGTGAATGGAAGTAACAAGAAATATGGACTGGTAAGGTAAGTGAGAGCCAAGTCATGGAGTACTTCAAATACTAGACAGGGGGGTATGCCTTTTATCTGAGAGGCAAAGGAGAGACACAGAAGATTTTCAAAGTATGTCAGATCTATGTTTTTGGAATGTCATTTTGGCAGCTGGGTGGAGGAATATTAGAGATGCCAAGAACCCATTCTTCCTAGAATTCAAACATTGAGTTATAAAAAATATATCAATCAGTTAACAAACTAACTTTTCATTACAGAATAGAACAACAATAGAAGGGTATTTAGGACACAAAATTCTAGAATAAAGAACATCTAAGTGAAACTAATCCAAAAAGCATTTATCAAGTGCCTCCCATGTATAAGGCACTAGAGAAAAAATAGTAGATATGGAAGTTAACATAGACCATAGAATATTAGAACATAGGAAATTAGAGCTAGAAAGGACCTTAGGACACATGATCATCAGAACATAGTTTCTGTTCGTTCCCCACTATACTACTAAACAACCTTTGATTCAAAGGAATTCTTAATTCCTTACCAGAAAAGGATTCAGTTAGCCTAAGAGGCCTCTGAAGGAGAGGTTCTGCTCATTGCTGAAGGAGGGAAAGGAGTAATTTTTCATGGCTGGGCATTTGGGCTGCAGATGATCAGTCAGGCAGCCACTAGCCACTTGTTCTTGAACCTAGAGATGAAAATCCGTGTGTCTAGGGAGGAGGGCTCAAAGGTGAAGCTCAGAGAAGGGCTTTTTGCTGGGGATTCATGACACCTCCTGCTTTCTTATCCGGACTGGTGGCTTGAAATCTGGCCCTAGGTCCTAGTTCTCTGTGCTTGACTGCACCCAAGCACAGGGTGTACCTCCTAGAGTATGTTCTGGTGGAATGCATAATAGAGCCCGAGAGAGAAGCAGATTAAGTGATATGGTTCAACAGAGATATCAGCCACAAACACAGGTCTTAACAATGGTTTGGGCTGCACCTGCCTAGTTCAATGGAGCAAATTGCTATGCAGGGAAACATAAAATGATAAGAGTCTTTCTTTGCAATATCATAGTTGACAACTAATACCAAATTACCTTCTGGTACAATAGTTTTCAGGAAAGAGTGGCTGCCAAAGGTTATAATCTAAAGGGGTAACTTTCTGTTTATCAATGAGAAAGGAGCCCCCTGATTCTCTTAATTAGTAGATTACTGAGAAACTGAACCCCAAATGAAGTCTTAAGTTTGCTGGAGAGAAATATTTTTAAGGAACTCTCAGAAGCATAGACTTACAGGGGAAATTCTAAGCTTAATAATGAACATTCAAATCCAGTATAAGTTAATACCTATCAAGTACTTGTTCTACAAGTGGAAATACCAAGATTAGTCAACACAAACACTGGATCATAGATTTAGATTTGGAAGGACTTTAGAAGGTTATTTAATCCAATTCCTTAATTTTTACAGATAAGAGGTCTGGAGAGGCTAAAGGATTTTTCCTAGGTCACGTAGGCATAAGTAGTAGGAGCTGAAAAGTGAACCTAGGTCCCCTGACTCCAAATCCATCACTCTTTTTCCCATGCCATGTTGTCTCTCAGAGACATATAAATCTATCAAAAATGACTCCTACACAATGAAAACAAAACTCTTAACAATAACCCTAAAAATATGTCACACTCTTACTCTTGGAAAAAAAATGGCAATAGATTGCCATTTCCTGGGCTTAATTTAGCTTATCCCAATATAAAATCCCATGACTTGGACTTTCCAACTCCTAACAGACAGAGAAAAAAAAAGAATAGGATTGTTGGTTGCTTCACTGCTTTTTGGAATATTCTCCCATCCCCCTATGCAGACAGAGAACACTAACAGTTATGATCCTTTTTGATCTGTCTTCCAGGAGAGAGAAAGAGAAAGAGAGAGAGACAGACAGACAGAGACAGAGAGAGAGAGAGAGAGGGAGAAAGTGAGAAAGAGAGAGAGCTCTACTCTCCTTCTTAACCCAAGGGAAAAGAGGACAAATTCGAGATAAAATCAGGAGAAGGCCTGGATTTTGAAATCTACAGTACAACTGCTGAACAGGTCAGTTCCTATTGTCCAAGTCACATTTCTTCTTACAGTTCTAAGGCTGTTCCTTAGCTCCTCTCCCACAGAGAAAGCAGTATCTTATCCACATTCCAAGTTCTTGACTCTGATGGTCAAATAAGATAAACCCCTTTCCTTTTTTGCTTTTTGGAAGGGGAGAGGGCAGGGCAATTGGGGTTAAGTAATGTCGACTACTAGAAAAGGTTGGTTAAAGAGACAAACAGATAGCAATATAAAAATTACATTATTTATTCCTTATTATTCCCTTAAGGCTAAAATTACTTGCTCAATGAGTGCAGGACTAAAGTCCTGACTGATGAACAGAGAAATCATGAGACTCTTTATACATTTCAGAACCATCTCAGTTCAGGATGACCATGTCACAAAACTTTATGACTTCCATTTGTTATCATCTATACAGAGTTCCTTGTTTGTAATTGCAAATTGACAAGGACCAGAGCAGGGTCTATTTACATTTTATAGTCTCAGGATGTCTGTTCTGCTCTCATGTGGAGTAAGTCCCAAGATAAGGGAAATCTCACCTCTCGTCTTTGAAGTTACAGACACAGGGCAAAGCAGTTTGTTTGATTAAATCAGACTTTAGCTAAAATGTGATATTAAAAGATTATCATTTCCTTGCTTTTGGTCAAGAACAAATTTGTTAAGATTTAGTTCTAAGACCAATTAAGGTATGAAAAAAAATATCTCTTCTTAGCTTTTCCCATATCCTTTGTCTAGGTGAATTCAGATTTTTCCCAATCACTTCCTGAAATAGGGGGCACTAAGGATGATAGTGGAACAGTTGTATATCCCCACATATGAAAGTCAATTGCAATACAATCAAAAGGAGTAGGCTTCGAGGGGGATCAAGGTAGCACAATGAGAATACAGAACAATAAGCTAAAGGTGTAGTAGTTCCTGTGCAGGTCTAGTCTGGACTCTTGGAAAAGCCCTTTCAGGGCCCTTGGCTCAGATGTTCACTCAGGAGCAGGGGTATTCGCAAGCTGGAGTAGTCAGGCAGACATGACAGGGGCTCCCAGAAACATGTGATTTGACACCAAAGGCACATAGATACGGTTCAGTTTCCCAGCCATGCAAGGCTAGCTCACACATTACATTAAAGTCTTCCTCACAGTTTACAAAATCGCATAATTACATTAGGTCAGGTACAGATTAAACTTCTTAGGTGACTCACAATATACTAGTTCTGGGATGGGAGATTACGTATCACCAAGATAACTAAGAAAACATACACATGAACCATACAATTAACAAAATCATTATTACCAGGGTTAATTAACATCACTTCCTTATATCCCAGTGACCAATATCCATTTAAACAGAATTTTTAAAATTCCAGATGCCTCATGTAGTTATACAATTCGAAAAGGGAGTTCTGTTTTTCTGGTTCAGATCTGCAGGTTACCATATATTTCTGACTTAATATAAATGAGTACAATCACTTAAAATTAGTTCCACATTTTGCAAAGATGTTAAAAAAAATGATTTCATCTGCCCTTTAAAAGTTACCAGACAGATACTTTAAGAAATATTAATTTCACTCTTATCACTATCTTATAGAGTCCTTGTGCTAAATTCCAAACCTTAGATCTTATTCCCAAACATGCTCAAAGTCTGAGTTTCCATGATAGAAAACTTTTTGAAAGCCAATCTTATGCACCTATATATAGTTCTTAGAAGGATCAGTCTGCTCCTTTGTTTTCCTCAAAATTTTCTATCCTATTTAATTAGACTTCTATCACATTACATCTTTGTCTTATTATTTTGTCTAATCATTTCCTCCTTTGGAAGATGTGATTTCTATATTTATTTATTTGGCCATGAATATAACTTCTTGATAAATTTGCTATAAAAGAAAAAGAGGGACAATGTCATAAATCTTACCAAAAGTAAAACTTCCTTAACTCTGTTGATTCCAGGCATGAGTCATCTCTGATAGGCAATCATGGAGCCACTAGGTACTGAAAGTAGGGTTTAGGCATAAATGGGGGGGGGGGTTCCCTTTTCAGAAAGAAAATGCACAATTAGGAAATAGAGTCAGAAAGATCCCACCTGGGCAGTGTCCAAGGTTGTCCTCCAACTTTTCCCAGGCACAGACATCCACCTTTAGCAGTTTTCAGCCAGCAGCCCATGCCATTCCTTTATTGGCCTTTATGACAACTATTCCTGTAATCAAGGCTTAAAATAATAGTAATTTTTGCAGTCCCCCAAATTCTTAAATAGCAAATTAATATAGACTGGTATCCTTCAGATAAGGCCATCTAAATTTTGATTGAGCTATTATAAAATCAAGTTACAAATCTATCTATCTTTCTAACATACTTCTTCACACTCAACATACTTAAACCCTTTTAAAACTGATATCAATTACCTGGAGAGAAGAAGGGCTTTGATAAACCCCATTTGTCCACAAACCTTCTTATCTTCCTTTCATAGTTCTAATCAAACCTTTATCTGTCTTTCCAAATCTCTCAAACCCATTATCCAGATTATTCAACTTTCCTTTACATTTTTAATCATAAAACAAGATAGTTCTTAAGTTATCATTCTTTTACTAACAAAGTCTTAAACGATGTCTCTTTTTCACCTTAAGCAAAAATAAACCTTTAAAATTGGAATTCATTAAACTAAGTTAGTGCCCTTGAGTAACATAAATTACCAAAGTATTACTACAGATTAAACTCAGAATTCCTAAATACATGACATTCCAAATTATGTCAGGACAAACCATCCTTGACGGTTTAAATTCAGATAGAGTCACAATTCTCCAACCATACAGTGTCTGTTCTACCTCATAGTTAGACTCAGGAAATTCAAGAGGGGAACATCCCTTTTCAAAGGAGTATCATGGGTAAACTGAGTCAGAAGGAGTCCCATCCCAGACTGAGGCTGAGATTGCCCCTGTGGCTTTTCCCAAATGCAGACTTCCCCCTGTTAACAGTACAGGATCATATTCCCTCTGAGTAGCTTGTGACATTTCTCTCAGATACTGATTTAATGCAGACAACTATACCCAAATTCAAACTCAAAACAAAAGTAATTATGGTCTCAAATGCCTTTTACCTTAAACAGCACATTTCACCAATCACAGGTAAGAGCCAGTTTTTATTCTCATGGAGCTGCAATAAGCAATAAGGATCTCATATGAAAGGGATTTCATGAGCACCTTTCTTTCCCAAATGTAAATTTAAACCAATTCTTAGCAATCCCTTCTACTTATTTCACATAGACTTGCAACTTCTCAGCAAGCTTGATTCATAGTTTAGGAAAAACAAGTTCCTTTCCTGGGCCTGATACTGATGCCCCAACCTGCCACTCCCATACATAGTATAATCAGTTACATTCTAGAAATCTTCAATTTAACCCAAATACACCTTTAGATGAAGTAAGCTTGAAAACCACATCCTTCTATTTTTTTTTTTGAATTCTCATTTGCTCAACAAGAATTTTACAAAACATATTTCCAATTCACTTTGCACACAGAATCATTCATTTCATCATTGATAATGTAGAAACTATAACTTTAAATTGCTATATATTTCCCTAATAACCAAAATTTTAAATGAACAACTATCTATTATAGTAAATATCAGCAGTATTATTATTACTTGTTCGTAACCCAAATATAACAGCTTTAAATGATCAAATTTTATAACATAAAAATCCAATTCACATGTAACAAAATCCAGATTAAAAATTTCTGTAACACCATTCCTACTTCAAAATGTTGTGTTTTCAAATCTCACTAGCTAAGCAGACTTTTAGAAACACAATACCATTTTAGAAAGATGGCAGCAACATAACAATGAATTTCAAATGACCTATGACATATAAAATAATTGATCTTATCACTCCTATCATTCAAAAACCCACTTCAAAGTTAGAGTTGTATCCAATACATGCCGGACATTATATTAAACAGTTTACAGTCCTTATACTATTTTAATCAATTTCCAACTTCTTAATGATTAATTTTCAGACTCTACTAAGATGTTTTTAGATATATCTAACTTTTCATTGAAATTCCAGATTGGCCAGACCAGAAACCACAAGGAAAAAGCAGCCTTTAGAAAAAAAAATTTTTTTTGACTACTAGGTAGATCTAACAAGATAAACTCATTCACAGATCACACAACACAGACTCAGAGACATTGACAGATAACTGACAAAATACAGACATGAAGTCCACATTTAACTACCAAAAAGAATAGGTTGAATTGGCGATCATTATTCAAGGATTCCAGATCTGACAGGATAGGAGGGGATGGGGTTAAATCATGCAAATTTCTGCTTGGAGCACCTCTATGGTCATTGGGGGATGGTCTAGTGCCCCTTGTTTTTTCTGATATTCTAGAACCCTAAGCTGTGTCCTACATTCTGCCTTACAATGTCCTGGATTTTTGCAAAAGTGGCATATACCAGGCTTGTAGCCCTTAGGTATGTCAGGAGTGGGGTGTGGGCTTGGAATAGGAGTTGTTTGAAGCTCCCCTTTTGCCTCAAGGTCCTCCCCAGCCTTTATTGCTAGTGTTTTGGCACAGTGGGAGGTAAGCTCAGCTATTGTCTGCAGGAAATTTTTTTTTTGTATTTTATTTTATTTTTATTTTTTTATTCATTTATTTATTTTTTTGTTTACATCATTCATTTCCACAAGATTTTGAGTTACAGATTTTCTCCCCATCATTTCCCCACCCATCACCCCAAAACAGCCATCCCACTGTATAATCCTTCCTCCAACCTACTCTCTCCTGGGTCCTCCCACATCACCCCTCTGACTTTCTGGTAGGGCAAGATGGATCTCCCTATCCCAGTGCCTATATATCTTAATTCCCAGTTGCATGTAGTTTACTACTACTACTACTACTGCTACTACTACTACTACTACTACTAATATATACATATATATTTTTAACATTTGATTATAGAATTTTAAATTCTAGATTCTTTCCCTTCCTCCCTCATTACCCACCCCCACTGGAAAGACAAGCAATTCAATACAGGCCGTACATGTGTAGTTATGCAGAACATCTCCACAATGGACATATTGTGAGAGACTGATTATATGTCCCTCCTTTCTATCCTGCCCCCCCTTGTTCTATTCTGTACCCTGTCCCTGTCCCTTTATAGAAGTATGTGCTTCCAGCAACCCACCCCCCCACCCTGCTCTCCCCTCCATCATCCCACCTCTCATCCCCATCCCCCCTACTCT
>CM053581.1:259301900-259331071 GCA_028627135.1 Pseudochirops cupreus
AATTAAAAAAATAAAAAAAATAAAAAATAAAAAGATATCATCTCTCTAAAGTCTTTATGTATGGGGATCTTGAGACCCAGAGGGCAAATAAATTGTCCCCAGTCACATAGCTGATAGATGCAGGCTTTGGGAGCCCCATTGAGCTCTCCTTGAATCTTTGAGGTATAGGCCCTGGGAAACCCCTAGAAGTAAATCTTCCAGAGGAAAGCATTTGCCTGAGGTCCTGGGCCTTAAATTGTGGCTCTGCCCAAGTCTTTAGCCCTCCTTTGTTCCAATAGTTTCCCACCCTTAATGCTCCTGTTCCTATCCTTGAACTGGCCTGGCCCACCGTTGTCTATGGTCTCCAAGTAGCCTCCAGAAACTTCCCACCCTTAATCTTTCATTACTGGAGTCTGACCTCATCTGACTCTTCCTGAAGATCCTCCCCAAACTCCTCCTCTAGACCACCCCTAGATTCCTCCCACAACCACTGGTATATAGGATCCCGTCTTCCCTCCATGTGGTATGAGAGTGCCACAGAATAACCTAGCACAGACTTTCTCTGTGAGAGCACCATAGAATGACCTAGCATAGACTGGCTCCGTAAGAGTCTACCCCACATGGTGAACTATTAATAAAGTTTGTTTTTCTTTGGCTGAGAAGACTTGAGTCAAATTCTTCGACAGGACCTGGCATGTTGGTATTTTGGGGTCTCAGGCAACCCTAACCCTCTTTGGGTAAACCTCTTCATTTTTATGGTTCCCTGACCAGGAATCGAACCAGGGCTGTGGCAGTGAGTGTGCCACAAAATGCCCTAGCACAGATTTATTCTGAACTGCTTTTCCAATGCAAGCCTTACAGATACCTAGGCTCCTTAAGAGACTACCCAATAAGATGAACTTTCAATAAACTTTACTTTTCTTTGGCTGAGAAGACTTGACTCAAATTCTTTCAGCAGGATCTGGCGTGTTGGTATTTTGGAGTCTCAAGCAATCCTAATCCTCTTTGGGTAAACCTCTTCACAGCTAGCAAACGGTTAAGGCAAGGATTAAAACCCATATCTCATGACCTTGGGCTTATACTCTTTTTCTCATCTTAAGCACTAAATATAGAAATTACTGTCAGCTTCCCTTGAATTTTTTTTCGGGGGCCTTTTTGGAGAGAGGAAGGCAAGATCACGTGGCTAATAAGTGTTAAGTGTCTGAGGTAGGATTTGAACTCAGGTCCTCCTGACTCCAGGGCCAGTGCTGTATTCACTGCACCACCCAGCTGGCCCCTTCCCTTGAATTTTTTAGGGGTTGAGAAGTCCAATGTCTCTGGATGCTATTGCCCTTATCTGGATGGAAAGAACTGAAGCATCTTCAAAATAAATGGAATACAGACATGTGAAATGCTAGTCGCCATGGAAATGAAGCAGCAACCTCTGGCTTTCCCTTTCCCCTAATAATGCAAACAGCCCACCACAAATTCCCTCCAGTTTTTTAGCTGAAACCCCTCCCCTTTCTCAGGCTATTCCCACTATACTCCCACGACCCCAGACACATGTTTTCCAAGGCTCAGGCTTACTCCAGATGCTGAAGCATATCACAGCCAGCCATTCCTTTTGTTTTGCTTAAGGAAAGCCAGGATTGTTAGTTTCCTCAGCAAAAGGGGTGAACTCAGAGGTCAGAGATTGCTGAGGTGTAAATGTACAACTCCCCAAAGGTGAGATTCAATCAGTGTGTAATGAATAAAGATGTGTGTCTTTATGCATATACACATGTGTGCCTATGGACATGGGTGCTTGGGTGTGTGTGTCTGATTCTAATTAGCTAAAATGCTTCTTATACATATTCCTTCCCCCATACCAAACACAGGAATCTGTTCCGCATCATAGTAAAACCCTCCCCAATGCCTTAGGACATGTTCTACATAGATTCTCAGAGCTGGGAGGGACCTCACAAGTCATTCAGATCAACCCCTACCTGAAACCGAAATTCTCTCCCACACATCTCTAAAGAATAACATCCACACTCTTACTGTGGACCTCCAGCAATGGGAAGTTTACTGTCCCTTAAGGAAACCCATTCCTCTTTGGGATGGCTCTGCCTGTTCAGAAGGCTGCCTCTATATGAAACCAAAACTGGCCTGCCTACAATTTCTACCCATTCTGCCCTTTTAGGACAAAGCAGAATAAGTCTAATCTCTCTTCCATATGATAGCCTTTCGGTTTTGTAAGGCAATAAGCATGCCCCCTTAAGCCCTCTCTTCTCTAAAGGAAATACATTCATCCTTCTGTGAATGTCATGGTTTCCAGACCCCTCACCATCTCGGCTGACCTCCTTTGGACGCAATCCAGCTTGTCAATGTCCTTCTTAAATTGAATACAAATTCCACATATGGCCTGAGTAGGAGAGAATAGAAACATTTCAGAATTGCAAGAAACTGGAGATGATCCAGTTCAGCTCTTTCATGGAAAGAAAGAAAAAGCTTAGGCCCAGATGGGTAAGGAGACTTTACTCATGTCACTAATGAGTCAGTGGGGCCCAGATCAAATCAGTGCAATTTAGTTCAAAGTAGTTTTCAATTCAAACAAATATACAAGTGCCTACTTCATTAGAGGATCTAAGTTTCTCTTGTATGTGAAGTCACTGTGTGAGGCAAGGAGTATACAAAGGCAAAGCAAAGAATAATCTCTGCTCTCAAGGAACATATTTCCTGGGGGAGATAAAACATATACCCAAATAAATGTATTACTTGGTACAGTTGATTCAGGACTGGACTTGGGGTCAGGGTCTGAATCCTGCGTCAGACACCAACTAGTCGCATGACCTTGGGCAAATCTCTTAGTTTCTCTGAGCCTTAGTTTCTTCATCTGTAAAATGGGTATAAGTATAGCACCTACCTCCTAGGGTTGTTGTGAGGATCAGATAAAATATATCAAGTGTTTTACAATCCTTAAAGTGCTATGTAAATATTAGCTATTATTAGTAGAAAACATATGCATTAAATGCTAATAACTGGGGGGAGGGGTTGGTTTTCTGTCCAGTGCTCTTTCGACTACCTCACAGATGTCTCTCATCTCTTTGCTCTGGACATTATAGTTCTATTACTGCATTAGCCTTTCTGGCAGCCACATCTGCCAAATTCTCTGAAGGCCTCCCTTTATTATTTAAATTAGAAGAACCAGGCTTCTTAAAGAAATGGATGGAAAAGAAGCACACAAACCTCTCAGGAGTTGTGCATGCATGCCATTCCTGAGGTTTAATGTTTGAATGGTGCACAAAAGAATAACCGAAACAACAACCACAAACACAAAACCCCTGATTGTCAAACCCTGGTAGAAAAATGAAGAAGCTGGCAAGGGGGCGATTTTAATAACTGGGATGATTTAGAGCCAATGACAAGTGCTCCCTTATTTCTCTAGTTTCCAACACTTGCAAATGTCATTTATTCCAATTGCTCTCACAAAATTGCATCAGCTCAT
Source organism: Pseudochirops cupreus (assembly GCA_028627135.1). Taxonomy (NCBI): domain Eukaryota; kingdom Metazoa; phylum Chordata; class Mammalia; order Diprotodontia; family Pseudocheiridae; genus Pseudochirops; species Pseudochirops cupreus. Next base: position 259,305,346 of record CM053581.1, read on the forward strand.
TTGATAGAGAGAGAAACTGAAAGAAAGGAATATGTCTGTGGTCAGTTCACAGAAATGTGATGGAATCATTATCTACTAGCTTCCTTCTCTGATCTGAGGATAACTCCAGATCAAAATGGAACTCTGTCACAAAACGAGATCATTCTTTCTCTGAAAGATCTGTCGAATTGGACTACACCCCTCCACTTCCAAAGCCACTGCCCATGTCCTCACCACCTATCAAATGCATGCAAACTTCCTCCTAGTGGTTTTTTCCCCTGCACTGCTCTCTCCTGTCTACAATGCCCATCTGATTTCTCTTGCACAGAGGACCAGTCACCTTTCTGACAGAGTGGTGATGGACTAAATTTGCAGAATGAAATATATTTTTGGACATGAACCAATATGGAAATTTGTTTGACTATGTATATCTGTTACAAGAATTTTACTTTTCTCTTTCAAGGGTGGGGAGTGAGAGGCAAAGAAAATAAATGCTCCTCAATTTAAAAAATAAAATTTCATTGATACACAATTAAATTTAAAAATAACAAATGCCGAGAAGTCTCTTCTGCTCAAGAAACTGTAGTGGCTCCCAGCTGCCCACTGTACTAAAAAATGTTTCAATATTTCAAGGTTCTTTTATTTCAACCATGTAGATACTTCTCTCCACTGATGTAAATTGCAGTCCTTCCATACTTTAGTAGACGGCGTAATAGGGCATCATGGATGGAAACGATCAATCCCCTCCTGATCAATCCTCTCCATACTTAGCTGAGCTAAACCGCAAATGGCAAAAACAGATCCCCTTATGGTGTCCATACTTAAAGCCTTTCCAGATCAGTAGAACTCACCACCATTTGTACTTCACTGACGGAGTCTTCAAGAATCAAGTGTCACCTCCATACCTTGATGAGACATGGTAGAGGGAGGTTGAGAGAAACATTAGTGCAAGGTGATAATGATTTTTAAAGTTACTTTTTGGGGTAGCTAGGTGGTGCAGTGAATAGAGCACTGGCCCCGGAGTCAGGAGGACCTGAGTTCAAATCCAGCCTCAGACACTTGACGCACTTACTAGCCATGTGACCTTGGGCAAGTCACTTAACCCCAACTGCCCTCCAAAAAAAGCTAAAAAAAAAAATTAAGTTACTTTCTTTTCCAGCACCTCGAAGTTCAATAAGCATCTTTCTCACAAAACCCCAATAAAACAGAGGCATGGACAGTTTTATTTTTGTCTTGGCATTATCAGTGCTTAGCATAGGACCAAGCACATAGCAATGATCTAATAAATGTTGATTGAATTAGATTGAATATTGGCTCTTAAATAAATGCAGAACATTTAGAGCTAGGAGCTACTGTAGGGATCATCCAACCCAATCCCTTCTTTTTTTTTTCCAGGCGAGGAAGTCTAGATTCAGTGAAAGAAAGTGACTTACTAAGGCCACACAGCTGGCTACTAAGGTTGGGATTCGAACATAGTTCTTCTTTCTTTTTAAAATTTTATTTTTTTTAATGAATAAGCATTTATTTTCTTTCCCTTCTACCTCCCTCCCCTCCATGGGAAAAAGAAAAGCAAAACAAAACCCTCGTAACAAATATTAATACTTAAAGAAAATAGTTTCCTTCATCAGCCCATGTTCAAAAACATGTCTCATTTACTCCACCTTTCTATCAGGAAGTGGGTGGCATGTCAAAACATCATAGGCCCTCTGGACTCATGGTAGGTAATTTCATTGATCATACTTCTTAAGTCTTTCAAAATTATTTTGCTTTGTGATAATGTTGCTATTATATAAACTGTTATCATTCTGCTCACTTTCCTCTGTATCAGTTGACACATATCTTCCTCAATTTCTCAGAAACCACTCCTTTTATCCTTTTTATTTTATTAACTGGTAGAGATAGAGAAAAGACTTTGGGATGTGTCAGACATGTAGAGAAGCCAGGACCTCATCATACCCATGATCTCCAACTTGCCTCTCTAGAGGTTTCAGGGAATTTCCATTTTGGTATGATCAGGGATTCTTTCAGAGTGGTGGCGGTGGTGGGATGGAAGAGAAGGGGAGGGAAGCGGAGGGGAGGGGAGGAGGGAAAAAAAGAAAGGGAGGAGGGGAAGGGAGAGGAGGAGGGGAGGGGAAAGAGAGAAGGAGAGAAAAGAAAAGGAGAGGGAAACAGAAAGAGAATCCCTAGTCCAGGCTGCTGTATCATACTTTTGGCCTTTTCCAGTAAAGAAAAACTCTAACTCTCTCTCTCTCTCTCTCTCTCTCTCTCTCTCTCTCTCTCTCTCTCTCTCTCTTTCTCTCTCTCCCTCTCTCTCCTTCATGGCTGTTACATGAGTGACCTAGGGCAGTCACTTCCTCTCTCTGGGTCTCAAATGCCTCCTTTGTAAAATGAGCAGTTGGATTAGGTGGCCTCTAAAGTCTCTTCTAGCTCTAAACCAGTGAGATGACATGTGGGTCTTAATAGATGACACCCCCACACACACCCCCAAAAAAAACCAACAAAGCTCAAGGCTTTCCTGTTTACATCTGCCTCCATAAAAAAGCTTTTGCTGTTCTTCCCTGTGTCAATCTTGATGAAGAGGTTTACCCACAAAGAGGGTTAGGGTTGCCTGAGACCCCAAAATACCAACATGCTGGGTCCTGCCAAAAGAATTTGACTCAAGTCTTTTCAGCCAAAGAAAAGTAAAGTTTATTGAAAGTTCGCCTGTATTGGACACAGAGCAAGTCTGTGCTAGAAAACTCTATGGAGCTCTCACAGAGCAAGTCTGTGCAAGGGCCTTCTGTAGGGCTCTCACACCACATGGAAGGAAGATGGGATTCTTATATACAGAGGAATCTAGGGGTGGTCTAGAGGAAGAGTTTGGAGAGGGTCTTCAGGAGGAGTTAATGAGGTCAATGCAAGAATGGATTGATATTTTGATAGGCTCAAAGGTGGGAAATAGATGGACAATGGAGGGCCAGGCTAGTAATAGAGATTTAGGCCCAGCCACAATGAAATACTTATGGCCTCTGCAAATGCCTCATCAAGTGGGAAGATTCAATCAGACTTCAAGGGGTGTCCCAGAGCCTGTACCTCAAAGATTCAAGAAGAACTCAAGGGGGGGGTGTCCCAGAGCTTACACCTCATCATTGATATTGAAGAGGTATAAGTTTGGGGGGATTTCTGTTGAAATCCTTTCTAGGTTTGCGTCCGAAATGAATTACTGGAATCAGCTGTCCTTGGCAGAGTTAGAAGAGTTCATTGTTACACAAGGGCAAAAGGGATGGGGTAAAGAGACCTGCTAGAGAAAGCTTGCAAGGTGCAAAGGGGGGGTGGGGTGGTCAAAGAAAGCCTTCAAAGTGTGACATTCTGCAGCAGGCAGGAGGTGTGATAGGAAAAGGCCTGCTAGAAAAAGCCTACCAGCAAAGAGCAAGTGGTAGAGAGGCAGTTTTTAAAGACCTAAAACTGTCAATCATAAATTCATTAGGCTAATTATATGTACAAAGGTGGAGTTAGGGAGGGACCTGGGAGGAGCCAGGGAGTGACTAATACTTAAAGGAACACTAGCACCCTTCACATCAACTTCGCATGTGCCCCGCCTGTGCCCCGCCCATAATTCACTGGGAGAAATCCGATGGGAGAGGGAGCAAAAGGTATGGTTTTAGCCCTGTAGTCATAAAAGTCAACCAGCAGTCAGATTTGAGGTCAAATTCCTAAGGAGAAGTACCTCATCCAGTTTGAGGATGGATGAGTCTTGTTTTGGCCAGTTACTAGAACAAAAGGAGGTAGTGCCTTTAAGAGAATTCGTTATCATAGCTATAGAGTAAATGGTTTCAGAGGAAATACCTCTAGGCTGGGGGCAGGGAAGGCACAGAGTTAATGCTTTGTGGCTGGGGGCAGGGGAGAGACAGAGTTAATGCTTTACAGCTGGGGGAGAAGAAATGTGGCTTTTACAACTTAACACAAGACTGAACTTACAACAATGTTATAAAATTATAAAATCACCCCAAAGAATATTACAAAGGCCACTGCATTAATACTAATGTTACAGAGTATCAAGGTAAATATTGATTTAATTTTGAGTTACTCATTAAACCCTCCTGAGGATATTTTATAGTTTTGAATCATAGAATACCATTGTCTTGGAAGAACAAAAATTTTAGGTGAGCCCAAGGGCAGTGGGAAGACAGGTGGTAGGTATCACTGGCAAGCTACAGCTTATTCCCAGGGCTAATTTATGGATGATAAGAAAAGAGATGGCCATTGTGAAGTAATGGTACAAAGAGCCTTCCTCTCAGCAGTGGATGGGAGGCTCCAGACATGAAATACACCATAAACTACATGCTCCATGGATTGATCTTGCTTAAAAGTTTTTCTTTCTGACAAGGATAAGTGCAGTGAGAAGTGGAATTTAAGGTAATGACTAGTATAAAAACAAAAGATGACAGTAAAACTTTTTTTTTACAAAAAATATCAATCATCAATGATAAAAATGACTGGAATAGGAGATGGACTGGTAGGCATATTTTGAGAGTGAGGGATTCTTGAATGTAAAAGGACAGCCTGCTTTTTCCACTAATATCTAAGAAATGTGAAAAGAATTAGTGGAAGTTTATCAGCAGGTTGGGGAAATTTAGGAGAATATGAACATGAATCTTTTACAGTATCAAAGGGCATTGATAGCTATACTAGTAGAGAAAGTATCTCTGTTAATGAGCTCACAAATTCATTCACTCGTTCACCAAATAGTGAAATGCTGACATAGTCTTAATTTTTTAAAAATTGTCCTATCTTCACAAAAGTACTTGTGGTCTCACTATCAGAATATGTAAAAACATGAAAGGGGTCAGGAAGCTGCCTTGAAATAGCGGAAGATGCACTAAAGGAAAACCTGTTGACTAGAGGATTATAGCTCGAGAACTAGGAGAGACATCAAATGTCATCCAGTTCAACCCTCTCATATTCAAGATGAAGAAATTGAGGAACAGAAAAATTGTGACTCCTCTAAGGTCAAACAGGTAGTAAGAGTAAGAGTCCAAAAGGAGTTTTGCACCTAAGTTTTCTAACCCTGGAACCACTGCTCTCTCAACTCTACCCCGCTTCCTCCCTCTCTTCCAAGGAGTGGCTGCACCTGCGGGGCAGAGTGTGGACTAAATTATTTCCCAAGGCCTAGTCCAGTCTGGGGATTTGGTGTTATACTGGAAAACATAAGGAGGGATTTTACCGGGAAGAAGTCTGCTAGGACTTAACAAAGGAGTTCCTGCTGATAGACATCCAGAAAAGAAGGTGCTTTGAAGCTACATGGGGTTCTGGACATGATCAAAGGCTCCCTCCTCACCCCCTCCCATCTGCTTCCTCATGCTACTGTTCTTTTCCGTTCCTTCCAAGCTTGACTCAAACCAGCCAGATGTTCCCATATTTTCAAAGGTGGGGTAGAAGCACAGGAGAAGGAGGCAGTAACAATTAAGAGAGACATCTGTCTTACAGTAAGTGGTTTCAGAGTTAGAAGACCCAGATTTAAATCATGACTTTGTTACTTACTACCTGTATAAAGTCATTTTCCTTAGCTGTGTCTGTTTCCACATTTGAAGGATCTACAAGTTGGGTTAGATTGATTTCTAAGTTCCCTCCTGATCCTTAGTCTTAAGATATAGGGATTTAAGAGAAAATTAGTTATCACACCATCTAGAAGAATGTAGGCTGATCACTAGTGCTGTCACACACACACCTATCCCTTCTGAGAATCAAGGCAGTTGCCCCCCATGAAGCATTGTGGAACAGAGGATCAGTTTTCTAGATGGGGAATCAGCAGATACGATTTCTAATTCCAGCCTTTACACTAATTTGCTGTGTGATCTCCTGGTCCCCTCTTTCTTCCTCTAATCTGAAATAAATGATCCCTTTTATATCTAACAATCCATGAGTCAATCTATTCTCCACCAAAGGGCATCCCTCTTTTGTTACCACAAATGAACAGGGATCAGCATTTGGGGATCCCACAGACTGAAAGGAAAGTTCTGTAGGGCAAAAGCTTTTAGAGAAGGATAAACCAATAGCCTAACATTCTAATGCTGGCACTGCCACCAACTTGGCAGAGATCACTCAGCCTCTGTTCCTGAATCTAAGGGGCAGAATTGTCCATCAACAACAAGGTTGCTGTAGAGAAGAATAAGCAACTGAAAGACACCCACTACTTCTCCTCAGTGAGAAGGGAATTTTCACTTTGTCATTTTGATAGGAAAGTGACTTTAGATATCACTAATTTTAAAAGCAGCTCATCTCTAAAGGGAGTTAAGGAAGTCTAACCACCTACTTCTCCCCCCCTTCTTCCCTTGAGTGAATCATGTCAGAAAGGGGAAGCAGGGGGAAAGGGCTCCTACTTTAGTTGCTCAGTCAAACAATAAGTATTGTTTTAGTGTCTCCAATGTGTCATATATCATGTTAGGTCTGGAGATATTAGACAAAGATGAGATGTTCTCTGTCCACAATGAGTTTACATTCTAATGCTTGAAATCACCACCTGAGACTTGAGGTAAAGGCAGGTGATGGTAGTAGAGATGGTGGTAGAGAGGAGAGGGAATTTTCTTTTGTCAATGTCCTCAAAACTTGTCCTTACGTCTTCATTGCTTACTGAATTATAGAACCTAGGATGTCAGAGCTTAAATAAACCTAAGGACATAGGACTGGAGCTAGTGGGGAATTTAGAACACTGAATGTTAGGCTGTAAGAGATAGGATTTTGATGTGTAAAGGACTCTTCTCTCCATTCCATTTTATGGATTTGGAAACTGAAATTCAGAAAAGGGAAATGACTTGCCCAACAACAACATAAATAGTGACAACACCTGGACTAGAACCCAGGTCTTTAGACCTCCCACTCTAATACTCTTTTCAGGATATCACAGTCCTCAATCCTATCCCAACCCTGATCTCAGTCCTGATCAAAACAGAAAATTCTATCCAAGATCCAGATGTTTCTAAAATGGATATTTTGCATCATATAAATCTGTCCCCACTGAGGGCACTTCTTCAATAAAACATGAGATTTCCTACTTGTAGTGAGTCAGAAGAGAAACCTTGATTCATTATTGATTTTCACATCTCCCATGCCTCATGCTGAAAGTAAGGGGGCCTCCTAGTCAAGCACAAGATGGTGATACCACAGTGAAAAGTGGACTACTAGGGAGTCTTCCAGCTCTGAGTAACAGCAATACTAGTCTTGGAATGCCAGTTCTAGATATTTTACAATTCAACCACTCTCCAAGATTTAATATTCTGTTTTAAAACTATATATGCCAATGTCTTTTCCAACCAATACATCCCTTACTCAGCATTCTCAATTGTAAGTTCCTTTGTAGAACTAAAAATCCTTAAAAAAAAAAAAAACCTATGGGTCTATGACAATATTCCAAAGCTTTTGATTGTTGAAAAGAGAGACTATACAGATTAAGATAGAAAAAGCAGAAAATGATGTTGAAAGAAAAAAAGGAGAGAAAAGAAAAAAAGAAAGAAAAGAGTAAAGACATGAAAATTCACAAAAGACAAGAGAAATTGGTATAAAAGAAATGAGGGAAGAAAGAGAAAAGAAAAGCAGAGAGAAGAGAGTATGAGAATGAGAGAGAATAAAGAAAAGAATCTGGAGAGAGGTAAGAGTATGAGAGATGGCCAGGGTGTTGATTTGTTTCGCTTTCCTATCCTTAACTGTTACAAGACAAGTACTTTAAGAGGAGGGGAAGGGAATGGAGAGAGAGAGAGAGAGAAGCATCAATAAGAGAAAAAAGGTCCATGAGAGAGCATAAGAGAATAGGAGAGAGGATAAAGGAAAAGGAAAGACAACTGGTCTTAATCAAAGTTGGTTTCACCATCTGGACAAATCTTATCTGAAATATTTAGTAGGAAGAGCCAAAGTCTGGGATGGACAGTAATTTGGAAATTAAATTCTATATAATCCATATTTTTTTTTGCCTTAGGCTAAAGGACTAAGATATCTGTTCCCCTAGTCTCTTTAACTATAATCTTTTATTTGCATTTGGCTCTATAGCCAGGAAGCTCTTTGTATAATGTTTCCCTAGATATACACAGCATGTTTCAGAAATTACAGGGAAAGGATTATGATTCCCATTTTACAGAGGAAAAAACTGAGATCCAGATAGGCAAATTGAGTTGCTTAAGGTTACTTAGGAATAGAACCTGGTTCTTCTGTCTGTAAGTCAAGTAGAAATAATTTTCTTTCCTTTTAAGAAACATTTTTTAATGGTCCAGATGATGTAACATTAAGCTAGCTCCTCTCTACTCCTTGCTAGATTTTCCCTTGCTAGAGAGCAACCTTTCCCCCCCCCCACACACACACACTCATTAGAAAGAACATGCAACTCAAAGATAACAACCACATTTTCCCCAAATGTTGGAAAAATCAAAAAGGTATTCAATTTCTGTTTTTTTTCATGCACACATAAACCCGTATACTCAAACACCCAGTAGACAACACACAGACGCTCACCCACAGATGCTAAGGTATGCATATACTCACTAACACATGCTTGCACAAGCTCAAATACTACACAAATACAAGTGCACACATCACACACAGACACTAATATACACAGACACTATGCCCATCCCAGACAATACAGTTCTACATTAGCTATTAGTCCGGTTGAATTCTTGATCAAGGACTGGTTTTAACCAAGGAGGGAGTCCATACTCACTATTTAGTTGATCAGGACTTTTTATTAGCAACGAATGTGTGTATTTTACTCAGAGTTTCCTCTGGCTCCCAAATTCCCAAATGCACTAGGTATCCATCATGACACAACATTTGCTTCTGACTAGAACGAGAGCTCCACAAAATAGTAGAACAGTCAGTCAGTGAGGCAGGCAGCCAAGAAGCATTTATTAAACACCTGGTATACACCAGCTCCTGTGCTAAGCACCAAAGACACAAAGAAAATAAAAAAGACACAGTCCTTGAAATCAAGGGTATATATTCCAATGGAAGAGACAACATGAAAATGATTAGCTATATATTAATTATATACAGAGCAGGGGAAAATAATATTAGAAGAGCAGATACTTTTCTAATGAGAAATTCGAGATGGTCCCAGTGCTATATGTCAGGGGGTGACTGGGAAGATGGTGATGTCCTCAATGATAACAGGGAAGTTGGGGAGAGGGGTGTAATGGTAATAAAATTTAAAGATCCCCCTGTATTGACTTGGTTTTCGGGTTGATTGCTAAAACCCAGAGCATGTGAATCCCACTTGTGGAATGGACTTGTTTACATGAAGAGAGAGGGCTGAACTGGGAGGAGCTGGTGCTGTGGATTTAGAGAGAAGCCCAAGCAGAGAGAAGGCCCAAGCAGAGGAGGCCAGAAGAATTTTTGGGGAGCCATATCATGGAGGCAGAGAGAGAGAGGAGAATTGCCGGGGGCCAGAGTTGCTGAGAGACTACTGAGGGTCAATTGGAGCTGTCCAGAACTTTTGAAAACTGCCACCCAGAGCTGCCGAGGATTGAGGAGGCATGGCTGTAATGCCGGTATTTTGTCTGCCTGTTTTGATATTGTTTTGCCAGATCCATCTGCTGGTGAAGGACAGTGCTGTTATTGCAAAAGTCCTGGAACCTTGTTGTTGGTTCAGAAGCCCTGAAGAAGGATTTTCTTGTTGTATGTGTACAGAAATACTGGGAAAGGGCCTTGTTGATGTTTTCAGGGGTTCTGGGATTGTTCTGCAGGCAGAGAGTGGATTGATGAGGACACTGGCAATGTATATTGTGGCTTTGTTAAGCTTTGTCTTCCTAGGAATAGAGATTGCTGAGAACTTGCCTCCTCTCAAGATGAAGACAAGACCTCTCCTTGGGTATTAAATGTTGTGATGATATCTTAATCTTGTTGTAGATTAAGGGTGGATGGCCTTTTGTGCTCTCCACTGCCCCTTTTGAGAAAAATGTTTGGTGTTAATGGATGACATTGTAATTCAGTTGTGATCCAGAGGTGGGACACTTTTTACTTTTTTGTGCTTTGTGACTGACCAAATGAATGTACTTTGTTTATGATTGGAAACTAATCTCCATTTGAGAAAAGAGACTTTGTTGACTGACTAAACAAATGTACTGCCCAGTGGTGGGGCACTTGGACCTTGATACTTTGCAATTGAATTGGGGACTTACTAAATTATTGAGTTATGCTATACTTTGATTTTCTGTGAATGTTTTGCCTTAATCTGTCACTAAATAAATGGAGTTCGCTATGCTCATAATCCAAACCTGGAAGCTGCTTTTGCTTGGCATTACAAGGGGAGAGTTTGGGGGAAAGATCATAAGTTCTGTTTTGGGCTTCTGTGTTTGAGATTCTTATGAAACATCTAATTCTAGATTGTCCAAAAGGCAGTTGATGATTCAAGACTGGAGCTCAGGAGAGAGACTGGTGCTAGATAGAAAAACAACATTTATTAAGCATTTGCTACATACCATGCATTGTAGATCTAGGAATTATCTGCATAGAGATAGCATTTGAACCTATGGGAATTAATGAGCTCTCCTAGTGAAAGAGTACAGCAGAAAAGAAAAGGGAACCAAGGATGGGACGTTGGAGAATATCAACATAGTGGCTGTGCCATGGATGAAGATTTGAAGAAGAATGAAAAGGAGCAATCACAGAGGTGGGAGAAGAACCAGGAAAAAGCAGTGTCAAAAAACCTAGAGAGTGAGGAGTGTTTAGAAGAAGAAGGTTATCAACAGTGTCAAATGCTGCAGAGATTAAAGATGAGAACTGAGAAACATCCATTAAATCTGTCAACTAGGAGATCATTGGTAACTGTGGAAAGAGCAGTTTCAATTGAATGATCAAATGAGAAACCCTAGATTGCAGAAGGCTAAGAAGAGTATAAGTGAAGTCAACTACCATAGAAGATTTTTTTCAAGGAGTTTGGTCAAAAAGGGTAAGAGAGATGTCAGACAGTAGTTAATGGAGATGGTCAGATCAACTGATAACCTGGGAAAGAACTAAGAGGTAGAGGGGCTGGAGGTCATGGTGAGGACAAAGAACAAGGTTAAAGGATATATGGCAAAGGGAAAGATATAATGATAACATGTGATGAGACAAAGGAATTTTGGAATGCATAGACATGGAAGTGGAAAACTTGTGAGTTAACAGTAAGATCAGGAATATGGCCATCTCAGTATCTGAAGTGGAGTGGAGGAGTAGGTTCTGGGAATTTAGGCTATTTGAATAAGCATCAATATATATTTTGAAGTTTCCTACAATGAGGGCAGGAATTGAGGTGGAGAAAGAAACAACAAGTGAAGCATGAAACTCATTGAGGAAGGAAGGAGAATGTTCTGGGGATCAGAGTTTTCTCAGGAAAACTCCATCTCAGTTCTCAGTCAGCTTCCAGATGCTGGGAGAGAAACTCTCTCTCTCTCAGGAAAACTCCATTTCAGTTCTCAGGCAAGCCCTCTCAGCCTTCCAGGCGGCCTTCACCAGATTCTAGTCTCAGGAAAACGCCATCTCAGTTCTCAGTCAGCTTCCAGATGCTGGGAGAGAAATTCTCTGTCTGTCTGTCTGTCTGTCTCTCTCTCTCTCTCTCTCAAGAAAACTCCAACTCAGTTCTCAGCTTTCAGATGCTGGGAGAGAAACTCTCTCTCTCTCTCTCTCTCTCTCTCTCTCTCTCTCTCTCTCTCTCTCCTTCCCTCTCTCTCTCAGCCGGCTTCAGTCTCCACTATTCTTCCTTCACTAGGAGCAGCATTCCAATTCTGTCTCTCTGTCTCAGGAATTCTTGCTTATATATACACACTGGCCTCCTGTCTCAGCCAATCCCCTTCTTCCAAGGCAACAGGGGAGTTCATGTCCTCTCAAATAGTGGGACAGAGTTTGCACCTTCCATAATTAGCCCCAAGGTACTAAGTGCTAAGTATCTGCTGAACTGATTACTATTACACCCCTCCACCTCTTAGTTCTTTCCCAAGTAATCAGTTGATCTGACCATCCCCATTAACTACTGTCTGATATCTCTCTTACCCTTTTTGACCAAACTCCTTGTACCAAGAGGCCCTAGGAGGCCTGCATCATAGAACATAGGAGCAGGAGAAGGTAAGGCCCTCACTCAGAATCTAGACTCCTCATCAGAAATTAGGAGGTGACTATGCAAGGTGGGTCCTTCAGAAGACTACTCTAAGGCAGTGGTTCTCAACCTTCCTAATACTGAGACCTTTAATACTTGTATGTGGAAGTATCTGCATGTGGGTGGACCCACCTGGAGATGGATAGAGGAGCAGTGTTTTGGTTCCTAAGACCATCAGAAATATGTGTTTTCTGATGGTCTTAGGTGACCCCCGTGACCCCTGCGAAAGGGTCGTTCAACTCCCAAAGGGGTAGTGCCCCACAGGTTGAGAACTGCTGCTCTAAGGACTAAGATAGAAACTGGGATTTGGGTGGTAGAGTCTTATCCTGGGAGGGTTGGGTGATTTATTGATGGTCAGGATTTTCAGTGTTAGAGCTCAGTCTAAAATCTACTGTCATTGGGGAATATTTTCTATATTTAGTTCTGAAATATTTTTTTTAATTTTTCATTAAAATGTCTTTTTTATTTTAAAATTTTTTTAAGTTTCTTTTTTTATTACACACTTAAACATCAACAAACATGAACCTTTCAATAGATGAGGAAGAACAAAAAAGAAGATTGTATGTGAAACTATAAATTTCTGCTAGGTCCCTTTTTTAAAATGTAAATTAAATTTAACAGAACCATAAAAAAATTACCCTATCCTCTTTGGAATTTCTTTCTATTTTCTTCTATTTTAAAAAAATGTTTTATTCATTCTCTTTTTTTCCCCTTCCCCATCTCTACCACTGCCACAATCCACTAAGGTTATTTTCCATCTACTGTAAATTTATTCTGTGTGTACTAACTGTGTTACCTGTTAAAATGTAAGTTTCTTGAAAGCAGGGATTTTTTTTGCCTTTCTTTGTATTCCCTAGCAATTACACAGAGCCTGTAATATAGCAAGCACTTAAGTTTGTTGATGAACTGATTGATTGACTCATGTTTAATGATTAAGCTTCTGAAGTCTTCACTGGTTACTGCATTTCACAGAGTTCTGAAGTTTTTCAAAATTGCCTTCTTTTGCATTATTGCATGTAAACATGTAAATTGTTATCCTGGTTCCATTCACTTTGCATCACATAAAATTTATGAGTCTTGGGGAGCCTAGGTGATGCAGTAAATAGAACATCGGCCCTGGAGTCAAGAGGACCTGAGTTCAAATTCAGCCTCAGACAGTTAACACAAAAAAAACTGGCAGTGTAACCATGGGCATGTCACTTAACTCCAATCACCCTACCTTCCGCTCTCCAAAGGAAAGAAAAAAAAATTTTGAGTTTTCTCAGGTTTCTTTGAATCTATCATATTCGTTATGACATAATAATATTCCATTAGATTCATATATCACAATTTGTTCAGCCATTCTCCAACTGATATGTACCTACTTGGCTTCATTTCTTTGCCATAATCAAAAGTGCCATTATATGACAATATTATTAATAAAATAATATTTTGTACAGATGCATCTTTTCCTTCTGTCTCTAACCTCTTTGGGGTATATGCTTCATACTGATACTCAAAGGAAAGGGTATATGCTGTGACTTTTTGAATATAGTTCTAAATTGTTTTCCAGATTGGCCATACCACTTCAAGGCTTTATGAAGGGTGAAGTAGAGGGCCAGTTTTCTAATAGGCCCTTCTACCAATCACTATTTACCTCTTTTGTCATCTTTGCCAATCTGGTGGATATGAGGCAAAATCGCAGAGCACCAGGGTCTTTTTTTAAATTTTCATTTCTCTTATTACTAGTGATTCAAAGCATATTTTAATTTAGTTGTTGATAATCTGCATTTCTCCATTTGGTTGCCTCTGGGAAACTGAGCACTCTTTATTATTGACACAGGATTCTTTCTGAAACAAAAGACCATACTTTTAAATGATATTCTTCTGGTGATGCTGCATGACAATAATGAGTCATGGAGTACCACAGTCTCTCAAGACTTAAAGTGGAGAGTCATGCCAAGGGCATATGTGGCATGAGCAGACTACACTATGTTACCAATGAAGAATAGTGCAGGAGAAAGTAGCACAAAGATAGAGTGAAGAATGAATGGGAAAGGAGATAGGTTGGCTACACAATGAGAGCGGAAGAATGAGAATCATAGAGTTCAAGAATTCATAGAGACTGAAAGAGCCACTTAGTCTTACACAAACATGAAAGAAATCCCCATCCTAAATTACCCAACAAATGGTCATCTAGCCTCTTCTAGAAGACCTCACCACTTCTCAGGCAGCCCAATCCATTTTTTCTTTGTTAAAAAATTTATTTATTTTTAGTTTTAAACATTCGTTTCCACAAGATTTTGAGTTACAAATTTTCTCCCCATATCTCTTCTACCTCCCACCCCAAGATAGTGAGCCTACTGAATACCCCTTTCCCCAATCTGTTCTCTCTTATATCCTCCCCCATCACCACCCTAACTTTCTAGTAGGGCAAGATGGATTTCTATACCCCAGTGCTTGTATATCTTATTTCCTAGTTGCATGTAAAAATAATTTTTTTAACATTTGTTTTTAAAACTTTGATTTCCAAATTCTTTCCCTTTTTCCCTCCTCACCCACCCTGATTGGGAAGACAAATAATTTAATATAGGTTGTACATGTGTAGTTATGCCAAATGTTTCCATAGTAGTTATGTTGTGAAAGACTAACTATATTTTTCTCCATCCTATCCTGTCCCTCACTTATTCTATTTTCTCCTTTGACCCTGTCCCTTTTCAAAAGTGTTTGCTTCTAACTACCCTCTCCCCCAATCTACTCTCCCTTCTATCATCCCCTCTCTTATCCTCTTCCCCACTATTTTCCTACAGAGTAAGATAGCCAATTGAGTGTGTATGTTATTCCCTCCTTAAGCCAAATTCAATGACAGTGAGGTTGACCTATTCCCTTTCACCTTCCTGTTCTTCCCCTTCATTGTAACAGTTTTCTCTTGTCTCTTTTATATGAGATAATTTGCTGTATCCTATTGCTCCCTTTCTCCTCCCAACACATTCTTCTCTCTTCTCTTAATTTTATTTTTTAGATATATCCCTTCACATTCAATTCATCCTGTGCCCTCTGTCTTTGTATACATGAACACACATATGCACAAACTCACATATATATTTATACACACATACACCCTCATACACATACATATATATGGTATGTATACATATATATACATATATATTCCCTTCATACTGAGAAAAGACTCATGAGTTACAATTTATCATTTTTTCCATGTAGGAATGTAAATAGTTCAACTTTAATGAGTTCCTTATGATTTCTTTTTCCTGTTTACCTTCTCATGCTTCTCTTGCTAATTTTATTTGAAAGTCAAATTTTCTGTTCAGCTCTGGTTTTTTCAGCAAGAATGCTTGAAAGTCCTCTATTTTATTGAATGACCATATTATCCCCTGAAGCATTATACTCAGTTTTGCTGGGTAGGTGATTCTTGCTTTTAATCCTAGCTCCTTTGACTTCCAGAATATCATATTCCAAGCCCTACCATCCCTTAATGTAGAAGTTGCTAGGTCTTGTGTTATCCTCATTGTGTTTCCACAATACTCAGATTGTTTCTTCCTGACTGCTTGTAATATTTTCTCTTTGACTTGGGAACTCTGGATTTTGGCTATAATATTCCTAGGAGTTTTCTTTTTGGGATCTTTTTCAAGAGGTAATCTGTGAATTCTTTCCATTTCTATTTTGCCCTCTAGCTCTAGAATATCAGGGCAATTTTCATGGAGAATGTCTTGAAGGATGATTCCTAAGCTCTTTTTTTGATCTTGGCTTTCAGGTAGTCCAATAATTTTTAAATTATCTCTCCTGAATCTATTTTCCAGGTCAATGGTTTTTCCAAAGAGATATTTCACATTGCCTTCTATTTTTTCATTTCTTTGGATCTGTTTTATAGTATTTTGATTTCTCATAAAGTCATTAGCTTCCAATTCCTCCAATCAAATTTTGAAGGAATTACTCTCTTCAGTGAGTTTTTGAAATTTCTTTTCCATCTGGCAAATTCGGCTTTTTAAGGCATTCTTCTCCTCATTGGCTTTTTGGGCCTCTTTTGCCATTTAAGTTAGTCTATTTTTAAGGTGTTACTTTCTTCAGTATTTTTCTGGGTCTCCTTTAGCAAGCTGTTGGCTCTTTTTTTCATGATTTTCTTGCATCATTCTCATTTCTCTTCCCAATTTTTTCTCTACTTCTCTTACTTGATTTTCAAAATCCTTCTTGAGCTCCTCCACGGCCTGCACCAATTCATATTTTTCTTGGAGGCTTTTGATGCGGGAGTTTTGACTTTGTTTTCTTCTAATTCCATGTTTTGATCCTTTTTGTCCCCCAAAAAAGATTCTATGATCTGATTGCACTTCCTCTGTTTGCTCATCTTGCCAGCCAATTACTTGACTTTTGAGCTCTTTGCCATGGTAGAATTCTACTTCCAGAGTGGAGAGAGCTATGTCCCAAATTGCTGGGGTTTTCACAGCTGTTGTTGGAGCTATGAGGAGGAAGCCCTCTCTACAGCCACCACAAGCTCTGACATGCTAGTGTTCCTCACCCCAGGACCACACCACCCAAGACTGCAACCCATATCCAAAAAGGTCAAAGCAAGAGTGATTACCCTCTGGATGGTCACTTGGTCCCCCTACAATCTGCAGGCCAAGAGCTCTGGAGGCAGCCATGCAGCAGCAGTTGCAGCTGTCCTGCCACCGCCACCTCTGTCACCCAGGGGTAGGGATTGGACTTTTTTCTCACCCAGTTCCAACAGAGTTTCCAACTGACCTTTTACTTTCTCTTTGGCATTTATGGGTTGAGAAATCTGGAAACTGCCACAGCTGCTGGGAATTCACTCTCCTGAAGTCTGCTCTGGTTGGTCTGGGCCATGAGTCTGGGCCAGTGCAGCTCATATGAGACTATGCTGAGCTTCCAGTCTGCTGCAATAGACCCTTCCTATCTGCCTGCCAGGTTGCCTTCAGTGGGAGATTTGTTTTTTGCTGTCACTTTGTGGGTTCTGTAGCTCTAAAATTTGTTTAGAGTCATTTTTTTGTAGGTATTAGATGTGGTTGGAGCTCAAGGAAGTTCCTGCTTTTACTCTGCCATTTTGACTCTGCCCCCCCCAATCCATTTTTTGACAGCTTTAATTGTTCAAGAGTTTTTCATGACACAAAAGCATAAATTGATGTTTTTGTAAATTCTACCCATTGCTCTTAACTCTTTTGGGGGGGTCCTAGTGCAACAAGTCTACTCTGTCTTCCATGTGATTGTCCTTCAAATACTTGAACACAGCTATCATGTCCTCCCTAAATCTTCTCCAGGATGAACACCTCTAGATCCTTTAATGGAGCCCCATATAATATGGACACAAGGCCTTTTGCCATCTTGCTTGCCTTGCCCTTGATACTCTCCAGTTTATTGATATCCTCCTTAAATGCTGGTACCCAGAATTGAACACAACTCACCAGATGAGGTTTGAAGAGGAAAGAAAATAGTGGAATTATATTGGTCCTTAGTCCTAGAAGTTATGTCTCTTGCTGCAGCCCAAGGTCACATTAGCTTTTTCAGCTGCCACATCACAACTGTATTCTATTAAGCTCCAAAAAGCTCAGAACTTTATTTTAGAACTACTACTGTCTAAACTATGCCTCCCCCAAGCATAAGACTTTCTATTTATCCTCATTGAATTTCATAATATTCATTTGAGCTAATGCTCTCTATCCTGTCAGGATCTGATCCTTTTGGCTCCTCACTCTGTCATCCACCACATTAGTGATCCCTTTTAGTTTTGAGTCATGTACAGAATTGATGACATTTTCATTTATGCCTTGATCCAAGGCATTGGTAAAAATAATAAATATCACAGGGACACACACAGATCCCTGAGGTTCTCGCACTGACACTCTGGCATTCAACATTTGACAGCTATACTTAAAAAAAAAATTAGTATTCCTTTTTCCCAATTACGTGTAAAAACAATTTTCAACATTCATTTTAAAAAAGGAGTTCCAAATTCTCTCCCTCCCTCTGCATGCCCCTCATTGAGAAGGTAAGCAATTTGATGTAGGTTACACATGTATAGTCATGTGAAACATTTTCATATTAGTCATGCTAGAAAATATAGACCAATACAAAAACTGATGAAAAATAAAGTGAAACAAGTATGTTTTGATCTGTATTCTGATTCCATCAGTTCTTTCTCTGTGGATGGAAAGCAATTTTCATCCTAAGTCCTTTAGAGGTATCATTCTATTTCTGAGAATAGCTAAGTCATTCACAGCTGATCATCTTACAATATTGTTGTTACTGTACACAATGTTCTCTTGTTCTACTCACTTCACTTTGCATTAGTTCATATAAGTCTTTCCAGGTTTTTCTGAGAGCATCTAGCTCATCCTTTCTTATACATAGTAGTACTCCATCACAATAACATATCACAACTCATTCAGCCATTCCCCAATTGATGAGTATCTCCTCAATTTCCAATTCTTCGCTACCAGAAAAGAGACAACTGTTCTTTTAATATGATGATCTCACCAGTTATTAATCCATCTAATTGTATTATCCTCCAGTTTTCCTCTCACCATCTTCTCCAAAGTTTCAGACACTTTATCAAAGGCTGTTCTAAAATTTAGGTAAAATATTTGAAAGTATTCCCCTCATCTACTAATCTGGTAATACTGTTTTAAAAAAGAAGAGAAAAGAAAATGAAGCTAATTTGGAATGGCCTGTTCTTCATGAAGTTACAGTGACTTTTTGTGTGATAAGACCAATATCTACCCAGGGTTCTCCCCTTCACTCCAACAAGGATTACTTTTCTCTAAAAGGCAATGAATCTCTCCCCAGGAACTTATTGGCCTTTGCCTCTCTTGATGAAACTTCCTGGTTACTTAAAGGAAGACAAAGACACCCTGCCCCCAATACGGAATTGGGACCTTTCCAATTTGGTATATTTCTGAAGACCACACAACTGTTCACATTCAACTATCTCTGCCCTACTGATCTGATTCACTTTCATATAGAGATGAAATTGATAGAGTCTATAGAAGCTAAGTGCTAGTATATCCTTGTTGCATCTCCCTGCTATGTTAGGGCTAAATAAACTTTTTTTAAACTGCTCAATAGCTTTTAAGTGTCTCATTTAGATCTCCATATTAAACCTGAATTATCAGAATGCTTGCACTAGACCCATCCTTAACACTTTTTTTTATTTGTGACATTAATTTTTGAAACTTTAGAGTTCCAAATTCTCTCCCTCCCTCCCAACTAACTCTTTCCCATCCACTGAGAAGGCAAACAATATGATATAAATTATACATATGAAGTCTTGCAAAATATGTGTCTATATTAGCCATGGGGGGGGGAGGAGAAGGCAAGAAAAATAGAGTGACCAGTTGACCAGTTCTGAAGGTGGACAGTATTTTTCTTCGTGTCACCTCTAATATCTTTTAATCATCACTTCCTGTTCTTAATTTTTATACGATTTCATTCATGAACTTGATTTTTTGGCTAAATTTCAATCTGGTTCCCTTACCTTTTCTTTGAAAATTGAGACATTTGCCCTCCTCTATTCTTGTGGTATCTTACCCACTTTCCTTGATCTTTCAAATATCCCTGACAGGAGTTCAATAATGACACTTGCCAGTTCTTTCAGTGTTCAGAGATAAGAGTTATATCTTGGATATAAATTTCCTATTACTGATTTTTGTTCTACTATTTCCAGCACAAAGTAGTAGCAAATAAGCATTGAGTAGCTCTGTCTTCTCTTTGTTATAATTTATCATCATAAGATCCACCCCAAGGAAAGGAAAGGTCAATTCCTTCTTTGATCCTACATTTCCTCCTTATACAATTTATCTCTGCCCCCATTTCGTTGTTGTTAGCTTTCTCCAGCAACCTTAGTTCATTCAAAGTCTCAGTATTCTTCACACTATTTTGACATGATTGCACCATGCTCTCTTATTCATCCTCTGTTGTTTGGCCTTTCTTCCATCTACTATACATGACCCTAAGTTGGTTGATAAATCTACTGTGCATCCACATTGGCTTCTTCAGACAAACTCCCTTTTTTTTTTCCTCATTGGAATTGTTTCTCCTTGAGCTTTTAGAATTTTATTTTTGAGCATCTCCCATCCTGTTGGGTTGACTTCCCCTGACAGTAGTAATTATTATTGTTGTTATTCAGTTTGTCCAGTTCTTCATGACCCTATTTAGGGTTTTCTTGGTGAAGATATGAGAATGGTTTTCCGTTTCCTTCTCCAACTCATTTTACTGATGAGGAAACTGAGACAAAGAGGGTTAAGTGACTTACCAGGACCATACAACTAGTGTCTGAACCTGGATTTGAGGTCTTCCTGACTGTCAGTCCAACACTCTATCCACTGAGCCACCCAGCTGCAACAATAATAATAGGCAATGTATCTATAGCACTTTAAGGTGTGCAAAGTACTTTGGATAGATAGATAGATATAGATATATAATATCTGTATATATACATACACATATATATACATATACACACTCACATTGCTTATGTGTGTATGTATATATGTATATACATGTGTGTGTATATATATATATATATATATATATATATACACACACACACATATATATATATATATATATAATTTGATCCTCACAACAACTATGTGAGGGAGATGTTATTATTATCACCCCATTTTACAGATGAGAAGACTGAGACTAAGAAAAGCTAAATGACTTGCCCAGGGTCACATAGCTATTAAGTTTCTGAGGCAGGATCTGAAGTCAGCTCTCACAGTTTCCAAGTCCAGCACTCTATCCATAATTCCACCTAAGCTGCCTCTAGCATATTAGTTCATAGGATCCTACCTATCTTTCCTCCAAACTCTTTAAAATATGATTTTCTAAAATCTAGGATGCATTTTAGACTACGACTGGACTTCCTTTCCTCTATCACAAACTCTGCAAAAGGTTGGTCATTTTCCCTAAAGTTCTCATAATCCGTATCTCCTTTTTAGTGAAATCCAAAAAAGAATTCTCCCTGTTGGTCTTTCCACCTTTTGAAAGATAAAAGTTCCTTCTGGTTCTATGTTTTATGAACATTTTTTAAGTCTTCATCAGCTCTAACAAGATATTTGTGTTATCTAAAACCATCAATGAAATGAGGGAGATGTACTAGTTGAGAGATGGCACAGCGAAGTAGAAAGAACATTGGATTTTCAATCTAGATTCAAATGCTGGCTCCCAAAACAACATCAATAATGGCAAGCATGTACATAGCATTGTTAAGGTTTTCAAAGCATTTTCCATACCTTATCTCATTTGATGCTCTCAACAATCTTGAGAAGTAGGAGCTATAGTTATTCTCATTTTATAGAGAAGGGGAAACTGACCAGCTTAAATGACTTTCCTAGGGTCACCCAGCTAGTGAGTATCTGAGTGAGAATTTGAACTAAGGTCTTCCTGACTCTAAGTCCAGTATTCTATCCACTATGCCATTTAGCTACTCAGTTGTGTGATTTTGGGCTAATGATGACCTCACTGAACCATGGTTTTCTTACCTTTAAAATGGAGATAGTAATACTACCTGCTTCACAGAGTGTTGTTAGGAAAGCACTTTGTAGACTTTATAGCCCAATTCAATCTCCATCAGTTCTAAATCATATGTTTTAAGCTCCTTTCTAGCTCTAACATGCTACATTCTTCATTCCAGCCCTGCCATTCTGTGTTGAAATACCTCCCTTTGTTAGCTGGGAGACTATCCAGTCACTGCCTGCTGGCTCTGTTGGTTGGCTCTGTATGTCTTATTTAATTGGACTGTACACCACTGTTCACATTCAACTGTCAGGAAGGATGACTCTGTTTAGAATGGAAAAAAATCCCATCTCCCCTGAGGTATGGCCCTTAGCTGCCTGGAACCACTGTTTTCCATGGAAACTTAATTTGTTCAGCTCATCCAAGTTGTCCAGATAGGCCAAAACAGTATGCAGGCATCCATTTGGATCAAAGTCCATTCCAAAAATTTGAATCTGAAGACTCCCTGGATTTTTGTTGATGGAGAACCTGGCACCATTCTTGTACCTCGTGGGGCAAACTTGATTCCAAACATCATGCAGGGAGTCAGAAGGGTGCCCCACCTTTATTCCCTTTACTCAGTGTCTTACCTTGGACAAGTACAATGACCTCCCTGGTGACAAGAGCAAGAGGTGTAAGAGACAGCTTAGTGCAACAACAACAACAACATTTATATAGCATCTTAAAGTTTGCAAAACACTTTATAAGTATCATCACGTTTTATGTTTACAGAAACTCTGGCACATAGATGCTCATTTTACTGATAAGGAAACTGAGACTGAGAAAATAAGATGCTACCTAAGGTCATACAGCTAGTGAATGTCTGAGGCAAGATTAAAACTCAGGTCTTCCTGACTTTTCATTTCAACAGTTTTCATCTAGTTAAAAAAAATATTTATTTGTTAATTTATTTATTCCTAGTTTTTGACATTCGCTTTTCTAAGATTTTGAATTTTAAATTTTCTCCCCCTCCTTACTCTCCCTGTCCCCAAGATGGCATGCAATCTGATATAGACTATACATGTATCATATTAAACCTAGTTCCACATTAGTTGTATTGTAAAGAAGAATTCGAAAGAAAAAGCCATGAGAAAGAAAAAACCAAAATTTAGAAAAAGAGAGAGAGCAAATAGTCTGCTTCAATCTGCATTCAGACTCCATAGTTCTTTCTCTGGATGTGGATAGCATTTTCCGTCATGAGTTGTTTGGATTTGTCTTAGATCACTGCATTGCTGAGAAGAGTTAAGTCTATCAAAGTTGGTCATCGCAAAATGTTGCTTCAAAAGCTTTCATCTTAGAGTTTCTTCTGGATCTAAGTATGAATGACCTAAACTCTAAGATCTATGTTCCAAGGTCCCTTCTGATCCTAAAATGCTATAATTTCTTGTCTTGTTCCATTAGAGAGGCAGCATGATATATTGCAAAGAATAAAGGACTTTGACTTATCTCCAACATTTTGTAGGCTTGTGCTGTGAAGATAATGACCCTGACTCACAATTTCCTTATCTATTAAATGTGGATGGCATGCCTGTAATATTTCCCTCGTAGCATTAAGACTTCTTTTTCCTGACTTTTAAAAAATGTCATAAGAAGAGTATGCTATGAGTGTCAAAGGAGAAAATGTTATGTAAAATACTTTGCAATATGCAAAGAACTATAGTATATAAATATCACCTATTTTTATTAACTTAATTATCAAAACATTTCAAGATACAGAGAAAAACAGGGGAGACTTTCATTTAAGAAACTATGAACAACTGTTGTTGTTCAGTTGTTTTCAGTCTCTTTTTGACTCTATTTTCTTGGCAAAGATACTGGAGTAATTTGTCATTTTCTTCTCCAGCTCTTTTTACAGATGAGAAACTGAGGCAAACAGGGTTAAGCAACTTTCCCAGAGTTACACACTTAGGAAGTGTCTGAGGCCAGATTCAAACTCATGAAGATAAATCTTCCTAATTCCAAGCCCAGTGCTCTAACTACTTCACCACCTGATCCTACATAGAAGGGCTTATGTTAAAGTAACAATGTACTTACTTGTGTGTTGTTGAGAAGCTATTTGTACTACAAAAAGGGCCTATAGGAGAGCAAAGATGCCTCCTATGGGAGGCTGGAAAACTCTTGCTATAAGAAACTAGGATCAAAGTAAAGCAAGAGGAAGGAAGGGTGAGGAAAGCATTTAATAAGAACATAGTACATGCTAGGCACTCTGCAAAAATTCCAGTCATTGGAATTGTAACTTTGAAAGATGGGTATCTTCATGTCCAGGCTGATGTGGCCCCTTCACTGGGCATTCCTGATCTCCTAATTCTAGTAGTATCATCCTAGATGCCAGTTTGTGCCTGTCTCTGTAGGTACAATCAGCTTCTGATGGATAGAGATTTAAGGTATCACACTATCCTGTTACCACTGGCTGAATGGCTTCCCTAAACTACTACAGAGCTGTTTCATCTTTCTCTTGGCAACATCTGACTTGTCTTTTCATTGAGGCTTACCTGTTTGTTGACATAGTTCATCCTTGTGGAGAGTCCTTATTAAGGCAATGCTTACATGCTGGCTGAGTAAATTTCTGAGTAAACTAGGGAGAGTGGAGTGGGGGTGATGTGTGGAAATGGGGAGTCTGGAGCAGATTTCCCCAAATGACCAAATTAAATAACTGAATATGACTATCACTGAAGAATTAGAATACATGTGATAGGAAATGAACATATTACAGATCTAGTTACCTTATGGGCCCAGTACAGAGAAAGGGGAAGGGAATAATCATTGATACGCACTTACTATAGGCAAAGCACTGAGCAAAGCACTGACTTGGCAAATACTATCTCATTTGATCCTCACAACAACTCTAGGATATGACTACTGTTATTATCCCCACTTACAGTTGAGGAAACTGAGGAAAACAGATTGATTGGCCCAGGGTCTTACAGCTAGTAAGTATCTGAGGTCAGATTTCAACTAAGATCTTCCTGACTCCAGGCCCAGGGCTCTATCCACTGTACCATTTAGCTGCCATTTGACAGATTGTAAACTCCATGGGTTCACTGTGGGATACAGCAGTCATGAAAGCTAATGCAATACCAGGTTGTATTGAGAGGTCTCGTGTTCAGGAATAAGGAGGTGATGATACCATAGTATCTTTGCCCTGATCAGACCACATCTTAAATTTTGTGTTCAGTTTTGGGTATCATATTTTAAAGAAGATATGGATAAATGGGAAATTGTCCACAGAAGCACAACCAGAATAATGAGGGATCTTGAGAGGCACAATAGCTAGACCTGAGTTCAAATCTAGCCCCAGACACTTATTACCTCTATGACCCTGGGCAGCTCATTTAACCTTGTTTGCCTCAATTTCCTCAGCTGTAAAAATAGGAATAATAGAACCTACTTCATACAGTTATTGTGATCAAAGGTATTAGTGAAATTGCTTGGCATACTGCTTGCTACAGAGTAGGCTCTATGTAAATGTTTATTTCTTTCCCTTTCTCACTCTTTCTCTTCCCTCCTCTCATTCCAAATGAAGAATAGTTAAAGAAACTAGGGATGTTTAACATGGAAGAGATTTAAGGGAGGTATATTAGCTTTTTTAAGGTGGTTGAAGGACTGTGACATGGAAGAGAAATTAAACTTCTTCTTTTGGCCCCAAAGGGCAGACCTAGGAGTAATGGTTTATATAGAAACATATTTAAATTTAGTGTGAAGAAACACTTCCTAACAATTAGAATGATACAAACATAGAATAGGACTGTCTTAAGAAGCTGTGGGCTCCAAGGGGCAATCAAACTGTGCATACCCTTTGATCTAGATTCTAGCAATATACTAGGTCTATATCCCAAAGAGATTTTTTTAAAGGAAAAGAACATGTTTGTACAAAAATATTTATAGTAGCTCTTTTAGTGGTGACTAAGAATTGGAAATGGGGGGAGGCTCATTAATTGGGGAATGGCTGAACAAGTTGTGGTATATGATTATAACAGGATATTATTGTGCCATAAGAAATGATTGTATCAGCAAGCACCCTAGCATACCTAGGGCGGCTACTACCACAGGTTCTTAGATCTGCTTTTCTAAAGGAAAGCAACTCAAAATGGGTTAACAATCTTACTTTAATCAATCAAATATCATTTACCTAGTTCAGGGGGA